>JBAMCD010000260.1:8655000-9855000 GCA_037075365.1 Drosophila emarginata
CCTCATCGATACGATACGATACGATACGTTACGATTCGATTTGATTTCGTTCTTTCTTTCACTCTTTCGTGTGTTCCTTTTTATACCCTGTACCCATAGGATAAAAGGGTATATTAAAGTCGCTAAAATGTATGTAACAGACAGAAGGAAAAATTGTCCGACCCCATAAATTATAGGAATAATATCAATATTCTTGATCAGTATCAGTAGTCGAGTCAATTTAGACCTTCCGTCCGTCCGTATGAACACTGAGATCTCAGAGACTATAAAAGCTAGAGCAACCAAATTTGGTGTCAATATCCGTCTAGTGTCTACGCAGATCAAGTTTGTTTCAAATTTTAGCCACGCCCACTTTCGCCCCCCTAGTTCAGAAAAAGAAGTATAAGTAAAGCTGTATTAAAGGTATCACATTCTCATTTGACCCACTCAATAATATAGCCAAGATTGACCAGGTGACCAATCGGACAATAATTATCGGAGATATACGTATTTCCGTTTTGAATTGAAACGCCCAGTGGGTGAGCGAGATAGCACGCGTTCGCTGTTGTTGCACGTAAAGAGAATTTTGTTGTAAATTGTAGGCGATTTTGAGCATTTTTGACATTACGAAGTATCTCTACTTGGTCCAGGGTATACTCAATGTCGGCAGGGACGATTTACTTGCTTAATTTCTTCTTCGATTATCGAACTCATCGGGCGGGCACCGTTAAACGTTGATGAAGAATATTGCAATATGATTTATTTCATATATATGCATCTCATATTTCAATTCTCAAACTGTAAATGTATGTGCTATGTGTGTGTTTGTGTGTGTGTGTGTGTAGGTTGGAAAATTGACTAGACTAATGCTCAGATTTTTCACACTTGGTCGCTCGAACTGCGGCTTCTCCAAAACAAATGAAAATGAAACCCTAGTTGCTGCTCCTCCTCCTCTTGCTCCTCCATTTCCCGCGACAAAAGCAAAAACAATGACATCGTCAGTGGGCATTGATGCGAAATCGGGTCAATACGGTATTTTGGAGTGTGCTTTGTAAATAAATACATTTATATATATGTATACATATATATATATATGTACATATGTACTTACTTGGGTGTAGCAGTAACCCCCATTGTAGTCATATCGATGACAATTGTCTGCGGTTGACATATGAGGAAGTGATTCCCCATGTAATGCCATTTGGTGGCACCCCCAAGTGGCTTGTAGCAATTTAAATTTAGAACTCAATTTAAATTGGTTTTTATATACATACATATATCTACTTATATTTAGCTACAAGTATAATTTATGGAATTACTTTGTTCCAATCCCCCCCCTCCACTCCACTCATAAATTTCATCTTGATGACACGTGGCAAAACATTTTTAAAATCAATTTAAAAGTCTTTAGAATTCTTACCATTTCGTGTGGTTGTGGACAACGATGAGGTGGTGGAGGATTTAGAGCTGTCTTCGTTGGTTTTGCCGCCTCCACCACTGTTGTTGGTGTTGTTTTTGTTGTTGCTGTTCATTTCGGTTGAGGTGACCTTTTGTTCATCATCCAGGACCACAACTGGTATGGCTGTGACCAGTGTGTAGTCAGGCAAGTGACCTTGGTATGAAATAAAGTAAAAATTGAAACAATCAATCGAAATATGTGAGTAAGTGCATCGATCCAGGAAGCAACAAGAGATTAACCAAGCTGATAACCCAAGTATCTCAAAGACGGATTGGCTTACCTACCAACATACATACATACATATACATATATATTCTGCATGTCAAAAGACTTCCCCATAATCAAAATTATAAATATAACAGATGGAGGAAATTATTCAACATTTAATTAAAATATATTAATCCAAATGGTTCCAATAAGCTTGCTGTTACTCATCTCTGTTTTGGCTTCGGCTCAGACATTGATTATACTCTCCAATGTTGTGTTAAACCATTTAAATAGCTCAAGTAGCCAATTCGATGCCTGGACAGAGGACCTATGCAACATTCTGAATCCCATCGAGCAGCAGAACTTGGCCTGGAATGTTCAATGGGCACTCAATTTGAATGGCATTAAGGATACCGAAATGAAACTAAGACCAACAAATAAATTAAAATTACTCCTGTGGATGAGTTTCTATTGGCATTTGAGACGTTCACAAGGAATCCCCAAAGATGTGCTTTATCAGCATTTTATATTGAATCTTGTGAGATTGCATCGAGAGGAGTTGATGCCATGGAACATCCAATTGGAAAACATGTTAATGAGCTTTCCCCAATCATTGCGAATTGTGCTTAAAAGTCATTGGCTGTGTTTGCAACATGGACGGGATTATCTATATGCTGGAGCCGGAGATCAGTTAGAATTGGGTGCCAATAGCAATTGCAGCATGTGGCAAATAGATCGACATCGGCAGATCAATGAATCAGAGGCAAATCAATATTGGTTGCGCCTCAGAAATGTGTGTGAAATGAATTATGTTTGGTTTATCAACCTTCCGACAATGATCCAAACGGACACGATGATGTTGTACCGTGCTCCAAACAATATGGCCGAGAGATTCTGCCTGAAACATGTCTTGGCCTATTATACAAGGGAAACTGAGGAGCTTAAGGCAAATGATTGCCATTGGCGTTTAAATGATTGCAGCTATCTGCCAATGTTGCTGATGGGTCATAATAAAGTGTAAAAGTGTCGACTTACCACTTGTTTTCTGTGACAATTTTCCATTATTGGTATTAACTGATCCACCATTATCTTCAAATTTCGATTTTTCATATAAACAGCTACTAGAATTGGCCTGAAGGCGTTTGGCATATTGATGATATTGCGGCATGGGGACATAGATAGTTGGTTGTAAATGTTGTTGCTGCTGCTGCTGCTGTTGCTGGCGATGTAAATTAGTGGCTTCTTGCAACGACAATACCGATATGGCTGATGGCGTCTGCCGTCCACTTAGTAGACATGTGGGCGTGGCCGTGCGTAACGGTTGCTGCTGCTGTTGTAAACTGTTGCTGTTGTTGCCGCCAGATGTTGTTGTCGCTGCTGCTGCTGCTGCTGTCGTGGCTGTTGCCGTTCCACCATTACTACTGGCCAATGTGGTGCAACTGAGAATCATGACGACGGAATTGTCATGCAGATCAGGCAAAGACGATGAGATCAATGATGTTGTGTTGTTTGATAAACTTTTGTTGAATTTGTTGCTGCATGCTGATAGACCGAGGGTTTTCTTTGATTTATCCTGGCAATTGTTGCTATTACTAAAGCGCTGATTATGTTGCTGCTGTTCTTGTTGTTGCTGGGCAGTTATGTATTTGTCCTTGTGGGATTTAAAGAGACGCATGCTATGTTTGTGCTGCAATTAAAATGAAAAGAAAATAACATTTACATATAGAGAAATAAGAATAATATATTTATTTTTCCCATTTACTATATACTTTTGCTTAGACCCAAAAACCTCAATTCCCAGCAATTTTGTTCGATATTCCCTGCATCTTTTTTTTTTCGTTCAACGGAGCGTATAATTAACATAAATTGCTTCGTTCACAGGCGCGTCAAATTTTCAACAGGAATTGGTTTAAGTTTGGTGTAAAATCGCTTTTATATTTCATTTTCTTTTCTTTTTTGTTTTTATTCGGTTTGCGGCTGTGGCACACACAGAGATTAACGATTAACTCTCGATTGTGCAACAAAATATTTTTGCAAAAATGTTGCCCGTGTTGAATAAATTTTTAGCTTACATACTTGTAAATATTTGGGCAATAAATATTATAAAAAAAGTAACTAACCAATCAAAAGCATAAAAAGTTAGAAAAAACATAAAAGAAATTAATTTATTAAACGAAAATTTGTTTAATTTGTTTCAGATTGCTCAAGTTTTGGACCAATGATTATTTTGGCAACTTCTTGAAAAAGAAAGATAGGAACAAATGATGATTGGCAAGGTAAGAAATAATTAAAAATACCTTTTTTTTTTTACAGATTTCTTAACTATTCACCTTCAAAGATGTAAACGTTGTAAATGGTCTATAAAACTTCCACTAATCAAACATTTTTCCTGAGCATAGATTTTTTATGACCCTTAACCAATGCACACAGTTTTACCTTTATCCAGGAAAGAGAGGACTTAGTCAGTTAATTGTTCAGTTACTTATCCAGGCAAATCACCAACTGGGCAAACATTTTCTTAATTAGACAAGTGCAATTTGACCGTAATGGTCATTGAATCAGAAGAGAAAAGGGTTCAGATTAGCTAAACTAACAGGGCAGTTAAATTTGCTCAACTCGATGGCAACTTGTCGTAAATTGCACCGTATGCAACTGTCTCCTAATTAATAGTCTACAAATTTAATGGCATCGCAGGATCGTAAGTGGTAGTAGTAGTAGTTGCTAGAGGTAATGCGAAATAAGTTTCAAGGACGCGCAACTTGGCGCAATTCCAAGAACTCAGCTGGAATCATTATCGCCGCAAAACGATGACTACGATGATGATGACGACGACGAGGTTGACTTCAAAACGTGACTCGGACTCGGACTTTGGGGCTGACGATTGTTTAACTATTTTTTAAACTGCCTGCTCCAACTCCGACTCTGTCTTTGACTCCTTTCTGTAACCTCTGCCTCTCTCTCTCTCGCTCTGTCTCCCTTTCACATATTTCTCTACACTTAATTTTATTTTAATTTGCCTTCGCTCTTTAGATTTTTCCCATTGCCCTTTTTTTTCTTTATTTTTCTTGATTATTAATACCAACAACAACAACAATTTACTGCGTTTACATTGACTGTTGCATCTGAAAAGAGAGTTCTTTCGAAAGAAGTAGGGGGGCGGGGAATAGTTGTACGAATTCCTAGCAGCAGGCACAGCTGTGTGTGTTGCATGTGGCAAGCTTTGACCCAAGTGTGTTACACATTTACCAGCACATTTACTAACAAACCGAGTGCCATTGACTTGGCCAAAAACACTTTAAGAATTTGTAGTGTAAAAATATGGAAAAACTGTATTAAAGAATATCAGAAAGGAAAATGCTTCATTTTCAATCTTGGAGTTGAGGTAAGGGTATAGAAACTGCGGTGCTTTGTTATTAGTTTTCAAGGAATTCTTTTTGTTGTTCCATTCTATTCGCTGTAAATATGGCTAAATGTGTGTGTGTGCTGTTGTTGTTGTTGTTGTGTATTGACTACTGCTACGTACTGGCAAGTCCGCATTCTTTTAAAGGTTGTTGGAGCCACAGAGCCAGAGTCGCAGCCAGAGTCAGACCAGTTTGTTCGAAACATAACCCAAAAATCAAAAAAAAAAAAAAAAAAACAAAGGAAAAAAGAAGAAAAAACTACAAAAACCATTTGGCCGGCGAATGGTTGTCGGTCGGTCGGTCGGTTGGTCGATCATTTGCGGCGGCAATGCGTCGGCGGCAACATAGCTTTGGCGCATGGCTTTCAGTTTTCATTTTCGTTTTAGGCACTACGATTCCCCCTGCCATATCCCTTCTCTGGTTTGTTATACATAGTTTTCGTTCTTATTGTTGTTGTTGTTGTTGCTGTTGTTGCTGATGTTGCTGCCGGCAGCTGCTTGCCTGCTACAGAGTGACTCTCTGTAAATTGAACGCTTTTAAATTTCTCAAGTCTCACGAGAATCTGTTTTGATTGCAATAAGCCACAAGAGAAAAAAAGAAATAAAATCAATAACCCAATGACCTTGATGGGGGGTTTTATTTTCTTCTTCTTTTAGCTATAATCACTTTTGATCACCTGTTTGTTTAGTTTAAAGTAAAGATTTCAGTTGGCTTATCAATTTTGTAATGGAATGCCAGCAATGGCTATAAATAGTTTTGCCTAATCAAAATGCAGGCGTGTAAGCCTGAAACTATTTGCATAATTGTTGTTGCTGATGTTGCTGTTGTTCTTGTTGTTGTTGTTGTTGTTGTTGTTGCTGTTGCTGCTGATGTTGCCGCTGTGGCAATTACCTTTGGCATGCGCACAGACATTGGTCTAAATGTCAAGGTAAATTATGATGCATTCAGCTATTACGACTAATAGTCGAAAATGCATGCACGTGTGCAACTATTTTTAGTTGTTGTTGTTGTTGTTGTAGTGGTTGTTGCTGTTGCCGCCAATGACAGATCATAGTAAATAACCTGAATCTAAATTGTTGTAAGTTGCATGTTGTTGTTGTCGCTGTTGCTGCTGTTGTCGATGCAGATACATACATACATACATGTTGCGCCCTTTTCTACGCTAATTAAGCAGAGAGAAACTTGGACTCTTGGATACCGTGATTGCACCTGGGTCTATAGTCTGTTCGCAGTCATCTTCAGCAACATTTAATCATCGCATTGCTGCAGAAATAGTATCATTAGCGTTTTTACGATTACGCGCTTTATCAAAATAGAAACACCAGCCGCAAGACCAAGAGCGCAAGATCAACAGCATCAGCAACTGCAACAGCAACAGCCACAGAAGCAACAGTTGCTACAATTTAAAACGAAAAATGAAGAGGCTGGAAAAAAAATTATAATCTTTGCTATCAGTTTTGCTGCTGTGGTGGCTACTGTTGCTGTTCCTTTTTTTTTTTTCTTTTTTGTCGTTGCACGTACATGCAATTTTTTTTTAATTGCCTACAACAATTTTGAAATTGGTGCACACAGACAGCAGTTGCTGGCAGTAGCAGCAACACAGCATAGTAGCAATTTGTTTGCTCTTGTTGTTTGAATCACCCACACCTACACCCGCACACACACACACACACACACACACACACACTTAAGTAAGTGGTGTTTTGTGGCAATGTTGCATAAACTATTTAAATACCAGTTCCGTAAGCCAACTGTTGTTTGGTAAGTTTATACTTTCACTGCTGTTGCAAGCGCCACTAGCAACATATGTTGGCAATGTGAGATTCTTATTATTCTTTCAAGCAATTGACATTCAAAGGATGTGCCATATATCCTGCGGGGCGGCGGCATGTAACTCAATACCGCAACAGCAACAGGTGATGCAACGACAGCCACAAGACGACGATGACGATGATGATGATGCCTCACTTCGGAATGGGAGTTGAAGTCGGAGTCAGAGTCAGAGTCAGGTGTTGGTGCGACTGATGTGAGACAGACGTTGAGATGTGCCGAGATTGTTGCTGTTTGTAGCAATTATGCCATGAACTTGTTCTGAATGCAGCACTGAAATGACAATTTCGTTGACGTTGCAAGTTATTTACTGCCTTGTTGAGGTTATTCAACTCTTTCATAGTTTGTCATTAGCTTGAGCATTGGCAATCAGTATGATTGAAGCCAGAACGTTAATTACACAGAGAGCTTTTACTCTGATCACACTAATTCATGCTCTGTGCACTCTTTATTATACACTAATTCAAATGTATTCAACTTGAAATTATTGCCACATAGGTTCAAGTATTCCACTCACTTTGACACTTGAATGATTTTGTATGTCAGTCCATCATTAGATCGCGTATGTTGCTCTTGTCAATGGCAACAATAAACACATTAGACGACAAATTCCACGACACTAAAATAATAAACGCAAACACAATAAGTCTCTTTTGTTATAAATTTCAAAACAAAAAAAAAACTTGACACTTTTCACTTTTTTTTTTGTTTACAATCTGTCTGTCTGTCTGTTAGCCTTTTACTGCGATGACTCTTGGCCATGTTGCTGTCGCTGTCGTTGCTATGGCAGAATCTTTGGCAATTGATTGGACATTATTTTGATTTGATGCATCATTAACGAAAAAAAAGAAAAAACGATGACAACACACAGACATATATATATATATATATATATTTATGTATGTATAGTATATTTATGTATAAGGTACGCATGCGTCACTGTTGCGTTCATTGCTCGTTTGTTTGCCACTCGAGGCGAAAGCAATTTCCTTGGAAAATTGCAGTCTTGAGAGACTTGCAGAAGCTGCATCAAAAAAAAACTTTTGCCCCGAAGAAGCGCTTCATCAATTTTTATCGATGAAGACCCATTTGGTTGATAACTCCATTTGTGGCAAATGTTGCGCACGCGCGTTTTTCAGTTCTTGTTGTTGTTGTTGTTGTAGTTGCTGTTGCTGTTAGTAAATTTCGCGCGAAAAACTTCAAAGTTAGTTGCCTGTTTGCCTGGTCAATAACTGGCCTGGCCAAGCACCTTTCAATATGCTGCAAAAAGAAAAGGTAAACGCACGTGTTGCAATGCACGCTATGAGGATGTTGCTGCCGTAACAGTTGCTGTTGCTCGTACTGTCACTGGCCGTTTAGGCCAAACTTGGTAAATTGTTTTGTTGAGCACTGGCACGGCTGGCCTTTCTTTTAAGTTGTTGCTGTTATTGTCGCTGTTGTTGCTGTTATTTCTGTTGCCGCTTATATGGCCAACAGTTGTTGCTGTCGCTGCTGCCACCGCTGCCATTGCTGTGTGAGAGTTGCATACTAATGCCTTGATGGCTTTAATACTTTTGTCTATACATTTTTCCCTTTCAGCAATTTCTTTAATCATCGCATTGATTTGGCACAATTTACATATATATCAAACGTAGACTTGACCAGCGATCAGCAACCAGCAACTAAACGAGCAGCAGCGGACTTCCTGCTTTCTGGACAATATGTGGCATGCAGCACACACCGATTGTCGGCAGCTGTTTCCATGGGTCAAGATACCACACAGTATACATTTTCTGTTTCTTTCATTTTTGTTGCTGCTGTTGCTGCTGTTGCTGATGTTGCTGCTGTTATATTCTCTTCTCTTCTTGCCATTTACAGGCATGCAGCTTTGGTTGTGATGAGATGAGGATGAGTCCATTGGCCTCAACTGTTTTCTTGCACCATTTTTTGTTGTTGTTCTTGTTGTTTCAGCATTTCTTCGTCTTCATTTTCTTCTTCTCTGGGTATTAAAATTACTTGGCATGTAATTAGTTTGCGTCTTTTTTTTGTTTTGTTTTGTTTGTTACTTTTTCGTTGGTCTTTGTTGTTGCAACGCGTGTGGGCGCCCCAAATTGTTCTCCTGTCTACCTGTCAATGGTAAAGAATGATCCAGTGGGAGAAGCCATCAAGGAGCATTTATTTCTTACTTAGAATACTTAACAAAAACACAAAAAGAGTTGAACAACTGTTTTGATATAATCAGGAAGCAGATACAGATATTTATTCGATATTTATATATGTATATATCAATTTTCTGCGCGAATTACTTAGATTAGAACATTTATTTTACTGCTGGTCGTTTACTTCTTTTCAGTTGAGTTGAAAATTATTGTGATTATGGTCAAGTTGCTGCTGTCTGTTGCTGTTGCTGTTGCACCTGCACCTGTTGCTTTCATGAGTCAGATTTATATATACATACATACATATACATATATTCATGTACATGTATTCGCAAAGTTTTATTACTGCTTCGAAAATCAATTTCACCTTGTTACACAGAGAATAATTGAATTAAATTAAAAGATTTAATTTTATATAGATGTAAAGGAAATAGACAAGGAGATTTATCAAATCGATTTAGCAACCTTTCTAATCTTAAGACTCAATTCCATACCACTTCAAGTTAAAGCTAAAACTAGTTGAGAATTATAATTAAATAAAAAGAGTTAATTCTTCGTGTCATCAGCTACTTTATCAGTGAATCGGTTTCTTGATATTATTTTACTCAACAATAATAAATAAGAAAGTAATAAATTTATATATCATTTTATACAAATATTCTATGGTATATTCGAAGCTTTTCCAAGAACTAAACTGCAATAAAATTTATTCGAATCATTTTTAATTCTTTTTCTCAGTGCATTGCACAGTCTTGGGCACTCTTTTAACATTGTCAGGAAATTTACAACTTATTTGTTTGCGTCGTTGGCATGTTAATGTTAATTATTAGATTTAAAATTCATGCAGCTGCATTTTCAATTCTTTGGCTTTTCTAATTTTCGAGGCGTGACTAAATACCATTTGATGAAGTTTGTGGCCAGAGTTTCTTTTATGTATGTATATACATATAGCCATATAATTTTCGACGTGTGCTACTGATTGACGCTGTCAATATAGGAGAGGGAGGACGGCATCATTATTATGGAAAAAGTTAAAACCAAAGTTCAAAAATCACTAATTTTAAAGTTTAGCTCTTTTCATGACAGACAGTCAGACAATCGATCAATGTTGTTGTTGTTGTCGCTATTGCTGTTGGTGTTGCTACTGGCCAACAGCAACAAAATAAAGAATCGCATAAAACATAATAACATTTGTGCAAAAGTGTTAAGGCAACAAAACAGCAGACAGTAGCAAAAAGGCAGCCCGGTAGCTGGTTAGAAGCCACCAGCAAAAAAAAAAAAAAAAAAACACTATGTAGTAGCAACATCTAAACAGCCACTGGGATGAGATGGTGTAGCTAAAGAAGATGACCACTGACCATAGTAGGGGGAAGGGGTGTGGCAGATGTGAGGGCGGGGTATACGACAACGTTTTGTTTTAATTTACTCGACGCCGACATCAACAATGTTGCTGGTGCTGCTGCCGCTGCCGCTGCTGCTGCTGTTGCTACCTGATGCCTGTTGGGTTTCCTGTTTAGATAGTTTTTGTGATTTTATGCAGTGCAACGGCAACAGAGCTTCTTCTATGCTATGGTATGTTTATATGCTCATCTGGACAGAGATCTGTGTGATGCCTAGCTAACCACTTTGATGTACACATATCTACGTACTCCTTTGAAATGTTGTTGATGAGTGCGCAAGATGTTTAAAAGATTGCACACGGGCAGCAGTAGCAACAGCAACAGCAGCAGCATCGGCGTCGGCGGCGGCGTTGGATGAAAAAACTTTAAAATCGAGCTAAAGAGAGGGGGGGGGGGGGGGGGCCTTAGCTTATATAATAAATTTTAATACACGCCTATCTCCCTCTATGCTTGGACAAGATGAAGAGGTTGTTGTTGTTGTTTTTGCTACTGTTGTATAGCTTACTGAATTGTGTGTGGCTTAGCGACTAAAAGGTATTCATTAAAATTGCCAAAGGCAATTGCATAAATTATATTAGAAAAAAAAAAGAGTTTTAAAAACAAAAACCAAGAGGAAATTTCAGAAATTTCGAATTAAGCTGGCTTAACAATTACAAGTATCAATTAACCACACACACACAGGCACACACATACACACACACACATGAAGGTCAGAATAAAGAATGATACTTGGTCTTGGTCCCCTCTGTTGATGACGCCCAAAAGGCCGTGTCACGATTGCCAATGGCAATTATAGAGCATAAAACATCCGATAATCATAATAATTAAGGATGACTTGTCAGAATGTAGACACTGCCTTCTGGCCACTGGATATGGAGTTGGAGCAGGTAAATGTGGCGTTGACAACTGGCAAAAGAAGTAGCCGCGCCGATTAAGTAGAGCTTAGACGATAGACATTGGCATATATAGACAAAGTCTACAGACATGATCATAAATACTATATAAACGTGAGAGTGCATCAATTTCGGTATCTTTTTCTTCCTTCTTTTCTTTATGAAAAGACGACCAACTCTTACGTTGGGGTGAGGGGAGGGGATAGGCCGATGCATATGCACTTTTCATTTAAAATGAATGGGAATCATTCTCTTTAATGAATTTTTATACTTTTTAAATTTAATTCATTTTGGTGCGAGCATTGATAATTGAAAAGGTCATTGAGAGAGAAAATAAAAGAAAATAGAATTCTATAGGACAATTGAATCTTCTTCTATATATATGTACATATGTATGTATATGTGTATATATATATATGTATATATATAACGAACATTTGTAGATATATTTGACAATTCCTTATAAAATGGTGCACAATTATTCCATTTGTTTTAAACACTTTATGCAGTCAAAGGTCATGAATTAAGAAATACATTTCATGCCTAATAAATGTCTTTAATTTTTTTATAGCTAAGCACAGCCCATCTATTTTAGTTTTACAAGTCGTTAAGAAAAAAAAATACTTTATTTTAAAGTCATAAAAATATTTACGCTGAAAGAAAAAGAAGTTCACAATGCAATACGAAGTTAACTCGTAAATATAGTCTTCAAAAGTCAAGGCCAATTTGAATATTTTGAAAATTTGGGTAACATTTCACAGCCTACTAGGTATAGATATGTATATAAAACCACTCGGATTTGTGTTACACAGCGAAGTCCTTCTTGTACAGCTGATCTACGTATGTCTTACGACATATTCTGTAAAATTAGCCTAGCTTGTCCCTATGTAGAACACCAGAACAGCATTGCCAGACTGCTTGTAGAATTAACAGTCTTTTAACCTTTCTAAAAGAATAAGTTAAAATTTTATGTTAAAGTTCTAAAACACATAAATATTATCATTTAATTATTGCCTTTATTTTTTATTTTTTTATATATAGAAAAACAACGCACGATATTTCTATTATTTTTCTCTCAGTTTCTCTTAATTACATAAGCTTAATATGGCCCTCTCTACGTACTCTAACGGGTATATAAAAAACTAGCAGCTAATTAAAGTTTTTTTTTTATTTTTTGGTTTCGGTTGACAAACGTTGATTCCATTGTAACAGAATTTTTCATTATTTCTGGCCATGATTTGTTCATTTCGAAAGTGCGGCTCTCCTCCCTCTCTCTAAGAGCCCCCCAATCATTTTATATGGCGGAGGAGGGGGAACCATTCAAACTAAGCTCATTCTCTATGAAAGTCGTTTAACTGGAAAGAATTAGAATAGCAGCAGCATAGTCATAGAAATTTTAAATTCAGCATAACTCTTAACCGAGTTCAAAATGATCTATCAAATAATAAAACTAGCCCCCCCCCCAATTCCCTTTCACAGTGTAACAAAACATATGTATTTATGAATTTCTAATATAGATTATTATTATTTTCTATAAGCTTTTGTTCAGTTTATCTTGAAGTCTTTCAATTTTTCTTGTCTCTCTGTGATATTTATGTCAAAATACTGTTAAATCTTTAGGGGGCCGTTGATAGAAGTTATGTTTTGGTAGAATACTAACAATAACTACAATAGAAATGAACAATTTGATTGGCGATTTGGTAAAACACAAAAGCAACAAAACTCATTGTAAAAATTCGAGAAAAAAAAAACCCCTATTCATAATTTTTATATGGCATAAAAGGAAGCATCATAAAATGAACAATGAACGGATTGAATTCGTATTTTTCAAACTGAATAATCGATTTATTTGAAACTATTTATAGAGCTTTAAAGAGAAAAAAAGGAAGATTCTGTAGCCAATGGTTTCATATAGAAAAGATTTTTTTTCAGCTAAATTATATTATATTAGATACATATAACCTTGAACAATCTTTAGCACATATTTCCTGAAAATTGCCATTAGAAAACTGTTCCACATTAGCTTCTCACAAAACAACAAAACAAAAAAACCCTTTCACCTCGATATTTACTTTGCCACCCAATTTCATGGATGAATTGCTCAAGCAAAAACTGGTTAATAATTTTATTATATTTTTTTAAAATATTGTTTCTCTTTTTTTTCTACCTTTTCACTTTCCACTGGCTATCATTCCATTACCCATTTTCCCTCTCACAAAAAATATTTTCCCAGCTGGAAAACTTTTCACCGATTTGCCTTTTATTTTTAGCCGTCATTTGTCAAATTAATTTTAACTTCAATAACGAATTAAATGAAAAGTAAAAAAATAACAACATGCTCGACTAGCCAAGTTTGTTATTTTGTTTTAGCCATTTTCCATGTTTATTTGACCAAAACCATAAAAACAAGAGAGGCATAAAGAGAGAAAATGAGCAAGGAAAACGATAGGCAAATATTTTAGTTTTGGAAAGTGTCTACATAAATAAAAAAAATAAGAAGTTTTAATAGAACAGTTAAATTTTGAATGACTAAATCGTTGTTAAATTTTAACGCCTTCGAAACAAGTGTTTCTTGGCCATATTTATGGACAACTAATTAATCTTGGGCTAGCCTGTTACCGCTTACCAAATACTTCAGCAAATTTACTCATACAAGGCTATTGATTTCAATATTTCTTTTTCAATATTTATAAACAAAAAGTTTTATTCAATTACAATTAATTTTTGAGTACTATTTCCTACATAATTCTAAGTTTAATTTGAAAGGATGTGGTCTACTTTTTCGTGACTTTCTTTGTCGTGAATCTATAAAATAATTTATTTGGAAAGACTTTTAAAAACTTTTTAATATTCTCATTACATCCACTTACATGAAATTTCAATCGTTTTTATTTTCATGATGAATTAATTGCTTCAACTCTAGGATATACAAAACTCTGATCTCGCTGATCATTTAAGCGATAAAATAGTTTTTAGAAAGTTGTTGATCGGGAGCATAAAGATTTTGAAATATATGCCTTTGATTATCTATGTATAACATTTACTACCTGAAAAATGTAAAATACTTGAAGCCAAGTAAAACAAATGCCTAATGGTTGGATATTTTGGTTTAAGCCAAGTTAAAGACTTCAAATTCAATTTTCGGCAAATCGATTTTCACACTCGATTGAAATTTTAAAATTGCTCATATCGGGTCATATTACCTTTCGGCAGTTTGTCAGAACATAAATCAGCAGCTTCATTAACGCGACTGCCAAAATCTAGAAAAATAAATCTAACTATTCACATATATACATATGTATCTGTAGAATATATGTAGTGTTGCCTCTCCCCTCAGTTAGTTACCTGCAACCTGCTGCTACTTCTGCTGCTGCTGCCGCGCGATGTTGCAATTGGGAAAACTACGTGACGACCGGCAGCAGATATAAATAACTCAATTTAGAATGAGGAAAAAATGAAAAGCAAAGTGTTAACTTGAAATTTACCAATAAATCAATGGAGCAATGAAGGCAGGCAACTTGTGATTAGAGCCATGTACCGATTGCTCATCTATCTCCAAAGACCAAAAATCGCTTTGGCCAAAGCGGAAGACTCTTTTCACCTCGTTTTTTTTCCAATTTCGAAATAAGACAAAACGAGATTGTGATTGGGTAGGTAAGAGCCGTCATCGTCACTTGGCCCAAACGACAGGCAATCAAGTTTCGCATTTCGGTGGTTTTTTTTTTCTTTCGCTTTTGTTTTTGGCCAAAAGCGTTGAGTTGTTTATTATGGATATTATGATGCTACAGATTTACGCTTAAAGCATTTTGTGATCGTTTAATGATTCGCAAATAAATCTTTGATGATCCATCTCAGATCTTTTTATTTTCATTTTGCGCTTTGGTTTGTTTTTTGTTTTATGTAGCAATTAAATCGAATTTGCGGTGAGGAATTAGCCGAGTCAAAGAGTTTTGGCTTAGTTCTTTCCTTGGTCAATATGTGACAGAAAAATGGCTTTAAATCCAACCAGTTCTTAAAGTGTCTGAAATTATAACACAAACCGGTTTCAGCAAGCCGTTTTTATTAACTTGTATTCTTGTGCATATACATAACTGCATATATATGAAATGTTTATATATTTTAAACCGATTTGACACACATTCAAAATACAAGAGAGCGAGAGAGAGAAGGGAAATGATTGAGAAAGGGAGACGGTTGACAGATTTGTACCTAACTGTAAAGTTAAATCAGTTAACCAGAGATCAATCCAAAGAACTTTTCGCCAACCGAAAAGTTAAATAAAGTCGAACTAGTGGAACTTGAGTATCGTTTTAATACCCTGCCGAGGTGTTTCAATATTTTAGTGCTATTTAAATCCATTACATTAAATTAAGAAATACAAATTTAAATATTTTTCATACTAATAAATTACCTATTTGGATTAATTTACCAAGAACTTATTAGAAAAAAATTTTTTATTAATAAGGAAATAAAATTATAAAACATATTAAGAAAATTATAGAAAGGAAAAAAGTATGTCTGCTTTTCAGCGACTGAAAGATACCTTTCAAAATATAGGTTTCAAAAGTCAAGGCTAATGTGATTGATGTGAAAACATGTCAAAGAATACGCTATATTTAATATATCTAATTATATTATCGATTGTATTTGTTAAACCTATATACCCCAAAAAAAGAGGTATCGAAAGAATAAGTGAATGGAATGCAAATGTTTTTAAATTGGATTTAGTTTCCACTTGTGATCAGTTTTGATTGGTATTGCCGCCGCCATTGGATTTTCATCCCACATTGTTACTTAAAAAATTTCACCCATCATGATCATGATAATGATCATTATGACACCCAAACACACAAAGATATAGACAAACACGCACAACAAGTTTGCAACTTATCTTTTTAACATTTACTTAATTTATGAGTAGTTTTTCTCTTTCATTGCTGCGATTGCTGTTAGATGTTTATAACTTTCTCTCTCAATATAACAACAACATCAACAAATATTACTACGGCTATAAAAAAAAGCAATAATTAAAACATTAAATGCACATAATTAACGCTGACTTTTTGGTTTCGGTATCTTCCTTGGCGATTATTTTGCGGTGTGACTGTATTCCAACAAACGTACATACATACATACATACATACATACATACATACATACATACATACATACATACATGTATGTATATCTGAAGTTTTTTCCATGCTGTCACACATTTTATAATGAAGACTCCCCACGGTTAAAGGAAATGAATGAAAAGTTGAAGAAAACCAAGTGCCGCTAACTTAGTTGCTTTGCTGTCGTTGGCAAATTGAAGTTAACCTTGAGTTTTCCGGGAGTAATAAATAAAAACAGCGGCTTTTGCGGTAGCAACTTGCGGTACACATAAAGCGAACATTATAATACCAAAATATTTCACATATGTATATGTGAATAGGAAGTTTTTCTTAAATATGAACATAAATTAACAGCTTTTAGCTGAGCGGGGAAGTCATGAATATTTTTACAAAGACAATACAGAGGTAAAGTAGCTTAGTTATAGGGATCAAATGTTGTATATTAGGTTAATTAGAGTGCAATATTGTTACTATATTAGTTAGGAAATTAATTAATTTTTGAGGAAGAAAAAATGTGGAATATATTGTTGAAATAAAATGTATTGGACTAAAAAATAAAATAATCGATATAAACTATTCTTTTCACATACTTTTATAATTGTTTTTGAAATTCCATAATCCAATAATTAGTTTATTCCGATCTTTGCTGCCATTTTAAAATATTATCATTGGGTCACTTCCTGACCAAGTTCAAGTTTTCCAATTGAGAGTCAACCTTAACTCGGCATTCTGATACAAACCACATTGTCTATATCTCTATATCTCATGGTCAGCATCTAATTTAAATTTATTAATATTTACATATAAAATTTATTTAACTGAACAGAACGAGAAGCTATACATTTGCGTTTTTGTTGTAAAGTTTATTTTGTATTTTATAAAAATTTGTATTAGTTTTTGTTTTAGCCTTTGTTTCTTAGCTTGTGTTAAATTGTTGTCGTTGTTTTGTCTTTTTGTGCTTTTAGAAACTGTTCAAGTTTACCGCTTTGTTCAGATCCAAGCTAAGATATATTTCTTTTTTCTCATTATAGTCGTTATCTCTTGTGGCTAGCAAAATTTGCAATTTTAATGCCATTTTGCAGGTGTTTGAACCCTTTTTTTTTTATTGGTTGGTTGTGTGGCTTATATAACATAAAAGTTGAGAGTGTAAAACGAAATCATTCGACGAGTTAAGTCATAGAAAAACAATAGCAACACAACCATCGGCAGCACTAGTTTATGGCTCTAAACGTGCACTTGGGTCTGCCAAAAATTTCAATTTAAATTGTAAATTTTTAGACAGACTTTCGCTTTTTTTTTTTATTTGAAGTTTTTTGCAACACATTTTGGTTTGCATCTCGAGATAGGAAAATTTTCTAAGTGCCGGTTACCAAATATCTTTTGCGCCCACCAATTAGCGCCAGACCGCAGCAAAGATACAAAGATACATACATACATATATAAAGTAATATCATATTAAGATCGGAAGACATACAAACATACTAAAGAGATATGTATAAGTATGTATGTAAAACCAAAAATTGTTGTTGCAGCAGACGCAAAATCAAACGAAAACCAAAGCCAAAACATTGAAACGAAAAAAAAAAAAAAACTGCAACGACAACCAGACGATGACGATGACTTTCCATTTTCAAATGTGTGTGTGTGTGTATCAGTGTGTGAGTGCTGCAACTTCGACAACAGCAACAACTTTTCATTTTTCGTTATTTTTCTTCTTTTTTTTTTTAACTGCAGCAATCAGTTTAAAGGGCATAATCAGGGTATAATCCTAAAGACATTTACTTTGTAGGGTAAAATAGAAGAAATATTATTTTCTAGTCTGAGAATGCGAAGTCGAAGTAGAAATCTGTCAAAATCCATAGAATATTTCAACATTTCAGAGGGCTGGCAAAAAAGTGTGGCTGCATATTCCAAATTTATGCTTATTCTTAAATTTTGTTTAAATCGTCGTACAAATAGATAATTGAGATTCAATTTGCTGTGGCTAAACATTATTTTAAGTTTAACCATCTAATTTGATTTTGATTCGTCTACATTGTTATATATCTCATACATATATATTTACATATGTATATCCTTACAACTTGTATCTTATCCTCCATTTCGACATGGTTTATTTCAAAGGGTATATACGCCGCGACTTGTTCAATCTGTTGAGACGATTTTAGAAAAGCGCAAAAATTGAAATTACCTGGCCAATGTCTGCACGCTGTCTACGCAGCTGGAAATCCTCACCAGGCCCCCAGACTTGTAGTCGGAGTAGCAGTTGAAGTTGGAGTCATAGTCGAAGTCGTAAGGTAAGTTGTGTGGCAAGTGCGCCACGGCTATGTTGACATTTTTTTTCTCTTCATGTTAGTGTTGTTGTTGTTATTATTGTTGGTAGTGGCAGTAACGTTGACCGGTCTTTGCCTTTCACGTTAGCCCAATAGACAGAGAGATAGAGAGAGAGAGGGGTTAACCACATAATAACTCCGACTGTATATCTAATATATCGGCCTCTTCCTCCGCTTATTTTCTTTTTATTGCATTTATAATTATCGAAAGCCTTTTTTGGTCAAGTTAGGCTTAGCGGAAATGTAGGCAGTGTCTTGCAATTGAGTGGCGGATACTCTCTATTTGTTTGATCAACATTTTTACTATAGACTCAATATTGTTTGGATCTAGCTGCGGGAGTGAAGGGGCTACAAAAGATGGCAAACGGAAGCGTCACAATATAAAAGCCAAAACCGTTTGAATGATGACTCAAGCATAAAATTCTCAAGAGGCATATTGGCGTGGCAAGTCGAAAAGACAACAGAAAAAGAAGTGCTACCAAAGTCTTTTGATTGTTAACATAAATTGTGTATCTACTTCCGTTGACTCAAAAGAAAGAAAGAAAACTGCTAAAGGGCCAAAGCAAAATGTTACACACACTCACACATTAATTTAACAAATGTTAGTGTGAAGTGCATTAACCATTAGCAAGAGTATTTAACTATGTGTTAAAAGTAATTCCCCAAACTCGGTTTCTTTTTTCAACTAATCACTTTTTTGTCTGATCGTGTTCTTGACATAAGCTTCAATGTTTGTATTATTAAGCAAACAAACAGCCAAAAATGGTAAGGCAAATAACAACATCTTAAAACAAAGGGATAAATGCAGTTTTTTGCCCTTTACGGTATTAACTTAACCGTTAGCAGCAGCAGTAACAGAAACAACAATACATAAATTTTCTTGGCCATGTTTGACAAGTTGACGCCTTTTTCAAATCGTCAACGTCATCTCTTTGGGCTAATGTTTATTAACCAAGTTGGTCTTTGCTGCTGGGCATATATATCATATATAAATGTTATATATATATATATATATATATATACAGATATGTACATATATATGTGTTTACCGTTTTGTAAGAGTCATTTTTCTTCTTGGTTTTTTTTTGCCTTGCCTCAGTTAATTTGTTATTATTTTGACATTAATTTGATGATGATTTCTGAATGGCTCTGTTGCCATATTGCTGATGGCTTTCTGGCCACATACAAATATACAGACATAAACATACATAAACTACATAATTTGTTAAGAAATTTTAAGATCTAGCTCGAGGCAGAAATATAAAGTGAATGAACTTGGGTGCAGGCACCAGATAATTTTAAGAGTTAAAAGAGTTTATTTTCAATATGTAGAAATTTATCTGAATTAATGTATATTAGTTTACGTTTATTACAAAAAAGAAAAGAGTTTCCTTATATATGAATATATGTACATATATTGTACACATATATATTTTAAAATCTTTATTTTCAATAAATTATTTGAATCCTTTTTAAGGATTGGGAATTTTAAGAATTAATAATGTGATAGTTGCCCATCTGAAGATCAAATATATATCCGTTTAATTTGTGTTACAGGTTTCGAAAATTATAAAACCAAAAACTAATAATTATTTTTAAAGAATTTAACCATTTAATCACTGTAATTAGTGGTTCTATTTCTTTGATTACTAATAAAATCAGTTTTAGTTTACTTGAAATGTTTAGTCACGCCTCCTTCCGCAAACAGTAATAAGTGAATAACTTCCGCTATTTTTATTAATGTTTAATGGGAGTCCCCTGAAAATAAAGCGTAAAGAGATATGGCAAAGATATAACTATAAGTTAAAAATTTGCTTCCAATTTTATTTGTTCATCCAAAAGTAATTGCTATGCGGCAACTTCTTCCCCTTATGTTGTGTATCTTAAACAATTTTACCTTTTAAGGCTGATCAATTTCAAATGTCTTAAATGTAAAATATTCCATGTCATTTCCTGTTAACCGAAACAAGAGAAGCAAAAAAAAATGTATAAAATATTTTCGATCAATTAGGCCCCACTTAGCATCATTAAAACATTTCTTTGTCATCGTATTGACCCAATTTTATTGCCAACAATCCAGTTAAATGAGAGCAGAAGCAACGTTTTTTTTTTCCTTTTTATTTATTTTTGCTGACAATTGCAATTGCAATTTTTGTATTGTTGATTAAATAACGTAATTATACGTATTGGCATTTATTTCTTTTTATTTTTGGCTTTCCTTTTTTTTTTCTCCTCCCTAAAGTCTATGGAAAAGTGTCTCCATTTTATGTCGCATTTGCCGTTTATTTGTTTGTTATTCTTGTAATCAAGTTCACACGCTTTAAGTTGGCCAAGACATCAACATCTCATTACAGCCAAAGTTGCTAAATGGTAAATTGTTCGTTGGCCGTTGATGATGATCATCCTCACATAATGAAGCCAAGCAGGCGGCAATTAAAAAAGTAAAACGATTAACAGTTAAAGAAGCAACAAAAAAAAAAGGAAAAAAAAACAGTTGTAACTTTCGCTGCTTCAGCAATTTTAGAAATGAAATTGAGTGAAAATTAATATGTGATTAACCATATCACTAATCATCATTGTCTTATGAGATGCAGGCCCAATTAAATGCAAATTGTTTTCGGCCCAAAATACAATCCTCTTGGCCATAATACCATACATAAGCCAAGAGCGAATAAAATGAGGAAGGGAGGGGGGAGTCAGAAATATGAAATATGCGAACAGTGTCACGACTTTAATTACTTTATTGCCGAAAACAAAATAACCGGCAGATTGGTCCACTCCGTAAGGAGCGAAGGTGGACTTAGCGGTACTTTGTCATAAGACACCGGGGGAAACGAATTACGCCGCTTACGCCCTCCGCATTTACGGTATAACGATATATGTATAAATTATTTTACAACACAAAATAATTTAATTTATAACAAAGTCAATGAACGAACGAACGAACGGTAGTTGGAGCCATACCCCCTTGTACAGTGGGTTAAAGGTGACACAAAAACGTTATCACAAAAATTAAGTCAAATTATTATTATAAGATTATTTTTATCTAACACGACAATCTTCTTTAATTTCCATATAATGATTATATTTTAAATGCTTTTGATTTGCACGAAAACCATTTTAAACGAAAAGATAGAACTTTTACGTATTTTGCAGTTTCTAGACTTCTTTTTGAGAATGGAACAGTTTTATAATATGTATAACTACATAATATGTATTAACTTTTGCATTAATCTGTAGAAATTTTCTATAGATCTTGTTTCACTGTAGGTAATGTTTCACTTTTCAGACTGAAATTGACCGCCATCATATTATACACAACAAATCTGAGCCACAGAGGCCACATTATTGGAGGCGTGCTCGTTGGCTTAAAGGCTGGCCAAGACCCTCCCGATGCTGAGCAGTAGTAAAAAAATGAAAGAAAAGAAAGAAGGGAGCTGAAGAGCAGCTGACAGTCATATGCTCCATACAAGAAAAGGCGGCATAAAAAATTAATTAAAAATGCCTTGTCCACATATGTATGTATATAGACAGATATACATACATATATATACATATACAAATATGTACATGAAGGCATTGGCTAAGCGCAAAGAAAGTAAACTAGAGAAATGGCTCATTACAATGATTACAGACATGAGTCAGCTGCAAGAGAATCGACGTGAGTTGCTTGGTAAGAAGGCCTAGAACAAGTCTAGCAAAAATTGATTGCAACTGAGCACCATCAGAGGAGAGTAGAATTGAGTGACCCACTGGCTGTCTATAGAATTGTTATATCTGCGCTTTCTAAAAGCGGTAAGACCTCAATCTAACCATAAAAAAAAAAAAAAAAAACGGTGGCAATAGTCGCTTGGCACGCTCACAAAACAGTAAAACACAGAGAGGAGAAGACTTCTTCGATTTTGGCCGCAAACCAAATTGGTCAATTTGTTTAATTAACGTAAATTTTTTATCTACTAATATTACTAATAAATCGGGGCACCCTTTAATGGCCTTTTAAGTGAGCCTTTGCAATACAAAAATAAAAAATATAACTTATTACGTTCATAATCTGAAGGTAAAGATGACAATTTTGTTGAACACGCCCTAGAAGGAAATTAAGTGACGCTACTCACAAGTTGTTAAATCAAACAAATTGCTGTATAAATGTATTATAAAAGGCAGATAAAGAGACAAACATCGGGCGACAGTGTGACAGTAATCGTGGCAGTTCATGATCGGTTGGTAGTACTAGTTAAATTCTATAGAATCCCGAATAGACGACTGGCAATGATAAATTACACACAATTTCAAATGTCGAGGTTGGGGCACACACTACAGTACAGTGTGTGTTGCCTAAAATGAACTAGAAGAACATAGATGGGTAAATTAAAATATGTGAAAACTATTTAAGTTCGATAATTGTGTTATCAATGACCTCTTTTCTATGGAGTTTTATAATTTATTTGCCTGATCAATTGAGTTATATTGAAATGACCTGCTAATCGGATCTGTTCTAATTAAATTTAATTAATAAAACAATTAACTGCATATCCACTTACAGTGAATGCAACCCACTGTACTAGTTGCTGCAGATTGCCATAAGACAACAAGCAAGTGTTTTGCTGTTGCTGCCACTCAGTGTGTGTGCATGTGTGTGTGCGAGTGTATGTGTGTGTGCATCTCTTGGCTGCAGCTAATTTGATTAATGATAAGCCAAGCTTAACTGATGACGATTGTGATTCATTATGTGAGCACATTCAGTGCAAAAGAGCAGAAAACAGATACCCAGATACACGAATGGAGCACCACCAGGAAGATGCTCTAAGGAAGGGGGAGGGGCAATAACTAACTATTTATCTATCTATCGCCAACTATGCTAGGTCTTGTCCCCGTGCCATGCACTATGGGTAAAATTGCTACATTTTGTGCACTTAATAAATATCTCAATAGTTGAGCATTTATTTATATGAGAAATAAATTTGTACGACGCGAAATAATAATTTCATTTCTCGACATTTATTACTAATATTTTGTACCAATGTACGACTATTTCATCAGAAATTTTACAAACTTTTTAAATTGAAATTCTAAAAGCACATGTTCATATATCGCTCATTAAAATATTTAAATATTTTAAGAGTTTTCGCAGAATTTTACTCGGAATATACAATATTAGATTAAAAATCTTTTTTTTTTTTTCTTTTTATGAAATTAAGCACTTTGAAGCAAATTGTGGTTAAATAATTATCAAATTTTTGTACAGTTTGCTGGACATTTGTAAGAAATTCTTTAATCTTTGAATTCAACAGGGAAAAGTTTTAAGAAATTCAATTAGTTTTATGCCTTATGTATTTACCGATAAAATATTTTGTTATAGGAGGGACAGAGAGTACATTCCGTCTCTTTTATACTTTCACAGAAAATTGATTATAATTTTTTACCAAAGAGTTTCAATTTTATACTTTCACAGAAAATTGATTATAATTTTTTACCAAAGAGTTTCAAATTTGTAAATAAAGTCTATTGATTATTTTAGTTGCAAATGAGTAATATAGTGGGCCAACATTATGTTTTATCTATTCAATTTTATTGAATTTTGTCCATAGTGCCGTGCCTGGAAGTGCCATGATGTTGTGTTTCTGTATGTGTGAGGTGTGTGTGTGTGCGTGTGTGTGTGTGTGCTATGTGCAGTAGCAAATTCTCATTTAATAAATCGGTTGCATACGTATTCACACAGGGCAGCATTTGATTATTAGCCAGACAACAACTGGCCATTGTCCAATGTCCATGATGGGGATGGGAATCAGTATGGGGGTATATGTGGACAGTGGTTTGGTTTGTTATTTGATTCGAAATTGAAAATTGTGTATGGTGCGTGGTATATGTATATGTATCTATGATATACAATTTGGTTTTTTGCAGCAATCGCGTTGATTATATGCAATGAGCCATTTCCTTTGTAGCTCGTGGAGAGACTGGCACGCTAATGGCTATGACCATAACTATGACTATGACCACAACCAGAGCAGAAAAGGCAATCAAACAACATAGGGGTCCAGCAGTCCACACCACTTGCAGCTCATTTGGGTCAAAATCTAGCATAAAGATACATAGATAACAGCAATGCAACATTGTTTCGGCGGCAATTCTCTCAATAGGAGGCACAATCTGTGTGTTGGCTCGCATTTATTGACTAGATCATGAAAACATAAGTAATATCATTATCTCTGATTATTGTTGTTGGCTCTGGGGTATTATGTATACATATACATATATGTATATCACACATTCATTACTAAATTTGGTTGTGTAAAACTAATATTAATAGATTGCAAGAGAAGAGTGAGAGTTGGAGCGAGAGAATTGTGATTCAGGCTTTTTGGGCCTTTTTAGCCTTTTCGGCTTCCTTTTCTTCTTCCTTGCGTTGCTTCTCTCGCTCCTTTCGTGCCTTTTCGCGCGCCTTTTCACGCTCTTGCTCTTCCATTGCCAATTGCTTCTCTCGCTCCTGTTCCTTTTTCTCGCGCTCTTTCATCCTCTCCGCTCGTACTTTCTCCTTCTCTTTGCGTATTTCTTCACGCTCTTTTTCCTTTTCTGCCAGGCGCTTCATCTCCTCTTCTTCCCACTTTTTGAATTCTTCTCGCTCTGCAGCAAGTCTTTGAAGCTCTTCCATTTCGAATTCATTGATGTCTTCTTCCATATCCTTTTCCATCAATTGCTTTTCACGGGCCATGGCATCCCTGGCTTCGCGGCGCCGCTGATTAAGCTCTTTGGCCTCAATCAGATCTTGATGGCGTTGCTCGCGTTCCTCTCTCTCCTGCTCTCGACGCTCCTCCTCGATAGCAAAGTCCTCCATCTCATCTGGATTATACGGATAATCAGGTATAGTCCAATACAGATCCAATAATCCAGTAGATATCCCAAGGGCCAAGACACCAATGAGTGCCAGTACTCCACTGATTAAAACCATATTATATTTGGAATTTTTGGCATGCCAGGCCTTAAAGAAGTCACCCTCGGGTTGCGGTAGATCACTGAACACGGCGTGCGTGCCGCCACTGGGGAAATAACCCGGTTTGATTTTGGGTGTTGGTTTCAGGCCAGGACAATTTAATAGTGGTGAAGGTTTGGTTCCCTTGCCTTTAGCCTTATTGATATTTTGTGCAAATGGTGGTTTGCCCGTAGATATTTTTTGTGTCAAGCTGAGAAACATCTCACCATTGCGTACTAAAAAATAGAATCGGGTAATGCAAAACGATATTTCATGTACCAAAATTATAGGTAAAAATTAAACAATATTTACTTACTATTACGCATAACTCGTGCCGTTGCGGCCATTAAAATTCTGGACATTTTTTACTTTTATTTTCCTCGTTTTTTTTTTTTTTTGCAAATATAATTTTCTTTAAATGTTTATACGTTGGATTGATGAAATAAATGTATCTTAAGATTGAAAATGATTCTCAACCGTTACTTGGTTTTTTTCTCACAAACGAATTCGTGTAAGATTGTTGGAAAATGTTGCAAGAATTGCAAAGAAAACTGTTGTGGAATTTATTTCTCAAATTCTTTCGATATCAGAAAAGTTTTATTTTTAGTTAAAGGATATACGGAACAACGCGTTTTCACAATAAAAAATTAGTATATAATATTGCTCGTAGAAAAATCTCTTTATTATATTGTTTTTGTATACTAATTTGAAACTCCCAGACTACTGTGATTATACTAACTAAGTACTATAGCTTTCAGATCTGGGCACACCATGAATACACTTATGTTGAATAGATATGTACACACTAATGGTTCCTAATGGAACCAAAAATAACTAAATATACTTTGACTATATATGTACAAATATAGATTGACTGATAATATTTAATGGAGCCACTTTTCTCTGTCTTGTTAGCGCTAACAAGAATCTGTGAAAGTTATTTTCTTCATAAAGCTGAAGGTTCTTAAAAAGTTTACTATTCAAATGACCCACTGTTCGTGCAATTTGCCTGATAAGAGAAATATACATGCATTCATATGCACTATATCTATATCTATATATACATATATGTATAAATAACTGATGTAAACACAACTGTAGAGAATCGTGTACACAACGGTTTTCATGTACAACAAATCTACAAGATAAGCGCCTACAGAACTCAGTCTCAGTTTCTCAGTTCCAGACTCATAACCAGACCCAAAAACCTAAACCCAACCCACACCACATTAGCATGTTGAAGCGCATCAAAAATATTTCACGGAAATTTATGGGGCCCAAAGAAAGAGGAAAAAAACTAAACCAACTTAGTTGAGTGGGGGCGGGGGAGAAAAAAAAAGAAGGTGTCACGTGCACTACCAGCAACAAGAGCTACCAGCAACAACAAACTTGTCAAAATTGGTTAGTTGAGACGAATGCATAATAATAAAGAAAAGAAACTGAAACGAATAGAGAAGATAAAGAAGTTTAAAGCCCACAGAATGCGGTCAACAAACTTGTTCTACCTTTTCTCTCTATCTCCCCCTCACTATCCCCCACCACCACCACCACACAATTTTGATCTTGTTTTGAATCCAAGAGTCTAGTTCTTCTGGCCGCTAAATAAAATATACAATAATCAGCCAAAAATTATTGCCAAAAACTAGCTAAACTTTATCAATATTTGCAAAAAAAAAAAAAAAAAGAAACCAGATTAAACGATTTACAATTAAAATGCATTTGGTGTTTTTTTTTCCTTCCTAAGGTTACACCTGACGTCCTTGGCTTTATTCCAGTGGTTTTATTGGTAGTAAGTATTTGGCTATAATGATGGACCGTTTCTAGACGGTATCTTACTCTCGGTTTTTTTTATTCTTTTGTTTCAATAATAGGAATTGTCTCCTGTCACGGGCCTTTTTTCGACGATAGCAAATACAGGACATGATGGCAATTAATAGATATAATGCAGCCGTAGCAAAGCATCGAATAGCCACAGTCATATAGGCAGTATCGGCATCCTTTTGAAAGTTCTCCAAAGTGTCATACACTGCGGCAAGTGGTAAGTCTTCAATTAATGTAAGGGAATGAAGCGCATAGAAAATGCCCATCAAGGTTAATTGTATTGTACCCCAAATGCTGATGCACAGAAGGAATATGCAAGTCTTCTTGCCACAAACCATTTTCGTATAGAAATTGGATAAAAACTAAAAAAAAAAACAAAGAATATATACATTTGTATATGTATATACATATATAAACAAACACAGATTAAGCGATGAGCTCTGACAGTGAAATCGAGTGTTGACATGATCTCTGTCTGGATTCGATTTGAACAGGTGCAATAAGACCTCCAACAAAAGCAACGAAATGAAAAGTTTCTTAACCAGTTGGAGTCGAAGACGGAGATGGAGTCAGAGTCGGAGTCGGAGTCGGTGCTGGAGTCGGTGTTGGAGTTAGTTTTGGGCTTGTCTAACCTTGTGCGAATTTAATGACATTAGATATTTGCGGCAAGATATTGAAGTTCATGCTGTGTGTCTGCTCTATCTGTATCTGTATCTGTATCTGCTGTTGTGTCTTGGACCTCTGCCTCTCGCTTTCTGTTGCGGT
This sequence comes from Drosophila emarginata, assembly GCA_037075365.1. Taxonomy (NCBI): domain Eukaryota; kingdom Metazoa; phylum Arthropoda; class Insecta; order Diptera; family Drosophilidae; genus Drosophila; species Drosophila emarginata. The sequence goes on from JBAMCD010000260.1 coordinate 8,683,314, forward strand.
TTGTTTTGTTTCTCCGTTTTCGGGTTGAACAAACTTTATGGTATTGAAAATCGATTTTTGCGGTTACACCTGAACAATTGATGTCTATTTGATGATCTGGCCAGACGGAAGATATGTACACACATACATACATACAGGTAGAAATATATATGTAACTACGATTAAACAATTTTCAAAGATCATAACTTCTGAATGGAATCAAAGTGTTCGATATCATAAAGTTTGAAACATTGATTGACCGGAACGCCTTTGAGGATAATCAATCAATTGAAACTATAGTAAAATAAATCTATCAATTGAATTTATTGAATTCTTTTAGTCATTTTAAGAGCTCGCTATCAAGTTAAATCATAAATGATCTTTAATTCAATATAGTAAAGTCTTTTTGGACAGTTTGAGAATCGTTACTGTATAGAGATTCAGTTTTATTACAAGAACTCCTGGATTATCCATTTTGGAAACGGAAAATGTGACGTTCTGTAATAGCCCTTCTTTTTGCCTTCTTACTTATATTGATGATGGGTCAAGTCAATCATCTGCCTTACCACAAAATACGCTTGGGTATACTTTATTTTTGAGGTTTCTGCTAAAACAAATTATTTAGCAATAATCAAAAAATAAATATATATATATGTACATATATATAAAAAAACACAACACTCACCACACAATTGGCACACTAGAATGGAAGTCCGTTCTCCGAAAAAACAGTTGCTTTACGGTAGCAGAAACCGAACAAGAAAAATAACAAAACTTAAAAAGGCAAAACGGAAAAATTAACTCAAATTTGCCATAAAGTTTTACCAAGTTTTGTGAAAATCCGTTACAAACATCAAGTTGTTGTGAAAATTCATAAGTCGTTGGTTGCTAAACTTCTTTATTTTTTGTAATTTGTTTTTCACACTTTGTTTTATTATTTGTTGTTAGTTGCTTTATGAGCTGCACGGAGATATAACTTCTTTTTTTTAGTGTTTTATCTTTTTTTGTTTTTTAATGATAATCACTGCAATTAGTGGGAATAGATTTCGAATACATCTCTCGATTGGGAAATCTGCTTGATTTATGCTAAAGAGATTAGTTAGTATCAGTTTAAGCGAACCATCAGATTTAAAAAATTTGGGACCATATAATTTGAAAAATCAATTATAGTCATAGTAATTCGGTAAGCCTAATGGAGGTCAAGACCATTAAGCCAACATAAATCGAAATACGAGTGAAGCCAGGCCTTGACATTAGGGCGTTTGCTCAAGAGCTTTTGGCCTGGCTCTGGGTCTTGGTATTCGTATTGGTTAATCGTTTCGAATTTCAAAGTGTTGTGGTATTCGATGAAAAATCAAATCAATTGGCACAATTGAAAACAAGAAACTGTTATTGTTCTTTTTCTTTATATAGAAATACGAAACTAACGAAATGATAAAACAGCTTTAAGACTTCTTTTTTCAAACTATAATCTTTGAAAGATATTGTTTACTGAGACATACATACATATATAATTACATTAAATTATTTGTAATTTATATGGAATGTCGTTCAGTTATTTTTACTATATAAGAGGTCTCAAGCTGCAATCGTTTTCCATAAGCATATCATTCAAAGATAATATTTGCTTAGATATATCTTTTATGCTTTATAACTGGAATGTCGTTCTGTTATTTTCACCATATATAAAATGTTTTTCAATCTCTTGTAATCTCTTTCTCACAAATCAGCATAAATTTTCCCTACATTTGCTTTTAAAATCAAAATGCAAAGTGAAGCAGTTTTCCAATTTCAAGTGAACTTGCCCAATCCAAAACAATATTTATATATACAAATACTCTTTTATATTCATATGTATATATGTATGTATGTAATTTTTTTTTCTGATATTTTTTTGCTTCTCTGATAAGCTAAGCGAACTTGGTTTTTTTTTTGTATTTTTTGTTTTGCCTTAGCTCTGTTGTTTGTCATTTGCTTGTTGCTTTGCTTTAGCTTTTATTTGTTTCGCACTCTGAAACACTTGTTGAAATGCACAAAAACACAAACACACACATACACTGACAAATATATATGTATATAGACACATACAGTTGAAAAACTCGTATGCTCGTATTCCGTAACGAAATCCGACAAAAATTACACACGTCCGACTTGGTCAAGTTCGTGTCTTGAACTGAAATGCGCTGTTAAAGTGGTACTGTTAAAACCATTTGCTGCTGTTAAACAATTCACAGTGCGCGGCGAGAGAAAGATACTTTTACAGATTGTGGGTGTTGGTTTTGGTTTCGGTTACACCAAAATGAATTAAACCGCAAGGTATATGAGGCCAATGCAACTATTTGACATTGATTAACACATATAAACAAATGTTAAATATATTAAATGGAAAATTTATTACAAGGATATTATTGAAATTAATACAAATGAATTTTATTTAAAAATTTTAGAGAAAAAGTAAATGTTACTGATATTCTTGATTAAAATATATTCATTAAATCTAAATAAGATATTTATTAAATATATAGTACATCGATTTACTAAGTTTACCTATTCAGCTAGTTAACATTCTAACTAGTACAGGGTATAACAAAGTCTTGACTCTACTGTCAGTTAGACAATATTATACAAATGTCAAAGTTAAACTTGTTTAAAGGACAAAGGTTTAGCATCACTATTTGGGCTTCTCTATGCCAGGATAACTATGTGGGAGTCCCTTCGCGTAGGAAGTGGCAAATGGCAAGTGACCAGTGTCCAATTGGAAAAGGAGAGCCAAGAGAAATTAACACCTAATGGGGAAATAATGCTCTGCCGTGTCCCGCCAATGTCCTAAGCCATTACAAATTAATGTCCTGTTCATTTTAAGAATAAAATTGATTTTCAATTGTAAAGCAGTTTAAAGAGTTGTTGCAAAAACTATACTACTATCATCCTTCTAGTTTTAGTATCTGGTATCTCCGTTTTTTTATCTTTAGCTTAACACAGATCCCTTGCCTATTTGACTCTAGTTATCTTCCAATTTATCGGTTTGAGTAAATTTATTATTCATGTTAAATAACTAGAAAGTCATATCGCTGCAAACACTTTTACTTTATGTTTTAAGCCAATTTCGAATAATTTGCATTCATTTAAAAAAGAGTAATATTTAGTTTTACCCTATATGGATCGATTTATGCCTAGAAATGTCTTAACTAGTAACCAATTCCAAACACTCTCCATAGATGCCGCCTGTGGCTTATAGTTCAACTGGTTTCCTGTTTACCAAATTGGTAAACTACTTAAAGCTCAACATTTATGGCAAATTAATCGCAGCAGAGCAGCAGCTATAAATTATTGTATTTGGCCATCATTAAAAGCAGATCGTTATGCCAATTTGTTAAGAATAAAGCGGCTTAATCGAGCCAAAAAAACAATAGCAGAGCAATTTACGCCTTTTGAACGTAAAAATCGGCCCATAACCACCGATATGCATGTATGTAGGTATTAATAATAATAATAATAAAAAAAAGAACATGATATTAGCATATTCAATGAGCCAAAGTTTTGCAAAATATTGAGGGAGGGCCAAAAGCGATTTCCGCTCCCAAGCTACTAGAATTTCCAATAAGTCAACGAAAACTATCAACATGATTAGAGAGGAGATGACAAAGGGAAGGGGAGATGCCGCAAGTGCAAGTGGCGTCAAATGAAATTGGGTTATTTGATATGGCGGTAGCTGAAGAAGGTCGATTAGCATCTTAAACAAACGATTTAAATGACATAAACTTGGGTATTAGGCGTTAAATACACAGCAGCAGCAGCAGCAACAAATGCAACAAAAGACCAAATGTCTCGGGAAAAGCGGTACGAAGTAATAGGCCTCATATGATTTGCATAACTGTTTCGACTGGGCCATGCGTTCGGTGTTTGGTTAGAAGAGTTGCGCTGCGGATGCGTTTGGGACTGCATTTGAAACAGAGTGGAGTAGACACCGCCAGACAGACACACAGACAGAACGGAGGCAAACACACACACACACATATTTATATATATATATATATACAGTGGGCTTGCACCTGTCCACATAACCGACCACGATCTATAGGCTTTCAGTTGCACTGCCAAGAAAGAGTAAATAACCCCCACAGCTTGTGTTGCCTCTTCTGCTTTTTTTTTATACTTCTTATACTCTATGTTGGCTAAAGGGTCTCTAATTCTAATATACATAAAATCCATGGTCGTATGTTTAAGTTTTAATTAAAAGTTACCCAAAAAAAAGAAAAAAGTAAGCAAATGTTCTTTGTTCAAGTTGTTATCACGATTCTGTATACACTTGCTAAGCTGCAACAGCAACTACTCTACTTTCCACTATTTTAATTGGGATTTCACGCTATAAAAGAGCAAATGTGATACAAAAGTGGCATTCAAATAAAGGTGTGTGTCTATCGTTAGAGTTTTTAGATAAGTTTACTTGACAAGTCGTTCTTAAAAACGACATGGAACGATAATTTTAAAGCACATTAGATAAAGGGTCCTTAAAAGCCTTAAAGGCTGTTCCTTTAAGTGATACCTGCTTTAACAGAGGTTTCTGGTTAGATTTCTTCGTCACTTAATTATAATTCATATGCATTCACTTGCATAGTGTAAGAAAGGGTATTCGAACTTTGATATGTTAAATCTATATGCATATATAGACACATTACTTTCCTCGTTTTCGTCAATACACAAAAGAATTTCCATCAATAATGTCAATAGAGTTGCAACACCAACACTAACCACAAACTAGAAGCAATGCAATGGACACTCCTATTTGCCATTGGCTTTTGGGTTCTTCGATCTTCTGTTGTTATGGGCTGCCATCGTCATAGGCCGAAAGACGAATTATGGCCATTAAAGCTGCTTGGGGTTTTAAGTTATTAGGCAACTTGAATTTCAAACTGTACTTAACCTGCACTTTAACGCACTTATGTATGTGTATACATACATATATACTCCACGTGCGTGTGTGTATGTGTGTGTATGTCTTGTAATTAGCCAAAGAACAGGGCGGCTCATGTCAAACAGTATTTAAAGAGCATTCAATTGAATTTTATATTTAAAACCACTCAATACAGCACCAGCAGAAGCAACTGGCGAGGGAGGGGAGGGAAGTTTAAGCATTTAAAATTGGATTTTAAGGTCAGGTGACAGAGAGCGAGAGAGACAGCGAAAACGTTTAATTGATTGTCACCCCTGCAAATTGAGGGACTGTTTGAGTGGTGGGGTAAGTGATTGATTGAGTGAATGAGAAAGAGGACGAGAGAACTCATCTGTGTGCATTCGGTTTCATACGTCATTAACTTCACGGACTTTGATCTATATTTAAATCAAACATTGGTCTTCCCCTTTATTGATTTTGCAGAACATTTTGTGGAAGTGGTTAAACATTTGGCCTGCAATCAATATCTTTAACCGATTACAATTTACGATCAAACAAAAGCTTGATCTACATAAAGTTTAACCGTTGGAAGCCGTAACTAAAGCTTGTTCTCATTTTCGTTAAGTAGTTAAAGTCTATCTAACACGCCAAAAGCTTCGCAAGCTAAAGCTTAGCTTGAAAGCTCAACTCCAATTTACGTTGAAATTCAAAAAAAAATCCACATGAATGCATTAAACCGGTTTGAAAACTCATGTAGGGTTACAGCAAATACGAAATATAATAATTTTTTATTTGAAACATGGTTATTTACTTACTTTTTGAATTTGCCACAATTTCTGCAACAAAATAATGTACATTTCACAATTTTTAAAACGTTGTACATCGACAAAATTGTCATTGGTCCAATTCAATTGCTAAATTGCGAAAAAAAAACCTATCGAAGAAAAATCAGAAAAATGCATAAAGGCAGTTGGTTGCCATTCGTTTTGATCCCTCGTCATTCACTCACATTCATTCATGAATTCAGGCTAGTATCGTAAATGCTGCAATGTTTTTTTTTTTGTTTTTTGTTTTAGCCATTTGCAAGTCAAATTCAGCAAAACAAGCAAAAACGAGCGGTGTTAATTAATTGAATCTGAAAATAACGCATACGCATCGTGGCACATGCTTACTATTCGAGATATTCGCACCAGAAAGCGAAACAAAATTCTTTGCATTCGATCATTGGGTAATCGAAGTGAACCTCAACTAAGCACAACTCAACTTGTTGCCAATGGTTAATTAGGCGTAGTCGCTACGCCATCCAAAATTTAAGGCATTTTTTTTTCTGAAACCAATTTGGAGTGAATACCAAATGTGGCAAGGCGAATGGCGTTTGGGTTCGGTTGGCCATAACCAAAAAAGAAACAAAATTGGGAGAGTAATTGAATATTAACATTAAACAGTGCTTTGTGAACCCTTCTTTGTAAACCACTTTAAATCAATTTAGTTCATAAATTGGATATGGCAAATGTTTGTCGGAAAATTGAAAAGTAATTTTCCGCAGCTAAGCTGCAATGAAAATGTTTTATTTACAAGTATATATGTATATACATATATGATCAGGCGTATCCAATTGTACTACATTGGAGATAAACACAGACAATTGTTACTGTTGCCAGTTGAGTTAATGTTTGCTAATAGATTTCACATAAATCAACTAGAGTTTTGGCATGATTTATGCATGAACTAGCCAGCTATATTGGAGGCAGGTGTCGTGTCTGTCCTGGTGTTGGACGTGGCCACTTCTCAGCAGATTTCAACTCGAGAGTTTTTCGGGGACAGACAGATAGTCAGCATCGCTTAAATGCTGTGAATAGTAAATCTTTTGGTTTAACCCATTAAAAAATTCCCCGAATGAATGTAATATATGCAAAGGATCTCAAAGGTCTATAGTGAATCATTCCAAGTTCTTTATTTTATTAGATTAGATCAAAAAAGATAAAAGATCTTTGATAGAACTTTTATTTCTAGTATTAATATTATAAGTAAATAAATGATAATATAATTGAATGGCGACAGTTGTTGAAAAATAACAAATCATTTTCAATCTAAAAGTTTAGAAAAGATAAAAACGATAGCACCGATAGTACAGTCATACACAAGGGTTAAATTCATACCAAAAATTATCTCACGAACCGGCAAAACGCATTCATTCAGATACTGACGCAGTCATACTTCTATCCCCTAGACATGTTATACTTAAGCTAGCCATAAAGTGCATTTATTTTGTTTAAACAAACACAAACGAAAAAAAGAAAAATAATAATAATAACAGAAACTTAACAATTTTTTCATTAATATGGTCAAATGTGGCACGCTGCGGCATTTCAAATAAAAATGATAAAAATGAAGCTAAGCATTTTGCCTCTACTTGGCGTGTTCGTTCGATTATTTGCCAATAAACGCACTGAAAACTTTTCAAATCAAATCTAACAACAACACAACAAACACAATTCTTATGCAATTTCGGTGACATTTTCCAGCAACACCAACAATTTAGCTAGAACAATTAAACAACATTTTCGACTTCATTCTCCACGAGGTGCAATTAAGTTGTTAGCAAACAAGGTTGAGGTGGACACAATGCATCTAAGATGCAAACAGGACAGACAGTTGATATAAGATAATTTTTTTATAGAATTTTTAATTAGCTTTGGCTTTCTAATTTCAAGTCCCAAGTGGAAATCAAATCCATCTTTGACCTGCCTTTCCTGACATAAGCAGCTCAGCCTTTGACGGCAAGTGGTCTGCCTTGCCATGCCAAGCCAAGTTAAAGTCGTCGTTGTTGTCCAAGTCGTCCATGTTGCGTCATCATTTAGTCACCACCACCACCACCACCAACAACAACAACAAGAATTAAATTTTAACTTTGCACATTGATTTAACAGTCATTTGCCAGAGATAAATTTTATCAATGGAAACAAGGATAATAGAAATTGTGAGAACTTTAAAAATATGTTAATAGATCTATCAATGACTCGAAACTATATTTAAAACTTAAATTTCGCTCAAACCAAACTTACTCTTTCGATAATGTTAGATCAAGAATTAGAAATATATTTAATGTAATATTTTTATATATATGTATATATGTATGTATATATATAATATATTATATTTACGTTCCGCTTAATGCATTTTAAACTTACTTTTTGAATAATATTGAACTAAAATTTAAATATAATTGTGTTCTAAAATCAAAGATGGTTACTTTTAAATTGAAATTTAATGCCACTTCTTGTCATATATGGACATATATGTATTTCTTCATATATGTTTACTGTGGCAAAGCAGCTAAATTTTTAATTTATTTTGGACCCACTGTTTAACGCAACGTCCAACATCACCAAGATACTTCACAAATTAGTGTTGTTTGGCCCGCTTAGTGTCCGTATGTGTTTTGTTGGTGGTGAGATCGAGATCGTTGTCTGGGTATCTAGTCGAGTCATCTGTCCGATGTCCGCTGTTCGCTGTCCAAGCACTCTTGATGGTTTTGTTGCACTATAAAAGTAACGCAATGCACGCAATCCATTTGCAGTTGCAGTTCTCATTCGAAGCAAAGCGAATAAAATCCAAGATGAAATTGCTGGTAAGTGACAGTTGAGATCGGACAACATGCATCCTTTGGAAAATGTCGATAAAAAGAAATAAACGATTCTTCAGATCCTTACCACGTTGTTGGCAGCGGCAAGTGCTGCCCCTGGGCTCCTTGACTATGGATTAGGTCATACGGCACCGGCAATTAGCTATGGACATGCTGCTCCGGCTATTACCTATGCAGCCGCTGCTCCAGTTATCAAATCTTATGCCGCTCCAGCCATCACCTATGCTGCCCCAGCTCCAGTCATTAAATCTTATGCTGCTCCTGCCATCAGCTATGCCGCTGCGGCACCTGTAATCAAATCTTATGCTGCTCCAGCCATAACCTATGCAGCTCCTGCTCCAGTTATTAAATCTTATGCTGCACCTGCCATCAGCTATGCTGCACCAACCCTTGTCAAATCCTATGCAGCAGCTCCGGCGGCCACCAGCTACTCTCATTTCAGTTCGGTAAGCAGGGAAAGATTCCACGTAATATCAATTCTGTTTGATTGTAAATTCCATATCCTTAGGTTGTTTCCCATGCCACTCCCGTTATTAAATCATATGCTGCTCCTGCTCTGGTTAAGTCATATGCCGCTCCGGCCATTAGCTATGCTGCACCCACTCTCCTCAAGTCATATGCTGCTGCACCAGCCCTAACACTGGGTGGCTACGATGATCATGGCTATGGTTATCACTAAGCTAGACGAGATCGAGACAGCAGCAGCAGCAGCAGCAGTATGCACGTTTCCCAATAGTATTCACTGTCCAAAAGTAGTCGAATATATATTAATGCAAAGCTTCTTTTTCTCTCTTCATTACTTTATATATATTTATTTAAGCCACTTTACAATTTCTTACTGCAAATAAAGAAAAATCTAATTTTTCAAAATTTTCAAGCTTTTCATCTAACATTTATAAAAGTCAGCGCAATACAGGTTATAATAAAGCTGAGATTGTTGATGATTTTCGCGAAATGACGCCACGGTTTTTCTAAAATGTCATGGTATTCGGCAGGCTATTGAGAGAAAAAATAATTTGAACTAGAAATTTACCAATTAATTCAAAGACTTAAACGGACTTACTACGGAGAAATTAAGGCCTAGAGCCATACGTAATGGCCTACAGTTCATCACATTTAGCAGCCATTCCGGAGCTTTAGCACGTGGTGGATAAAATACCAGCCATATAATACAAATATGGAGTAGATAACAGAAAACGGTAATAAGCATAATGTTCTTATAGGCAGACACTACAAATGGAAAATAAAAAGTTATATTTATTCAATTCTTGACGAGATGCGTTTCCTCAAAAAAAAACTTACTCAACGGCGGCACATAATGCGGTGAGGCATGGCGGGTGAGAAACATAAGTCCCCAAATTGTGATTATGAAGACTACAAGTATCACGGCACTGCGTCGATTTGAACGTATTAGAAACGATAGAATTAAGAAGATTTGCCCGGCTATAAATGAAGAAAAAATCAATCAATGATTCGATGAATTATTGATAGGAATACCCATACCAATTAGTGGAACAGCAAAGACCAATTTATAGAATTGACTATTCCGCTGGAGATGAAATTCAATTGCTACATCACCATTCATCGTTTGCAACATGTTTTTTGGTGTATAACGCCTGTATATATCATTTGTCACATGTACCATAGCAATTTCCACCAATTTCCAGGCAGATGGAGTGTTAACATGATCATCGGGCCCCAGTGGCCGATATTTGTCATCGTAGACCAATATTATATTCTTGCGATTTTCAACCTCAATAATGCCTAGTTCTAAATCGCAGGTGATGCGTTCATTTGGCCAATTGCGTGCAGTATCCACACACCAACTGGACAGTTCTAGATTATTGGCCAAAAGAGTGATATTTCCATTGGCATAGACACGTAATTCGAAGGCTTTTAAAGCCCCACCCAAAGAATCCAAAGCACCACTGAAAAATATAGAATATAGATTTAAAGTTTAAACAATAGTCAACCAACTGCCGTAGGATCTTTACTTTAGAACTGTCATTTGTGGTGTCCAAATCTGCAGATCCGGATGCTCAAATGATGATAGGTTCGCATACTCTTCCGGCTTCCACACCAAACGATCATCGCGCCAATGCTGCAATAGTATGTATAAGGATTAATAAACAGGCACTTAAGAAATCCAAATTTTACCATTAGAAGTTGCATGCGGGTTGATAGCAAAGCACTGGACATATCATACGCTAGCGAACGCATCTGGAAATGGAACTGTATGGATGTGAGATTAGCTGGCAAAGAGCTATTCTGGCCATTAATTATTAAATAGTCTAGCAGCTGTTCCCCAATCGTTTGTGGTCGCTCCTCCTTCTCTATGGTGTTTACTGCAATGGATGGATAATGTATCAGATCTAATCTGATTTAATAATAATAATTAAATAACCTGAATTATCAAATTGGCAATCATAAAACCAACGAGCGCTATTCGAACCAAAGCTACTGAAACTTATGTAACCAATATCCAAGGGTGACGGATCGGCATATCGCAGCAGCGGCTCAGTCTTGAAGCCGGGAATAAAAACTGATAAAACGCCATCTATAAAACAAACGACTCTGGCAAATTCATCAAAAAAATATTATAAAAAATGATTTTATTTTACCTTTAGTTTGAGTTATTTCAATTGGTGTCGGTTCGTAGTGCGATAACAATTGGGCATCCTGATTAGTGGACACTCGGTCATCCCCAATTTTGGACCTAATAGCAGAGAATTTGTTTTGACCAGCGCCAATTACTATAAAAAATATATAGTTAGTATAGGTTATAATCACTCTTGAAGATCCAATAACTCACCGACTTCATAAACAGCATCGTTATTGCCTGGTCTATCTGTTACACTTAGCAAAATATGTGCATCCATATTGGCAATTACATAGAATTTTAAATGGAGCCGGTTGTTATCCTTGACATTGTTGTTATTAAGTTTGCTGACCTTGAAGAAATCTTTGTAGGCATATGACGAGGAAGTGATGATATAGGTTTGGCATTCGTCCAACTGGGCAAAGCTGATATTGTAGCGACGTACAGCTGCAGCACGGAACGGAAGCGCTGTCATACAAATGATAAGGCAACAAAAGCCGAGTTTTATCATTATTTTTATTTTATTTTTAGTCCGCCTTGCACAGAGGTTTAAAGTCAACTAAATGGGGACACGCATTTCCCTTTGTTATTCTTATATAGATTATAGTATATGTATATTTTATTATACTCTCTCAAATTTAGCGCCAATATAAATTTACAAACGCCATCTAGTTACCATACTGGCGACCTCTAACAACATAATGTGAATGGCTAAATAGGGTTTTTTTACCTCAATGACTTTAATAATGATACTTTTACGTTTCTTTAAAACAAAATTAATCAATTGAACTATTTTAACAAAAAATGTACAAGAGAGCACATAAAATATTGCAAAACATTGATCCTGTCAACAACAAATCATCCTGATACAGTTACATTTTAATAATCGCAGAATGTTCACTGGGTAATCAGTTTTAAACAGGCAATAATTACGTGTGCTGGGATACCACTGCGCAACGAGAGTGACAGAGACGACTAGTGCCTAACAGGTCACCCTTTACAAGTAAGGTATTTTTGTGTGTATTTGGGGAAAAAGTAAAAGTGCTCTTCAATTGCAATATTTAATTTTTGCAAATAAAATGAAACAACAGCCAACAAAAAAACCAAAAAAGAAAACTGTTTAAATTGTGCCAAAGAAAAACGGAAAAACATAAAAGAAAACCCCAAAACTAACAACAAATCAAAAAGAAACTACTTGCCGCAGCAAGCTCCAACCAACCAACCAGCTCCCTACAGCGCCCAGCTCCAGCGCCCCACCAACAAAAGAAAAGAGAAGAAGCAGCAGCAGCACCAGAAAACCAGAGAAGCACACTAAAAGAGAGGAAAAGAAAAAGGAAAATCTTCATCACGACGTCTGCTGTGTGTTGTTGTTGTTGTTGTTTTTGTTTTTTTGTGGAAAGTTTGTGCAGGCAGCAGATCTGAATGTCTTTATGCTTTAATCATGGTGTATTTTGCTACCACCAACAACAACAGCAACAACAACACCGACACTATACGCTGCTATATTAGAATCTTTCTGATTACAAACCATGACAGAACATGAAAGGTAAGTAAAATATTGGTAGCAAATATGAATAGAGTTAACAATTTAAAGTCGAGCTTAACTCCAACAGAGTTGCCAGACAGCATCATCTTAAAGCAAGACATAACGAAACGTACATACATACAAACGATGTTCCCTACCTCTCCATTGCCCCCTTTTCTTCTTCATCGGCAGCCTGTATCTGTATCAGTCTGTCTTAATTGTCTTTAATTTATTTTCATTTTTTGCAAAAGCCTTTTCATTTAAGTTTTGTGTTTTTATGTATGCTATTTTTCTTGAATGAAGGCGAAAGAGAAGCATGAATGAATGGAAATATGTGAGTCATATATGCCATTTATTGTCCATGCTCGGGGACTCTTCTGGTTCTATTCTATACGATTCTATACTTTTGGTTCTGGTCGGACGGTCAAGTCTCCACAGTGTCTGTCTGTCGCCACATTTAATGAATGAAATGGTACGCCAACGCCAACGTCGCCGCCACCAGAACCAGAACAACGATAGAGAAGAGAGACACTGTGGCGGGGTTGCCGTTCCGCTCCCTCGTATCTAATTGTTTTCCTTTGCCACTTGTAAAGCCAAATAGACATACATATATGTACATATGTACATACATACATATGTATATACGTTTGTATGTAGTAGATATGTCTTTTATGTATCCTGTATTCCCTATACAGTGAGTCAAAAATTGCAATTGAATTGCATGATGTCACTCTCATTGGTTTGGCATAGCATGGTATCTGTTTCTCTTAATTCTTATTATTATTAAAATATTATTTTTTCTGTTTCTCCTTAGCATTTACACCAGACAAATACAACAAACAGACACACATTTACATATCCAAGGTTATTGTATAGTTTCATTCATGTCTTGCTTTTTTCATTCCGTTTTTATAATGAATTAATATACAAAAATGTCTTCAACCTATAGAAAAATAAAGGGTGCTCTTGTGCAAGCCATAAATTTAAATTCTTACGTATTTTATCTGTTTATGTGCACTATATTTTAAAAGACATTTCATTTTGTTAGGAATTGTCGCACTTTTTGCTTTTTTTTGAACATGTTTGTTGAATTAAACAAAATTTGAGTTTTTGGACACCACCGATTAAAAAATAGTTTTACAAATATGTACATACCTAATGTGTACATATGTATGGAGTTGTTAAACTTAAAAATTTAGTAGTCCAATGTATTTTACTTTCTTCGTGTGAGGTTGAATATTTAATAACTTTCCAATCATTTGGAATACCAATGCAACAAGTCCTCAAGTTGAAAAATTTGTATACTTTTAATGAAGAAACTTTGATGAGAATATGACAATATTTATTTTATCCACATACATGGCGTATGCGTAATATAATTGAACAACTCCTAAAGCTTAAAATTAGTTGGATATGTTAGATATGTTATATGCATATATATTTCTTGGAAAAAAGTAATCTTCTAAGCGGATTACCCTGTTGACAGAGCTCATGTTTGCCAATGTGTTTGTTATTTCACCGCTGTAAAGGGAAAGGTTCGATTCATATTTATATATCTATATAGATACATATACATATCTTGCTCTGCCAATTGATTGGCATGTGAATAATGTGGCGGACGATTCAGCATATCTCTCATACTCATATTAATGCGACAAAAGCAGCTACAACAACTGCAAAATGACGCTGGCGTTGGCGTTTTAACAATAGGCGACGGGGCCACACCAACTATTTAACTATAAAGTATATATATGTATGTATATACAATCAAACATACATCCATCTATGAATATACATATATATGTATACATACATATATCTATGTATATATATGTATATATTGAAACTTTTATTGTTGTCGCTATGTGGTTGAGTGGGTGGATAAAACACCTACACATACATACATTCATTCATACAACTGGAGCTAGCTGCCCTTTCTTTTTCAATTTCTTTCTCAATTTCCCACGCATGCGCTTTCCCTGCTTCTCCGAGAGCTCTTCCATATAAAAAAAAATAAAAAAACCTACAAAATTTTGATAGACTTTTAGTTTTTGCTTGAGGCAGGCTCTTTTACTTCTATGAGTGTATTTCTCTCTCACTCTGTCTCTCTCTCGAGATAGATATATGTGATAGATATATGTACATATATCTTCATATTCAGTGGAGTTGTTAAAACTTTGTAGTTTTTGGTTATGCGTTGACAACACCCTTAAAAATCTATTCCTCTAGGTGGCAACTCCGAAAAGGAACAACAATTCCATTTTACGTTTTCCTTCTTATCCTTTTTGGTGTCGTAGGTGTGTGTGTGTGTATGTGTGTTGGCTGCAACCCTGGGATTGGGGATTTCATTCACCAAGTTAGTTTATCCTTGGGATGGCTGACGTTGCCGTCGCCGTTGCCTCACCTTGGGAAAGAGGCACTGCTGCTGTGCTGAATGAATAGCAGAGCATTGCAGTGCCTGGGCCAGTCCTTGACATGTCCTGCGTGCAATGCGCGGCAACGGCGTCATCATCGCTATAACCAATACCAACATCATCATTATCCTTTCATTGCCTTTGTCGTCGTCTATTCATTCTGTAAAATTGGTAAAACTAGGACAAGTGTATACACACACACACACACCCAAAAGGGAGTTGCTCGACAACTCTCTCTTTCTATCATTTATATATTTCCATCTCCCTCTATGTCTATATATTTCTGTCTTTGACTTTCCTCCTTCCCTTAAAGCTTTTTTCATTGAGTAACTCCGCGGGACCCAAACAAAAAACTCCATTTCATACATTAGCAACATGAACAAAGCAGAAGCAACAGCAACAAAAGGGAAAAAAAAATCATGTTGAAACTTCTGCGCAGGTTGCTGGACTGGTTTTCGTGCCCTGGAATTGTCCCTGTCCCTGTGCATGCGCTTGTGTATGTGTGTGTGGTGTGCGTGTATGTGTGCTGCTCTGCCTGTGACCCATTCATAAGGCTTGAAAAATGGAGTTGCTGTTGCCTGGCCCCTTGCCACATTGTCAAGAATGAATCTACCAAGCCGGAAGTTGTAATACATGCAAGACACACACACACACGCAAACATATATTTGTGTATGTATGTACATATATACATATATGGACATATACATTCATATATCTCACAAGTGTGTGTGTATTTTTAAATCGAGGGACTTGTTGTAGTTGTTGTAGTTTATTTTTAGTCAAACATTGGCTTAGGGTGGATAAATCAGTCTGGTTTTTGGCTACTCTCTCTTTATATGGCTTCCAGCAACAAGAACAGCAACAACAATAACATAACATTAAAAAAAAATTGAATTAGCCAAATTAGTGACACTTTTAAGTTATCCAAAGCATAAGATATAGAGTCAAGACAATGTCCTTGCTTGAAGACAGTCATTGCCCAACATTTCCCAGAGCAATATAATAATGACAGCTACGGCCACTTATACCAAATTACGCTTAAAACGGCGATCGAGCAGGTAATATACATAGTATCCATATGTAGGTATACATTACTATATATTTCACCCAAAAACTTTAAGTAATCCTGTCATATAAAATTATAGTTTGATATTAAAAGATATCATTGATTCGTGTGATTTCATATTCAATCCATTTTATCAAACTGTTTGATCCTTTCAAAATATTTCAGCTTGTTTCTAAACATGAGTTAAAGTTTAAAATTTCTTTCGAAGGATGCCTAGAATATTTAAATCTGGTATATTTATAGATATATAATTATAAAAGAAATATAAAGTAAACCATTACTGATAAGTTTATTTTATTAAATTTTTTACCCTATGCAAAATACAAATAGAACTATGGGAAAAATTATTTTATTTAATTTATTTTTAAATATATTTCACAGTTTTCATAACGGAATGACTAGGCCATAATAAATCAAATTAACTATATTTATATATATTTCCTTATATTAATTCTTAATTTGTTGTTTGTTTTTGATTTCTTGCAGCGACTTTTTAGTTACAGTACGCGCACAGGTAATGACTAGAGACGAGAGTACCGAGGGCTGGCTCCCGCTGGCCGGGGGTGGTCTGGCAAATGTTTCCATACGTAAACGTGCCAGACTATCCCCATTGGCATCGGGTCATGACTACATCATCTATGGGCAAAGAATCTCGGATCAGAGTGTAAATATTCAAATCTTAATTAAATATATTTTTATACATATATATTAATATGATTGTTTTTCTACAGGTTATATTGAGCTGTGTCATCAATCGTGATCTTAAGTATTACAAAGTAATGCCAACATTTCATCATTGGCGCGCTGGCAAACAGCGGAACGGACTTACATTTCAAACGGCCGCCGATGCGCGAGCCTTTGACAAGGGCGTCCTGCGTGCTTATAATGAACTAATTGATGGTAAAATCTTAACTTAAATAAAGAGAAGAGTCTCCTGCATCGACAATTACTATTGCTAGTACTACTACTAGTTTAATTAACCATCCACCCACTAGTTGCATGCGTAGTAAAATGCTTTCATCTATCATGCTTCTGTTTTACTTTATTTTTATTCTCTAATCTCTCTACCTGTTTTCTTTCTCTTAAACTCTTTTTGCTCTAATTCTAACGCTTTACAAATTTTTAGCTCAGTCTAGTTTTAGTTTTAGTTTAGTTCAAATAGCCCTGCCCCATGTCCCATTTACATACGCCCCCTTTTTTTTAGACTTTTTTGCTTACGTTTACTAATCAAAATCAAAACTTTTTCGTATATCTTATATGCTCTACTCGAAAACAAAATCAAAATATAATTATCTTATTGGAATTTTTGCAATTTGTTGTCCACTAATTTGCAAAAATATAAATCGAACCAAATCTAATTTAAAATCTATAATTTTTTCAAAAACAAATTGGTAAGTGTTGCCATGATTAACAACAATTAATTGTAGGATTTGTGCTAGTCGAAAGTTAATCAAAAGTAACAAATAAAAATTCCCAGCACATATCTAAAACAAAAAAGAAAAAATTAAAACTTAGTGTTACATTTTATAAATGGGCTTTCAATACTTTGTTAAAAACTTTCAACTTTCTTTTCACTTTAAAAAGCTTTAACCATAATACGCTATGTGTCTGGTTTAACACTCAAATTATATATATATATAATTCATCGAAATATTCTCTTTATTTATACATATCTATCTTTTTTTATATAGGACTGGCCAAATCAAATCCCACTATTATATGCCCACCATTGACCAAATACGATTCGGTCGGTGAAGATGATGTATTCATGGTAAGTAATCTTATATTTTAAATATATAGATATATAATTCTTATTGATTTATTTACAGACCCTAGACTTACCTGTGGAAAGCGAAAGTTTACAAAAAATACATTCAAGCCCAGAGGGCAGCGAAAAAAGTCACAGTAAGTAGATCTTCATGATTCCATGATTTATATTTTCTAATTTGATTTCGTTTCACAGAGAGCGTCAGCGATCGCCATAAGGATAGCTACAGCAACAATTCCGATTCGGAGAAGCTACCAGCAGCGACCATACACTACATATCGACGGACAAAACTTCAACAACGGCTCCAACATTAGATGCCCCACCCACAACTCTTCCACCGCCGGCAACTGCCGCAGCGGCTGGCCAAATTGCGCCCAGCGAAAATTACTCATATGTGACTTTAACAGCGGTCCATCATGATTATAACTATCCAGTGGTGGAGCAGCCGGTGGGTGCACAAGTTTTGAACGCTCGCCGTGAATCGATCAGCGCTCTAAAGAAGCGCAATGCCCTGGAAGCGGCCCAGGCCATGGCTGCGGCCCAGACAGTGGCCACAGCTGGTGGTGGTAAGCCATTGCATAAGCCCAATGTATCGGATATACTCAAAAAGGAGACACGACTGCGTTGTCGCTACTGTCATGAATTGTATAGCGAGGAATTTAATCGACGCGGCGTTTGCGAATTCGCTCCGGATCCGTTTCGTAGTGGCTATGAGTGCGTCTCGGGTATGGGTTGTGCCCGATGCATGATCTATCATTGTATGAGCGATGCCGAGGGCGAGACCGCACAACATCCCTGCGAGTGCAGTGTGACTGAAGCTGGTTGCACCAAACGCTGGCTGGGCCTGGCGCTGCTATCCCTGTTCGTGCCATGTCTGTGGTGTTATCCGCCGTTGCGGGCCTGCCACTGGATGGGCATCCAATGCGGCATTTGCGGAGGCCAGCATAAACCGCATGTCTGACATTTGGAGGCCAGATTGCAAGGACAGTACGATGACGACCCCAGGCCCAGAAGCGAACCACCACTCCTCCACCACCAATTCCAATACCAACGCCAACTCAAAAATGACCAGCATAAGCAGCAGCCAGATGCGGATCAAAGCAACTACAGGCGTCAGCTGTGGCGTCTCAAGCAGCGTCAGTCGCAAACGCAAACCCAATCTGAGCGGCACTTTTACAACTGGGAGCTATCACACAGTTTGGGTGCTCCCCAAGAACCGCCGCCATTTATAAAGCAGGAGGAGCTGCGGCATCAACAAATGCAGCAGCACCATCAGAAAATGCAGCAGCACCATCAGAAAATGCAGCAGCACCATCGTCAAATGCAGCAGCAGAAGCAACTTTTGGCCGATAAGTCGGCCCAAAATGATTACGGACGTTTATCGTTCCAGGAGGGGATAGATCACAAGTTTACGCTTCAGGTTGCTTATTCTTCAACAAAGTGATTAAGGAGTCTCTTTTGCGGAGGGCTTAGAAATGAAAATGCATTTTTCCACTTGTTGTTTTCCCCCTTTTTCGGTTTTTTAAACTAAGCACTTTTCGGGAAGGAGCTCTTCAAAGTTCGAATCTTACGAAATGAAACAATGAAATTGTCAGAGAGCTTTTCCAGGCTTTTCATTCAATTGCATTGATTCATTTTGAAAAATTTGCAACATTTCTCTAGTATATACTCCATTTGAATTTTGCCATAATTTATTGTATATATTTGTATGCGTGAAGCATCAGAGGATTTTATGATTGTATTCGATATATTTTATAATCGTTTTTTTGTTGCCCTTGCAAATCAAAGTATATGTATTGTCAATCGTACAAGGTATGGATATATACATAATAATAAGCCTAAATTCATGTCCGACTTTTCGTCACATGCCTCTATTGTAGGAGGTTTATAGTTAGTGTCAGTCCTTCTCAATGGCTTTCCTTAAAATTCTTAGACGAATTCGCTAACGAACATTTGTTCTTATTCCAATTGGTATAACCAAAACTACAAAAAAATCGTTAAATTAGAAAATATAGGAATCATTAATTCGAATCCAGTTTTAAGAACAAAGATTTATTGTTTTGAATCGGTTGTCAACAGCTGTCTCACATCAGAACAAATGTATTTGCAAGGGTATAAAAATTTCGGTTTAGCCGATTTTAACCCGGCCCTCTGATTTCTAATTGTAATTTATATAAGTTTTAATTCTAGTTTTTTTTGTAAAAAGCAACCCACAATGAAAAAAAGAACAACCAGGCTATTTTGTTTTTGATTTCTTTTGTTTGTTGTAATTGTTTATTTAGAATTTCGAATTTTCATTTGCTACTTACAAATTATTGTTTATTCCTTGTTCTTGTTTTAGTTATAAATATGTATCTATTTTTTTTAGTTTTTGTTTAAACGATTCGAAATTGGAGAACAGTATTACAGCCTAGGCAAAGGCAATGAAGAGAAAGTTATATATAGAAATCGAAATCTATGTAACGAAACAAAAAGAAAAAGAAGTTAAATGCAATTTTCTGTAGGCGCTCAAAGAACAAAACAAAAAATCAAATAATTGTCAACTTAAAGCGCAAAAGCAAAAGAAACTCACACACAAAATGCATGAAAAAGATTATTAAAACAAAATGAAATAGTTAATGACGTAAATGTTAAACACACCCAGACACAAACACACAAAAAACTTTATCCTACGAATTGCAAATTGTTTTAACAAACTTAGTGCGAAAAGCCGCCAACGTCCAGGCTTAACATTTTGGCCACCTTAATGAACTCGCCAAGCGAATTCACTTAAAACTTCTTAAGTTGCAAAAAAAAATTTATTAATTTTATTTTGAATATTAAACAAAAAGAATGTTTTTGACTCTTCTTAGGGCTCATGAAGATTCAAAATATTTCTTTTGACAAACTGCAAACCATTTTTTTTTTCATTGTAAATTTATTTTCAAAAATAGTAAAATTAACCAAATTGAAACAAAAAAAATGAGTTTAAAGTAGTTGAAAGATCTAGCCTAGAGGTTTTTGGCAGCTTTTTGCAAACCAAAACAAAAAATATATATTTCAAAACTAAAAACAATTTGTGATTTTAAATCGATAAAAAACCAATACAGAAAACAAATGCTTAAAACTTTGATAATTTACAAAATGATCAATAATCGAGGCATTTGAACAAATTTAAGTGTTTTCAACAAACTCATATATGCAGCTACATATATATATATATATATATATATATGTATATAAATATATATGTATGTATATATATATGTGAATATAATAATAATAATAAATAACATAAAAACAGAGCATTAATTTATTTCTTACTATATAATTATTGTTGTACTTGTACTAAGTCAGTGAGAAAGAAAGCAAATGAAAGGAAGAAAGAAAAAAATCATATAAAACAAACAAAAAAAACGCATATTTATTCAAAAATAAGCAAAGGTTGTGCAAAAACACATTAAGATATAAAACAAACAAAACACAAAAAGTGGGCAATTGTTAGTAACAAAATGCAGAACCGTAATCCTCCCACTCCTACCTACTCCTTACCCTCCATTACCATCCTTGCTGTCGGCTGGGACTCCCTCCCTTGACCCACATTTGTCCCTGGAACTAAGAAAAAAGTAAAAAAAAAAACACTCAACAACAAGAAGTACAAAATGTTAAATATGTATGTATAATTTATATTTATGTTTATTATTTAAATTTAAACGAAGCGTAACAACAAAACAAATGCCTGACAGTCAGTCAAACAATAGCAAAACTCCAATTAATATACAAGTTTTTAAAATAGCTAAAAAAAATAAAGAAAAATCATAATTTTATTTGTTAAACAAACAATTTCACAAATTTCCAACTTTGATTTATAAAATATATAAATAAACACAAAGAAGAAAACGTAAAAGAAAATGGCATTAAAAGAGAAAACAAAATGGAAAAAATTAAAATTAAATTAAAGTAAATGATATATTTATTCATATAAATGTATTTGAAAATGTGAACAAGAAAAATACCAAGAAATAAAAACACAATTTAATAAACAATAACTGAAAGTTGATTTATATATATTTAACGTAATAAAGTTCCGATTGGCCAAAAATGAACTTTCCATTTTGAATCTTTAACGCGCGCTTTCATATTATCGATAAAAACGACAATCGAGAATTAGTATTGCCAATTTGTTTCAATGCCAGCAGTGTGGCAGCACAGTCATTTGTTTTGCTAAATTGGTGGCTGAGTAGATATCAAAGAAAATGGAAAAATTGGAAGCTTTGAAAATCTCTTCATTGCGCCCACGCAGCAACATTCTAGACCGTCCACTATCCAAGGGTAAAACAGAAGTGTCTCAAAGTATAGTAGCTTTGCTGTTTAGCGAAATAGTTCAGTATTCCCAAAGCAGAGTGTTCACGGTGCCCGAGCTTCAGACCAGGTAAATACACATTTCACCAAAGAAAAGCATTTCATTTCAATATCTGTTTAATGGTAGGCTCCATGACTTAGGGCAGGATGTGGGCACACGTATCATAGACTTGTATTTTGTGCGCGAACGCAGCTCCAAGAGGGAAACAAAACTAACCCAAATGCTTTTATTCGTGAAGACCACAGTGTGGAAGAATTTGTTCGGCAAGGAGGCGGAGAAGTTAGAGCATGCAAATGATGATGAACGCACCTACTATATAATTGAAAAGGAACCACTCGTTAATACCTTTATAAGTGTACCTAAGGATAAGAGCTCGTTAAATTGTGCCAATTTCACTGCAGGCATTGTGGAGGCTGTCTTAACTCATTGTGGATTCGTAAGTACAATATGTTATTACTATTTTAGTTCACACACATTTCGTAGAAATCGAAAAATCATTAAAATTTTTCTTTGATTCCTTAAAAACCTTTTAATCGAAATAGGTTTTGATTTTCATTAAACTACATTTCTTCCCACTTTGACCATAGTTTCGATAATTTGGTCCACTCCTTTATATGTACTTTAAATTTTGATTTCCAGCCCTGCAAGGTTTCCGCCCATTGGCACAAGGGCACCACCTACATGGTAAAGTTCGAGGATTTTGTTATTGCCCGCGACAAGCAAATGGAAGAAAAATAAACAAGATTTTACTAACAAAGATTTCGTGATTCCGTTTAATTTTCTCTAAACAACATAATAATCCACTTTAAATAAACTTAAATTGACGATCCTTGTAGGCCACTTGGCCAGTGCGGTACTTGTGCTCGCGTCCATCGCGTTCGCTCTTCATAGCCCAGGCATAGATAACAATGGGCAGCACAACGGCAAAGAGGCCAGTGCGGAAGGATTTGCCACTAGGTTTGAAGTGCTCAAAGTTGGACACACGCATGGATTGGAAGCGCGCTAGACCAGCATCAAACTTAAGAAGGAAAACAAAATCGTATATTTACCGATTTTTATTCGATGATGACATAACCCATAAGGATTTGAGTCTCGATTAAATTTAGCTTACCACAGTGCCGCCCTCGCCAGTAGCATGACGGTAGGGATTGGAGCTTTGCTTCAAAAACTCAGAACGCAGTTTAAGAGTCTGCTCGTGTTTACGAGTAATGAGCTCCTGCTCTTCCTTGGTTAAAACCATTTTTCTCCCTAGAAATTGTTGCAAATAGAGTTGTTGTTCTTCTTCTTTTCAAACAGCTGGGGTGTAAAATGGCCAGACTGTCGAATATAAAAATACCGAAAACAAGATTAATGTATCGAAAATAGTAAGTGATATCGGAACTTTATTAAAATCGCAATGTTTTACGAGTGCTGTTATCGCAAGATACATGCATACTCGATTTACAAATTCGTTACAAAATTTTGAACCAAAATTAGACCAATTGGTCCTTATATATTTAGATTGGGTGCAGTCGTAAGGCAAAGCCAAAGTCTGCTGCTTCGTTTCCACCCCCGAATTCTAATGCGCCGACTCGCAACTTACTTTATTTTTTATTTCCTTTCTCGCTTGCACCTAAGTACTAAAATTGCCCTAGGGCCAGTTTCACCCTTCTAACGTCTCTCACTGCGCATGTCCTGCAAAGTGTTAAGCGCAGATCTCGTTTCAATGTCCTGTCGTTGAGCTTAGGTTAGTTTGAACAATCAATTTTGTATGAATTTTAGGATAATGGACTAATTTAGTCATTCATGAGGGGGTAATTTGTTATAATCAATAGCAATCGAATAATTAAAAATTTGAATTTTAAGTAAAAAGTGGCTAACCGTTGGTAATAAATCAATAATAAATGAGTTTGCGCATGACAATTGCAATTCTAATATACAATCACGAGAGAGAGATAGAGGGAGAGATTGAGAGAGTAGCGCCAGGGCGCAGAAACATGCGCACTATGGCAACTGGGTGGTAAAATGCACTTGGCTTAGCCTTAACCAACAACCCGTGTACCGGTTACAGGGTGGGGGGCGTTGGGGGTTCGCTTAGGGGTTGGTTTTGCCTGGTTGCCTGCGGAGTTGCGCCGTTGGTCCTCGTCGTAATCGTCCTCTTCGTTTTCACTTGCCTATGCCAGTGTTAATTGTTGTTGAACAGGACCAGTGCGGAGGCAGTGCCTCAAGAAAAAGGTTTACATTTTGGTGTATTGATTATTTTTGATTTAACAAATTTCGTGCAATATCATTGGCAATTGTCCAGAATGAGTCTCAAGTCGAGTGCGCGCATCAAGAAGCGACGCTCTGATGCTGCAGCGGCTGCTTCGTCGTTATCTTTTGGTGGAAATAACTCTTCATCCTTCTCCCCAAGCACCAACACCACTGCCACCACTAGCAATACTATTTCCTCAGTTGTTCCCTCAATGAACAGTAACAACATAAACAGCAGCCATCATCCACAATCCGGCCTGTCCAACGCCACAGCCAAGAAGCACAGTTTTGTTGGACGTAATCCGAATTTCGATACGGATGAGACCAAGCTACTTATCCAACTGTGGGGAGATCCAAAGCTGCAGCGCACCCTAATCACCACACACAAAAAGCATGCAGTGATCTGCCAGTTGGCAGCCAAAATGCAGGAATATGGCTATCATAGGTCACCGGAGGAGATAACCACTAGGATCAAGAATCTCAAATGTTTCTACAACCGCCTGAAGAAGGATAAGGAATGCGGCGGTTTGGGAGCCGATGCGGAGCCAAGTTGGAAACATTTTGCCGAAATGGATGCCATAATGACCCGGCCCATATTTAGTGTGCGTCCCAATGAGGTGCCGGCGCCATCATTAAAATACCAATTGGAACAGGCGCTGGAGGAGCATGCGGAGCGTAGAAAGCGTCGGCTGGAGAATGGCGAGGAGTTGTCTGAAAGCGACAACGAAGAAGATGACATGCTGCTGTCTGCTTTGGTCAACAAAACGAAAGAGACCACTCCCAGACGAGAGGATGAAGCGGAGCAGGAACAGGATGTTGACATCAATGGGGAAGGAGCTACATCCAGGGAGGAACATACTATGGGGGTCAAACGGCGAAAACTTTCATTACATGCGACAGATGTGGACATGGGCGAGGCTTTAACCTGCTCACCCAGCATAAAGACTGAACCAGTTCAAGAGATAAAACCGGACACAGTATCTGCACCAGTTCCTGCTCCGGCAAATAAGCCGGTGGTGGAGGAGGAAGACGATGATTGCTTACTCCTCCCTCTGCCCAAAGAGGAACCCATTGATGTGGATGCTGTCGATGAGAGATCTTCGAGTTCTCCAGCAGCGACTCCAGCAGCAGCACCACCAGCACTACCACAACCTCAACCAACAGCCGCCATGCCCACTTTAGTAGACATGTTGCAGTTGCAGTCCAAGAGTCCATTTACATCTGCCAATGTTATTCCGGCCAGCAACATAACCACAACAGCTAGTTGCACCTTGACCACCGCCAGCACCTCGTCGAGTTCTGTGACAGCTGGTAAATTGCAGCCTGGCAAAATATCGCTGGTGCCCACCAATTTCCTTATGCAACCCAAGTTGCCTGGGACACCAGCTGGTACGAGCAATGGCAATCCTCTCATCAATCCAGCCAAGGCATCGGGACCCCAACTCCAAATTCTGCAGAGTGCCATCAATCAGGGAGCTCGCTTAATGATAAGTGGAGCTGCACCAACTGGCGGTGCTCAACCTGGAAATCCTGGTCTAATGGCAACAGCACCAGGAGGAGTTAAATTTGTGCTGGTCAATGCAGATCAAGCAAAAGCCGCCGCAGTGGGCAAATCTTCGGCTTCGCTCCCACTAGCCACTGCCCAAGCGGCGGCAGCAGCGGCTCAGGTCCAGCAGCAACATCAACAGCAACAACAGCAAAAGCAATTGCAGCAGCAGAATCTCCAAAAGGATCAGCAGCAACAACAGCAGCAACTGCAAAATCAGCATTTGGATAAAGAGGAGAAACGTCGTGCCCAGGATAGGGTACGCGATGATCAGCAATCCAAACGGCATATGACAAGTGAGTTCCGTTTTTTAAATGACTAAAGTATTCCCAATCTAAACAACAAATCTATTGTAGCCATGAGAATCCTTCTGCGCCAACTGCTCAATGCCCAGAACGAAGCCAACGAGATCCAACATAATCGATTGTCGCTAGAACGCGAACGTCTGGACTGGGAGAAGTCCATGGGTGATCGCTTGATAACTTTGCTACCAACACTCTTGCAATCTGGAGTAAGTGCCGCGGCAACAGTCAATCCTGGTACACCTACTGCCCCAACGCAGCAGCAATTTATTGTCTCTGGCTCCGGCACAGGTCAGCGTTTGCAGCCACCCAAGTTGCTCTTCACCACAGCTCTGCCTATGACAAATGGCACCACAATGGCCATGCCGCACATACTCACCTCTAATACGCTGCCCAAGGTTATAGCGGCGACATCATCCACTACAGTGGGTGCTGCTACAGCAAAAACCTTGGATAACGATGTTCAACTGATCACGCCCAAACTGGAAAAGGATTCTTAAGCAACTGCAACTCAAAGTACTCCTTTTTTTTAACACAATGATATTATAAAAAAACATCGTCTCAAGGTGATCTCCTGAACGATATTCCCTATTCCATTCAAATTTCCCAGCTGTGTGTAAAATAAAACTCTATAACAATTACGATTCTGAAGTTAACAAATCAGGAAAATCTTGCAATATGAAAATACTATATCTGATAAAACAATCCCAGGTAAGAATCGGCGTCTTGGTACGGAAGAAACCGGGCAACTTTCATAAAAGAGTTCGTAAGTTTACCAATGAGGATGGAGGCACAGTAAAAGATAGTTCAACGACATGGATAAATAGTGCCTCAGACTAAGTCTTGTAAAAGAATTTTCAGAAGAATCCACAAAGAAACTATCATCTACAGGCATTTCGAGGAAATACTCCTTTCGGATAACTTTTTTTTTTGAGGTTTTGTACATAATTTTAATCTAACCATTTTAACTATAAACAAAATCAATCCTAAATATTATCCTACAATTTATGCTAGTAAGGATTCAAATTGCAATACTCATCCGTCAGATATACCTTTGAATATCTGAAGTATTCTAGGTGTTCAGACGTTCCAAATCACGTATTTCCATAATGTCCGTTTTAAGTCTCTGCTTGACAATTTCGCGCCATATTGCCTCACGATCTCGATTGTCTGTCACTCCCATTCGCTGCAAGGATGTGTCCGTAATACGTAGCAGTGCCCGTCCAGTGATATCGTGCTGAAATTATAATTCGTATTTATTTTAAATTACGAGACTTTAGTAGGCTTTTGTCATAATGTTGATTCTAAAAATTCCAATATACTAAAGTCTAAAGTTTTTCCGTTTTCTTCTTTTCAGTTGAAGTTACTTTTTGGTGCTGTTTGTTTAAACGAATATGACAGATTTGCTGGCTAAAATTATCAAAAAGGAACGGGAACGGCAAAACAGGTAGGATTCAAATTCGAGTAGTACCTGGGCAAATAGCGTCTCGTATTTTGTGTATTCGCCACAATGCCTTCTATACCATTTCACGACATCGTTTACAGTCCATTGATAGACAGCCTTGGGTCTTGTAGTTTTAGTCCTAGTTTTGCTTTGTGTAGAATTGCTCGTTTCTTCGCCCATATTAAAAAAATCCTCAACTATAATTATAAAAACAACACCTGCTGGTAATACTGGGCAAATAATGGATGCCATTATTTGTTTCTTCATTGCAGCTGATGAAGTAACTAGAGATGAGAAATAATTACTGCGTTTACACTACTGATTGATTACCTTTTACACATAAAACAAACACAGTTAAAAGTTAACAAATAGTAAGAAGAAGTATATAGTTTAAAAAGTAATTAGAAAGAACTACATTAAATATATTCGACAAAACTGGCCAATTCGCCATCGAAAATTTGTCTATCGATAGTCACGAATAGTTATCAAGTTTCGGCTATAGGGCTGCATCTTCGATAGACAGTTTATCGAAAGTTGTGTTAGCACTAATCGTGACTGGCGCTTACAACGACTGAAAAAAAAGTGGAAAAACTCTTGACAAAAACACCCAAATACGCAGTAACTACACGTAATATTCATAGAAAAACAAGGATAAACAGAATCGCCGCATAGTGAACAAGACGAAAATACATTTAATTAAACGGTTTTCTCAAAAAATTTAACTGGTTATTACCAAACGAACTCTCTTCTCAAAGTCGCAAGATGGCCGGAGCAACACTTTTCGAGCGGGCCCAGGCTTTGTCTAGCGTTAACCGCGAGGAGGACAAAAGCAACAGCAATGCACTCCTCAGTAAATTGGTCCGAGACCAGGAAGGAGCAGAAAACGATGAGGAGCGCATACGAATTAAAGAGCAGGGCATCCTGCAGCAGGGTGAACTCTACAAACAAGAGGGCAAGGCCAAAGAGTTGGCTGACCTGATCAAGGTGACGCGTCCATTCTTGAGCTCCATTAGTAAGGCAAAGGCAGCGAAGCTAGTGCGCGCCTTGGTGGATATGTTTCTGGATATGGATGCTGGTACTGGCATTGAGGTGAGTATTCTACTTCCGCATTCGATAATTCAAACTTTTATCAATATTCGGTTTGTTTTCCAGGTTCAACTGTGTAAAGACTGTATCGAATGGGCCAAGCAGGAGAAACGCACATTCCTGCGACAATCTTTAGAGGCACGCCTCATCGCCTTGTACTTTGATACGGGTTTGTATACAGATGCCCTCTCCTTGGGCTCTCAACTGCTGAGGGAACTGAAGAAACTGGATGACAAGAATCTATTGGTGGAAGTTCAACTTTTGGAAAGCAAGACCTATCATGCTCTGAGCAATTTACCCAAGGCCAGAGCTGCATTGACATCAGCCCGCACAACGGCCAATGCCATTTATTGTCCCCCCAAAGTGCAGGGTGCCCTTGATCTCCAATCAGGCATTCTGCATGCGGCAGATGAGCGTGATTTCAAGACCGCCTTTTCGTACTTTTATGAGGCATTTGAAGGTTTTGATAGCGTCGATAATGCCAAGGCTCTGACCTCGTTGAAATACATGTTGCTGTGCAAGATTATGTTGGGACAATCGGATGATGTTAATCAGATTGTCAGTGGCAAATTGGTAAGTGACGGGGGAATAACTAATTGTTTCTTAACATTTTTCTTTATGTATCGATTTTTCTTTGTTCTTCTTTGTTCAAGGCAATTACCTATTCCGGCCGTGATGTGGATGCCATGAAGGCGGTGGCGGAGGCTTCACACAAACGCTCTCTTGCTGATTTCCAAACCGCCCTTAAGGAATATAAAAAAGAACTGGCCGAAGATGTGATTGTGCAGGCACATTTGGGTACGCTTTATGACACCATGCTGGAGCAGAACCTTTGCCGCATCATTGAGCCATATTCCCGTGTCCAGGTAAGTTCATTTTTTGTTAATATCTTTATTTTCTCCTCCCCTTTGTGTACTAAATTGGACAAAATTTATATAGGTTACCCACGTGGCTGAGAGCATTCAATTGCCTATGCCCCAGGTTGAAAAGAAGCTATCACAAATGATTCTGGATAAAAAATTTAGTGGCATTTTGGATCAGGGCGAGGGTGTGCTCATTGTTTTTGAGGAGATGCCAGTTGATAAGACCTACGAACGTGTCCTGGAGACCATACAGAGCATGGGCAAAGTTGTGGACACTCTGTATCAAAAGGCCAAGAAGCTATCGTAAAACAGGAATCCCAATTAAAACAGAACAGAATAAACACTCTACTCAATCCCAACTCCCCTTTCCCATATTCTACGCCGATCTTTAGCAAACTACGCTAGGTACTCTATCTACTCCTCCACATCTATATATCCTTTCTTAAACGAAAAATCAGCGAAAATTGCCAGATATTTGATAAAAAAAAAATCCAAAAAAATAATATAATTTTCTTTTCACTTTTTTGGGTGATTGTTTTCTATAGTTTCTCCCCCAGCCATTCATTTACCACAAACAGTCTACTCAATTTAATTTTTTCTAATAAAATATACATTGGTGGAAATAAATAGCAAAAACAATAATAATAACAAATACATAAATGTAAAACTAACAATAAGCAAAATTTATTATTCAATGCGAAATCGAATTGTTTACGTGAGAGAGAGCGCGCGGCGGTATGATAAGCATAAATTTTCAATTAACTTAATAAATATAAAAAAAATGAAACAAAAGTGGCAAAAACAAATGTATATATATGTTAATTATATATTCCTGATAAGACAGCAGCAAAACGAGGGTATCTTTTTCCCAAATGACAATCATATAAAAACCCCCTCAACGAATTGTCAGTTGTTTAGTCAGATCCAAGCTTGAAATGCGCTCATATCAATTGCTAGGGCTAATCTTTGTCTTGATAGGGATTATGGGGGCTTTGGCCTTGCCGCGTCCTCCCTACTTTCCTCCACCCATAATAAGTAAACGAAGCGTAAATAATGTGTAAGTAATATACATATATATTATTTACAATATCCTTTTATTAAACATTTTTATATTTCTTTCCCTTGAAGTTTTGCACCAAGAATTGGCAGCATGATGATACGGCCTGGAGGTGGTTATGGTTCCGTTTTTAAACCTCCAATCATTCATTAGGATATATAGAAATAAAAAATTGAAATTATGTAAAATCGATGTATGAAAATTATGGATTTTGGATGGGCGTATTTTTAAGCAAAGGTAAAAGGTTTTATAAGATTAATATACAATGAACTGCTGTAATTTCTATGGTGGTTTGAAATTTATGTTAAATATTGAGATATAACTTTTTGGGTTATGTATTGTGATTCATTTCCCACAAATTTAGTCATATAAACGGTTCAAAATCGGTATGAGTCTATTTCTTATTATGTAGACTCAGATTTATTTGAACCGAATATAAACAAAAAGTACTTTTTGCAACGAGAAAAATTAAGTGCTGCAGAAAATTTAAGAAAGATTTACGATTTTTGGACTTCGCAATGCACTCTTTCTAATATTTCTGAAATTTTGCATTTAGAATTGGTTTAAGAGATAAAGATATCATTGCAAATGTAGGAACCTTTATTTTATACATAAACAAATGGATTAATGTAAAGTAACTAAATAATCCAATATGGTAGTTGCCTTAAACAGTATCATTTCAATATTTTGAATTCAAAATTGAGTTAATCTTATTATTGACCTATAATTGGTAATAATTTGATCGATTCTGAATTGATTTTCGGCATAAATTAATTTTATTTTTATTTCATAGATTGCAATAAATAATTTCGGTTAGTTAACATAAAAGTAATCATCTCTGATGTTAACCAAAATTATGGATTAGACCCAAACCGCCGCCATAGTTCGTCTGACCACTGAATGGTCCACTCATCCATTTGTTGGCCGATCCAGTCAGATCTAGACGTGTATTGCGATCCTGAGATGACCACAGATTGGCACGTGCGTCCAATCCTAACTGACGACCCAGTCCAGGTATGTTGCTGTGGGTTAGGCTAGCGCCATGACCATTGATATGGGAGTAGTCCAGGCCAGCGCCATTACGTTCAAACTTCAAGCCATTCGCCAATTTGTTTTGTGAGGCGAAAACTTTGGCATCCAAATTATGGACACCATTGTTGAAGAGATTGGCATGTGCCGACTGCTGGAAGCTGTCCAGACCGCCGGGAGTGTGGGTCTTGGTAAGGGACGCACCATGTCCATGGCTATGGGAAGGAATCGGTACTTATAGAAAATATAT
Organism: Drosophila emarginata; assembly: GCA_037075365.1. NCBI lineage: Eukaryota > Metazoa > Arthropoda > Insecta > Diptera > Drosophilidae > Drosophila > Drosophila emarginata. Next base: position 8,715,358 of record JBAMCD010000260.1, read on the forward strand.
CTTTAATTAGGTTTCTCATTAAAACTCACTTATTGTAGGCCAAAGTGCCACCGGTGGTCACTGGACCCTTTTGGGTATTCCCAGCAGCGAATACTTGTCCCATCAAATTGTGATCTGGACTGCCAATTCCTTTGGTAAGATCCACTCGTGCATCAGCTCCACCAGCTGGATTCGAGGCCAATGAACCACCCAATACCTGACGACGAACACGATAAACTGGCGGCTGACGAGTTGGAGGTGGATAATAGGGCAGAGTTTGGAATCGTTGTGCTTCAATGGCTACTGCACAGAGAGCCAAAAGGCAGGCGAAGATTAGAATGCTTCCGTTTTGCATGATGCTGCTGCTGCTTGAGATTGTCTTTACTACTGATGTGAATCTGGGATAAGAATCCGCATTTATATACCTGCCTTAATCTAAGACGCTATGGGGAAGTACTCTCTCAGTTTGGTGATTCACAAGACCCATCTGCCTTATCAGCTAGCCCCAATGGAAATCCCCGTCTCATATTTCATGCGGTGATTTACTTATACTACATTGACATGACCTAACAAGGCATCTGTCAGACAGCTATCCACCCACTTTGACCTCTATTTCGGGACACTTGTTGCATTGGCGACACTACCCACTTACCCCATCCCCCTTCGATAGCTGCCCTGACAAGAGTCGCTGCTTTCCTCTTCTTTGTCGGGCAAGAATTTCCGTTTTTTCTTGCCTTCAAGATTGAACACTTGAACATCTTGCGCAGGACAGAAATTGACAGTTATTAGCACTTTTACATTTTACACTTTTCACGTTTTATCAATGTGAGTGGGCAGCTCCCGGTAAGGGATGGGGGGAGAGGGCGGGTGGTTCTGAAAATGAGTCAAAGAGAGAGATCCAGCGAAACTTTCTCCAATTTCGAGTGAAGTTTTTGCTTGGAAAAATTAATTGAATTTTTGTGCGCAGGAGCAGAGCAAACCAAGCGAAATGAGAGCGACAATGTCAACGAAAAGTTTACACTGAAAAAAAAAACTAGGTGAGTTAAACTACAAATTTGGCAAACTTGAGTGCTAAGTGGGGAATACGAACAATTACATTAGAAAAAAATTTATATTGTAATATTTTTAGCCAGAAGATAATGTTCGATTGGCTAAATACTTTTGTTTAAACTTATTTAATTTAGTTAAATAGGCTAAAGCCCGTTCCTTTTTTTATGTAATAATTTTCTTCGACAAAATTTAATAATTTTAACCAAACATTTAAAGCTAAACGTAGTTTTCACCCATTCTGTGACTTACAAAGTTCGTTTCTTTGTGTATATATACTAAAAGGTGTATAGATTATTCTTTTTTCTTTTAATCCTGTCCGTCCTATTATTTTTGTTTCATATAATAATACATAATTGTTATTATAAATATTTATATATATTCTGTTTTATTTTCAGTCAAATATGTGGTTAAAAATGAAGTATCCAGATCAGCTTTGATTATAATCATAAACTGGTAAATTACATTAATCGTTTTTCGATATGTTAAAGACTTAAACAGCCAGCAATTTTTTAACAAATCATTGGAAACTTCATATGGATTTACCTATTCATTGATGACATTAACAAAAAACGGGGTAAGATTTTTTAATATATGACAGGTATGCAAAACTGTGCTCTATATGTCTGATAACCCCATTGGCGGTTCAGAGCACCAATATATAGTTAACATTATCATCAACAGAGTGAGGAAAAATTGTCATGGGAACGGAAAAATTCTAAAGTTCTAAATTATACAGACATTTTTTTTTTTTTTATTTTTATATATTTATTTTATTTAGCATGTATATTATAATATACATGATTGAAAGTATTTTTCAAGAGAACTTTTTTATTATTCGATCTTCTGGGATGCTTCCAATGGTAGATTCAGGTCACGACGTACTCGTATGGGACGTGGATGAGATGTTGGGCGTGGGCTGTAGGGACGTGGCTTGCCAGGAGTAGCCACAGCAAGAGCACAGCAAATGGCGAGGAAGACAGCAAAGATGATAGTGAACTTCATGTTGGTTGTTTGTTTGAACTGATTCATTATCTAGCCTAAAGCCAAGCTTTTATATGCGATCTGTTTGCAATCACTCTTTTGGCACGTACGTGAACAATCTCACAAATGTTTATATATACATAATTGTGATTAAATGAGGGTACTTTACCATGGGGGAATTTTCATTCTGCTACTGGGATAGGTTAATTGTCATCTATTTCTTGGAAAAAATTGTCTTGTTTGTTAGTAGGTGCAGTTTCAACAAAGACTTGTCTTCTGATAGCCTTTCCATTTTAGTTATCTAACATTATGGTAATATATCAGGTACAAGAAGTTCTAGAAAACTGGAAAAAATACATAAAGATGACTTTCCACCACTTTAACGCTTAAACTAGTTGAGAATTTCAAGAAAATGGAACGAAGATGAAGGAAAGTACACCTTTTTCTGTGCATTTCCTATAACTAATTTTTCCATTTCTTTACTCAAAACAAAACTTACATTTTGTTCAATTAGTTTTAAATTTTTGGCGCCTTCATCTGTCAGCTTCCTCTCTCTTCATCTCAGATTATTCCTCTTTGGGTTTCTCTTTGTGGTATGTCCTTGTTGTGCTAGTCGCGTCAAATCTCATTAAATAGAACCAGACACATACGGAACGCGCTTGAGCGAGCTTTTCCGCTTTTGAGCGTAATTTTGTTGACTCTTTTTCAATTTCTCCTCCTTCAACCCCCCGCCCATCCACCATACTCCGCCATCGTTCATTCTTGGCTTTGGTTTTGGCGTTTTGGGGAAAATTCTGTGTCTGTCAAATGCTTGTGTAGAGGCAAGACGTGTAGGAAGAAAAACTTTTTTGCTTATCGATTACGCACGTAACACAAAAAAAAAAAAGAAAACTTTTCAACGCGGAAAATATTGAAAAAAGGAACACACAAGCCAAGTTAAATGTGTAAGAAAATATTGGAATTTAAATAATAAATTAAACTTTAATATAAGAGATGGGGAAATCTTTAAGGAAAGCAATGAAAAGTGTGTGTGTGTGTGGGTGGTATGTGTGTGCGTCTTAAGTGTCTCTGGCTTTGGCCTTCAACAAAGTGTGGAAATGAAAATTGTGTCTACACGTGGAGGAAAAGGACTTGAGAGAAAAACTATTTTAAATCTGCAATTGGAATCAAAACTGTTGTATAACTTGAAAAAGACCTTCAAACTACAACAAATGATTTAATACAAAATCAATATTGAAATTAAAAAGTATACAATTTAATCAAAATTATTATTAAATTGCTAGAAACTTGCAGAAAATATTGTTTAAATTGCAAAATTTCAATTTGCTTTTGTTCTCTCATATTACAACAACAAGTCTGCTCTATATACCTACTACCCACTTATATAGATATACATATATACACATACATATATGTACATACATACCCATTTACCTAGATTTTGTAATGGGCCAACTGTGCGTATGTGTGATAAAAGAAGAGCAACCCAACGGAATGAATTCAAATTCGCTCATACGCTCAACTGAATGTAGCGCTCAAAGCTCCATCCGCTCACTGAACTAAATCACTCGAAATATGCTCTTTAACTCAGTTTTCTCTATTTTTCCTCTTTTATTATCTTTTATTTAAGTGGAAAATGTAATGGCCTATGGGAAATGTCGAAAGGAAATCGCAAGTTGACAGTTGTGTGAATAATAAGAGGATTTTCTTTTTTATTATTTGCAACCGATTAACTGAGACTTAAAGATTTAGCAATGAGTGCAAAAGTTTTTGAAATGCTTTTCAAATTCTTTTATAGCATATTTATAGGCTGCTTTTGGAATAGATTAAATTATTTAGGATGTTCCTTTTTCACCCTACCATTTTCTCCCTTTTTGGTCCAACTAATTTGACCCAGTTTCCACTTGATGAACAATTGGTCTGATGTTTGAATTGTTTCCATTGTCTATTCACAGCTGCTTAATGGCTATGAGAATGGTAATGATGATGCTGTAAGAGTGAATAGACCCAAAACACCAGGAAACAGCAGGTGGAGGAAGTGTCAGCTGAAAGCGGAAGCAGTCGGCAAGGCGGGCAGCCAGGCGAATAATAACCGAAAGAAAGGAAGCAAAAGACAAAAGGCAGCCAGTGGCAACAGAAGCAACAAGAAGGAAGAGTTCAAAGTCCTAAACACAAAATGAATCCCTACAATACGGGTGCCGGTGGTGGTGGTGGTGGTGGTCCCAATCCCTTTGGTGCACCAGCTTCAAATGTCGGTTATGGACAGCCTGGCATGGCCGGCGGCGGTGGAGGCTATGGCTATGAGCAGCAATCCGCAACAGGTTATGAACAGGATGGATATGGTCAGCAGCAGGCAGCAGCTGGCTATGGACCACCGGGCGCCAGGCCACGTGTGGATGTAGAGGCCAGTGGTGAAGTGGATCCTAATTTGTAAGTATATCTCCGTAAATCAATTATTATATCATTTACTTAAAGTTTTCTTCTTTCTTTCTTAGATATCCCGAAGCCAAGGAATCAACGCACAAAGTACGCGGTCATTCGGATATTTTGGAAATGTTTTTCGGTGCCACCACAGAGCATGAGCTCATTCCTGTCAAGAGTTTCTATTTCTTTTTCTATGCGGCATTTGGATCGCTGTTTCCTCTGATGGGCGTGTACTTTAAGCAGATGGGAATGAATCCGGGACAGTGTGGCATCCTTGTGGGCATGCGTCCATTTGTTGAGTTCCTTTCGGCTCCATTTTGGGGCTCCTATGCGGATCGCTGTCGTCAGGGCAAGAAATTACTATTGGCCTCGTTGGCCTGTTGGGTTCTCTTTACCATCCCGTTGAGTTTCATACGCCCGGAGGCAATCAATTGCATTGAACGACGGAATGCCACGGACTTTGTGCTAACCTATACGAGAACAAAGCGTGATCTGTCGGCCATGAGCAGCTATGAGTCGGATCTATTGCCAAATCCCGAACAAGGAACAATGCCGGCGTCAGAGGCCTTGGAGGAAGCTGAAGTGGCCCATAGTCGCAGCAAGAGATCCCTCCTGTTGCCCAGAATCGATGCAGGCATTTCGCCAGTGCACATTAACTTTGTTAGCAACTATGATAATAAATATCATCGGGACTATGTTACACCCATATTCAGCTCAATGGTCTATCGCACTCCGGTAAGATAATAATAGAAATTCCAAACTATGTGAGATTCTAATTCCTTTCCCATTCCATCTTACACTAGGACATACAAAAGGCATTCTTTCTGCTACTCTTGGTCATTCTAATTGGCGAATTCTTCAGTGCTCCGGCCATTACCTTGGCGGATTCTGCTGTCATCACCCTGCTGGGTGAAGATGCCGATAAATATGGACATCAGCGAATGTTTGGATCCCTGGGATGGGGCATATCCATGTTTTTGGTGGGCATTGCCCTGGATCATTCCACCTCGTTCTCGAATCATCCATGTGGAGCTGGCAACAAGGAGAAGAACTACAACATATGCTTCTCCATATTCTCAGTGCTGATGACTTGTGCCATAATATCCGCCTCGAAGATCACCTTTAAATATGATCCCATCGATGAGAGCCAACAGCAACAAGCATCGACATTTGTGGATCCTAACAAGAAGGCCGAAGAGGAGTCAATGAATCAGCTGGCCGCTCAACTCAATTTACCATCACTGGCTGTGGGTAGCGGCAGCGCCGCCTCAGGTGCCTGTGCGGGAGGTGTTAGTAGCTTCCTGGCCCCAGGCCATCAGTCGCAACCCCATATTGGAGCCGAGTCGAAGGTGTTTGCCCAGACAGCCAAAGAGTTGCCCGAATGGATGACAGTTCTAACACACTTTAAAGATCTGAAGACAGCTTCATTTCTATTTGTCGCCTGGTTCATGGGCTTTGGCATTGGTCTGATTTTCACTTTCCTGTTCTGGCATCTTCAGGACTATGGCGGCACGCCCACCCTCTTTGGTGTGGCCTCTGTGATCAATCATGTGTCCGAGATATTTGCCTATTTCTTTAGCTTCCGTCTGATCACCCAAATTGGTCATGTGAAGGTCTTGTGTCTGGGTCTAATTGGAAATGTTTTACGTTTCTTGTATATCTCTTATCTAACGAATCCCTGGATGGTATTGCCATTCGAATTGATGCAAGGGATTACCCATGCTGCCGTTTGGGCTGCCTCCTGCTCGTACATTGCCCACAATACGCCTAAACATTTGCGCGCCTCGGCTCAGGGTGTGCTCCAGGGTATTCATCATGGTTTGGGACGCGGCTGTGGTGCCATTATTGGCGGTATGTTTGTCACCTATTACGGTACTACTGCTACCTTCCGTTGGTATGGTATTGTTTGCCTCTTTGTCCTCGGCTTCTTCATATTCGTCAACTTTTATCGCAAGGAACAAGGATTTATATCGGATATACCAGTCACTGAGGATCCCCATCAGGTAAGTAGACCAAAACCAATTGAAAGAGAGGGACGTGACTTCCTGACTAATTCTTCTATTTCAAATCCTAATTAGGTGGCTGAGGAGACCTCCCATTTGGCACCTCATGGTGTGCCCAGTAATCCCATACCGCGAGCTCTATCCAATTCTCGTCTCAATGAAATGAATCCCAATGGTGGTCCATATGGTACCTATCAAACAACTGGCGGCAATCTGGATATACCTGGAGCCAATCAGCACAATCCTTTTGCGCAGTAAATTAAATGCATACAAATTATCAGGATCAATCAGAATCAGAATCAATATACTCGCATACCGAATATGAAAATCACTCTCACTCACACACATAAGTGCATATGCATACACACACACACACACATATACTTACATACATATAGTAGAAAGAAATGGAAAGGATCGAAATAAGGATAATCGAACAAAAAGAAATAACCGCAAACATATCTTGGACATTGGCCTGCAATATTGATTGCTTAATGTGTGCATTGCTTTATTTTGATTGGTTAAGCAAAACAAACAAACACACAGACACACACATACAAATATATAGATATACATAGAGTATATTTTATATAGGACAGATATATATATATATACTACCAATTGAAAGGTAAATATGATTTTATTTTTTAGTTACAGTAAACTTTTAAAAAGAGGTGAAGGGATAAAATATTTATTATTATTATTTTGAAACTGTTGCAAGAGATTTAAACGAATTTTCATATAGCAGATAGTCCCTAGCATATATATATACACATATATATATATATATATATAGGCCGTTTTACAGTTATGTTGCATCGCAATCATATCATATGGGAGACATATAATCTCCGTTTAAAGTATATTTTTATTTAGATTTGCAGAATAGTTGAGAGCGTAAACACCAAGAGTTAAAGCAAAATCACATAAACTATCACACATTAAACAAAATCACACATAAAGTACCTATCTATACATATACATATATATATACATAAATAACTATATATAAAATCGGTGTAGAATTCGGATTAACACAAATACATACGAAATTGGATGTGTATTTGCGAGATATAATCTATAAAAGGTTTAAATCTTAGTTAACATTATAATTATTTTCAAAAAAAAAAATATGGGATCCTTAGTTTAAAATTTCAAGTTAGTAAAAATTAACTCAAAAATATAAATGTAGTTGCATTAACTATTTAATTATTAAATTAACAAATGTTAAAAACAAAGAAAAGAATAGATTACTTGAAAACAAACAAAATGTTGTAACGAATGATATTATGAAAATCCGCCTCATTGCAATCAACTGTTGAATATTTTAATTTTTACACATAAATATACATACATACTATACTATATATATATATAGATATTATATATATATTAAAACAAAGGAAACATATTTTGACATACCTACAAAAAAACAAAAACAAAAAAAAAGACGATTAACAAATTGACGCACCAAAAACCATAAAAAAATGAGCAAACTAAAAACCAAACTGTATCTGTATCTGTGTCTAGCCTAGATATGCCGAAATGTATTGTACCTAAGAGATATTTTTTCTAATTTGCCCCGACAAAACAAAAAAAAAACAAAAACGAAAAAGAAAAACCAGAAAAATAACAAACTTCTTCAATGAACATAGTAAATTATTTATATATTATATATGTATAAATATTACATTAGATATTGTTAATAATACATATTTAATGATATTTGATATTTTGGAATTATATATATGTATACATAGATCTTATGTACAGCACCTTTATGATGATGTCGATGGCGATAGAGTTGATCCTTAGTCTAAAGCAGTTGCCAACAATTTGTGGCAGGAATGAGTTTCCTCACCGTTCTCGCGGTCACTGCGCTAAAGTTAGGTTATGTTTATTGAGCTGAATATTTCTTGTTCTCTATTTCTCTATTTCTCACACACTATATATATATAGATATATATATATATATACTATATACTATAATTATATGAATATTATTATTATTGTACAAGTATTATACACAAAAAACGCATACTTACAGATACAAATACAACAAGAACAAATACGGGAAAAAAACAAAAAAAAGCATAACAAAAACCAAACCAATAAATCATGTAATTATACATATACATACATACATATATATACACACACACACAACACTCACATATATGTATGTTTAATAAAAGTTACAAAAACCGAGTGAAGTGAAAGACAACAATAGGCGAACGGATTTTCATTGTTCCCCCCCTTAATTAACAGCTGCTTGGGGTTATGGCCCCTTCTGTCAGCTGTATAAATAGACGACTTCTGGAGTCCAAAAATAAAGAAAATAAACTGCAATATGAAAATGCGATATCTGTCATTGGTTCTCTGCTTGACGGCTTTCAGGTGGTCAGAGGAGGTGTCATTTATCGCCACGAAGCCTTCAGAGTTCCTAACAACCGCGAGACGTTACACATCCCGTTATAATCCCATAACGGCAAGGCCAACACCAAGAAAAATAACCATTTGGACCAAGCCAAAGACCGTACGGATTAGCACACAGAAAATTACCAGGCAAACAAGCATATCGACTACCAGGAAATTCATAATTTGGACGAAGAGTCCCACAAAACGATTGCCCATTATACCAACGACGCCGACCAAACCACAAACAATGCGTACCACCAGACGCATTACGATCTGGACAAGGGGAACAATGCGACCCACAAAACCAACAGTGAAGCAAACAGTGCCCACAAAGCCTCCCACTAAGGGTCCTACATTGTATATAAGGCCTACCATACCAACAAAACGACCTACAGGTCCCACGGTGCCTCCAACAAAAGGTCCAACATTGTTTACAAGGCCCTTTACTCCAACAAGAGGTCCCACCAAACAAACGAAGCCACCAATTGGTCCCACACAGGGTCCCACGATAATAACAAGGCGTCCTATTCCCACAAAACGTCCCACAATACCAACAAGAGGACCAACAAAGCCTACCAAAAAGCCTCCCACAAAAAAGCCTCCCACAAAAAAGCCTCCCACAAAAAAGCCTACCATAAAACCTCCCACTAAAAAGCCTACACCAACACCAAGGACACCAACGATACGTCCCACTCCAAGTCCAACACCAACACCAACTCCATCGAGTGGTGAAACACGTATAAGGGTTTCCGTTTCATTTTGGATTAGAGTTACCACACCGCCATCGCCATCGCCAAAACCCTAGGAAGTCTCCACACGGCGTTCACCAATCATACGTCCCACAAAATATTCAACAACAATTAGATGAAGGTGATTAAATTGAAAATATATGCGAGGATATATGTCCCATCCTTGACGAACCTCTGCGATTTTCCCAAAAAAAGCATAAAAGGCAGGAAAAATAAACTAGTCAACTGCTAGTGGAGCCAGGACCCACGCGATGTTAAATTCTTAATAAGTTCTCGGTGGCCGCTCGAGCGGAACTTTTTAAATTAATTTTGCTGCGGCAATAAAAAAAGAAAAGGCAACTGGAACGAGAACCAGCATACTATATATAATATATAGTAAAACGAAAAAAAGAAAACTGGTCGCGCATGCATATTTAAAATTCTATTACCCCTCGGTTCCTGATCTTCTTCTGGCCCTGCAAAATGTAAGTTGATTTGTGTGGGTGTGCGTGTGTGTGTGCTAATAAATTGTTGTTGTGGTTGGACAAACTTGTAGTACATTTTTTTTTGTTCTGCCTCCTTGTAGATTTCATTGTGCATTCTTATAGAAGGTCTCTGGACTCTGGCAGTGAATGAAATGAATGAATCAGCAAGAGGACCAAGGGAGAAAGAGAAAATTTCAAGGTAAGAAATGATGGACTGAAAATATATCCTCCAATACTTGACAAATGTTTGAACTAAATTAGTTTTATTGAGAAGAAGTTCTCTCATAAACAAAACTGTCACCTCTAGGATTTGCAATGCCTTTCCGTTTCTTCAACTCTAAAACAGGTTGAGAATTATAACTAAGTGCAGGGAATTTATTTAGATCTTGGCAAGCAATAGTTATAAATAGACAGGCAAATTACTGGACTATCAAAATGCAAGTATGCATTTTATAAAAAATATATTCGATCAAACAAGAAGGGAAGTCAATCTTACCATTTTGGACGAGTGTTACCCCATTTAAAAGGATTTGTCATATTTTTATTTTACCTAACTTTGCTTTAATGAATGAATGAATTTTTTAATTAAACTATCGATAAAATCTACTAATTTGCACCTCTATCCATATTGATTAACTACAGGGTATTCCAAGTGCAAAATAATGAACAAAAACTATAAAAATAAATAAGAAACGTAAATATAAATAGTTGCGGCATACCGGAAACGCTTCAACTTTGCTGCTGAGCTCATTCGTCTCTCCGATTTGTTGGCATTTTAACAAGAGGCGAGTCCGGGTTAGGTTAGGTTAGGAGACGGCCAAAGAATGAACGGTTAGAATGGTTGCAGTGGGCAGGTGGTGGGCGGGTGGCATGTTGCCTGCTCATGCAATGATAAATGAAGTTTTAGTGGCTTTTGACCCATTTAATAAATTGTTAAAGTTGAAAAATGTGCAAGAATATTGTAAAGTTGTATTTTGTATATACCATTGCATTAGTTGTATATTTTTCTCTCTCATTTTCTATGGGATTTGTTATTGCTATTGCATTCTGGCTGGGGAATTAGGGTTAATTTAAAAGTTAGCATTGCCAACACTGACCCATGGACTTCAGTTCAGTTCAAGTTGGAAAGTTTGTTCATTTTATGCCCCACTTTATGTCTTCGCCCCTTTCTCCCTCCCGATGAAGTTTCACTTGGAATTTTTAAATAATTTTGTTAAATTGCATAATGTGCCATGTTGTCCTGACTACTGGAGCCCACCACTTATGCCTCCTTCTTGGCTAACTTTAAACTTTTGCTGCCTTATTAAGTTAGCGGCAACAACAATGACAGTATTTCAGTTAACGTGATTATGTTCCATTAACAAAACCCAACGAGAGAGAGAAAGAGAGAGGGGGACAGAGAGTAGAAATCCAGCAGTAGCATAAAAAATGGTTCAAATATCTCTAGCAATAAATAAAAGCCAAGAGGGATAAGGGCAAGGAAGCAAAGGAACTTTGTGCATTCTTTAGACATAATAAGGCAGGGCTTTGGCAAAAGGATCTATTAGGAGCCATGGCTAAGAGGCTTGGGCCAAAAATTGCATACTCCTTTGCAAGTCATTGTCAAACGTATATATACATATATAAATATATGTATATCTATGTATATCCAAAGCTATATAAACAATTTTCTTTTATGCAAAAATAACAAGCACACACAACAACAACAACAATGTGACTAGTTTTTTCCCCATTCTCGTTTTGACTGCATTTTACTCGTATTTTCTTCTATCATTTCTTCCTTTGCATAAGAAAGCCTCCACTGAAGTTGAAGTATGGCCAAAGTAGGGAACCGAAGCAGCAGCAAATCCTCTGTGGCAAGTGGTAAATCCAATCGGCTATGCAGCATTTTCCATATACTCTACAATTGAATAAAAAAAATATAGTACAAACTGCAATCATTTTCGTATATCTATAATTATATTGGCTCAAAAATCAGAGTTGATATGCTTCCCATATGTTTTGCCATATCTACTTTCAATAATTATAAGTGCCTCATGCAAGTCACTATTGCAACATATCTTAAAATCAATTAAAGTGGCAATGCCACAGGATCCATTTGCATACAATTTGAGTCATTTGATTAGCACTTCTTTAAGTTATGTTTAAATGCAGAGAAGATTCTCTTTAATTAAAGTTTTATTCAACATTTTATCCTTCTAATTGTTGATCAGCGCTTGTTTGCATTTCTCCCTTTCGTTTAGTAATACATAGTTAAGTTAATATTTTCTTAAATAATTAAACCAAATAACCTACGCGAACAGGTGGCTCTAATCTGATGTCGCACAGTGTATGTGTGGGCAGGACAAAAAAGCTGAGCGAAAAGTGCTGAGCATAAATAAGACATTTGCGTGTGTAAGCAAGGATAACAGCAACAACAGCAACGGCTTAAAATAACCCAACACGCAACATTGAAATGTGGTTAGAGGCAAGTTTTCAAGCTGACTTGGTGTAATACTGTACATATATATAATAATTTTCCAACTGCTTTTTCTTCTCGAACTTGCCAAAAAAGTTTTTTGCCAAGGCAAAAATGATGCAAAATGCAAAGTCATCGCTCGACAACAATGTCCTTACGCTCCCTCTCTCTCTTTCCTTTTTTTATTTGTCCTGTTTTAGAGATGGCTGGCAGCATAATCAGTTAGTTAGCCATGCAGTCACGGTACCATCTCTAAATCCGGCATCCACCTACTGCAATTGTTGTGATTTTTCTCGACTCGTGCACATGCATTTATTTAAATTTCTTTATCCTTCTCCGTACCCCGTTTTCGTCTATACACTCACCCCACATCCTGCCACTCATTTTGCCAATGTATTCATTGTCTGTGAAATTGTTGTGTGTTGTACTCTATATATATTGTACTATACACCCTGCCGTCGCATAATGTCTTTCTTTTGCTCTACGTGCGCATTCGTACTCGGCTTGTTCTCCTCCTCGTCCTTTTACTTATTCCATTCTCATTTCGTGTTCTTTAACCACAGATCCTTGCGACTGCAGTTTGCGGTTTTTAACTTGTGACAGTTTTAAGTGGCTGCCGTTTGTCTAGATTCCTTCGCATACATACAAACCTATATAGGACTTTGTATATATACATATAAGTATATAGCATGTTGCTATGCTTTACTCCGGATTCTGATTGTATGTATTATAGTATGGTAATGTGCTCTGAGATTTGACACAAAATTTAATGCCTCTTATTTGGTGGTTACAAATCCTGTTGCCATAATAGTGTTACTAAATAGTTAAGGTGCTTTGGCTTTGACTCTTACATTGCCTTATTTATCCATAAATTTAAACCTAAGAATCTAACAACCCGTATCCCTTTTTCCTTTTTAGGATGTGCAGTAAACATAGCGAGAAGACCAAGGAGAACACTTACATTGGACGAAGGCCGTTACCCACAGGACATAATTTAGCCAATTTAAGGAGGATCAAGAACGAAAATGCAGAAATATTTCTTTAAAGATACATTTGTTTTATGTATATTTTATAACAATAAAAATCTAATTTTATATAAAAAAAATAAATATTTATAATAATTCATTAAGATTTTTCCCGAAATCTAGAGCAAAATTTGTTTTCAATTTTTGTAAGGGGGTTAGTCGTCGAAATTGTTAAAAAAACAGAAAAGTCCTTATAACTTCTTTGTTTGAAGGACTTTCGAGATGTCCTTTGGCCAGAATGAAGTCCTGATTAAATGATATCGGATAACAGATCCAGATCCTTGAAAGTCCTTCAAACAACTGAGAAAAAAGGACTTTTATCTGTACAAAAAGTTGTCTATAACTCTGGAATCCTTCAAAGGATCAGGATAAAATCAATGTGAAATGAAGCTAATTAACGAGGACTAAATTCTGTGAAAAGGACATCGTGATAGTCCTGCGGGCAGCCGAGTTATCGAGGATTTTGTGTTTTGCGACTGTTTTCTGAGCTGAAATTGAAATTTCAATTATTGTAGCATGCTTAGAAGGGCCGCTAAAAGCGAGTTTTGAAATGAAAATTTTGTACTGCGAAAAATATGAAATACCAGGCGAACAGAAATGCATAGGAGGCTGCTGATTTTTTTTGCGATTTTTAAATTTTATTGCCTACTTAAAAGGGCAGCCCGAATCGAGTTTTGAAACGAAAAGTTGTACTGCGAAAAATATGAAATACCAGGCGAACAGAAATGCATAGGAGGTTGCTGATTTTTTTTTGCGATTTTTAAATTTTATTGCCTACTTAAAAGGGCAGCCCGAATCGAGTTTTGAAACGAAAATTTGTACTGCAAAAAATATGAAATACCAGGCGAACAGAAATGCATAGGAGGTTGCTGATTTTTTTTTTGCGATTTTCAGATTTTGTTGCATACTTCGAAGGTTGGCTTACTATAAATTAAAAATGTATTGCATACCATCATATTTTTGCTAAATTCTAAAATTGTATTGCATACCTAGGGTGGGAAAAAAATTAAAAAAATCTCAAAATTCAAATTGTTGCACATTTTTTGGGTGTTTTCCAACGAATTATTTATTTTCTTTCTTTCTTAGAAGTAAGTGCTTATTGAATGCTATCTTAAATATATTTTCTAAATACTAGCTTGTTTGTAGATTTTTTGGTTTTTGTTGGATCCTTGATCAGAACAAAGTCCTCATTCTTTCATCAGCAATTTCATATCCTGCTGGAATTTTTGAGAATGTTGCGAGACGTTCAATTGTACTGTGTGTCGGTTTTCTTTTTCCATTTCATTCGTTTTTCAATAATATCGCAGGTGAAATGGAGTTTTCGTTAAATCCATGCCATCATTAATCCATTTTTCCACCTTCCAGTCCATTGTCATCATAATGCGACCCCTTAAACGAGCCCACCACGCACTTAGCTTTGAAGCATCCCATAATCCCAGCATAGTTTCCTGTCGCTGCCAACAACCTTTTTGCTTTTGTTGTCGCTGTTGTCGTTGTTGTCGCTTTGCCAAACAAAAGGAAAACAATTTTCATGCGTGCATGGGAAAAATCAAAAGAAAAAAGATAGAAGAAAAGGAGGCATGTGTCTGGGTACACAACAATGCCTATTTTCAATGAGATAAGAAAACAGCAACAGCAGCCAGAGCCAAGCCCTGGGAGCAGCAGCAGCAGCAGAAGCAGTATCTCCTCAAAGCAATTTCCAAGTGGCCCAGGTACAGAGGCCCATCAGGGATCAGGAGCCAGAATGAACCAGCGGTACACTCGTCTTCTAAGTGGCTGTTGTGAAATTTTTCCGCAGTATCTCATCTGTTGTTTTGTATACTCTTATTAAAAAAAGGGTATGCGGACTGAAAATAAAGAAGGTGAAAAAAGGATATGAGTAAAGTGTCATTGAAATTGTTTAAAAGGAGTAAAAATAAGAGATAAAGTATAAAGAAGTTGGCAAAATATATAATGTTCTGATTTTTTTTTTTTTAAAGACTAAATGATATTTAGGGAAGGGTATTTATTGCTCCAACTTATGCAGAAGTTAATCCTACTTTGGTTGTTGATATGGTTGGCTGTTCGTCTCGGTTGTCAACAACAGATAGGCCATCACAAAGTGAGTGAGTTTTGGGCTCAGAAATCGTTCTGGTCTAGGCCCTCTGTGTAAACCTTTTCTGAATGTTCTCTCATGTCGCTTATGACAAGACCAGAAATTACGTATACGCCATGTACAAAGTCAAACACATATTAGCCATCATATTTGCGGTAGGTGAGCCTAGCAAAAAGCAATTAACGCACCGCATGGCAAGGACTAACGACGACCAACCGATTTCAACGAGCTCATTAAGCGTTTAAGCAAAAATGCCAATAGCACGCTAATTAGGATGAAAGGTGGGTAAGAAAAGCGTGAGAAAGAGTGAGAAATGTAAGTATTCAGAGGAGAAAGGAAGGAAGGAAGCCGCCAGTGGAATTGAGTGGAGCGGAGCGGAGTAGAGTGGAGTGAATCCTAGCCACTTGGCATTTGCCGCCACTTGGTGACGCTCTCTTGTGTTTGGTCCAGTGTTTCGGCATTGCTTTTTGCCCACCTGGCAAATACTTGTCGAAACTTTTATAATTATGTTCCAGGAGCTATGGCAAAAGTTTCAACGATGTCTCGGCCCACCGTTTTCTCTCTCTTTATCCTCTTCTTCTTTTCTCTCATTCTCTAGTAAGTTTAGGCGCAGTGAAAGTTAACCTTTCCGGGTATTTTTTTTTTCTATTTTTTTAGTTTCCTTATTTTTTTACCACTACTGTGCCTGGCACTTTTCAAAGTGTATGTGTGTCTGTGTCGGTGTGTGTGTGTGTGTGTGTGTGTGTGTTTGAGATTTTTCCTCTCTTTTATTTTATATTTTTCAAGTGCCCTTACAACTGCAAAGTAGGCGGGGCAACAAGTTAATTATGCGCCGCTTTTCTTACTTCTCCCCCTCCTCCTCTTTCACTTTATCTCACACTTCTTTTCTTTATGTCATTCTTGTATTCGTTTTTGCGTGTGGCGCACTTCCGGTTTATGTGACGGCCACTTCCGATGCTGCAAAAGGAAATTAAAAATGTCGCTCCACAAAAATGTCGCCTGGAACTGTTAATTAAATGCCAGGCCAAAGCCAAAGCAAAGAATATGGCAATGGCAGTGGCAGTGGCAGTGGGAGCGGCAAAAAAAAATAAGAGCCAAGAGCAAAAGCAATAACAATAACAGACAAGCCAAGGCAAAATGCAATTGCCAATTTTTTAATCAATTAAAAAAAGAAACGCCACTTAAATTGCGCTCAGGCGCCAACCAATATTCACTCTATAAAAGTAGTTGAAAGCCAGGGATGCAATATTATACATATATACATATATGTATCTGTATAGTTAAGTAGGCACTTAAGTTAATGTTCAGAATGCATGATTTATTTAAAAAATTTAACATAAATTAAATTGTCATTAAGTATAATGAGAAAAACTGAGTGCGCGCATAGTTAAATTTTAAACAGTTTTCAATTGATTTATAGACATTATTATTTGAAAAGAATTCCATGTTCCATCTTTTACTATTTCAAACCTATTTCTAAAAACTTTGACATTAACAATGCAGCCAAATAATAAGTACCTAATGGCCGCACTTTTTCACAGTGTTGGCTAACAGCTGCATGGTAATTAACGGAACCATCCCTGATTATTCTGCTGTCGGTTGTTTTCCTTTTTTTTTTTTTTTAATTTTCTGAGTATATATATGTAGCCAGGTCATTCAGTCGTGTTGGATGCATGCAATTATCGAAAATTTAATTAAATCTCAAAGTGTCAGATTGTCGACGGTTTATGGTGGGTTTTGTGGTGCAATTTTAACGCTTCACTGTGCTCATTAAATGAGAGAAATTCAACTTCAAATCGAACAAAAGGAAATAATACCGAGAACAATGAAATCTAAGCTTCTTTTGAAAATATGATATCAATACATATATTATTAATGAAATTAAGTGCGTTGAATGGAAGCTAATTGGAAGGAACTTCCTGATTGCATTAAGGAAATCTTTATGAATTTTAAGGAATTATTACAGATGCCACAGAATCGAAGGGTTCTGAGTTCCTCGTAGTTTCAACGGATGGTAGCAAATTTGCTGCACTTCCCGATAGGACTCTATACTTTCCACAGCATTCATACATTTCATTTAACCAGGCGATGCTACAATCTATGCGAAGCAATCCAACCCATTTGACCAATTTGGCAAAGGACCATGGTCTAAATTGAAATGCAAGTTGTCGCCGTTCCCAGACTCAATTCCCTGTTGGTGTTGTTGTTGTTGTTGCCGCTGTTGCCGTTGTTGACAAATGCAAAACCATTTGCCAAATAAATAAGCAGCTCAACGTAAATAAATATGCTTTCGCCACGCGCATTTACACTCAATAAAGATGCTCCTGCTGCTGCTGCTGTTGCTGCTGTTGCTCTCCTGCTGGCCCCCAGACGATGAAGCTGCTCGAGATGGCGATGAAGATGACGATGATGATAATGATGATGGGGTAAAGGAGAAGTGAAATTGCGGTGGGTATGGGAATGGCAACGATGCGGGAGTCAAAGGATAACTCTGGGCAATGCCAAGCATAAAAATTGTATTTTAATGCTCGCGCATAAATAACGCAAACAGGACGAATACTAACATACACACACACAGACATACACATATACACATACAGGACGTGGCTGACAACGACGCCATTTTATCAAAGCTAAAATCCCAGTTTCCAGCTTTCTCTCGTTCGAAGTTTGGAGTCACTGGCACTAATTTAGGTGCCGAAAAATCAACAGGAAACAAACATGCCAAAATGCTTGGAGAGGATAAAAAGGAAGCAGGACATGGAATGAACGAAACGTCTGTGCTTCACTGCACAGACGGCGTTGACAACTAAAACGAAAACGAACAAACGAACGAACGAAAGCGAAAGAGAAGAAATATACAAACCGGATGGCGGATTTCTGATGGAGTATGAGATGAAGGAAGGAGGGGTATGGGGCGGGGAAAGATGGGTCAGAGGAAAGCGTGTCTTCATCATCAATGGGGCATTGGCGGCATATGTTGGCCGTTAGGCGTTAGGCGCTCATCAATAAAATCATCGAGGTCATTAAGTAGATTAACTGCAGCCATCAGAAGCATGTGGTGCCATGGTACAAAACGCAAAATACGTAAACGCAGACACACACAGACACAGCTAACGTTGCAAGATGGTTTTCATCTTTAGCTTTTGCTTTACACTTTGCACTTCATAACTAGACCAGCAGCGACATGCATAGTGGTTGAAAAGTATATGAAAAAGAATTCTAAATAAAAAGTAAAAATTATAAATGTAACAGGCTCAATATTTACATATCCTTATCTACATAGTATGTATATAGCTAACGGACTGGGTGGCATCGCTAAGCACGATCAAAGTCATCTGCACTGGTCACACAACCTCGCCTCTGGCAGCTCTAAAAATCGATCGACAACACTAATTTAAGAGCTACCAACTTTATTCTTTTGTTTATAATAACGGTTATAAAGAGAAACATAATTTTTGTCCAATGGCAGAAATGAGTTAAAATGTGGGATTAAAGCATTGGTACGTTGAATGTTAAAGAATTATTAAAAGTTGTGAACTTTCAAGCAAAATAAATATTGAAGTCAATTTTTGGAAATTTGAACGAAATTAGTGGAAAATTAGCTGTCCACCAATTAACGACAATTTGTAATTGTGATTACAGCAAAACTAAAATTTAGCAAATATTGCTATATCATGTTAGTTATGTTCTGTACCCTTATTTTGAAAATTACAGTTACTAGAACTATTTATTTATTCAGTGTTAACAATTTGTTAAAACCATCATAGTATTTTTCCACATTTAACCACTGTGCAGTACAAGTCCCCCATCATGTGGTAGGATAAGAGCTGGAATATGCTTTTACAAGTATATATGTATGTATGTGTGTGTGTATTGTCTCATGGATAGTCTTCTACTTTTTCTTCTTGATTGCTTCTCCTTCAAGTTTCTTCTTTAGCTTCTTCTGCTGGCTGTGTGTATGTGTGGGTGTGTGTGTGTGTGTGTTGTCTTTTGGTTCCTGTTTTGTTATTGACATGTACGAATTAGGTTAAATTTATTTACTGTCAGTTCAGTGAACTGCAAATGGTTTTAGTTTATTAAATTTAACCAAGATGCTGTTGTCTCTATACTACCCCTCCAGTCTCTCTCTCTCTCTCTTTCTTTCTATATCTTCCTTGGTCTGTCTGTCTCAATCAGTTTTTAACTTGGTTAAATGCCACAAAAATCAAGATTGAGTCGACTTGCTTATTTTTCACACACAACTTTCAACTTTTAATTTGCACAGAGCTCTCTGGATGTAAATTAATTTCCACAGCTTAGGGTAATGCCATATTATATGGTAGGAGGGGAAGGGGGCGAGGGTCCCAAACTCAATTGCGGTTTGATTAATCGTTCTACATCAGGGTGAGGCACTCGAACTGCTGTTGCTGCTGCTGTTGCATTAATCAGCGCACGTTGAACGCTGCTCATTTATTTGCGAATGCAAAAATAAAAGGAAAAGTCGGTATCAGCGGGATTTTCTTCGTTTTTCATCTATTTTCTCTTCGGTTCTTTTTTTATTTTTTTTTTTCTATTTCAAAAAACCACTTCAACAAATGGTAGTCAGCAGCAAGTTAAGCTGAAAAGCAGAAAATAATAAAAAATGACTGCCAGAAGGCAAAGGACGACGCAGCTAAAAGCTTTGCGGGCCAAAGCAAAAGTTTGACGAGCAACCAAAACAGGCAGAGAAAGAGGATGAGGGGATGAGTGGAGGCGGTTTGGTAGAGAGCGCTTGGGCTCTTGTGCTAGAAATCAATTAAATTGAAATTACGCATACGACATGTGTGCCAATAGCAAATACCTTTCACTTTCGCTACCCTGCCCATGTTTGGCTCCGGATTATATGCCAGCAAATTGAATTTTGTCTTAATTTTTTGTCGCTCCAAATTGGAACAAATGGCCAAAACGTGATATACTCTTGGCCAAAAAGCAAAAAAAAAAAAAATAAAAAAAAGCCAGCTGGCAAAATGAAAACTGGGCCACACTTAATTTCAATGTGTCTAAATATTTGCCAACATTTTTATTCCAATCAAATCAAGAGAGGTGAACAAAAGTGGGCGAGAGTACCTAATAGAGAGAGAGATAAAGATAGATATATATATAGAGAGAGAGACAGAGTGAGTAAGTAATCCATTCAATATAATCTGACATTTCGTTTGTATTCCACTTTTCCATTTCCATTTGGGTACTAACGACAAATTGTTTCGCAACTAATTGTTTTCTTTGCACTTTAAATTATTTATTTTTATTACCATTCGGCCACCTGGCGTATACGTTATGCCCGCATATGTTGCACAGAATTTGTTTTCTACTCCGGGCATGATAAACAATAACCCGGACAAGGCAAGACATGGCAAACTCGGGAATTTATGTGCCAAAGTAGAATAGAGAAGGCAACTCTTCCTCCATAGCCCACCTCCCCCTTCCCATCGTTTCTCTTCCCTGCTCTCTCTCTCTGTCTCTTTGTCATCTCTGCCATATGCTATGTAGATGCAATTATGCGACAGCTGTTGGAAATCCTGCGGTTGTCTGACTCGCGGTATCCTGCCACCATTGACCGCAACAAAGTAAATGAAGCAAGCAAGTCGTGTCGACTATAATTATACCCTGTACCACCAAGGAGAGATATTTCATATAGTCAAACTTTCTCAAACTACCTACTTTCTCATTCTACCCTATGGGTGCAGGGTATAAAAATAGAATCAGAGCTATATATGGAAAGAATGTGTGACTATATAAATTTGTTGCACACACACACACACACACACACACTTTTTTAGTGGTCTTAATTTATTAACCAACATCTTAGCGGCTTTAGCTTAGCTAAATTTGAATGGGTGAGTGGTGAGTGAGGAAAGGCTTTAACTTGGCTTATCATCTAAGTAAAAATGCATCAGAAAAGGCTCTTAAAATTGTTGCAATAAAGAGAACCTTTAAAGTTCTAACTAAGAACAAATAACTGTTTAAAAAGTTAATAAATAACAAATCTAAATTTATAATCTACTTAATTTTTTCAAAGTTAAGAAGCAAGAATGTACATATACAGAATGTATATATTATTTATATTTATTATATATATTTGCATACATAAAATACATAAAAGCCATAGGGATCTAAGGGAAGGACATTCTAATTATAAGAATGGGCTTAAACATTGTTGAACTTCTCATTATGAATAAGCTAACTACTAATCTTGTTCCATAAATGTTAATTATATAAATCTTTTTTAATTATACAACACTTGATGTTAAATTTTGAAATTAAATTCCTTTCAGCATTTTATTTGTGTTGAAATTTTCTAAAGCAGAAGGCAAACAAGGATTAAAAAGAAGCATTTTTCATATATACATATTTTGAGCTCCTTCTTAGGTCTTGTTTTATTTGCCCTTTGCCGCGCACAAAACACGATTTAAATTTTCAACATTTGCTGAGGCAACATCAGTGTTGAGTCCATGTGTGTGGCATGCAAACCATATTCCTGTGTGTGTGTGTGTGAAAATCACAAAAACAAATTAGTTGCGTGTAATTTAATTTGAAATGTGCTCGCGTTTATCAAACAAAATTAAAACTGTGAAATGGAGTAACACCAACAGGCAACAACAACAAATGGGCCAAAAACAACCGCAACTTGGCGGTAATAAGGGTTCAGATGGAAAAGTGGGGAGGTTGAGTGGCAAGAAAACGCTAATTGGTTTCTGTTTTAACATGCAAAACATCAGCGTCAGCAGTTTACTCTCTTCTTATTATTCCATACCTTCCTCTCCCACTCCCTTCTTTTTCCTCTGTTGGCAAAGTTAATAAACATTAAAAGCAATTATGATTCCTGCTTGGGTTAAGATGTCATTGCTCATATCAAAAATGTTTTAAATTTCTACAATTTGTCATTGAATTAAAAATGTTTTATCAATCAGTTTTGCAATTGAGTTCTGCATAGAAATTGCATACTCAAAAGGATAATACTCCTTCTTTCCCCCGCTCCATCCCTGCTAAATAGACATGCGAGAATTATATATGCATAGTAGATACCAATGTTGTTAAAAAATCTTATAAATAGTGATATTTGAATGCTCTAATGGCTACTTGTATGAGCTTTAGTTTATAAATAAATTTATCAAAATATATATAAATTTATAAATACATCAAATATATTCAACAATTGATATAAACTTGAAGAACAAGAAACAATTTAACATTACAAAAAATCGAATCGATAAATTTTAATATAATTTATAGCTTTTCTATAAAAGTTTTGGATATTTAGAAATATTTATTCTAGAAATGGACTATGTTTGATATATAATTATTAATTTAATATCTAATATTTTGTTGATAATTAAAATTAGTCATTTTATTTCTTTAATTAATAATTAATATTTAATAAATAATAATTTTTATATTCTTATGCCCTGTGCTTATGGTTTAAAGGCGAATACTTTTTTTAGAGAGTATAACAATATTGTTTGCTATAGTTCGGAATAAAAGTGTTTTTCCTCTTTGGTCTTTTGCTTTTGCTTCATCCATCTCTCTCTCTCCCATCTCCTCTCTCTTTTGCTTTCTTTTGGCAAACAAATTTGTGCTTAGATTTGTTTGCGCTTATCGAGCAAAAAGAAAAATATAAAACGGAAACGGAAGTTGAAAGTGTCATCAACGTCGGGCAATGTCAAACATTTTTATGATTTATATTTGCACTTGAGCTCAGTTTGCTTCAATTTTGTTCTGTTCAGTTGAGTTAAAGTTTGAAGACAAATGACTATTTAATAGACAACGAAGACCAATTAAATTTGCATTTGATTTGCCCGTTTGGGTGCAAATCCGATGACAAGTGAGAACAGGAACAAATAAAATGGCGAAAACCGAAACCGAAAATACATGAATGAAGGCGGACTAGCTGGCTGACTGGCTGGTTGGCTGCTAGTCAGGCAGGCAGGCAACGTGCACAGTGCCAAAACCACGTAACATATGAATAAATTATTCAAATTCTTGACAAGAATGAAGCAAACTATATATACATATATATATATATATATATACGATATATAGACGTGGTGAGAAAAACTTTACGCATTAGCCAAACTGGCGAATGAACTTTGTCGTTGTCGTTTGTCGGCAAATGTAATTTATCAGAGCGGAAATAAGTAAATCAAAAACAATTTAAAGCCCGTCTGCCATCATCATTAGCACGGCATATATAAGAATGGGGAGAGGGGGGGATAGATGGGGGAAAAAACCTGAAGGGAACAGGCTTAGTCGTCAACTGTCAGAGCAGAGAGACTTTAACTTAATTAGTTTGCAGCTCCTCTCAACCATCCCTCTCCTCTCATCTCATCCCATTGAAATGCTTGCCTACAAAAGTCACGCAGCAAACTCCTCCATTTCCTTTAATGCCCCCCTCAAACCAAAAAAAAAAAAAATACCGAAAATACCCAGAAAAGTTCTTAACTCACACACACACACCCACACACTCAAACAGCTAATGAAATTTTCAAAAATTTTCAACAGGCAACAGGAACCTCAAAAGCAATTAATCACCTGCATTAAAGCGCGTTAGGTGCCGACATCTGAGACTGTTTCTGTATGTGTATGTGTGTGTGTGTTTGTCTCTGTGTGTGTCTATAATGATGTTTGCTTTAAAAGGACTCTTCCATTGCCGCCAGGACGAAAAGTTAGAGAGTTTGCCGAGTTTGAGTGCTTTGTGTTATTGTTTGCCTCTGGCCAAAACCCAAAACCCAAAACCCAGAACCGAGAACCAGCAGCAGCAGCAGCATCTCAACAGTTGAATCAGCCAATTGTGTTTGCTTTTTGGTAGTTAATCCTATTAATTAGCCCACTGTGTGTGTATATATATATATATATATGTGAGTGGCAAAAAATAATAATAATAATGGCTTTTCAAAGGTGTGAGAACTAGTAGAGAATCGAAATTGTATTAAACAAGGCGACAAGCAATTAATTATTACACAAGAGTAAAAAGGGTTTTGGTATCGAGAACAAAGATTAATTGAGATATTGAGAGAATGTGGTTTCAATTTATCTTCTTTTCTTCTTTGGTTTTGTTTTGAGATATTTATTACTCAGCGAAATGGGTCACACCACAAAATATCAAGACTTATATTCATTCAAGAGAGGAGGATAATATATTTATTTTAGTTTATAAATATACTAATAAGAATATTTAATAAATATGTCATTTATAATAGATATACGGATACGTATTTATTTATTTTAAATCGTCCCGTAAATTGCTGATTGAAGTGAACTTTTTGTTAGTATTACTAACTGAACAATATTTATTTAATTGGATTCAAAAAAAAGTTATGTAAATTAAAGAAAGTAATTAAGTAATGCCCATCATATCAAAGTGACATTCCTAAAATATCTACATTTAATATACTTACATCATGAATAATCATTAAAAAGAAAATAAATAAAATTAAGGTACAAATAAGAATATGATTTTAATTT
Organism: Drosophila emarginata; assembly: GCA_037075365.1. NCBI lineage: Eukaryota > Metazoa > Arthropoda > Insecta > Diptera > Drosophilidae > Drosophila > Drosophila emarginata. The sequence continues at coordinate 8,740,487 of JBAMCD010000260.1, forward strand.
CACCAAATTGCCTCAGTTTAATTTAATTTATCTTGTGAAATATTTATTCTCAATAGTTTTTGCTAAGTCTTTAAATTTAAATTCTGTCTATTATATTTTTATGTTTTATTCACAAGTATTCCATATGATTTGATTACCGTACTTAATCAAAATGCTGGCAATATTTTCGAAAACTTGGCAGGCAATCGCAATTCGATTTAGGCTTCTCCACACACACACACACACACACACACACACACACACACACACACACACACGTACAGAGAAAAGATGGTGAAAAGAAAGCCTGGCAACAGGAACCTTCATCATCATCATCATCTTCATGTTGTTGGCCTCCATAATGTTTGCCATTTGGCAACCTGCCGTGGAATACAATAGGCACAAAATGTTCCTTGTACCTTGTGCCGCATCCTGTTACTCCTCTTGCCACATTCGCTGGCTTCTACGAAACGTATTTGGCCAAGTGTGGAAATGGAACTTGAAGTTGTCAGACCATAATTGGCGTAATTCAAGTGGGTGTGTCTTTGTGTGTGTGCGTTTGGGCCAGGACAAATGAAAAATGATCTTAGGTTAAAGCTGATGTGCAAATAAATAAATAAATGTGTCAAGTGAAGGCTCACACACACACACACAATCTGCCTGTGCTATAAATAACAAATTCGAATTTGATGGGCAATTTGCTGCTTTTTGGGTATTAGAGGGTCATTTCATTCAAGCCAATTAAAAAGCTAATAAGAACTACAAATTATGACAAGGACAGAAAAATGCATTTGCCAAAAAGTGTTTTACAATTTTTTTTTTTTTATATTTTTGGCTTAATTAGCATTTCGTATGGGGAAAAAATGAGAAACAGGAATGGGTTTCGGTTTTGATTCTCTTTTCTTTTTTTTTGGTAATTTAAAACTGTCAACGCCAGAGACCAAAGGCAGCTTCGGTTAGGGAATCGGGGAACAGGGGGAGTGGGTGCAAAGGAACCCCACTTCTCTGTGAATGTCTTTCCTGTGTCTCTATGAGTCTTTCTCTCTGTTTGCGGCACATGTCCACGGCATGGTATAATTTATTAGCAACAGTCACCACATAGCATAGACTCCTCCTTCTTCATTTTCCTGCACCACTGTTCCCTCACCCACACATCGCCATCGTCCCCATCTCGTCTTCATGCACCACTGTTATGATAAATGGCATTTATATTGGGTTTCACTTTTGGGCCAGAGAACAGTGTTTTGTGCCAACTAATGAAACACTTTTGCATACCATAATTATCAGGGATACGACAACAGACCGACAGACTGGCAGACCGAGAGAGGGGGACAGAGAGACGACACACCCTTCATATTTTCATTTGCTGTAGGATTTTGTCTCAACCCTTTAAAAGCTGACAACTGTAATTATTCACTATAATATGACAGTTTATTTTTGCATATTTCATTACCAATTTTTACCCTCTTTTTCTTTTGCATATCAATTATTATTTGTAAGTTTTCGTTTTTCTTCTTTTAAATGTTTCTATATGAATTATCCTTTAGAGTTGGCAATTGGCAAAAAGATGGCTAAATAAAAGTTAGTAGATTGGAAAAGGTTCTGTTAAGAAATAAACTCAGTCCGAGAGAGTTAGCCTAGATTTTGGGATTTTACCTGTTTTCCTAGTGAAACATTTTAATTGCCTTCTTATCTTCCTTTGGCTTGACAAATACTCTTTTAAATGCCTTTTCAAAGAGAGATTTATAACCTTACGTATGTCTTTTGCTTGAAGAAAATCAAAGTTTGGCAATTTCTGACTTTCTTTTTGGTTTTTTTTTTCGCTGGCTGTTGCCACCCTTAAATTTTTCAAATTTCGAACTTTTTTTTTTTGTTTTCGACCAGTTGTCACATACATTGGGTCAAGTTGTCAACGCCACAGTTGCCACGTTTCGAATTACATCTCGTTCTTTTTTTCGTTTTTCAATTTCTTCTCATTTTTCTTCATTTTCTGGTATGTAACCGCCCGAGCGGCAACTTGTCGCCACTTTATTAACTGTCAATCTGGGCTTGTATTATGTTGTTGTTGTTGTTTGGGCCTGCTGTAGCTGCTTCCACTTCCTTGGACACTTTGACAATTTTGAAGGGAAAATACGCCGTGCGTTAAGCCGCCGATGTATCGATTACGAGATACCCTCAAGCAGGAGAGTTACTATCATTGGCACTTGGGCGGTCGAAAATATTGCCATTGTATAAGTTTAATATATATTAAATATTGTATATATATACTCAATATAGTATGTAGTATATTTCTATATTAACTACGTACGTTGAGATATTTACCAACATTGACATTAACCTATCTGTTACTTTATTTTTAACATTATTTGATAATATATAATATACAAATTCTCCATTCAACAAAGATACGGTTAGGTTTGTATAGATACGGTTATATAGACCTGACATTTTAAGGAACTTTACTTTTACTCTAAAAGTAATAAAAGATACTTGATATAAGTAACTCTTAGCTCCTTCTTGTTAAGACAGACCAAATCAACTTGATAAATATGTATATAAAATATTCATTTTTGTACTTTAAATATTCTCAATTGCTTTTTTCTGTTTATAAATGGCAGAAAAATATCTCTAAAGAAGATTCAGATCTTATAAATGTATATTTTAATATTGAAAATGGTATTGCTAGCGTTGACACATCTCTTTGTATGTCAATTAAAATCCTTCAATCAAGCAAATTGATGAAGAGCATACAAACTTCTTTAAAAAGAAATCTCACCAATTTTCCCTTTGCACAATTTTTCCTTTTGTTGGCTACTTAATTTTTTTTTATTTTTTTTTTTATTTTGTGCCTGATGCTTTTTAATTTTATATGGCAGGGCACGGCGCCTATGTGTATAAGTATGTATCTATATATATGTATATATGTATGTATATATGTATATATAGATGTATGTATGTGTGTGAGTGCCTCAAACTCCTCCTCATCTGTTTTCCCTTTCTATCTGTCTCTGTCTCCAACGTTCTATCTTGCTTGCTCCTTTCCTTCTTTTCCTTTCTGTTGCGCTTGACAAAACATGAAATTTAATATTTGTTGTCGTGTTTTGTTGAAAAATGAACATGATAAATGTTTTTTTTTTCTTTTTGGTACGCACATGCCAAGAAGACTCCGCGTTTCCCTTTCCCCTCCGCCTTCTCCTTGAGTCCATCATTCCAAACTTCTACCAATTCCTTGTTTGCCCCCATGGTAAATTTGGATTGTTTGTCTATGGCGGGCCACGTGGGTGTCGTATCATCATTTCGTTACCCCGCTAAGATAAGGGCACGGGGATTTGTTAAACATCACATCACCAACATCACAACACCAGCAGCAACAGCAACAACAACAGCAACAGCAACATTTTGTGCCATTAACCCAGTTGTTGAGTTTGTTATAGTGCAACAAACATCAAAGGCAAAACAATGCGGACGATGACGATGATGATGCCCAAGTGAAGACAGAAGTGTGGCAGGCAGGCAAGCAGGCAGAAGGGGAGGCAGATGGAGGAGGAGGTGGGCACCACTCGGCATTGGCCGCCATAAAGAACAAAGAATTGAAGTGCATCATGACACAATTGTTACCGAATGGCAAGAAACAAGAGAGTGAAAAAGCAAACAAATATGCCAAAAAAAAAAAAAATGAAAATGCAACAAAATCTGACATATAAAATAAAATTTTAAATATATCTGTATATAACTTTAGCATGAAATGGGTAAGGGGGGAATGGGTAACATAAGAACCTTGACATGCAGCTGAAAATGTGCAAATATATTTTATATCGCTTTGCTCTAGATCTCTCGTATTTTTATGTTTTTCTTGTTGGACATTCAATAAAGATAGCAAATTTACCAACATTGTCCAAATAAATGCAACTCAGAAATAATAAAACTGTAAAAATAACCTTGACATATATTCAATCAATTTTGATATCAGAAATGTGAATATTTTTTAAGTTATATTTGATATGTCGACTTAATGCTTACCTGCAACTTTTGAACTCTAAGTTTAGGAAGTTTCAGCCGATTATATATTAGATGGCAGTTCACATCAACTAAAGCTTTATTCAATAGTTTTATCGCATCTATCAATTAAATATTAATTGATATATTTCTGAAAATAAAAATGTTTTACTTATTAGACTAAGCATATATGTAGATATTTCTGTAAGACATTTCTATAGGTTGTTTCATAGGAGTATAAATAATCATATTATGAAATAAATTCTTAAAATTCCAAAAGTGATTCAATGATATTGAAGTAGCCAGACGAAATAGCTTCTTGTTATTAATATTTAATTTAAAATATTTATTCAAAATCAATGTTAATTATATTTAATTGAAGGTCTCTAAGAGAAACAATTTAAACGCCAATTTAATAGCCAATAATTTTGTATAAAAATGACATAGAGAGGTGCCTATCTGAAATTTTACAACTTCTTCTCAATTATATGTTCCGAATTCTAAAAAGATATTACATATCTATATATAATATATATATACATATATTGCCCTCTACAAGGCCATCTTTTTGCTTTTTTCAAAAGAAATTTGTTTCCACTTTTAACTCACTCAACTTGACAGAAACAATCTTATAACTCACCCAATTTTCTATGCTCGTCTATCCATAAAAAGAAAACATATTTAAAAAAAAGAAGGCGAAAAAAAAAAACTATCGTGTCTAATGAGCAATTCAAAAGTTTTCATTTTCATTTGCTGCTTTTTGCTGTTGTTTTGCCCCACTTCTTGCCTTAGTTGCCTTGTCATCTTTGCCACTCGCAGACCTTCTTAAGTGACAACTTGAGAGGCAAAAAAAAAAAAAAATAAAAAGAAAAAACCAGAAGCAACTGCAAATGAAAAGAAAAAAGAACCGTGGTGGAGGTGGACAAATTGCTCCACTACTTTAGGATCATCTGGGCTCTAATAGGCCTTGCTCTTGCTCTTGGTGATGGCGAAAATAGTTTTCTCGGGCTGCTGCTGTTGTGTCTCGAGTGTCTGAGTGAGTGATTCACGTCAACTAAAACATAATTCTATAGAACTAAATGAGTTGTCGTTTTTATTTCTTAATATTTCTTTTTTTTCCTGCATTTTTCCCCACTTTGGTTTCAAGTGGGAGGCACACAGATGACGGAATGCTGAAAATGATGCACAGTGAAAACTTTAACGAGGGGAAAAGTGCTTCCCCATTTTCACTTATACGGAGAGAATATGTGGAGTGATATTTGTTTGTAGTATCTTTTATTTTAAATTCACTTTCATATGAGGCTAAATTAGCTCGAAAATGCGTTTTCTTATGTGATATCTAAATTTCAAACTCTTTTTACTTGAAACAAATTCGCAATTAAAAAATGTTGAATGTATTCATAAAATTTCAATATATTCAATTTAAGAACAGAGCAAATATATAATTTTCTTGCATTTTCGCCTGTTCTTTCTGTTCTTTATTTCCAATTATGACTGTATCCACATTTGAAATAAAAATTTAAACCATAAAAATTGTATAAAATTTTCGTTCGTTGCTGAAATATGAATATTAAATTTTTCAAGTGCTTCCACCGCCCGCCTTGCCCCATCCACTATCCCCTTACCCGGTTTTGTATATGAATCCGTTCAAATATTTGTGCTTAATTTGTAGCTGTAGAACGTTTATTAAATATTTGCAATTTTTTCGTGTTGCACAGACATTGCGTTGTGTTTGCCAACCCCCCCATCATCCACCATCCCCCCCACCCCCTCAGGCGCATCCAAAAATAACAGGGAACGACAAGTGCAGCGAGCGAAACCATCTTGAAATATGCAAAAGTATCCCTGGCAATCGTATAATTAGTAATTTTCCATGCACACTTTGTAAATGCATTTTATATATATGTATATATGTACATACATACATACATACAGATATATGTATATTTTTAGCATGGCTCTGTTTTCAGTTCACCGATTCTAAAGATTCCATCAGATTATGCGAAAATTAAGAATTTCTTGGAATGGTAACTAAATTAAGCCCAGCGCCTGGTGAAGTCACCTGGGGAACGAACGAACGAACGAATGAACGGCAGGCGGACAGAGAGCAAAACACATGTTGTTTTGCAGTGCACAGTGGTTCAATATTTAAAAAGGGAATTACTTAGTTGGAGAATTACTATACTTCCTGTTTTTTGCTTGATGTTTTTTTTCCACTTTTTTTGTTTTTTTGGTTGCCAGGGCAGTGATGGGCTTTGGCTTTTTCCCAAGACTCCTTTTGACCTTCTCTGTCAACGTGAAATTTTGCATTTTAATTGCCTGAGAGCATGATTGCTACCTCCATTTAGTTTTTTTCTTCCCTTCTCACTCTCTCTCTCTCTCTGTTTCTCTTCCCTTTTCCATTTCTGTTTTTAAGCAGCTTAAGGGGCTTAGTTTGCCAATATTTTTGGGATCTACTGAATCCAAAAAAGTTTCCTACTTCCAATAATAAATGAAGGCATGTTATCGGGGAGTGAAGAGTTTGGCTCTCATGTCAGTGACAAGTGTGTTTCTACTGGGAAAATGCTTTACCAATTTCTTTTATTGTTCTTGACTTTTTCTCCGTTTTTGGCTTTTTGTTAAATCTCCTCATATGCGTTCACAGTCACGTATGGGGCATCAGGAACAGGCGGTGTTGCAAGCGATTTCAAACTTGCCAATGCCCTACAAAATGATGATTTTTCCTTTTTTTTTTTTGGTTTCCCTCTCACTATTATACACTTGCAAAGTGTATATTAATTTTGGTCAGAAGTTTGCAACGCATAGAAGGAAGCATCTCCGACTATATAAAGTATATATATTCTTGATCAGCAAGATGAGCTGAGTTGATATAGCCTTGTCCGTCTGTCCGTCCGTCCGTCCGTCCGTCTGTCCGTCTGTCCGTCTGTCCGTCTGTCCGTCTGTCCGTCTGTCTGGATCAACGCAATCTCCTCCGAGACCCTTGGAGCTACAGAGCTGAAATTTTGCACCTAGGCTTCTTTTTGCTGCAGGCATTGTATATCTCGGAATCATCCCGATCGGATGACTATATCATATAGCTGCCATAGGAACGATCGGTCAGGAATAAGGTTTAACATCAATAACTCAGTTGTTTCTTAATCGAATGTCACTAAATTTGGTGTTTGTAAGTTTTATATAATCCCCAACATATATACCAAGTTTCATCAGAATCGGTTGACTATATCATATAGCTCCCATAGGAACGATCGGCCAAGAATAGGGTTTAACATCAATAACTCTGTTGTTTTTCAATCGAATGTCACTAAATTTGGTATTTATGAGTTTTATATAATTCCCAAGACATATACCAAGTTTCATCAGAATCGGTCGACTATATCATATAGCTCCCATAGGAACGATCAGCCAAAAATATAGTTTTTGTTCAATAACTTAGGTGTTTTTTAAGCAATCGTCACGAAATTTGTTATTTGACAATTTTATATAAAAAGAAATATATCTTTTAAGTTTTATCAGAATCGGTCGACTATATGCTATAGCTGTCATAGGAACAATCGGGGAAAAAAAAATTTGTTTTTTTTTTTATGACACGGACATCAAATTTATATTTGATGGGTTTTATATACTTCCATATGATTCTGGCAAATTATATATAAATCAAAAGACAGTTTGCAAGGGTATACGAACTTCGGCACGGCCGAAGTTAGCCCATCCTTCTAGTTTTTTTTGTTGTATTTTTGGCTAGAAAAACTATTTATTGAAAATTATGGTGTAATTTGTGAGTGTGGCGAAAATTGTTTGTGATCATGTCACACAAATATAATACTAGGTAAACGAACAAAAATCGTTTTCGCTTTTTTTGGCGCGAATGTTTTTTATATCAAATTGATTGCAATTTCGGCACAGAATTTTAATAAAAAAAGAAAAACTTCAATTTGTTGAAATATTTTGTTCAATTTGCAATTGGGAATTTCATTCATTTATTAATACCATTTAAACGAAAATTTCTGTTTGCTAATTGCATTTAATATGCGATTGAAATGTTTAAAGTTTTAAAGCAAAAAACAAATTTTATTCAATTTATTGATCTGGCAAAGGTGAATCTTTTGTGATTTTTGCATAGTATAAATATATGACTAGGTATTTAATAATAAAAATAAAATTTGTTGCATATTATCTCAATTATTATAAAGAAATTAAAAAAATAAATAGAAGTTGTTATAAAATAAAGTAAAATCAATAAAACAGCTTATATAAGCAGAAAATATATTTTTGATATATATTCATGTCACAGTCACAGAAGATAATCTCCCTACCCCTCTGATATACATACTTTATACTATATATTTAGTACAAACACATGCTATATACATATATGCATATATACACATTTATATATACACTAACATTTAAAATCATTTGTCATTTGGTCAGAGTTCATTAAAATTTCATTCAGCTAATACAACTTAATTCCAAACAATGCGAAAATTTGTCAGTTTTCAAAAGCTTAGCGTATTATTTATATTGGTCATGTATACATATATAAATAGTAAATGTATATATATGTATGTATATATATATGTATGTATATATTTATATATCAGATATATTTGTATATACATACTACATGTTGTTTTATGTGTGTTCTTTTTTTCTTTTTCCAAAATAAACTTTTGCTGTTTGTTTATGTTTATGGTTTATTTTTTTTTTTTTTGTTAAATTTGTATTTTACGCTACATAAACTTTGATGACGTAATGTCAAAAGGTGGAAGGGGGAGTGGCGAGTGCAAAAGTTTTCCTGGAATGAATCGTATGGATCCATTTTAATTTGATTTAAATCTTGAAAAAACATTTATTTTTCGCTGTCAGATGATTTCATTAACTGACAACTGGCTAAATCGTTGAAAACCAATTAAAAAGACAAACCAAAATCATTTCGCAACTGGCAACTGGCAATTGCCCATTGATTTTACAATTGGTTGACCGCAAATTATATAATTTCAATTATGAACACGCGTTCGCCAAATACCTCTACCAAACCTCCCCTCCTCCCCATTTTAAAACCTTTATTGAATGAAATATATGTATATATATATTTATTTATATATATTCTGCTTAATTACAGAGCAAGTGACGTTTATTTGATCAATTTTCAAATGCATTCTGCATGGCAAATAACTCGTTTTGAATCAAATTCCGGCGAAGTGGAAAAATAATATAGACATGTCATTTGGTAAAATTAAAAAATTCAAAGTTATTTAAGTTATTTAGGTTTAATAAACTTGTTTTTGAAAAGTAAATTTTTGCTTGGATAACAGATTAAAATATTTGTTTCCTTCTTTATGATTTAGAAGGATATTTATAAGAAACTTTTTTTGTATAGTTCTTTGCTTTGGTTGTGTCTTTTAATTGCATTCATAAATAAGCATTTTTTACTCTCTATTTTAACTCTTTCTTCTCTCTCTTTAAAACTTAATGTATGACAGGTAATTTTTTGGTAAAACAACTTTACAAACCGTTTTTGGAAAACCGCACATGACAAAATGTTGTCCATGTTCATTTCCCATGTTCGTAGAGCACCCCCCTGTCCCTCCGCCAGCCCGCCTCAATTTCAGAAACAACAACTGAAACAAACCGCGAGTGCAATAAACAAAGCCGCAAATGGGCGTGAAGAGACACAGAGAGATAGAGATAGAGGGAGAGACAGAGTAGCGTATACGGGTTAACCTACGGTTAGAAGGAGCAAGAGAGCTGGTTGAAAAAACAAATAATTCTATTTTGGATGCCTACTTCCGTCTACAATATTTGGGGTCGGAAACTTTTTTTTATGTGTTGGTTGAGAGTGGGGTGGGGGGCCGTGGCAAAGGCAGGGGGGTTGGTGTATTGTCGGTTTTCACGCTGCGCTTAATTAAAACGCAGGGTCACGTAGCAGCAGCCACTAACCCAATCCCCAATCTCAAAGTCCTTGTCACTTTTGGCCAATGCCTTGTCACCAGTAACCAGTTACCCCTTACCAGACCTACCAACCCCCCCTCCCGTACTTGCCCGCTGGCTTTTCACTTTGTGCAGAAAGCTAATTTGGTTTATTTTGTCTACCCTCTCTATATTTTCTTTTTATTTCCTTTTTTTTTTTGCTTTGCTTTTAGCTGTCTTCCTTGAATAGTGTCAAAGTGCATGCCAAATGCGGTGAAGGGAAGAAGAAATTGCATTTTCAAACATTTGCGCAACATTAATTGCATAAATTTTTCGGTTGGACCACATCCTCTGCTGCTTCTGCTGCTGCTGCTGCTCTTTGACGTCAAATTAAAGAGCCGTAAAAGGAAAAGTCATTAAATGTAGTCACAGCACGCACCCACCCACCCACCTATCCACTACCTCCCTTGACTCCCTGTCCTCACTCTCTCTCTCTCTACCTATCTGCTTGTCTGTCTGTCTGTCTGTCTATCTGTCTTTTGCTCTTTCTCCTTTTTTGCTATCTCCATCTCTGTCTGTCCGTTATAATTTTATGCCTAACTGTGTCAGCTTCTGGCTTTCAGCTCCTGCACTTTTCGTGCTCCTGCTCCTCCAACCAACCAGCCAGCAAGTGCTCATGCATAACGCATTTTTGCGCAACTAAAATGTATGCTATGAAAATGTAACTTATACCTGTTGCCCCCCTCCTCTCACTATTCTCGTCAGGCAACTGCATCTCAGGCCTTAAATCAGTCGTCATTTCATTAAAATGCACGCACAGTGCCTGAACGAGAGGTCGCCAAATGTGTGCAATAGAGAGGGGAAGCGGGGAGGGTGAGCTAGAGGAAGAGGAGTAGAAGTGGAAGTTGAAGCCGGGAAAACTGTTTGCGTTTACTTAGGTTTCACCTGAATTTTTTGTATGCCCTTTGTCCCTGTTTGTGTGGATGCCTCTCTCTGTGTGTGTGTGTGTGTGTGTGTGTGTGTGTGTATGTGCCTGTATGTGTGGTTATTAAATTTACCGTTATTAAACATTTTTCATGCTCAACATTACATTTCTTTTTTCTTTTTCTCCTCAATGTTTTTTAAGTTGGCTTACAGAGAAGTTAATATAGCCCATAATTATGGAAAAATTATTCATTTATGAGCTTAGCAAATTCAGTGGAATAAAAACTTTTAAATTATTATTTTTATTGCATTCCAACAAAAAAAAAAAAAGAATCTAAAAATAAAGAGTGTGAGTGCGAGAGAGAGAGAGAGTCGATAAAAGATGAAATTGAATATAAATTGAATTTGGCATAATCCGTAACACTTCCGATTGAACAAGAGCTATATATATATACATATACAATATAGAGAAAAAACAATTAAATAAAGAACAAAATGTTAAAGCTTTTACCGTAAAATATTTTTGTTATTGATTGACAACTAATTAGTGAAAATTGGCCTGTAAAATGGTGAATATTAATGGCCTAACCATTTTTCTTTTGAAAAATTTGTAGAAAATATTTGAAATATTTGTCAAAGTAAAAATGAACTAAAATTGAAAACTGAATAAATTCTTAGTAATTAAATTTGACCTAACAATAACAAAAACAAATAGCAATAATCAGCTGTGACCTCACCTTCCCCCATATTTCTTTAATATTTCGTTTGGTACAGCAATTCCAAACGAAATCTTCGTTTATCTTCATAATTAGTTAATTGTTAATAAACACTTTTCAATGTTTTCATTTGCAATGTCAAAATAACACACACACACACATACACATTTATGAAAAAGTGGAAATGTCCTGGTTGATGTTAGCTGTGGCAGGGATTTTAATATTTTTTTCCCCCATCTCATATGACACACCAACAAAAAAAGGAAGATAAAAAAAAGGAGCGAAATTCGCTAAACCTCATTTGTGAGTAAAGCATATTGTTTGGTTTTTGTTGCCGTGGCTTTTCCATTGTGGTTGCATTTATTTATTTCGAGTGGTTGTATTTGTTAAAGCAACAACAACAACAACAAAAATATCACAATATGGCCAACACAAAAAAACCAAAAATAAAAACAAAAAAAAAAAAAAAGTAGGAGAAAGAAAAACGCTGGCAAACACATGCATAGTTTTTATGCAAATTTTTCCTCGCCATCGTCCTGGAGTAAGGACATACATACATACCTATACATACATATACATACGTGTGCTAGGACTATCAACATGATGTGGCTGCATTTTGGTTGCCTTTATGCTTCCAACTTTCAATAAAGGCAACAACTGCAACAGCATCAACTAGTCAGTCAGTCAGTCAGTCCCTCAGTCATTCAGTCAGTCAGCTTAGGTGTCTATGTGTGTGTGTGTGTAACAGGGAAAGGGAGGGCAGGTGGTAAGAGGGAGGCGGAGTGGTTGACAGTTGCTATTCTGTTTGTCTGCACGTCTGCGTTTCCATTTTCCTTTTTTTATTTTGTATTTGGCAAATGCTAACTTTATTAGGCATTTTTGCAGACATTGAACAAATCCGAGAATCTCAAATACAGGATTCATATCAATCCCGATTGAGTTGGTGGCATCAGTACGAGTATTTACTGTCTCTCTGTTGCGACTATTTAAATGAATAATACAAAGGTTTATTCAGGTGAGAAAATACTGGGAAAGAAATACAGGGCACACAACGAGAGAGAGTCCAACACAGAGAGAGAGAGAGAGAGTTGACACTTGCGCAGGAAAATCTTTTTGCAGACCTCTCACAGCGAGAGAGAGCGAAAAAATTGGTTTCAAAATTTCCCTTTACAATTTTTGTATTGAAATTAATTTCGAATTTATATTTCAAACTGAAATTAAATCTTAAAATATATAGTAATTAGTATAAATTACCTTTTCTGCTGTCAATTAATTTGTTGGTTATTCGACAGTTGACATTCCCAGAATCAAATTATACATATATACAAATTGTACATTATCACCTAATAAGCATAAATTTAATTTACTGACATAAAATACAAAACAAAATGCGAGAAAATCGTCCACTAATGGACGAGCATTTAAAGTACAATAAAAAAGCCCTACCCAAAGGATCTGACTTCTGTCTAAGACAAATAGCGAATTGTCGTTTATAATTGACCACAAGTGGGCACACGGGGGTACAGACAACACAGATGAAGAGGCAAGGAGGGGAGTAGGGTGGGGGAATACATTGTCGTTGCGGTTGCCATTCGAGTAAATGGACAATTATTATTAACTGCAATAAATTTCACGCACGCATAATTTACATACAAAAGCACGCGAGCGTGTCGAAGGACTCGGACAGGGGACCGACCCAGAGACTTCTCCATCAACCAACCCACCCGTACTGAACCGAACTCAACTGAACTGAACCACAGAGCCATATGATCCACACAGGACACGTACAAAATCATTTAAGTGCAACATAATTGTGGTGCCAACTTTGTAGGAGCCCAACAAAAGGACTTTGCAACCATTTTCGGGGGTAATGGTAATTGCTCCAGGGGCATGTGGAACATATGAAAGATATCTATTATTAAGTTTATGCATGAACAATTTAATGAAAACATTAACCGAGTATAAAGATGAATGGCATAAAGCACATTGTGAATGGTAAATAAAAGTGAGTTTTCAAGGACTATAGGAAAATAAATATTCTGAACAAATGAATAAAAATCTATTTCATAATGTTATAATGTACACATATATATACTCTTGCAAAAAGGGTATATTTGTTTCGATCAAAATTTTACAATGCATAGAACGAAGCAGTGGAAATACTCTACAAGGTATTTATATTCCTGAATAGACGAAGAACTAAAATAGGATCAAAATTAATTTAAATTGGGGAAAACTAATTTTTGATTCAAAATTCTTTTCTTCAAGCTTTATAAAAATTTAATGGATTTCTTTACTACGGAAAACAGCGATAATTATCGATATAAAACTTTTTGGAACTTTATAAAGAATGAGCAATTAATTAATAAACTGCTAAATTAATTAAACTTGGTCAAAATGGTTATTTAGCTGTCCGACTTCAAATTCTTATATGTATATGAGCTTTGCCATTTAACAAAACAGTCCTTGAAACTAAATGAAGAATTTGCAAGGGTATATAAACTTCGGTCTGACAAAGTCTTTTGTAATGTAGTAATGTAAGACAATCATTTGTATATATATGTTTGTAATGTGTATATATTTGCCTCCAAATCTTTTTCTATGTGCAAAGTTGTTTTATTTTTTTTTGGTAAGTAAAAACTTTTTTCCACTTTATTCGCAAAATAAGAAAAAACTACTTATGGCTGGGGACGACTTCATCTGCCTCAACCTACACACAAAAATTAAAAAAAAAAGAAACTACAAAATAAATGAAACGTAGGAGAGAAAAATCAATAGTTTATTTTGTCATTGTTTTGTGTTGTTGTTGTTGCTGGTGCTGTTATTGCCATTAGCTTGTTGTTTAATTGAATTGTAGCAATTAAAGTGCTTCAATTGATTTTAATCGGAAATTGTGCTCATTGTTTGGACAGGCCACAAATACTTACAAATGCACTCCGATGGATAGTTGAGCTAGCTCATGGTTAAAGAAGGGTGGCACAATTGCCAAATGGCAAATGAAATGCACAGATAATTACATATGTAGAAATCAAACAGACATATACTAAACACATAGTAGAGTAGATAGATACTTGTGTATACATATATACTAGAGAATAACTGGATAAACTTGATACAATCTGCTTCATTAGCGTTAACATTCAAATGCCAATAAGGAAATGTGCAATAATAAGACTTAAGCCTTTAGGTCAATAGCAACTGCCACAGAAACATTTGCCAGTCTAATACTTAAACTAGACGGATTAAAATTTAACAATTGAATGAACAATGTATCTCAAAGATACGTACATGTATATCTCATGTCAACTACACTTATGGCCAATCCTCGTAGATGAAATAAATAACAAAATATTAGTTATTATTCAAATTTATTATTTGCTTATGCAATGGAGATGCATATTAAAACAGTTTTGAATATATTTAAAATAAAATAAATATAAAGATAAATTTGAAGAATTATAGTGGCGATGGCAAATGAAACTAAACAGAGGTCTCTTTGAGGATTAATTAGTATTGCGTATATTAATGAAAGATGGTATAGATATATATATATATATCTATGTATATTTCATTATATATATATCTATGTATATTTCACTCAGACATTTAATCTTATTTCACTTGAAGATAATGCTTTGAGGAGCCATACGTTATTATAGAACAGGTGGTCTCCAGATTTTTTGAATTATATATGTATTTATATAGACTAATACATCAACTATTTATCTGAATCATTTAATAATCGATATACATGAAAAAGAAATGTATATTTATCCTTTTTCTTTCTTTTGCCGGGGGAAAGGCCATACACTGGAATTCCGACTTGACAATTCATTTGTTTATTTAAGATTTCCAAATAAATCAAACTTATTATAGTTATTTCTTTTAATTTTTACATACATTTTGGAAATCTATAGTAAAATCTTACCAAATCAAGAATAGTTGATGGAACCAAGGACTCAATTTCGAATTCTCTTGTTTGTTTGTTTTTAAGATTTTCAAGCTACAAACCATGCCCTAAAATAGTAATATTTGACTTCAAATCAAAATTTCATTACAATCTAATTTCTATCAAATAAATCTCATAATTTTTCTCTTATTTAAATAGTAAATTTCTTAGTCAAGGCTCAACAGGCTGTTTTTTTTTTTTGGTTTTGTTATTCAGAGAAATTTCCCCAACATAGCAGAAAGAAAAAGTCCAATTCCGAATTCCCAAAGTGTCGTGCTCTCTCTTGCTCTCCCCCCCCCCCCCCCACTCTCCTTCTGCCGCTCTCTCTCTTTTCTCTCTCGTGGTGTTTCAGTCTTTCTCAATTTGTCTCAGTGCAGAGTGTCTCCTTGCTGTTTGTTCATTCGGTCGGTTGGCTGGCAGTTTGATAATGACTGCCGCAACATTTGCTCAGTACGCAACGAACTTTGCACGCAGTCGGTTGATTTTGGGTGACAAACAAAACATTGAAAAATTTCTCACTGTTTTCAAATCACACAGAGATTCTCAATACGCGCCAAAAAAGAAATAAAGTATAAAATTAACGTATATATATATATGAATATATATATGTACTAAAAGAAAACCGAAAATAAAAATGAAAATTCGTATATGAACTTGTGTGCATGTGCCAGTGTATGTGTATGTGTGTGTGCGTACGTTTGTTTGGAGTGTGTGTTTTCAAGCATTTTATTTTTAAGCAGTGGCCAAAGGCGGTAAATGTGAAGTGGAAAATATTCAATTAATTATAAATAGCCCACTAAGCCGGCCAAAAAAGAAAAGCAAACGAAAAGAAAAACAAAAGAAAAAGAGGAGTGCACATAAAGAGGGAAAGGAAATTAACTTGCCACAATATTTTTTTTTATCGAGGACAACAAAATGAAAGCGAAACCTAAAACAATGCTAATGGCACAGCTGCTTCTCATTGGACTCTGTCTGAATGCGGTAAGTGGCCAACCAACCAGCAACAGCGGCTCCTCCTATGGCTATGGCGCCTCATTCATATCGAATCCAGCTATTTATGCCTATACCGTGGGCAATCAGCAACAGCAAGAGCCAGAACAAGAGCTAAAGGATACTCCATCCATGGGGGACATCAATTTTTCCACTGCAAACTCGAATTTCAATTCCAATTCAAATGCGAATGGTAATTATCGCTTCTCGGGTACGGGCTC
This sequence comes from Drosophila emarginata, assembly GCA_037075365.1. NCBI lineage: Eukaryota > Metazoa > Arthropoda > Insecta > Diptera > Drosophilidae > Drosophila > Drosophila emarginata. Next base: position 8,757,172 of record JBAMCD010000260.1, read on the forward strand.
TGGCACAGGCATTGGCACTGGCTATGGATCATCCTCCTTATCGTCCAATCGTAATTACTACTACACCAACAACAACAACAACAACAACAACAACATAGATGAAACTGATTCAGTTTCGGCCACGCCTACACTTACCACGCCTCCAGCTGCCACACAACCAGCACCTTTGACCGGTTGCACATTGGATCGCTTGGCCGTATATAAGGTTGTCCTACATACATATTGGACACGAGAACTCTTCCCAAAACACTATCCAGATTGGCGACCCACAGCACAATGGACCAAAACAATGGGTAAGAAAGAAGTCAAGTTAGAGAACAAGAATATGCAGTTGAAGGAGTACAAGATTCAGTTATAATTCCATTATAATTCAGTTATAATTCAGTTATAACTCCGTTATAATTAATAATTTAAGGCTTTAAATCATTCTTATTTTCAATAATAAGATAAATGGGAATTAGAACCATAATCTTTGGAGTGTTTAAAAACTGATAAAGTAAATTTTAAAGGAAATTAATGATTGAGAAATTAGATCAATAAGATCAAGAAAATATCTTGCTTTATTTAATGTAATATAATATCTTGTTCTGCACTTTGTAATGTTAAATGTCTAATGATTTTATAATATATAAGGCACACAAAACTTTACTTTGTCTAATTTCTTACTAAAGCTATAACAAAAACCTTTAAATAGAGCAAAACGTCGAATTTTGGCATTAGTTTTTTAGAACAATTTTAATGTATTGGAAGTAAATTTATTACCGGAAGTGGAAATCAAAATTGACTTGCACACAAACACAGAGCAACTGAGCATAAATTTAAATTTGAAACAATTTTGAATATTGAAAATGTTGCCAAAAAAATAGAAAGAATAAATAAACGCAAACAAGATTGCTTTCTAGGTCAACTATTGGCAATGAGAAGTGTTTATCTTTCTCTATTACTCAATATCTGGGAAAATGGGAGCACATGTCTCTGTTTCTGATATCAATCTCAAAATTTTTGTGGGCAAGGCAGGAGCAAGGAGTAAAGGAGAGAACAGAGGGAAACCTAAAGACTAATTTGTCACAATGCTCGCAACTTGGCAGACATATAAAAATAAATCGAAAAGCAATTTCGCAGCAAGTTGCCTAAACATTTGGATTTTGTTGTTGTTTTTCCTGTTGTTGTTTTTGGGTTAAATCAAAATGTGTAGGCAGCAATTGGGAGAAAAGAAACAGGACGAGCAGGAGGATAAGAAGATGGTAAAGGATAGAAAAATAAGTTGATGCCTTTGGCCGCATTGGCATGTCGCTTGTCTTATCATGTTTTTTGCAGATTTAGCTGTCGATTTATAGCACACACACACACACAACGACAACAACAAAGAGAGAGGGAGAGTGAGCGAGTGAGAGAGAGAGAGAGAGAGACAAGTAAATCTGACAGCTAAACAAGCATAGCATACTTTCAGGCTCACACACACAGTGGCAAATAAAAAAGGATAAGCAGGAAGCCAAAAGTAGGAATGTAAGCAGCAAGGAGCCTAAGAAATGCGATTTGTACGTGCTTATGCGCTATATGCTGGTCTCAGCGTAAAAACAAAACAAGAAATTGGATAAAGTCGTTGAAGCTAAAGCGATTCCAAAAACAACAACACCCACACATACAAACACACACACACACACACACACACTCACAGAGAGCTAACGAAATTCCAAGCTTGATGTTTTGATTTTTCAGCCCTGATGCAGTTGTCGTCTTTAAGTTTATTATTATCTACATTTTCAATATAAATATATATACATATGCATATATCCCCCAACGCTCGATGATATCCTCGTATATCTCTGTATGGCAAAGTGCTTAAGTGAGCAATTAAAATGACATTCTGTTTATGCTTTATGCATTTCTCTTTTCACTCTATCTCTCTCTGTCTCACTATTTCTCTTAGCTTCTCTGCCTCTATCTATCTCTAGGGTGACATTTTGTGGTTTCATACATCTGTTTCTGACTTCTCTCTTTTGCATTTGTTTATGGTATAAACTTCATAATTTATAGTTTTCTTTCTTTGAGTAGCAACCATTGCGTATACGTGATTTATTTATATATATGTATGTATATACATATATTTATATATGAGAGTATGACATGAGTACTGCACTGGCTTAATTTATAGACTTCAAAACTTGCTATTAGACTTAAAATTGGAAAAAAATATTTTTTAAATTCCCAATAATAAATAAGAAATAACTTTTGGTTGTAATGTATTTCCTAGAAATTTCACGGAAAAGACATTTCGAGTTTGAACTATCAACTCTGACCAAATGAAGATTTTTAGACTTGTTATTGCCATTTTGGATGATTCTGGTTTTTCGATATCATTTTTTAATATGAAAATAATTCACAAATATTCTTTGCACTATGAATTAAATTTTATTTGAAAGATATAGATAATCTGTTAAAAGATATATCTGATTGGCAGTTCAAGACTAAACTTGTTAATAAGCTTAATAGTTATCCATTTTATGATAAAGTTCAACATAAACAATGGGAAAATTCATTCAATCAGAGCAATAAATTTTCTTTTCTTTTAATTAAAATTTTATTAAATTTATAAAATTTACTAAATAAATTGAAGTACTATCTTTCAAATCTTCAACATTTTCAACTTTATTTAGTAAGTTTCATTTATATTCCTCTTATTAATTAACAATTGTTTAACATCTCTCTGGACCTCGCCACCTTTTGTATAGAATTCGTTTCATATTCAATATTTGCAGAAAATTTCTATTGATAACTTTGAGTGTTGTGCCCCAAAGGAAATGCATTTTGGGGGAAACAACTATGAGAAAAATATCTATCAATAGTCGAGGGCCGGGCAATTGTTTTGCTTGTCACTTTAGCTTAAAATACACACTTCCCTTGATAACCGTTTAGTTAAGCCAACGGACAGGCAGTTTGGCTAAAACTAAGCTACAGACACAAGTCCAAACACAAGCATTTGGATCCGGCATGGCAGTTGGCATTAAAATTCAAGCAGCAGAAGAAAAAAATGCTTAGCGTTGCACTTGCAACCAGCTAAGACGACGGGGCGGGGGAAGGGGGGGCGGTTGTGGGAGTTCTAGATAGTTGGGATTCGGCTGTGGGCCAAAGGGCAACGGCTTCCTGCTGCCTGTCATATCCTGTTTATACATATAAATTTCTGTGCGCAGCTCTAACATCCGTTACATTTCAACTGGCTAGAAAGGAGTGAAGGAAAAGTGGAAAACATATATATATATTACTATTTTCCTTTTGTTTTTGTGTGTGTGTCCTGCCTGCCTCAGCCTGTCGAAGGAGGTCGACGTAGGAGTGCCTCAGCAAAAATTTATTATGAATGTACTAAAAACTAGGAAAAAAAAACTAAAGAAAGCTACTGAAATGCATTTCTTTTCTTGTTAAGAAAAAACACAAAAAGAAATGTCCCGAGCCGGAGGAACCATTCCCACGGTGCCAAAACCCCATTCTCAATTCTATTCTCAGTCTCGTTTTCATTCCCGTCTACTAGTTGTTAAATTTCATTTGGTAGCTGCCCAGGCGACTGTTGTCGCTGTTTTTATCGCAAATTGAAACTGAAATAAAGTTTCTTTGCTTCCATTTTTTTTTTTGTTTAACCTTTTTTCTTTTTTTCTTGTTGTGCCGCCTGCCGCTGCTCCTGCTGTTGCATATTTGTTTCGGCTGTTTTACTTTTTTGCTTTCCTCACTATTCTTCTTCATTTTTTTTTGTTGCTTAGCTCTCAATATACACATCGCAAAGAAGTTTTTCACAGCGAAATTTGTTTTCCACTTCTTGTGCAGTTTCTGTTTTTCATTTTTATGGCTTGCCAATGGTTTTTGTTGAGACCAATTCACAAAAGCTTTGGCCAGAAATGAAATGTTGCAGTCGCAATTGCATTTTAAATTATTCGCCAGGCCAAGGACTCAACTGGCAGCAACTGCTTGCCATGCACTAAACAAAACGGAAACTAAATATAGTTAGTTCTTTGCTTTAGATAAACAATACAATTTTAATGATATTCGTGAAGAAAATGTACAACATTTCTTTTGGTTGTAGAGAATTTTTTCAGGACTTTCTTATTACTTGGGGAATAGTTGAACGTTGTTTATACAGATTTCATTTCTAATTAAATGTCAAAAAAATATATATATTAAAATTAATTACTGTAGCAAAAGAAGTTACCCCGTGTTGCGGGCTTTCCCCATTGTTCAGTATTTATAATTCACAACTGGTTTGAGGTTCATATTGTAATATAATTTAGGAGTCTAAGGGATAATACTATACGATATAATAATATACGATCTAATACTATAATGTTTGCTTAAAAATCACTAGAAAATACCAACAATACAAACTGCCAAGACAGGAGTATGATTGAATGAAATTATATAAAACTTTGAGCGTATTTTATTTAGTTTGCCAAAACCAGAGTATCTAATATCCCATTATCTAAGAAGTAGAAGTATATACTAAATAATTATCAATATTAAGTATAATAATTAAATAGTTTTATATGAATGTGTTTGTATTTCACACTTTTTATTTGGCCAGAAGCATTACTGAAAGTTGCTACATTTTTCTTCAAGTGTAGCAATAGACAAGTGTATTGGTTAACTTAATAGACTTTTCTTGTTTCTCTGGAAATTAACCAAGTTGCAATATAAATAGCAGGTTGATTGGCAGGGAGAGGTTTTTCTCGTTTATCCAACCCCCTAAAAGAAGGCGGAGGGGGCAGAAAAAAGCGAAGCAAGAAACCGGCTTGTGCAATTTGGTGTGTTGCATAAGCTGGGGCGCATTGTCATGCCATACTCTCCCCCACCCACCTATTCAATGTTCGACTTTCTCGTGGTTAATTGCCATTGTGCCATTGTACGTCCATTGGGGCAATTATCCTGCCATTCTCCTGCCTCCTTTTAGCCTGTCCCCTGTTTGACTGTTTGACTTGTGGGGCAACAAACCGTCCGTGCGTGCTTTTATACTAGTTTGGTGTTAAATGTTCAGCCGACGGCAATTTTCACGCCTTATATTTTATTGTTTCGGTTTCAGCTTAAGCTCAGCTCAACTTGTTGCCTTCATTTAAAATGTAATGCCTAATTTTGCGATTTCTGCAAAATAAGTTATAAAAAGCTTTTCTTTGTTCGAAATAATATTTTATGCACACACACATACACATGAATAGACACGCACACACACTCACTCACACGCTTTTTTTTTTGTCTGGCTTGGTTTTTTGTTTTTCTTCTTCAGTCATAACAAACTTAAAATGTTTGTAATTTTTTACACGCGCAGAGAGAGACGAAAAACGCAGATGCTGAAAACATAAGGCAAATGTCTCTAAGAGCAATAAAAGACAAAAAGAAAGAAAATAAAGTACTTAAGAAACAACATTGTTTTGCTCTTGCTTAAAGCCATTTTCAACTACTATCTAGAGAGAGAGAGAGAGAGAGAGAGAGTTTAAGAACATAATGTATATGAAATATAGATATATATATATGTATATATAGTCAAAGATCTTGGCAATTTAAATGTTGGCTCTCGCATTCGCATTTCCCTATGCGTTACACAAGCCATTACAAATTCATAATGCCATCGAGAGTGCGAAAGAGAGAAAAGGAGCAAGAGAAAAATCATGGCATACATCTTAGGGCTGCTCCCCTACAGGTTTCATCTTTGCTTCTTTTGGTCCTGCTGCTGCCACTGCTGCTGTTGCATACATAAGTACATTAATAATAAATGTAAATTTTTTTTGAGCTGTTGTTGTTATTATTCCACTACCGCTTCGCTTTGCTTTTACCTTTTTTTTTCTGCAAAAGCAAAGGGATGGCAGCAGAGCACTTGCAGATACTTTGGCCAAGCACTTTGCAGCTACTTAGTCCGGCTAAAACTTAAAGTGTTGTAATTAAAAGCAGAGACGATCCTCTGGAGCCAAACCACGCCCAAGCCGTATCTCATTTTGCTATTGCCACACCCATTCCCCAGCCCCTCTCCCTTCGCCTTTACTGTACAACCACCTTGCATTGGTAAGTTGAGACTTGTCCACATTTTTTACTTGTCGTCGTTTCTGTATATGTGTGTATATTGTGTGGTGTGTCTGTGTATGTGTGGAAAACGAGGAAAAATCACAGCAAACAAATTTCAGAATTTTTGTTTTCGCCTGTCTTTTTCTTGTTCCTTTTTGCTTGGTTTTCATTTTTCCATTTGCCGCATTTACTTGCATGAATAAATTTTGCCCGTCTGCATGTTCTTTATGTTGTTCATTTTCTTTTCCTACACGCTTTGTGCCATGTCAAATTCGTGTCATTATTCATTCATACATGATTAGACAACACAAAATAGACAACAACAAACACAGGACTCGGCTTTCTTTCTCCACCTCTCTTCTCTCAGGTTTCGCATTACAAAAGGGGCGAAGAAACAGGAGTCAGCCAACCATCCAACCAAGCAAAGCAACTTGGAGCTGGAGACGAGACGCCAGCCATGGCGCTCGTCCTGGCCAAATGGAAATTAATGAATGAAATTTGATATAATGTCAGTTTGGTTGTACCGTCCTCTTGGCTTTATCCATAGACAACATTACTACCATACCATAAATACCAATTTTTTTTTTAATTTAATATATTTTTAAACAATCGATGGGTGATTTTATGGTACTTGCGTATGCCCATTAGTCAAAAACTGTTGGGTTGTTTTGAATGATTAAGGTAACGGATGTGTCTTGAATATAGTAATACACATTTGTAAATTTCTGTATTAAATAACAAGTCCTTGAAAAGTATGGGCTAAAATAAGAAGTAATCAATTTAAAAATTGTAAAACAAATCCCTAGATACGATCACCACAAAAGAATCAAATAATAGATATTATACATATCTAATATTATACAAAACACTGTTTCAGTAATCAAAAGAAAATTTTCACACCTCTGGTACTGTTGGCTTGTCACTTCTATTTGTAATTCTCAACTAGTTTTAGCTTTAAAGTGTAGTGGATCGGCAGCAAAGTCTGCTAATGAAAGAACTTGGTAGCTCTCGAAATATTCTATATACATATATACTATGGTAATAGGTTATCTGCTCACTTTTTGTTATATTAATATATCCATTAATTACCTCAAGTTGATCGACAAATTATGCTTTAATATGATTCACATTCTGTTGAAATATTCTTTCAACAGTTAACTCAGTTTAATGGTATTTAAGTCCTTATTTACCGGGGTAATCATAGTCTATCATTGCTCATTTGCAATATAAAGTATTTTTATCTTTTTAATTATATTCCCACATTTTGTTGTGGTGCTTTTTTCGTTGTTGTTGTTGTTGTTGTTGTTGTCATTTTAAACGGATTTAACCCAATTTTTAATTTGGCATTTATGAAACATTAATTTTGCATTACCATTTCATTATTTTTTGTGTGTGTGTGGTGTGGCATGTTTAATTAATTATATTTATATGCTGGTTTAACAACAACGTATGTACAAATGTATGTATACCTCACAATTAAAGCAAAATTAAATAAAAAAAAAAATTGAAGTTAAATTCAAAGTAATTTGGCATAAATTAGCCTAGGCTAATTACAAATAAATTGCACAATTTGTTTTGTGAGCTCCTCTGGTCGAGAATTAAATTCAATTAAATATGAATTGCATGAGTGGAATACATTTAATCAGTTCATTTAAAAATTTGAAACAAAAAAAAACAGGGGGAAAACAATTCACCTGCAGGTTAAAATGCCGACACAATAAATTGAATACAAATTGGCTTATGTTTATGTAAAAAATGATTTTCATTTACATTTTCTGCACTGCTCGCATTTTTTTGTCTCTTTTTTTTTCCTTTTAAACTGACAAATTAATTCATAAAAATGTCGTGTATTTTTAAACTACTTTTTTTTATTAATATATTATTGCGATTTTTTTAATAATCGCATTTGCTTATTTATATAGTCGTTGTTATTATTTTGTAAAATATTTCTGCACATATTTTCCCCGTTGCGTAGTTTTGTGCATTTGTCAGCATAAAAATTTGTGTATCTTGATTTATACAGGATAAATGTGTAAATATGTAATTTTTATGTCAAGGAGTCGAATTTCTGTTACCCTTAACAAAGTGGGTTAACAACTAAAATAAATGAAATTAAAGTCTTTTTCGTTTATAAGATATTAATACTATTTTTAAATTCGTAAATAATATTAATTTAATAAAGGGAATTAGTCATCAAATCGAAAGAAATTCTTTTCATCTTACAGCAATTAAACATCAAAATCTTTATATACCTTTGAAAAATTTAGGAAAAAGTAATATATTTAATTTTATATTATTAAAATGAATTAATGTATGTATAAATTATCATCTTTATACATATATGCCAAATTCTATCAATGAATATTTATAGAGAAACTTTTCGAGTCATTTATTAAACTCTTTATACCATTTTTTTTGCCAGAGTATTAAATTGATATCAATAAAAAAGTAGGCAACAAACAATTGGAGCAGCAAATTGAGATTCTAATTAACTGTCACACATAAATCAAAAGTTAAACCATAAAAAATCATAAAAAAAATTAAATGAATTCAAATAAAAACGGCCGCCTCATTAATAATGCATTTACAGGAACCGCAGACAAATGAAAACCGATATCAAGAACCCTTCAACAGAATTTATGTCAGCCCAAACGAAAGGGAAGGGGGAAAAGTATCTCATAGATACGCTGGCATTGCAAACTGCTAATGGCAGTCTAATTAGCCTGACCGCAAAATGGGTCCACCAGTGGGGCGAGCCCCGCCTTCTTCTACTCATAAAAGGGTTCTCTCTTTCTCTCTTTTGGCCATAAATTTATGCTTATTGCTTTTGGCCGCTGCATGGCAAAGTTTAAGCCTATCGCGCACCTTTTTTTCTTTTTCTTGTTCTCTCTTCTTTTCCTTTTCGGGGACTACATAAATCTTTGCCAGGTGAGTGGGTGCGTACGATTCCAACTCCTTAAGTGAGTTGTTCCTTACTCCCTAACATTTTGTTGGCCCAGACAAGGCGCAGACAACATGCGTGTGTGCGTGTGTTTGTGTGTGTGTAAAACTTTGTTTTGTCTGTCCCAAATGCTGGTGGTGTGTGTGGTGTTGTTTGTGTCAGTGGGCGTTTGCTGGTTATGTGGGCGTTTTTTGGTATTTGTCTGATTTTGCCCTTAGCATTTCCTTGAAAAATGTCTACAAATTATATACAAAATAACACAGCCGTTGGCTTCCTTTTCTTAACAATGTTACAAAAGGGCCAAAAAGCAGACAAGTTTACAGAGATTTCTCAAGAAAATCGAATTACCAATACTAAGAAATCAGATACTTTATTCTATATTTGGATTATGAATGTTTCCAATTAGGAAAACGCTTCCTTAGGAAAATACCTTTGAAATAGGATATTTCAAATTCTTGGAAATTATTAAATAAAAGATTGATTGAATCTAGGAAATCGGATACTACATACAAATATTATAATACGGTTTAATATTAATTAGAACATTTAATTTGTTTTACTTTGCTTTAGGTAGGAGCTGAGTGGGAAGAATATTTCTGAAATAATTTAATGAAGTGGCAATTATTTAAAAGTAACTTTAAAAAGATTTAATATAATACTTTAAAATATCTTAAATCAAACTTTTATCTGATTTCATATTTTATGTTTTGGCTTTTAGAATTTCTAAAGTTTTTAATGGTTTGCATATTTATCTCTTAAATCCCCCATTTCGTTACACCTCTGTGCATTTAAATATATATGTACATATATTCCACCTATATCAAATCAAAAATGTTGCTTAATTTTCTTGGCATTTCCCAGCACTCTCTGTCGCTCTTTCTCTGTCTTTCTCTCTCTCTCCCCCTCTCTCTTTATAGCATTTGCTACCCTTGCCAGTTGGTGGTCTTTGGTTTGTCTAGCCTTGTCATTTTGGGGTCTTGGGTCTTGGTTATGCGAGGACACGCATATGGCAGCCTTCCTTTTTGTTTGCTGCCCTTATCAATCGTCAACGTCATTGTCGTCATCGAGTGTCTATCTGTCCTTTCCTGGCCACAATTGTGGCACTAATTAAGGCCAAAAGAACAAGGCCAAAACAAAATTCAAGAAAGAGAAAGAAATGTTCTTGCATTTATTTTTATTGAGAGCTACGTGACACGTCTGAATAAATAAATATTTATGCCGCTCCCAACACTCTCCCTTTCTATCTCTCACTCTTTCTCTATCTCTCAATCGTTTCCTATGACTGACTGAATATGAAGTAATAAAACATAAATTCATTTAATTAAGCAATTTGATGGGAACGAAAGAAGCGAAAAATAAGAAAACTTAACAAGCGAATGGCAAATATTTGATGATAGTGAAAGCAATTTATAAAGATTATGCCCCAGGGAAAGGAAATAATTTTGTGGTTGTTAGTGTTGCAGAAACAAAGGGAGAGAGAGAGAGAGAGAGAGAGAGAGAGAGATAGAGGAGGAGGAGGGAAGGCGGGTTAGTCAAAAGATCAAAGCTGTTGGAAATTATATAACTTTTCATTTTTTTGCCTCATTTTTTATGGTCAAGATGCTGTTCAATTTTTATGGTCAATCAGGCGAATAATAAGATAAAGTCATTGGCCAACCAAAGAGAGATAGATGGTTAACGATAAGAATTAGGCATAGAGACAGAGAGAACGAGATGGAGAGATTGATTATAGAGAAATGAGCCGATCAAATTAACCATAACAAGTGGGTAAAGTAACCAAACGCAATGCATTTTAAATGAGCCAAGGCATATCCTGCCAAAAGAGAGAAGAGAAAAAGACCAAAAAAAAAGAAGCAGAATAAGGCCGATGGGGGGTGGGAAATGACACTCTCAACCAACCGCGCAAATTGTCAGCAACGTTCAGAAAAATAAACACAAAGTGGGGGGGATGAGTCCACCATCCCAAGCCGATTCATAAGCCGAAGTAACCGATGCCTGGGGCAAACTGCAGGCCAACTTGCCGGAGAGATCCTGCCGAGTTGCACAGTCAGAGCCCATTAAGTGTTTATAATGCGGCAGGAAAACAAGGACAACAAACAGCGAAACTAAGCTAAGGGTAGGGCACTTCAAAGCTGATGAAAATTAAATGAAACAGAATTTGTAAATTAAATAAGTATTACGAAATGGGTTTACCTCCCCTCATCCCACCGTGACAACCGATGGCTTCTACTTCTGTAGAAAATACCTTACCAAAAGCTTATTTTCTCATTTCTTTTACTCTTACCTTAACCTAATCAGACTCCAAGGGAATCTAAAGACAAGAAGATGTCTTTTTTTTATAAGACATATAATGAGGGTGGAATATTAGAAGGGCAATTCGATTTATTTATGAGTAAAAAATTGTTGTTTTTTAAGGGTGATTTACTTGAAATGGAATTGGATTTATATATAATTTATATATCATTTCCATCAGCATTTAATCTGATATTTTGAAATTACATTTTGCTTAGTGATTAAAAACAGAATATAAATTATATCAACTAATTGTTAGCTGTGTAGGTGTGGCTATATACATATATGTACATATATATAAATTTTTGTAGATTGTTTCATTTCATAAAATGTTGTACTCATGTTGTAAATGTCAAAAGTTACTGGCCAACAGCATGTGGCCAACTGATTTGTGTCTATTAAGTTTTCTTTTCTCTTCTTCGTTTATTTTTTGCTACTTGGCTGAATATTTAAAATACGTGGGCCAAAACTTTTTGCCAATAAAAAAATTTGAAAATTTGCTAAAGCGTTAAAAAATGTACTGAAAGTTGGTTGGATGGGTCCGAGGGGTGTACAAACTTGGCTAAGCGTAAATAAAGCAAATAAACTTTTGGGCCACAAAACACCATAAGGAAGGGAAGTTGCTTAAGTTCTTGCCTTGCCAGGCAGACAAAACTTGCTCTTTCTTAACTTGGCTTTGAGACAGAGAGTCTCAGAGTTTGCTTAGTAGCCGCCGAAAAAACAGAAGAAGAAGAAGAACAATAACAACAACAACAAAAAACAAAAGCAAAGCAACACACAAATAACAAAAACAAAAAGAAGAACAAATTCCCCTAGCATACAATGGGGCGCACTTTCTCTATGGTGGTGCTCTTTCTTCTTCTTTATGCTTTCCCCACCTTTCCTTTTTTTTTTGTTGCTTTTCCTTTTTTTTTTTTTTGGTGTGAATAATGCTGCTGTTATTTATGCCTCAATGCGCCACGCCTCCTTCTTCTAGTGTTGCTGGCGCTGCCGCTGCTGCTGCTGCTGCTAACAAAATGCCACAAGAAGGAAAAGAAATTGCAATTTCCACGCCCAAGTTTCGGGCACTTTCACTTTATGGGAGGGGGAATGTGGGGAACTTTCCCCAGCAGTAGCAGCAGAAGAAGAAGAAAGGGCAACCCCATGTTGCTGCTTTTTATTAAAAGTTTCTCTCAACCAACCAGCCAACAATGGGCACATTTTTTAAAGTGTTTTTTATTGTCGCGTTAACCGACCGCAACGACTTAGTCCTCTCCCCTTTTGCCTCATTCCTCTCCCGCTCCCGGTCCCCCCTATCTTATGTAAGTGTAAATTATTGTTAAGGTCAGAAAGTTTTTTGGTAAAAGTTTCCAATTTCCATTCTTTGCACTTGCTTTAGTTTAGTGTTACTTTAGTGGCTCCTACTATAACTTAAGACTTAATACCTTTAACTAAGTCAACGTAAATGAATAATTTTCATTGCGTTTAACTTAATTAACAAAGTGTTAATAAAACTGCCATACTAACTTTCAATTAGTAGGCTACCACCGACCAAAAGCCACGTAGCAAAATTTTTTGGTTAACTATGCTAACGACCTGACCTGGCCAGAACGAAAGAGCCACAAGTAAAAGTCTAATAAACTCGTCCTTGTTGTTGCCGGTGGGTTTATTTTTGTGTTTGTTTTTTTTTTCTGCTCTACTGTGTTGCGGCGGTCCGCTTTTAAATAAAAATTTATGTCCTAGACTCTACAGCCAAAACACTTTCACTTAAGCCTCAGTCTGTGTCCTGTTACCCGCCATCCCTGGTTCCTCTGCTCATGCTCCCTGTTGCCCTTTCAGTTGACATTTTGAAATATGTGTGTGGCCTGTATCAGCAATTAAATGACGGAAGAAAAATAGAGGACAAATATATGTAGAAAGTAAGGAAAATTTCTATTTGAGAATAGATGAAACCGAAATACTCTATAGTACAATCATTAAAATCAGGAAAAAGTTTCACACGAAAAAGTGCCAAACAAGCATAACGGCAATAACAAAACTATATATTTTGCCTGTCAACTGTACTTTCGTTTCCTGCTTGTGCGTGCTGTCACTGGCAGTGACTGTACTTAATGGTTGCTGCGAGTTGGCATTGATGGCCCTCATATGATTTGTTGCTGACAATTTGTGAGGCATTTTAAAAGAAAGATTTTAGCAGATTGGGTTATCGAATCAGTGATACCCTTTAAAAAGCTGGTTTGTAGGAGATGAAAGAGGAATGGAGAACTTTAATTTGCAATTAATTTATAAGTCACTCTTATTTGAAATAAGGTAGAAATATAAAATCAGCTTTTTATTTCATTTTCAGTTTTTCAAAGCTTTCTATTGTAAAAGTGAAATCATCTAAAATCACTGATCAAGTTAACACATTTACATACCTCACAAATTTATTTTCTTTTTCGAATATGACTTGTCTCTTTATATACCCTTTTAACTTAAGATTGCAGGGTACAAAAATCAACGAAAAAAAAGAGAAGCAAAACTGAAAAAATGCCGCACTAATATCGTTGGGGAGTAAAAGTCATCAAATTTTAATGCCAGGCAATGCGGCCAAAAGGTTGAAAGTGCTTAAGAAAAGGAGAGAGAAAAAGAAAAGGAGAACGTCAATTCAGCACAAATATGAAAGTACCGTTATGACAAAAGCAAGGGTATAGTGGAGGGGTGGGGAATGAATGTCTCTTCAAATCAAAGTTAAACAGCATAAATAAAAGAACAGTGAAAAAAGAAAATATGGAAATTTGAACAAAGTTAAAACTGAGAAAAATTTGACTTACCAAATGCACAAAAATGGATTCGAAAAGATATTTTGACTGATATGAAAAAGATATGATAAAGAAAGAAGGGCATATAGTTAATGAGAATATTTGAATAGTAATTACAAATCTGATTTGAATTTGTTACCGTAATACAGTTTAGATACAGATCAAACCTAAGGAAACCTTATTTTAAGTAACAATTAATTAGTACACATTGTTCGAAAACATAATAGAAACGGCTAAATTCCTATCTAAAAATAATAGAAAAAATAAAATGTAGAATATAGCTTAAGGATCCTAGCTTTAGCTGGAATATATAGTATAATTTATAGGAAGTTTTCACTCCCCAAATAAATAAATAAATCTACAGCCATACATATTTAGGGAACCAATGATAACAATTACTGAGTCCCAAGACAACTTCTATATGTATATACATATAAGTATTCAACATATTTACACTCTTATACTTCAAATAAAGGTATTTGCAAAATGCCATATCATTTTATTGTTGTTGTGGCCAAAGTTTTGAGTGCAAAAGTTGAATTCAACTTGTCATACAACAAAAAAAGGACATTCAAAAATACAAAAGGGTTGCTCTCATTGTTGATCTGACATTGTATGAGTCTGGGTGAGCTGAATTATGTGCCCAGCACACAAATACACACACACACACATACGCAAACAAACAAACAAATAAAAGGCAAAAATTGATTGTTGCATTGCATACTTTTTGGGGGCTTACTGGCTTTATAATCATGACGATTCCTCCCCACTTTTACCACTCTCCCCCCCACTCTCATCCCCATTTTTCGCAATTTGATATCATAAAAATTGATGTGCTGCCCTTTTCTTTATTTTCCAAAAATTATCACCTCTTCAGTGTGTTTGTGTGTGTGTGTGTGTTTGTAAGTAGTTGAGCATGAAATGTAGAATTTATTATGTTATCGCTTCAGCGATTTACTTTATCGATTTTAGCATGAGAAGAACTAAGGGGATGAGTATAAAAGGGTAAGGTGGAGTGAAGGGGAAACCCTTGAAGCTATCCAGATTATTTGGCAGCTTTCTCCCTTATTTCTGGTAGCTGTGTTTGAGTTTGCTTTTAGGCTCGGTTGAGACAAATATTATGACTCGGTTTAAAGTGAAGTAAAGTGAGTTGACTTTGATTCCAGCTTGAGGTAGGTAAACCAATATCTTAAGTCTTGCCACTTGTCTTTATCTTTAGAATTATGCATTTTTAATGACTTTTCCACACTTTGATGTAGGTAGAAAGAGTGAGTGAGTCAGAGAGAGAGAGAGAGAGAGAGAGGTTATGAATTATTTTTGCAATTTTCATCTTGAAAACTTTGACGAAAATCAATTTATATTTTAAAAAAAATTCAATCAAATTTTTAGCTTGGGGCCCATCAGAAAGTTGGGTTGGTGCTTCTGATAGGGTTGTGTGTGTTTATTTATAACATTGTTAGGGTTGCAACTGAGATCTGTGCGGACCCTTGCTTGGTGGCGTCCTGTCACTGAATTGATAATAATTGGATTAGCGCATCATCATGTTACCAAAGCGGGGACCAGGGTTTTAATAGTGGCCAAAAGGGCTTACGCCACGTTGGCCACGCATCGAAGTATCCAAGTGATATACGAGTATATATGTCTATATACATGACGTATGAATGTATCTATGTATGTGTAAGCCCATTCTCTCTCTGCCTGTGTGTGTGTATGATGGCAAAAATGTTCAACGTTTGCCATATTTTTTAATATTTTGCAGGCCTGGAGTTTTGCTTCAGCAATTTTACAATTTATATGGCGACCTAAATCTACTCTTCACACACACACACAGCCCGCACACACTAACATACACATACACCACCCCAGAGCGGTTCTAACCACCGCACTTTATGCGCCCTAAAGTATTCATCACTTAATTTCCACGTGCTGCTGCCATTTTTGGAAAATTTATGACTTTGCCATCTTCTACTTCACTCTCCACTCTACTCCACTCTACTCATGTTGTTGTTGTCCCAAAAACGTTGCCGATGTCGTCAAATTTTTTACAATTGTTGTTGTTGTTCATGTTGTTGTTGCTGTGGTTGTTGTAAACCCCTTTTTGTTGCCCCGTTTTGCCAGCTGTCAGCGCATAAATAGAATTATGTCAGGCTAATTGAATTTCGCCCACGCCTTGACATGGATTTATGCACTAAATGCAGTTTCGGGTTCGAAAATATAGCCAAAAGGATAGAGGAGTGTGTGTGGCAATGGGCGAAGGGCGGTGGCTATAATCAAATTGCTTGGCTTAGAGTTTTCAGCTTAATGAAAATAGTAACAGCGTTCTGAGTAACAAATTTAGTTAGCCCTTCCACCCAAAAACTATGAAAACTTTCACAAATTGTTGGATAAATGCATTGATTGCGCGCTCAGTTAAAGTGAAATTGTCATGAAAAGTTTCTTAAACAAGCAAATATTTAATTATACATAGAGAACAGATGGTCAAGATAAACTTAAATCGTGATGAGATACTTTTGCATAATATTATAATTAGCGGGTTTATCTATTTATTTAATTTAAATAATCCCTTAGTTAACAATTTGGAACAAAGTGTAGTGTAGGAAAGCAAAAATCGTATACCTTATGAAGTTTTTGTTTCCACTTAGTTTTGTAGTAAAATTGTTTGAATTAGTTTACTTACCATAAATGTGTTATCATGATTTTTAATCTAATCGATAGTTTTAGTCTCTATAGTTACAAAATTTGTGATTGAATTTATAATAAAATTTGAAAGTTTTCTCACATTTTACAGAGTAGGAGATTGTTGATTGTTTTATGAAATTGGTTATAAAATTGACTAATTGAAGGCAAATGTTTAGAGTGTAATAAATGTGTTTTTTATACTTGATTGATTTAGCTTGAACCAATTAAATTTGCATACACTGTTACACAGTTGTGCCCAATTTGTGGTTTTGGTTTTTTGGCCAGACTTTTAAACTGTCATTTATCTTTTGCGGCATTTAAATAATGATTCATTCCTTTCCTTGGCAATACTGTTTGATTTCTTTTGGTTTCTGTTATTTTTTTCGATTGATTGATTTTGTGGTAATCTCCGGAAGAGACATACCCACAATCACAATTTACAGTTCAATTTGGGCATATATTTTTCCCGCTCGCTCTCTCTATCTATATATCTATCTCTTTCTCTGTCACTTTTTGTCTGACAAAGTTATATGAACCGCACGCATGTCTGTGGGAAAAATAATGAAGATTTTTGGTTTTATCGAACAATACTGCGGATAGTTTCCAAAGGGTGGGGGGTGGTAGAGGGGATACAAAATGCTGGTTGCAATTCAATTTCCTATAGCTACATACCCCCGAAAGTATGCAACACAAATTGTACACAATTATATTTTGTTATCTGAAATGAGCATGAAATCTATCGAAACGTAACGAATTTCGTATTGAACGTGCCTAACTGTTAATGCGGTTATAATACGCCAACGGATTATCATTGATTATAGATGTATGTGTGCATATGCGTGTGTGAGTGTGTGTGTGTGTGTGTTTGTAAGTGAGGGTAAATGAGGGAGGGTTGGGCATTGGCACGCCCTCGAGCCACAAAAATAACTGTTTGTGCGCGTTGAGGCACAACTTGGGAGCAGCTCTACCCAACCCAACCCCATCTCACCCCGCCACAACCCCCTTGGCAAAAGTTTGTCGAGTATGTTATATGTATGTGTGGGTGTGGGTGTGGGTGTCTGTGTGTATATAGACATAATTTCAATTTTCATTTGGTATTAATGTCTCTGCTCAATGTTTGTATTTGTGTGGCATTGCACATACATGACAGTATCTGTGTATGTGTGTGTGTGTCAGTCTGTGTGTGTGTGTTTGTGCACAAATTGCCGCAACGTTGTCTACGTATTGCGGGAGGATAGCTTAGGTTCAGCAAGTAGGTGGTGCTGCAGTGAAGTGAAGTGATGGGGGGGGGGGAGGGGGTTGTCGTTATATATGGCTACAAAATGCGGTATTGGCAAAATCCCAGGAGCGCGCTTTAGTTGATAGCAACAGCAAATGAGAGTAGGAAAAACTAGTTACGAGTTAGTTAGAGAGGCAACATCGAGTTAGATCCTGGGGTAAGGACAATGCCATAAAAGGAGACAACTAGACACAGAGAGAGCGGAAGAAAAATCCATTTTAGCTATTTTTTCCTTTTTTTTTGCTGCGAGTTTCATAAATGTTTTGATAAATGGAATAAATTGGTTATATTTCTTTTTTTTTTTTTTTTGTTTTTTCTTTGTCGATTGTTTTTCCTGCAGTTTGAAGGGGCGAAATAGAAAAAATTTTAGTTTATGAAAATGTTTTTAACAAAAAATAGAAATTTATTTGTTTGAAATTCGAAAATTGTTTGCAATATTTAATTGATATGAACACCAATTTGGTGGTAAAATGTGTTCAAACGTGTTAAAAAATTTGATAAATTTATAAAGCACATGGAATGAATCAGTAAAATCTGTAAATCTAAAAAGCGTTGCATTGATAAATCCCTGAATTATTTTGTAGTCAACTTGTTTTTTAGAAAACATTTTTCTTTTCATATTTTTAGATGTGTGTGTGTGTACTATAAAAGTATATGTGTTTATAGTAGTGAGTCTATGTATATAAGAGCACAAAAATATATAATTTGCCATTTTATTTCTAATATGATCTAATCTAATTAAATACAATTTAATGATTTTAATTGCATTTCAGGATCATTTCGCTTTATCCTTTAATACGGCTATACTTGTTATATTTGTATAAAATATATATAAATATGATATATATTTAGGCACATTTATGGTAAACTTAATGGCAAAAATTCGTTTCATTTGCTTGATACGCAAAGTGGTTTAGATATATTTAAAATAATTGTATTTTTTGTTCACTTTTTTCTTTTTGTTGTTGTTATCAGTAATTAAAAACTCATCTGGAAACTTTTGCCGGTTTACTCATTTGAAATGGCAATAATTTGCACACAAATGGCTTTTAATTAAAAATAAATATAAATTTTTAGAGCCTGTTGCCACAACATCAACTTCAATCAGAAAATCTCACAACTTGAGCGGCAACCGCACAATTTACATTGCAAATCAGTGGCAAAACAAAAATAATAAAAAATAGAATGAAAAAAAAGCAGAGTAGAAAGAAAAGACAAAGTCCTAACCTCTCTCCTGCCGAGCATGAGGAGGATGATGACGACGACGATGACAACAGGAGCCAAGCCATTAAGTAAACCAATCAAAGTCGAAACTTGGCCGCAAGAAAGAATTTAATAATAACAGGATAGGCCCGAGACCCTACTACAAAAAGGGAGAGAAAAACACACAGACAGAGAGAGGGAGAGAGAGAGAGAGAGAAAGAGAGAGAGAGAGAGAGAGAGTGTGGGAGGTCCCATAAAATGGCCAAAGCAAAAATGCAAAATACAAACAGATTGTTTGGCCAGTGGTAACCACCATCATCCGCCCCCAATCCAAGATAAGGTGCGGGGAGGTGGGTGGGTTTCTGGCCAGAGTTCGCCGTTGCGTGCTTAATTAAATGATCATCATTTGCGCGCAATCAACGCACAAATAAATTTTACCATGGCTCCGTTTCGTCTATGGTTGGTCCCTCCTTGAATAGCTGGTATGTGGCAAGGGGAAGCAGGGTGTGGGGGGCGTGGAAGGGTCCTAACCCAAGGCATCGTTTGGGTTTTTAGTTGTGTTTGTTTGCTTGGTTTCCGCTTGAAATTATATGCCACCAATGGTGCTCATATTCCTTCTCCTGGACCTGGTTCTGGTCCTCTCCCGTTGTTGTCTTAATTAATTCCTAATTTTCCTTTGGACAAGTTTCTTTTGGTTTTGGCTTTGCTTTGGCATGGCTTTGACTCCTTTTCTTGTGCCATGTTTAATTGAAAATTTTTGCTTCAAAGCAAATTGCTCTCCTCTTTTATAGATGGGCAGGCAGTAAGGGGGATAGGTATTGTTTCTCTTCCCCTCCCCACCGATCACCTCCATGACCATTCGCCGCCTTGTTGGCTTGTTTATGTCTTTCATTGGGAGTCCTGGTTGGGGGTCCTTACCAGCTGCTGCTGGCCATTTTGTTTTGACAGACACTTTTTATATCATTTGCATATTGCTTTCGCACTTACTTTCTTATTCTTCTTTATTTGTCGTTTTGCCTTTGTTATGGCTTTGTTTATGATTTCGTATTACGTTTCCTTTTTATTAACGCATTTTCAATTGTTGGTTATAAATTTGATTACTTTTCTGGACCCGGATTACGACCCTTGGCTGAGAATGTCTTGGGCCATCAATTAGCTGCCCATTCGACACAAACTCAAAGTGAATATAATGTTGAAAAAATTTCTGAATTATCGATAATAAATACCCTAACAAAGTGGATTATTGGAACCGAAAAGCATATACTATAACAAAACCGAAACCAGAATTCAAAACAGGATATTTAAAATCTTTTTAATCTATTGTTAGTTTAACTATTTTTTTTTTTGCACTCTATAAAAAATTAAACGGATAAAGACTTCTTTTCATTTAACAATAAATTAATCTTTAACGCCATGTGTTTTTATTTGTCATATTTTTCAATATGCAATTCAATTGTAATTGATTTTTCGGTAAACCCCATATATATAATGATATATGTATGTATGTATGTATGTATATATATATATATATGTATTTATGCAAATATCCAATTTTAATCAGCATTTACCTCAGCTGTTAAGCGATTTTGGTTACTGATTGGTAATTAATATCGCATAATTTAATTCATTTTATACTCTATATACATGTGTACATATATACATTGTTTATTTCTGTTTTTTTGTAAATGTGGAAATGTCATTGAGTTGACTTGCCATATGCATGCCACATTTGCGATTTTCATTTGATTGTCCAACTCATTTACATATTCACATTCGTGTCTGTCTCTTATTAAGTGCCTTCAGTTGGGCCCTGTTTGGCCAATTAACCCACTTTCGAATCGAGTAAATGAGTTTTACATGCACTATGCAACTGGAATTAATATTGCTATCGGTATGCATATCATATCGGATAGCATCAACGATATACTTTAAGTTCTACATGAACTAATTGGTTGTTTCTTTACTTTTAGTTTAACAAACAATTTCTCTCATACAAAACAATATTCAAGTTACGAAATAATTTCTACTTTTCTATAAGTTTATAACAAATTAATATATTTTTGACTTAAGTACGATTTGTATTAAATTACTTGATCATTCAAAGAGAAAGTTTTACTAATTGAAACTATGAAATCAGTTTAGAGTTTACATTAACCTCAAAAGAGGTCTGTCTAATATTAAATTTCAAGGTGGACAAAAGCTCAACAATAAATGCTTACTTATCTACCTTTGTTTTTAAGACAGCGTCAAATATAATCTTTTGGGCAAAATCTTTTCATGACTTTAACAGCTCGGAATCCATATAAATGCCTGCCAATAAAAATTAAACAAAAGCATAAATTTTAAGCACCATGCCAAGTGCCACCACAGGCAAAATGTTTTTAAGCTAATTCTTTCGTTTCAATTTTTTTTTTTTTTGTTCTTATATTCCTTTGCTTTATTTATTTAACACGCGCCGACAATGAGAAAAAATTGTATAAAATAGAAAATTTAGAAATGGCAGCCAGAACTCTGTGTAAAGCGGCAAAGGCAAAACAAGTCATAAAGATAAAGGAAATTTATGGCAGCATTGTGAGAAAACAACTTTGAATAGAGAGAGAGAGAGAGAGAGAGAGAGAGAGGAGTGGTGAGGAGGGGAGCCTTAGGATTGGGGATTGGCAGCATCAGCAGGGCAAAGAGCGTAGCGGAGGAGTATGGAATGGTGTGGTGTAAAAGCCAGAAACCATCAGCAGGAAATTAGGTTAACGATTTTTCACTCTCAGTTGCAACGAGAAGAGCTCGCAGTAAATATGTTCTTCAGTTTTAAATACCCTTTGCCGAGGGTATTATAATTTCCCCATCAAATGATTGCCAAGCATAAACAGACCTCGACTCCATTGGTTATATAGGTTTATATATGTATGTACGTATAAATATATATATATATATATACTCTTTTATCACACTCAATAAATGATTTAATACACATGGCTTTGTCTATTCAATTCTATCTGTTTTTAGAGCAAAATTTAATGATAGTTTGTTTTTTTATTGTCAGTTTGTTAGATTACCAGGTCAGAATCATTATTTAGTTATGATCTCTATTATTGCATTGTAGAGTTTGCAATGCAAAAATAAATAAATAAACCTTTTTTTTCTTTAAATTAACCACAATTTGTTTTGGTATTATCAAAGGAACTGACTTTCAATCAGAGTCAGTATTAGTAATTGAAATTCACTAAAGATAAAGACCAATTTCCTGAACTTGTATTGAACACTACTATTATGCATATTTATATATATTGTACATATGTATATATCTTAGGTTCCCAATTTCATCTGCTAGAAAAGACAATTTTTCGAGTTTATTTTGCTTTTATCATATTTGGTAGCTTGATAATTTTTTAGGGCATTCAAAATTCGTAGCATTGATTTGGTATCGCATTTGAAATGCTATTTTTTTCTTTCTTTATGTAAGCTATCTTTTGTTTTTGCACAGTTTTACAGCAATTTACAGTTACAGTTTAAAGTTATGGCCCTCCGTAGCTATCGCCTATGTTATCCCCGGTGCCCCCGTTGCGTCCACCCACTAACAATAAGTTGAACTAGCAGAGATCCTGCTGGCATATACAAATGTCGCCCTTTTATCGGCTAAACGATGCCTAAGTGAGGCTTCAATTCAGCCCTTAGAACCCCACACCACCGCCCCCTCTAAACACCCACCCCGCCCTGCCAAAAAAACACATTAGCTACACAGAAAAAAAAGAGACAAGGATTCTCACATAGATATCCTTGGGCCCATGGCATATCCCTTTTTGGTTTGAATTTTTGTTTTTTTTTTTCGTTTTGTTGGGTTAATGTTCTTTTGTTTGCTTGTTATTTTGGCCACTTTCCATTTCAGTTTAAATGGCAGCAGTAGTAACTTGGCTAAGTCCACAGCATTTTGCGGTTTGTTAAGAAAACGGAATAAAATGAAATCAAAAGAAAATGAAATCTATCCCAAAATAAAATTAATTAAAATTAATTGACGCTACATATTTGTATTTGGTTTTGCTGTCGGCTTTAATTCTCTTTTCAGTTTTTTCTTCTTTTTCCCCATTTTTTCTCTTCTTTCTTCTTCTTCTGTAAATTTCTTGGTTGTTGTTATAGGAATTTTTACCATGTTTTTTGCTTGCGGTTGTATTTTCTTGTTGTTGTTGCTTTTGGCTGATTCTATTCAAGAACAAATATATGGATGAAAGAGGGGTTTATAAGGTAAGAGAGAGGGAAAAATGGTTGGTTGTGTGTGTTTGTGTGCGTGTGTGTTGGTGGTAAGGTGTATTGGCCGGGCTTTTGTGTGTTAGAATATGACCTACTTGTAGGTGGCATATGTTGAGGTTGTTTTCTATGTTGCAACAAGATGTAGCTGAAGGCTTAGATAAGCAGTCGACAACCCCCACACCAACCTTTTCCCCTCACCATCACCTGACTGATGAAGTGCTGAGGTCCTTTTCCTTTCCTTTCCTCTCCTCTTTTTTTGTGGGTTTCAGATGTGTCTGTGTGTGTGTGGGGAAAAGGTTGATTCTTTTGTTCATTTTGAAGTGTATATAAAAAGGAACACAATGCTGTAACCAAAAATAACTATGAATCTGAATTTTTGCATTTTGAGTTGTGTTTTTTTAACAGAAGGACGAAGGACTCTCATGCAGAAGCCCATTCAGAAAACACTCAGAATCCTCAGGATACTCTTTTCCAATGCCGTTGCATCTATTTCGATTTGGGGATTTCTTTGGTTGACTCCAAATCTAATTTCAAAAACTCTTTTTAAAGAACATTTTGCATTTGTTGTGTGCATATAAAGGTTTAATTGGGGTACAAGTTAAATATTTGATATATATACTTATATATGTACATATATAGATTTACGATATATATTTTAAACAAGAAATATCACCTTTTAGTAGAGCATTCAACAATCCACAAGCAAGCATAAAAAATATAAAACTAAAAACATATTTCCCTCACTTACCCCCTCTCAGACGTCCTTTTTGCCACTACTCGTATCCTTTTTCACTTGCGGTTTTTGTCTGCCATATTGTTGATGTGGCTGTTGTTATTGTTGTCGTTGTTGTTCGTATCCTTTTTTGTTGTTATTCTGTTATTGGAAATTGAATTTTTGCTTCTTTTTGTTGGTCCATGCAGCTTGCGGCTTTCTTCTGTTCCTATTTCATCTTTTTTTACCATTTACCATGTTCATACACTAGTCAAAAAATATAAACTGGGTATATTGATTTTATCTTAGTAAAGGTAAAGTCAATATATATATATAAAATATATGTATATATAATTAAGAATACCAATCTATGATTGCAGTTTCTAGGGCGATCTGTAAAAAAATAAGTGTAAGAATAATTAACTTCATTTATATTAAGTATCTTTATCAATTTAAATTTATTAATGTTATTCGAAACAGGTTTGCACAGCTGACAAAAAGCTCACAAAAATCAGCTGAAGCAATTGAATGATGGAAAATTTAAAAGCGCATAGAATATTCGTAATAGCTAAAGTAAAGATTGACCCAAGGTTTTTTATTATTGAAATATGTATATGTATACAAACATATTGTATATTTTTTGTTGTTGATAAATCAACTTTTGTGCGGTATACACACACACCCACACCATGAAAAAGGTTTTACAATAAAACAAAAAAATTAGGAAAAAATAGTTTATAAAATATTGCAACTATTTCAATTTTCTGACCTTACATGAAATTTAACACAGTTGTAAATATTAAAAAAGTTAAACTAATTTCACCACAACCCCTAAATTCGACCATGTATATATAGTTATTCGTGTTTATGTGTGTGTGTGTGTGTGTGTGTACTATTCAAATACAGAGTAATATTGTTTAGGATGTTGTTGTTGTTGTTTACATTTGGCAATTCCTTCACAGTCTACTAAGCAAGAGAAATGTAAATAGAAGGAGAAAAACTATAGACAAATATTTTTACAATCTGGCAAACACTTGAAATATTTTCAATTTCACACTGCGTATGCGTAATATTTCGCAAATTTACTACAATTCTAATAAAATTTACTCGTTTTAATTAACAACAATCAAATGCCATGTGGCATATTGTGTACTATGAACAATAAAGGATTCTTTTTCGTTAAGAAAAATAAATGCGAAAAGCTGAAAAGTTGCAGGTAAACAAAAGCAACCAAGAATTTATATACGCACACACACACACACACATCTGTATCTCTCTGAGCATGTGTATGTGTGTGTGTCTCGAGGGCGCAATGTGTAAACAAAAGTTTAGACTTTAGTAAGATAAGCGCTCAAGTGTGTGTGTGTGTGTTGTTGTTGTTGTTGTTGTTGTGTGTGTGTGTACAGACGCTGACAGTTTACATGGCAGCAAAGTTTCAAGAGTTTAGCCAACAAAACTGCCAAAGGAATTACATAAACAGTGCGGATGGGGAAAGAAAAAAAATACACACACACACACGCACAGACACAACCAAAGAGAAGCCAAGAGGGCGCCTGATTACGAACAACCAAAAAAAAAAGTTAAGTAAAGTACACTAGCTGAACAACAACAACAACAACAACGGCAACCAAACTAACAAATGAAAAACTTCAGGTAAAATGTCTACCCTCAAGTTATCCAACTTTGATTAAAAATTCCACTAATAAACAAACTGTATTTTCTCTGTTATTTTTATAACCTGCCTTCCCCCCCCCCCCATTGTTTGACAGAAAAAAGTCATTGTTGGGCTAGCGCCATCTAGCGTCAACAATAAACTTAACAGTAGCATATATGAAAAAGTAATGGATGGTAAAAACACAAAAGATCCCTCTTATATAATCATTGGTAGTAATAAATCTTCTTCTGTCGTGACTTTAGACTCGGTATTACTTAATGCTTTACAAAGATTTGCAAGGGTTAAATAAATTAGTTTTTTTATTTTTAACTAAACTAACATAAACTGACCAATGTTTTGATTATATAAATTCCAAACAAAAAAGTTTAGAATCATAAATGTTCTACAAATTTTGGAATCACAATTTTTCAACGACTGCTAATTTCATACGATTTCACGATCATATGGAAGAATCTCAACTCGTGCTACCCCAAATTCGATATTTTGATATTTTGCATCTAATAAAAGAAAGTGACAATTTCTTAATGCATTCTATTGTTATTCAAATTGAATTGCTAAATCTTATCTTTGTTTCATTTATTACGATGAATATTTTGTATCACGCTGTCATCGCTAATTGTTTATTTCACCTTAAGGGAAAGGCCGACATGAGGAAATCCCAAAACTTTCCCAACGCTCAATAAACATTGCGTTTACTGCTTTTCTCCCAAAAACAGAAAAGGGAAACTTTTTTTTTATATGTATATATATTTTTTTAGTTGATGTTTGAGCTGTGTGTGTTTGTGTGTGTGTGCAGCCATTTTGTTGTGTAAACTTGTTGGCGGGTTAAAAGTTTCCGTTACCGCCAGCTCCCTTTCCCCCTGCCAAACTGAATTCCCTTCTGGATTCTGCCTTGTCGGTGCAGCCATTTTGTAAATTTCATGTGCATTATATTTGCAAATTTGTGTTGTTTATTTATGCGCGGCAATGCGCAGAGTACAACGTACACACACACACACACACAACTCATACACACATACATAGATAGAGGAGGTTATTTGCTCGTTTGCGGTTGTGCATAATGCAATGCGTTTTCTGTTGAACTTTGGACTTTAATTGCAATTGCATTTTAAGCTAACGAAATACAAAACATTATATAGCCAATATATACATAATAAAGTGTACGTGTATGTGTGTGCACGTGTGTATGTGTATTTATTAATTAAATAAAATGCTAATTAAAGTTTGCCCATGCAATCTATATCCAGTTTAATATTCCTCGATTTCCCCTTGCCTCCATTTTGATCCCAAATGCATATTTAATGTATCTATCTGCGTATGTGTGTGCTCATATGTGCGTATCAGTGTGTGTGTGTGTGTGTGTGTATAGGACAAGCTCAACGGTTGACTTATTGATTGGCTTTCTAAATGTTGTTCACGTACTACACACTTTCGAAAGGTTCGTTCACAAATGCTAATTAATTTCAATTTGTTATTGCAAAATGTTCAAAAGTGCAGAAGGAGCACAATAGCATCAACTGAAGGGAACAACTAGTAAGGATAAACTCATGCTTAACTAAATAGTTGCATATATTGTTACTAATTGGGCTTAATTTTCCTGTTGGCAAAACATGAATATGTTGAACTATTCTATATAAATAATTTCGAGAGAAATTAGTAGTAGATGAGGTAGTAAGTGAGTATAGAATGGGAATTAAATTAACTATACATTTAAATAATAGCTCTTTGATATTTTCATGTCGACATAAAGTCAAATCAGCTGATAAGTTAAATCGGGACTTCTTGATATATCTTTATGTTTATAAATCTTTTGCTAGTCACGACCTTTTACCCTCAAATATTATATAATAATCCTCTTAAAATGTAAAAATCGATTAATACTTTATGACAGCTATACATTAATCTCAAATAAACTAGACAATGTTTAACAATATTACGAAATTTGTGGCATAAACAAATATCTTATCTCAACTCAGAAGTCAAGTGTAGGACAAATCTGCGAATTATAATTGGCATATTTCCAATTGTATACAAACATTTATTTCATTCTTTTCCATCATATTTTGTGATGAAATTAAAAGCAAAAACATATGAATTATTTTTGTAACTGCACTTGCTACAGATAGTATTTATCATTTAAAGATTTCTTTTAAATTTTTTAAAAGCTTCTTTTATTTAACTATTTAACACACCTTCTGTGTTTGTATGTGTGTGTTAAGTTAGTGAAATTTCTATTTCTTATTTCAGAATTCTTTTCACACATCTCAAGAGACAAACAAATACTAGTATATCCATTATCATTTACTATATTTCATTTTCCATTTTTTTTCAATTTGAAAAATTTCACACACTCTTTGCAACATGCGTCCTTCTTTTTTCCTCTAACACATCAGAAAAGAAACATTCTCATTTCAATCACCAATCCATCCTTCCACTCATTCATTCAGTCAGTCATCGATTGATCCATCCCTCTGGCCATACTAAATATATGTATATATATACATATATATGTATATATACATCAATCGATGTGATGTGTATCTTGTTCTGGCAACTTTTATTTGTACGTTTTATTTGTTTTACAATTTTCTTCAATTATTTTAATGCAACAAATATGTATGTTGCTGACGAGTACAACAGGAAAATTTCGAAATTCATGCCCCATGCTGCATACCTCATCTCTCCCATTGCCCATCACGCATTTGGGTTTGTTTTTATGACTTTTGCTTTACGATGACTGCTAGAGGAAAGCAGATGAAGAAAGAGAGAG
Source organism: Drosophila emarginata (assembly GCA_037075365.1). NCBI lineage: Eukaryota > Metazoa > Arthropoda > Insecta > Diptera > Drosophilidae > Drosophila > Drosophila emarginata. Next base: position 8,785,778 of record JBAMCD010000260.1, read on the forward strand.
AATGACAGAGAGGGAGACAGAGAGAGGGTGGTACCAACTCAGGAATTGTGTCAGTGTGTGGCCGGACAGTGTGAGGGTGATTGGGGGGGTTAGAGACAAACGATGTCGCTGACTTGCCACAAGAAATCAATCAAAATTGTGGCAACAACACAAAGCACATGGAACACAAAAGAAAAGGAAAAAAAAACCAAAAAAAAGGAAGGAAAATAACAAAAGGCACAGCTCACGCGATGCTCATCAATTTGTGTGTCGTTGAAGTGTGTCCTTGCCTTTGAGTGTGTGTGCATGTGGTTGTATGTGTGAGTGTGTTTTATGTGTGTATGTAGTTGTCTAGCTTTTGTGTTTGCTTAGTGCAGTGCAAACAAAGGACAATGCCTGATGTGCCTGCCTTATACTAACTGCTGCAGTCAGTGGCACAATCATTGGTTGCCTACGATTACTTCTGCTTCCCTTATATTTGCCCCTCTTTCGTCTTTCTACTTGCCTCGTTTCCTGCATGCAACAAAACCAACCGAAAATTCTGTTTACCATTGCAGCTTAACATGACTGACACACTTTTCATGCCACAATAAGCCATTATAATGAATGTAAACCGAAAGTAAGCCAAAAAACTAACACACACAGAAACACAGAAAATGAAAATTCCAAAAGAAATATTTAAAGGATTTGATTTCTAAGAAGGAATTAAAAATACTGAAATTCTTCGTTCACAAAATTGATTACAAAATATCCAACTAATTGGTCTAACCCATTACCATATAGGAAAAACTTTGATCCTTGCCTCAAATATGTGGCACATGAGTAATGGCTAATGGACACCAGAGGCGGTTAGTTAATTAGTTCAGGGACGGATTTGATAAATAAAACACTTTGGCCCAGTAACATTAATTTTCTTAAACTTCTAATTTTAAATTAATTTAATTTAAAATTGAAAATATGAAGATAGAGAGAGAAAGCTATGATATAAAGAATTGCATTTTCTTTAGAAATTTTAAAAATATTTATAAAAAGTTTAATAGTGCATTATATTGCTTTATTTAGTATACTTAAGAAGTAAATTCTAAATTTTAAAGCCATTATTTCTAATTGTCCAATTTTATTCAGGTGTTTTCTAAGAGATTTCACTGACTCTTAAAGAAAGAAAATCAACTTCAAAATAAGTATGTACTTAAATGTATGCAAGTATTATGCATTTAGGTATTTTAAGTACTATTGAAGTACTTTCATAGAGATTTTTCATTAGTTTTCTTCAGGTGTTTCGAGTTTCATTCCAATACTTATAATATTTTTTTAGATATAAAAGATCGATCATCTCTAAACAATTACTTCAAGGAATTACTTAGTACTTAATAAAGTAATGACCTTACATTAGTTCTTTTTCACTGCATATTGACATTACATTTGCATTTTCTGATCCGGTTACCCGTCGCACTTTACTAAGCCGTCCCTGTGTTAGTTAGCCAATTAGGTAGGATATATAGGCATTCCACTAGCTAAGAGACAGGATAACTAAGTAAAGCTAAGCAACCCTCATTTGTCACATGATTTTTATAAACTGTTTGTTGTCCAGCAAATCTTGAGTATTGTCGTCTGTCTCGTCTCTCGCTCTCTTTGCCTGATGCTTGTTAGCTTGTTATGTTTTTGGTCAATTTCATTTGTAATCCCTTTGAGCCTAACAAACACTCACACACACATACACACACAAAGACACACATTGTCATGTGTGTGAGAGGGGAATGCCGTCAATGGCATAGAGAAGTGACAACTCTAATGCCAGTCCAGTTTGTTTGTCTACATAATTGGCCAGTCAAGTTGAATCCTGCCATTGTCCACATCTAATCCATATACAAAAGTATAGAGATAAATATATATATGTATGGATAGCTTCAGCAAGCATTAATTATGGGATAGATAAAGTCGAGAGCCACAAAATTGCAGGTTTCAAGCTTGCATAACTTTTAAACACCGACAAATTTTTCAACTTTTCCCCCATCAACAAAAAGTTGATTAAAGTAATGGATAAATTTCATTTGGATAGTAAACCATTTTGTAACACTCTCTCTCTCTCTCTCTCTCTCGTACTCTCTAGTGAAATTAGATAATAGGATAGGATAGTAATTTTTGCTCAGTGTATGTTTGCGGTTGCCCTGGAATGCTTAAGTTGCCTGTCAATTCTGTTGGCCTGACAAAAAGAAAGAAAGGAGAAAAACAAAAGGGTAAGGCAAAAGGAGTCACAGCCACGTCCTGGCCATGTACTACGAGCATTTTATGATGCGGCTGATGTTGCCACTCCCACTTGCCACCCACTTTCTGTCCCTCTCTGTCACTGGGTGTAGTATAAAACTAGGTTACACCACGTCAGAAATGTCATCAACTTGACATTTTATCAGGACTCTTGGTTGCAGTAGTTGAATGCAAAATTTTACTAGCAAATATGACAGAAATTACTATTAACAGGCAGAGATGCATGAATTTGCCAGTACCAAGCGAATCCCAGTTCTGTGGTACCCAGTCTATGTCTCAATTCTGGTCCCAGACTCAGTTTGCTCTATAACTTTTGCTCATTCTCGAGGTTTATTGAGCGCATGGAGAATTCTGCATATGTCGCCAAGACATGCACCAGGCTTTAAGTTCTTGACATATGTATGTGCCACATATATATGTATGTACATATGTATATACACACATACATACATATAAGGGATGTATTACCACAATGTCTAAGATTTACGTATCCAGAGCCAAGAAACAAGTTTTGCATTTCAATTGCTTGGCTGTTGCCACATTCTACCTCAATTTCTCTCTCTCTCTCTCTCTTACTAAATTTTGCCTTTGTCTTTGCTTTAAAATTAAATTTTTATTTAAACAAAAGAGAAAAAAATGGAAATTAGCAAAATGCAAATATTCATTTAGCGAAATTTGATATTTATATGTATAAATATTGCATGTATTTTGCTTAAACGTTATTATTAGTCCAAATAAAAAAAAACAAATAAAAGGAAAACAAAAAATCACATCACGCATACGCCAGGTGTGCGCCCGCTTTTTGGGGGGTGCTTTTTGTAATGTATTTATAGCGTGTGTGTGTGTGTGTGTGTGTGTGTGTGTGTATTTGCTTTTTTCATATTTTCCATTTACTAGCACATAGATATTTGTACATATGTCTACAGCAACTGACAAGCCAATTAAATTTGACATACATAATTAAGTGTGTTTCATTTATTATTTTTTTTTTGTGAAAAAAGAAAATTGAATTTTTAATTATTTAGCAGAGAATAGAGTAATATCAAATGGTATTTATCTAATCAATCAAATTGCCAGATGCAGCAAAGAAAATTAGTATTAAAAACGATACATCATTCTAAGCAAATAGGACATAGGACTGAGGTGCGAGGTGTGTCTATTGATTAACTAAAGCTGCAAACCATTTAGAAGATACTCTAACCTGAGTTATAAATTGAATTCCTTAGTTACAATAAGATTGAATAATGTTACCAAGCCAAAAAAAATATAAATATAATATAATGTATTTAATCACGATTTTCCACTTATATAGTAACGAAGAACCAGAGAGACAAAAAATTAAAAGAGATAAAAAGAGAACCGAATTATTAAATACTAAGTATATGTATATATAAATAAATGGATAAAGAAATAGATTAAAACCGAATCCAATATTCTTACACAACAAACTGGAATTCCCTTGAAAATACTTTGTGATAAAAAGCCTCTTAAATAGTCAAAAACTCAAAAATTCTTGCAAAAAATAGTTCTTCATTTGCAATATCGAGTTATCGGTATTTCACTGTATATTTACTTTTATGAGGAGTCGAAAGCAACGACTTTTAGGTGGATTCTCATCAAGAAAAAGAAAAGGAAGAAGGATAAACAGCTACGGTGCCAGTATTGAGCTCTTTTACTACGATTATTTTTATTTCTTCTACTTTACTTAAATTTTCCTTAAAGGTTTTTCGTAAGTTAATTGTTCCATGTGTGTACCTACAAACATTTCATCAAGTTGGCCCATGTGCTGACATTTCCACTTATCCTTGTTGGCATTAATCCTTCTTGCTTTTATTCCATTCGTTCATTTATAGGTGCATATATATAATATATGTATATATATATATATATATATGTGCCTTGAAATCGCTTGGCTATTAAAATCAAATTTATTGCCTGTAATTAAATTTTTGTTCGTGGCAAATGAAACATGTTTTCTCTCTCTCTCTCTCTTTTGTTGGTTTTTCTTCGCGTTTGCGGAAATCGCAGGAAATTGACCATGCCAGCAGAAAAAAGATGCAAAAAGTGTGTCATAAATTGAATAAAAATGTGTGTCATATTGGTTTACGATATATGTACATATGTATATACTATACATACATATTTATATTTATATGTATATATATGTATGAATTAATACCTGACTGACTCGTCTTTTGAGGCGTGACGGAGAGCAGATGAGTTTGTTTTTGCTTTCTTTTCCATTTTTTTTTTTCTTTATTTCGTGTGTGTGCCAATTAAAAAGCCATAGGATGAATCATGGCAAACAGTTGGCCATTTGCCATATTGCATTTTCTAGCACACATTTCTTTATTTTTTGTTTTTTAATTTTTTTATTTTACAGGGTAGCTACTCATTCAGATGCTTTTTAGTTCCGTTTGTCACTCTCTTGTGGTGCGTATGTTAAGTGTAATTTATGGGGCATACGTGGCTGGGCATTTATTACGTGCCACACACATAAGTCCAGTAGAGGGCTGCGTCAGTGGCAGAAATTTTGTGGCAATTTTTGGCTTTTAATGTGCATAATTAAGCATTAATTACGCCCACGAACTGAAATGGTGAACCCGACGCGCATTGGCATTTTTACAGCACATTTATCTCCAACTGACCAAAATTGGATCTCTCCTCCTCTCTCTCTCTCTCTCTCTCTCTCTGCTCTCTCTTTAGCCTGCTCTGCTCTGCTTGGTTGCGGTCATTTAAGTTGTAACCACGAGGAGTCTATACCCCAATATTGGCAAACCATTTGCACAATTTAAGCATTTAATTGCAAATTTATTATGCTTATTTTGTGGCCATTTTGTAATTGATTGACTGTACACTGTGTGTGTGTGTATGTGAGCCTTTCTGTGTGTGTGTCTACATAAAAGTGAAAATCAAATCAACATATGTGTGCAACATGTTGACCTTCATTTGTTCATGCAATGAAATAAATAGCTTGAAAAGGTTTTCCCATGAATGGCAATTTCAAGTAACGTCTTGAATAGCAAGCTTTTAGTCCTCAATATCTTGGAAATACATATATGTATGTTTATATAAATATTCTATATAGTCTGAAATACTACATTTCTCTTTCTGTATTTACAGGGTATTACTATTTCACATAGATTAAAGTAAGCAAATGACATTCCCAGCTGTTTGTAATGGTCCATTTATAGTATGTGAAAATGATCAATTTGTTTTACGTTCCATTAGGTTTTTAATACCCTTGCTGCAAGGGTACTAATTTCATATTCAGAAGTTTGCAAACGTGTAGATATTACCAAATAATTAATATTTACCAAATCAGTTTATTCATTCTTAATGATAGTACCAAATTTCATCAGAATCGATTAACTATATTACTAATTTGTAAGTGTATACAAACTTCGGCGCGGTTGAAGTTAGCCCTCGATCTAGTTTATTTAATTGTTTACAATATGAAGGAAATATTTTTCCTATTCCACTTTCAATGTCAAATCGACAGTTAAGTTGCAATGTGCTCAAAATTATTGCTGATCGGACTAATATTGGTTGTGGTTGAAGTCATCAAAGTAATTACTTGAGAGTTTCATATATATTTATATATTACATATGTATATATATACATATATTTCATAATTTCTCAGGTTAAAATATATTTAGTTTTTTGTTTTAAGATTAACTGCCGAGTTGAATTCAACAATGCCAAATGTCTTAGCTACGATCAAGATTTTGCAGATTTTGATCATTGCTATATCAAATCTGTGAATCGAAGTTATAAATATTTATCAATCAAAGTGAATTTATTTAAATTACCCGTTACTAAAGTTAAGGTAAATATTAAACAAATGTCAGAAAAGAAAATTTCATATAAATGAATTTATCTTGCAGGTCAATTTAACTTTAATGAAGCGTTTTAATGGCTACAAGCCTTTTCTTTACAATATAACTTTCGATGGCTGCAATTTCATGAAGAATCCAACTAAGCAGCCAATAGTTGGATTTCTACTTGGATTATTTTTACCATATACCAATATAAATCACACATGCCCATATAATGTAGGTTCCTAGAAATTTTACACAATAATTTCTACATATGTATGTCTACTTGCAGCACGACATTATTTTGGATAAACTTCCAATTGAATATTTAAATAATCAATTTACAAATGTGTTGCCCTTTCCCAGTGGAGATTATGCCCTATATACCAGTTGGTTTGCCTATGATATTCACCGAGCTGATGTTAGAGTATATATTAATCTAACATAATTTGTAGCAGACCGAAAATAAATGGTTTTCACAAAAATATAATTAAGTAATTTCATAGCCAATGATTTTGCAAAAAAATCTTTAAAAACGAAAGAATTATAGTTATCTATTCATCGATCGTTAGTTCTATATGATGTATTCATCCGAAATGGCTGTTTTGAACAAATATACGAAATACATTGATAAAAACAAAACTTCTCCCTGCGACACACATTTTTCCAACTTTATAATGCTCTCTGATTTACTCTGCTCCCATAGTAAACAAAAATTGAATTTCCTTTCAATTATTGAGAAAAGTTACCCAAAAGTATGCTAAAAAATTTGTCAATTACACAAAGTGCTAGCAAAATAAGCACAACGAAAAGCGACCAAAATAATGAAGACCAAACAGAAGAAAAAAAAGTGAACTAAAGCATAAATAATATTTCATTTGACACAGTTTCGATTGAAGGCAAAGCTTCCCCCACTTACCCATCGCTGCTCATCCCATCGTTCATTCTCAGAGATCTTCCCTCCCCTTATCCCCTCCCCCATGCGACAGGCCAGCCAGCGGCATTGCATAAAAGCGCAAAAGTTGAAAAGGCAAAAATATGCTTTGTAGTTGCGACTTTCATTAGTCACCAAGATACAGAGAGAAAAAGAAAAAAAAACTAGAAGGATGGGCTAACTTCGGCCGTGCCGAAGTTCGTATACCCTTGCAAACTATCTTTTTGATTTATATATAATTTGCCGGAATCATAAAGAAGTATATAAAACCCATCAAATATAAATTTGATGTCCGTGGCATAAAAAAAAAATTAAAACAAATTTTTTTTCCCCGATTGTTCCTATGACAGCTATAGCATATAGTCGACCGATTCTGATAAAACTTAAAAGATATATTTCTTTTTATATAAAATTGTCAAATAACAAATTTCGTGACGATTGCTTAAAAAACACTTAAGTTATTGAACAAAAACTATATTTTTGGCTGATCGTTCCTATGGGAGCTATATGATATAGTCGACCGATTCTGATGAAACTTGGTATATGTCTTGGGAATTATATAAAACTCACAAACACTAAATTTAGTGACATTCGATTGAAAAACAACAGAGTTATTGATGTTAAACCTTATTCCTGACCGATCGTTCCTATGGGAGCTATATGATATAGTCAACCGATTCTAATGAAACTTGGTATATATGTTGGGGATTATATAAAACTCACAAACACCAAATTTAGTGACATTCGATTAAGAAACAACTGAGTTATTGATGTTAAACCTTATTCCTGACCGATCGTTCCTATGGCAGCTATATGATATAGTCATCCGATCGGGATGATTCCGAGATATACAATGCCTGCAGCAAAAAGAAGCCTAGGTGCAAAATTTCAGCTCTGTAGCTCCAAGGGTCTCGGAGGAGATTGCGTTGATCCAGACAGACGGACAGACGGACAGACGGACAGACGGACGGACGGACAGACGGACAGACGGACATGGCTATATCAACTCAGCTCATCATGCTGATCAAGAATATATATACTTTATATAGTCGGAGATGCTTCCTTCTATGCGTTGCAAACTTCTGACCAAAATTAATATACACTTTGCAAGTGTATAAAAATGAAAGAAAAATAAAAAAAAAAAACAGAGAACTGGTAAATTAAAAATAAGTGCAAAGAGGAAAGTCAAGTTGAGAAAGAATGAAGAGTAAAACTAATAAATAAGCTGACACAGTGCCGCACAAACACACAAACAGAGGGAGATAGAGAGTATGGCAAAAGACAAAAAGAGAAAAAATGGACTAAAAAACACACAAAAAAAGAAAAAAGAAAATGAAGAATATAAAAAAAGTGGCACAAGTGGCATGTTGCAATGTTAATTGAAGACAAATAAGAGCCGACGGATGCGAAAGAGAACATGCAAACAAAAAGCCACCAGCAATCTACCACAACAACAGCTACAACAACACAAGCAACATCAGCAGCAGCAACAACATCAAAGGCGAATGCAGAGGGCGTTTGCGGTCACGATGGGCGGGTTGACAGTCTTCGAGAAAAGTAACCACACCCCGAGAAAAAAGGGAAACTTACGCCCAAAGTTTTAAATTACTTGAGGCAGACAGAAAAGGAAGAGAGAGTTGAAAGGCAGTAAAAGAATTTATAGAGAAAAAACAAAATGAACAACAAGAAATAATAAAATATTAACCAAATTTGATAAATTACCAAGTGGAATGTTGCAAAAAGAAATAGTTGAAAATTCCACTTGTAATTAAGCAAAAACAAAATACAAAAATGGCTAAAATTCAAATTGCAATTAAATTATATCATAAAATAGGAATAACAAGAAAATATAAAATGTTAACCAAATTCGATAAATTACCATTGAAGCAATACTTCAACACTTTGGGGAATAAAAGGAGAGAGATAAATAAAAAACAAATAATAAAGATTTGTCAGTCTGTTTATAATGTATATTATTAACAATAGATTCTTAGATTCTCTCTATATGTAATCTATTTTAAATTAACTTTTTTTTTGCTAATTTAATACTAATTATAATTGCAATATTTATTGATTTCTGTAACTTAAGTACCTGAATTAAAAATAGCTTGGTTTATTCAACTTTGTTTTCTGGGGCGTATACGTAATCTATCACTCAAACTGATACTATTTCACCAGCTTAGCAAGTAGGAGGAGAAGACGGAGGAGGAGGAGTTGATTCCCCTGTGCGCTAATGAGTTGCTAAAATGCAAATATTTGCAAATTTTGCAGCATTGTTTTATTTAAGGCTCATTAAATTTTAATGACTCACCTTTTAACTCTTTCGCTCGCACTTTTTAACTATCTTTCTCTTTTGCTCTCTCGTTTCTTTTTTTGCCCGCAGGTCGCACCCACAATGCGAACTATGCTCTCTACCACATTGGACAGCCAGCAACGGCGGGTGTTAAACAATTCACCGAGACGGGAAAAACGGATCAACTGGACAGCATTGCTGGCGAACAGCAACAGCAGCAAATGCAGGCTCAATCCCAGTCTCAGTCTCAGTCCCAGTCCCAGACGCAGACACAGACACAGACACAAACGCAGACAAGTGGCAGCCACAGCAAATCCCCGATAGCTGGTCCCAGCAATGTAGAACGTAGCGTGTTCGATGAGTTTAGCATGCCGGCAATTCAACTGGGCTCTGGACGCAGTGAGGCGAAAGTGTTTGTCGACAGCAATCACAGTTTGGTTTCGCTAATGACACGCATTGTTCCATCACCCGATTGGTTCATTGGCGTTGATTCGTTTGAGGTAAGACCAAAAATCGGGAGGGGGAAAAAATAAAACAAAAATTGCGTGTCGACATGAAAAACCTCAAAGGAAAAAAAAAACAACAAAGTGATTTCCTTTTGTATGAACCATTAACAAAAGATATATGTATATACAGATGATACATTAATATCTTTAACATTATATAACTTAACTTTCTTCTGTCGTTTTCAGCTTTGTGTGGGTGGCACTTGGATAGATACAATCACCGTTGAATTGGATCCTCTTGATGCGGGTACCGATAATGGCTTCACCTTCACGGCACCCAATTGGCCAACAGCACCACAGGGTGTCATCTATAGGATTACCTCACGCTATCCAGCCCATCCGGCCGGGAGTTTCTATTATCCAAAGAGCAAACGATTGCCACCCATTGCCACGTTTCAGTTTATCAAGGTAAGTGAAAGCTGAAGGGTTCCAAGGGTTCCCGCTTCCTCTCCTCGCTCCAACGAAAGGTTAAACAAGTTAATTAACAGCAAATTAGCAGTCAAAATGCTCTCACACAACCCCCTAATGACTTTTCATGTGGCCTCGTTCTCAAAAAAAAAAACGAAAGAAAAAAATTACACCAAAAAAAAATCAAAGTGCTAATGAGCCATTAGCATTACAATGGCGTCAACAACATCTACCGCAAACCCCTCCCCTACCACCCACTTTTAACATATGTAATGGCTGTGCGTGATTGTATGTGTGTGTGCAAGGGGCGTATTCCTTTGGCTGCTTGTTAATGCGCTTTATAAATCAGCCGCCACACAGCTGACGCCAAAGCAACAACAAAAAAAATATATATATATATATAGATGTTGATGTAGATATATATACTTGAATAAATTGTGAAATAAAATCCACAAAAAATAATATTGTTAATTACATTAAAGCGGAAAGAAAAACATTTTCCGTTGTGGAAAAAACAATATTTGTATAGAGAAGAAGACAAATAAAATAGATCAAAGTTTGACATGCATTGGCCATATTTAATTCCATTGCCAGGAAGTTAATTATATTACAGCAATTACTTGTTTATGAGAGGAAATGCAACTACCATAAACTTTTGTTTTGCTAGTTAAACAATTTGTTATATTATTTTATAGTAGTTAAGGGAAAAATAGTTGTTAAACACAATTAAATAAAATTTAAAACACGTTTAAAGTAAAAGTATTTTAACATAATTTGTTTTGTTTGTTTTTGTTATAGGATAGCCACAACATTCGCCGAGACTTTAGGGTGGTTTTGATTAATAAAATACAATTACTATCAAAATATTCCGTCATTATTTATACACTCAACGTTATCCTTAAACAGGAATTGATTGGTAATCTTTTTGTTTCTAATGGAAGGCTTTGATTGGGTTTCTTGCGGTCTCGATAATGGATTTCTGAATAATGTATAAAATAACCAAGCGTTTAGAGATTCTATTTAAAGGAGCCATTTTAACTTGAAAAAAAAGAAAGATTAAATAATTTTCTACTTAGTAGTTTTAAAGTAAATTAATGATACTATGAATAATGAAGCAAGCAAGTCGTCCCTGCCGACATTGAGTATACCCTGTACCAAGTAAAATTACTCCATAAAGTCAAATACGATCAAAATCGCCATCAATTTACAAAAAAAATTCTCTTAGCATCCACTGCTTGCCATGCAGCAACACTGCACTGCTTGCCATGCAGCAACACTGCACTGCTTGCCATGCAGCAACAGCGAACGCATGCTATCTCGCTCACACTTAACAGCCCATTTTGCATGGGGCGTTTCAGTACAAAATGGAAATACGTATATCTCCGATAATTATTGTCCGATTTTGGTAAAATTCGGTCAGCTGATGCGTTTACCCTTTTACCCTATGGGTCAGGGTATAAAAACTAACTACCGAGCAATGCCGTTAGTATTTAAGATAATCGATGGTCCTAAGCACTTCTTGTTCTTGCTCTTCTTTTTTCTGTTAAAAATTTAGTATAAAAATGTAATGATTGTTAAACTGTAGCATACTTATTTGGAGTAAATTATTCGTGTCATAATTCTCAAACAAAAGAACCTTTAAATATCAAATCAAACTGAATTTCAATGACGATTGGGTTAATATGAAAACTAATATGTTAATTTGTTAAAAACTTACAAGAATTTGGCAATAATAAAACCAGTTTAAATGAAAACGTCAAAAGTTCTTCCATGCAAAAATATTTTTACATTTTTCTGAAAAACAAACTAAAATGCCAAACGACAAGTGAAAGAAGATCAAAAAGAACAGAATAATTTCTTAATAATTTTACTCATTGGTTAACTTGAATATATTTAAAACTTCTTAAAATATTTGATTTCATTTGGGAAAATGCATTGCTCTTACAACAGACACACACACACATATGACAGAGCTCAGAATTGGTTGCAATTGGCGTCTTTCCCATGCCTTATTTAATGCCAATCTATTAGGTTTTAGCAGTCACAAAATGTGGCAACGTGAACGTGAAACATTTTAACTAGAATAGCGCAATGGACAGCAGTAAAAACGCCTCCAAGTGAGGCCAGGGAACTTTAGCGTTCAGCCATTTGTAATTATGTATATGGGCAATGACGATGGCAACTCGGGAGATGTCCAGAAAGTGCCGCACTTACAGTTATACTCGGCCATAGGCCGGCTGGATCGCTCATCAAAATTGCTTTTATGTGTGGCACATAAAATTTACGCCTTCTTGTGTTCAACCTCCTCGCCCTCTCTCTTGGCCAGATGTTTCGACTACTACGTTTGCATAGTTTATGTTTCATTGAGACTGAGTTCAATGTTTCGCCATTGGGGAGTGGCGGTGGTTGCTTTCTTTTGTGGACGTAGGCGTGGCAGCCACAAATACATGGAGAAAAAGAGAGCTTTCTCCTGTACGTGTGGTCATTATTCTTTATTTGTTGTGGTTGCCACACACACACACACACACACAGTCTGACCCGTGTTTGCCTCTATTGTCGCTGTTGTTGTTGTTGTTGGTATTGTAACGCCTTTTTGACACTACTAATTTTAGTTTTATTTTCCAAGCTATTTTACTGAACAAGGCGTGTCTAGTCAAGTCCTTCTCTGTTTTTATAGTTTAGCTTCGAAGAGTCCATTAACTGGGCAATGAAAATGGTCGCACAACCTAAAAGTATCTTTAAGATTCCTTTTTGAAAAATTTAACTTGGAATAATTTGTTAAAAACAAAAAAGAAAATGCAATTCTCAAACTGATTTGTTTCCCCCTTATTATTTTTGCGCTCTTTAATTTCCAAATACTTTTCATTTAGTTCTCCCAGAGCATTCAAATATTCACATTATGCGGAAATTTTATTTGCCAACAGCACTTAGTCTCGCTTCTAGTTCGTTGTTGGCTTTCTTTGTTTATGACCCAACGAAATGGAAAGTTATTTACTTATATGCGTGTCATTTTATGACCAACACATGTCCTTTTTACCCAAGTCTTGTTTGTGGACAATACAGACACACACAAACACAAACACACACACACACAATCACCACAAAATGTTGGCTCACATGGTATGTAATTATGTGTTGATTTTTCATACAACTCACTCTCTATCTCTGTCATTCTCTCCCTCTCTCTCTCTCTCTCTCACTCACTCAACCAAAACTCTTAACTTAACTCTCGGCATTAAATTTTTGTCTTAAATTTCTGGCATATTTGTGTGTCATTTGGCGTATAGAGTAAAAAAGGCACGTAATCTCAGTAGGCTGGAATGTTGCTGGAACCTGAGGGGGGGACCGTCCTCCTCTGCTTACTCTCATTCTCGTTCACTCTGTACTTTGGGGTAATCCACAAGGAATTTCACAGTTTTTGTTGCTGTATACTGCGGATTATTGTATATTTTAATGCCATACACAAAAGCAACACGGGGCCTGGCTCTTGTTCCTGCTGTCGACGCATTTGCAAAAATGTAGATACAAAAGGTAGACATGGACCAAGATAAGCCAGATCAACAACAACAACAACAAAAAACAAAAATAACAATGCGTATTGTCTGAATGTTTGTGTATATATGTATGTAGGTATATACATACATATATATATATACATATATATATAGAAAATGACAGGCAACCCAAACAAATAAATTAAAATGCGCGACAGCGAGTAAAACAAAGTTTTTGTTTTCCTACCCCAAAAATTCACTTGGCCATTGGAATTGTAAATGCCTTCTGTCCGTTGCTTTGTGTCAATATTTGCCACAAATTGAAATTAGCAGCGCGTTAAGAGCACCTGTAGTCCTGCCCCCAGCTCCAGTTTTAGCTCAGCTCGCTCTATCTATTCTATATTTGTACATTCCTGTATTCCCATTCCTCAATGGCTATCTAGGTACATACAATGTATATGCGTGGCACATAATCCCAACCCAGCAAATTAATATGCTACACATGTGTCTCTGCATGGGAACAAACAATTCATTTCGCTCCCCCTCTCTCTCTCTCTCTCTCTCTCTCTCCCACACACACTGGCACCTCTCTTACTATATATTCACTATATATTGCAGCTAAAGGAATACGAACTTAGCGAGGTATTCAACATTGCCGAGGATGATCGCAAATATGAAATGGTACAAACACAAACCCATCTGGATGCCGAGCACAATCATGTTGAGATGAACAATGAGCTCTCGGCCAGCATTGAAAGGGAGAGACAAACGGAACAGCAACAGCAGCAAAAGCAACAAAAATATGACGATGAGAGACAACGAATACGTTCACAACTGTTGGCCAAAATGAATCCCATGTAAGTATAAAAATCAAGTGATAAGAACCATAACAATAACTCGCAAAAGTCTTTTCAATTATAAAAATAGTTAGATAGATAAAACAAATAATGTCAATAGATAGCATAAATTTGGTGATTTAACATTTTAATACTCTTGCAGAGGGTATAATAAAATTGGTTAGATTTTTGTAACGCAGAGAAATAAGCGGCCCATAAAATAAATACTTGTAACCGAGTCTATCTGTCGGTTTCTTAGCGTCTTTTAGATAGTACTTTTGAACTATTTGTCAAAATATTGTCATACAAAGGGTTATGAAATAGATGGAGAAATTTCCATTAAGTTATTTCTTTGATCTGGTAAGTTAATATAGTAATGAGATACAGCAGATGAAATAGGAATATCATTCTATTTAATGCTTGAAAAATTAAAGGGTTTACAAACTTCGGCTCGTTCGGATTTATCTTGTTTGATATTCATCATTAACTATGTCATAGAAAGAATGATTAATTTAAGTGGTGGATTGGGGAAGAGGGAATTTTTTTGAGTACTTTGGCCTTTGGTAAATAGTTTGCGATTGAAGCAACTTTAAGGCACATGACGTATACGTAATCAGGCTAATACTATCCTCCCCCCCTCATCATCATAATCATCATCTTCGTCAGAGTGCTTCAATTTGCCTTACTTAACATATGCGTAAAGTGTTTTCTTTTCCCTTCTTTCGCAAACGAAACTACTTTCAACACAAATACACACACACACATGCACACACATATACATTTAAAGCCATACCTCAAGCTCTGGAAAAAAAAATAAAAGAGAGAGAAAAAAATCTAGACAAAGTGGCAAAGAGAAGGGGCATCAACAGCAACAGCAGCTTGCTGCCACACTTGAAAGCACATTACACCACTTTTAAGGTGAAAAAAAAGCAAGAAAACAGAAAATAGGGTAGAAGAAATGTAGGAGAACACGTAGCTGGGATAAGGCTGCATCTTTAAAAAGCCTCTGCCTCTGCTCCACTTGTTCGTCTCTGCACGAAAAGAACTTCAACTTCAGTCAACGAGCAAAACTACAACTAATCCTGGCATGGTAGGGTCTGGTTGCCTTTCCTCTCTTCCTTTCGTGGCACTTTTTGGCTTCTGCTGGAAGAAATGGAAGTGGATTTTTGGCACCATTGGCACTGGTAACCTGCATACTTAATGACCAAGTCTACGTGTTTGAGTGCCAAAAGCCTTAAGTATGTCTCTCTATGGGTGTGTGTATGTGTGTGTGTGTGTTTGTGCGTGGGCGTTGACTTTGGCTCTTGCCCAAAACAAAGGTCTGCCAATCCAACACATAGAGTGAACTGCAAGTAATTACTATCTTATCACACACACACACACACCTCTCTTTCTCTCTGTGTCGTCATGGATGGTTAAGGGGTAGCCTATAAAAGTAAAGCAAATGCCAACTAGTGTATAAAGAGTTAACTGGACTCCAACGTAGACAACATCATCAACCAGACAAAGAACCACACACAGACCCGGAATGTCCGGAGTGCCGATATCAACATTTGCTATAATAGCAGCTGGATCTTGCGACAATCAACGAAGGCAAAAGAAACGCCAAAAACAACAACGTCGTAAGAATTTGATTGAAATTTTTTATTAGTTATGTTGTGATGATAATAATTATAAAAAATATTTATAATTAATAGAAAAGAAACAACAAAAGCAACAGCAACAACAAACCACAACGGAAACCAAATCGAATAGTTGTATCATTACTTAAGATATAAAACAAATACAATATAATATTATCTTATCATTTGGAGGGCAAATATTTATAAGGATTTATATGGTATGAAAATATATTTCCCATGACATAAACACAATGACTATAAAATGGTTTGCCGTAGCATGAATTTAGTTTAGTTAGCAACGGTTAGCAGTACCATGAAAACGACTACAGTTGAGGAGACGACAACAAGTGTAGAGGAAACGATAGATATTAGAACGACAAATGGATCAACGATAGATGAAACGATTGATATAACCACTATTGAGACGACACCAAGACCATCGAATCGAAGACAACAGAATGGAGATATTCTTGAGGAGACCCTAACGGTGATAGAGACAGATACGAAACATCGTCATCATCATCATCGTCATCACAATCATCATCATCATCAGCATAAGCAGCAAATATCTAATCAAAATGGTGAACTGATTGAGGAGACAATTGTCCTTGAAACGGAGACGGAACAGGAGAAACATCATCATCATCATCACCACCATCGACGCCATCATCATCAGCAGAAGGAGCAACAAGGGAATATTGGTTTACTAGCTCTAGCAGCACCACCACCACCACCACCGCTGCCACAATGTTCACCACCTTCGCTAACACCAACTGAGGAGCTTTCCGTTGATGTCGCATGGGAACCACAGGCCTATTGGACTCAACAGCAATTATCCTCGCAGGCTTCGCCCAATCTTCCAGTTGCACTGGAATCCCCAGCATCTTCTACAACTTCCACAAACGAATTATCTGGAATGGCATGGGAAGCAACCCTCAATTTAAACAGTCCGAAAGCATCCCTGGGAGAAATGGATATAATTTTGGAGTCATCATCACCGGAACCCTTCGTTGTTAGTTCTGCACCACAACAACAAATTGAAATTGAATCGGTGGGCGTCGAGCAACGACCATTATCAAAAGTGGGTGAAACGATTCTTTTACTGGAATCCCTTCAATCTTCTGTAGCACCAACGCCACCACTGAAATCTATTTTGAAAGTAAACCCACAAAGTCAGGTCCAAACGGATGTTATACTGGAAACGGAGGAGATAACTCCTTTGCCCTCACCCACTATATCCGTTGATCTGGATTTGGATATTCAGCAACCACCTCAGACAGAAATAGTTGAAGAAGAGATTATAGTTGAGTCACCGCCACCAGCCAGTCCGATTCCACAACAACCACAACCCACAATATCAAAAGTTGAGGAAACTATAGAGGAACTAGAGGCTCTAGAGGCTCTAGAAGAAAGTTCAACACCTTCGCCAATTGCCAGTCCTTTGCCACCAATTCAAAGCCAAGATCATCCAAGACCTTTGTCTAAGGTTGAGCAGACAGTTCAAATGTTTAAGTCCCTCCAAGCATTGTCTGAAACCAATAATTCCGGACTTAATAAACGACCAAATCTTTTAATTGAAACCGAGGTCATACAAGAAGATGAGGAGGTAACACCAATAGCTTCACCCATTCCAACTTCAACGAAAATCGTGGAAACAGAGCTAATAGTGGAGTCGGTAGAGGTCACACCAATACCTACTCCTCCAGCAAGTCCACCACCGGAGATCCTAGAAGAAATTGTGGAAACAGAACTTATAGTGGAGACGATCCAAGTTCCACCACCGACCACATCAAAAGTAGAGGACACAATAGAGCTACTGGAGGAACTGGCGGAGAGTCCATTATCCACACCACCCGGCACTCCACCACCACAAATTCAACTGCAAACAGATTACACCTATGAAGGTCTAGATCAACGCCCTTTGTCAAAGGTTGAGCAAACTATTCAAATGATGGAGACACTTCAGGCATCTGCTGGTCCACCTGTCGCACCACCAAAACCTTTACCCCAAAAATGGTTTAACTTCACCTACAGCCGGCCAAATCTTTTAGCAGAAAGTGAAGTTATTCAGGAAATAGAGGAGATAACACCAGTTCCCTCACCCATTCCCAATCCCACGGAAATAGTGGAAATAGAAATCATTGTAGAATCGCTTGAACCGACTCCGATTCCCACCCCACCACCTGCCAGCCCATTGCCTCAGGTTCAAGCGGGTTTCAGTCAGCGGTATTCCTTGGAAAGTGTAGCTCTAACTGAAGATTCAGTGTACATAACTCCCATCAGTTCGCCATATTCCAGTCCGACAGACCAACAACCATCAAAGGTCATACTTCAAAATGGCAGTCAACAGAGGCCAGTGTCAGAAGAAATAGTGGAAACAGTCTATGAGATGGATACGGTTGAGATTGAGAGTCCCAGTCCCACACCATCACCAAGTCCACCGCCTCTTCGAGTGACGCAATCGGGATTCAACATGTCAATACCTAGACCAAGTTTTGTACCAACTCTCATACAACCTTTGCCAACAGAAGTCGTAGAAACGGAGCTAATCGTGGAATCCACAAGTTTCGACTCAACACCAATCCCAACCCCTTCACCTAGTCCACCGCCACAGCGCGTGGTACCCACCACATTGAATTTGGGTAGACAATACCGTCCGATATCAAAAATAGAAGAAATGGTATTGACACGAGAGTCGCTGGTGGAGACCACACCAACTCCATCCATAGTAGAAACGGAACTTGTAGTAGAAACAGTGGAAACCACGCCCATTCCTAGTCCGCCAGTAGAGGAAATCGAAACAGTTAAAACCATTGTTGAAACTGATGTTATAGTAGACTCACCCGGACAACCTCCCATGGAGGTAATGGAAACGGAGCTGATAGTAACCACAGAACAAAAACAAGCTTTAGCAGCAGCATCTCCTCCTACAGAAATGGTCTTAGTTGGTGTCTTGGACACAGAAACGAATGATAAGCTGGGCAAACGGTACTCAATGAATACAGTACTGGAAGAGAAGGTCATTGTAGAGACATCACCACAGCCATCCCAACCACAGCAGGAGCAGCAGCAATTAGAGGACAAACACAAAAGATGTTGCTGCAATTGTCGTTGTATAATTGCCTAGCACAAATTATAGATACTGAAGGTCTATTCTTACAAGGGATTTCCCTTTTGGCCCAGACTTGTGATTCAGTAGAGCAGTGGCCAAAGAGCTTTTCTTATCACCCTTGGAAAGTTAAGCCACGGTGCACCTTATCCATTATCTAATCAGCACAACATAACAAAATCACCAACCGCATCGATGATAAAACGTAATTGATAATTAATTAATTTTAAACAAAATAAAAAAGCGAAAGATAAAAAGATATCGACCAAGTCATAAACTGAGAATGACCACAAGTTGAAAACATTTTTCGGCCATCAGTCAGCAATCAGAATTCAATTGAAATGCCACCACCTGGGGGTCGTGGTTATGGTCCGGGACCTGCTCGTGGTCCTGGTTTCGGTTATGGTCCACCACCGCGTCCAGGACCAGCTGTCAATATAGGTGTTAATATAGGCGGTCCACCCCGACCACCGCCCATTGGTGTTGGCATTGGATTTGCACCACCACCAGTTGTGGTAGCACCGCCTCCACCCCCACCATTGATTATTGGAGCACCACCACCGCCTGTTATAGTTGCACCACCACGTCCCACTGTCGTGATGGGTGCTCAGCCAGCAGTTGCCACAGTTTATGCCCCACCACGTGAGGAAGTCTTTTGCTGCACAATTCTTTGACACATGACAAAATCGAAAGGGTATAAAACGAGAACGAGAACGAGTCAATATCTTTATCTATCTGTGTATACGACGTATTTGGCGACTGAACAATAATGAATCAGAATATATAATCCTATAAGTATTTCAAACAAAATGTCTTTCAATTAACCAACCAAGTGCAAACGGGAATGGTGGAAAAGAATGAGTGAACATTGTTTGGATGAAATATAGAAAATTTAATAATTACAAATTATAAAAATATAAAATATATAGAAGTAAATTTTATAAATTACTTTCCATATAAACAATCAAAATAT
Organism: Drosophila emarginata; assembly: GCA_037075365.1. Classification (NCBI taxonomy): domain Eukaryota; kingdom Metazoa; phylum Arthropoda; class Insecta; order Diptera; family Drosophilidae; genus Drosophila; species Drosophila emarginata. Next base: position 8,806,016 of record JBAMCD010000260.1, read on the forward strand.
CCGATAGCCTAAGACATAGCAAGTACTACCATAAGGTAATCCAAGCCATTTAAATACACCAAATTGAACCAGACATCGATTTGTATTAATATCCATTTAAGCAAGAAAGCAATTTCTCAATTCCCTTCTCTAGTTGCTATCCATGTTCCTATTGCACATTCAATCGCAGAGTCCACGATTAAATAGATGGTTTCTGTACAAAAATCTTTACTAAACGATGTAATTCGTCTTTCTCAATTGAACTATACTGAAAACCAGAAACATTGCTGATTCCATTTGAGTTGCTAGCTCCAACTTCATCTCCATCAGCTGTAGCAACATATTCAATTTCTTTAAATATTAAACTCTTCTCCATGAGAAAAATAGAATTTAAACATTTTTCTTGTACTTTAAGTCACTTTTCTCTCAATGCTAAACGAAGAAATTTTCCGTTTCTCATTTTAATATTTGGAAGTTTAGGAAAATGTAAGTAAATTGCGCATAAAATAACATTTACTTGATACATTTTGATGTGCTCATCTAATGGTAATTGCCGTAAACATGATCGAAGCAAATTGTCGCTAATAACTGCCATACGCTCACAGATACATATACACACATTCACACACATGTAAAACACGCATACACACACCATACACGATACATATAAACAGAGACTAAAGAGAAAATTCTTGTATGTACATAATTTCAATTTGTGAATTTTCCTCATTATTTTCTTTCGTTTTCTTTTTCGTTCGCGGGGCTTTCACGTTCTTTCAATATATTTGCCAATTTTCTTGGCTTTGCCTTTTGCTGCCATTGCTGTTGCCTTTTGCCTTTCCTGTTGCTTCTTTTTCAGCCGTTTTTCAGTCTGCCTCTTGATTTTTTATTATTATTTGCGCGATTTTGCACGGCATACGCGCGGCATGTGTATGCAAATAAACGAAAAAGAAACGAAAAAAGGAAAAAAAATAAAACCTGCGAAAAGAGAAGAAACTGCAGGAAACAAAACACGGATGTGCCACAGGAAGGAAGGAAGGAAAAAAGGAAACAGGGGGCAGAAATATGTTGCCTTGGCCAAGGTGATAGGACTGGAAGGGGGAGAGGAGTTAGAGGCAAATTTAAATTGAAATTGTCTACAGCTGATGTGCTGAAATAACAAAAATGGGGAAATACAGTGAAAACGGGGCGTATGTGTAATATGGAGAAAGGCTATATATAGATGATACTTACATACATACAAACAAATTCTGGGTACAGTCTTGGAAAATGAAACTAATTACACAATTTTGGCAATTTTCAGCTACAACAACAGTCAACAGCAGCTGCCTCAGTTGGTCAATGTGGTGCCAAAGAACGATAAGCAGGCCCTTATGCAGAGCATTGCCAGTAGCTACAATAGACGCACCTCCAATGCCAGGGCCAATGAGAATGCCAATGGAGCCACCACTACCACTAATATAAACACAACCAATTCGAAAATATCCAACTCTTTGATAACCGGCGGCATCTCTGCCAGTTCACAGACTCGTCGTTCGCAACGGCGACGCGACTGCCGTGTCGGACACTGGTCGGAATGGACGGCCTGCAGCAAGACCTGCGGCATTGGGGAGATGCATCGATATCGGAAAGTCATCAAGCATGGTAAACGCGGTGGCCGCCCATGTCCGGCGTTGCAGCAATCGAAATGGTGTGGCACCGAGCGCAACTGTCACGGGCCGCAGAGTTATTTTAATTGGTAAGTGCAACAAAGGGGAAAATAGAAGGGGGGGGAAAAGTAAGAAGAACAGGATAAAGGACAACACAGATAGATACTGAAATAAATTTGAATCTAATTTAAACATTTACATGTGGCAGATGTAGCTATGTCAATCTCAATTTATATTCAACATTCTATATATATACTCTATATAATCCACAGGTCCGACTCTGATACATGAACGAGCGTGGTAAATCCCGATGCCATATATATATAATTTTAATTTAAGGCATAAGAAGAATTGCTTTGCAGTAACACTGCACAAATCGCATCCGAAGCTCAGCCCAATGAGATTTTAATTTAAATTTAGATTACGATATGGGAAATTGATTTTAAAAAACAAAAAAACCAACAAAATATAAATGAACAAAAATGGCATGCGAAGAAAAAAAAACTAAAATGAAAAGCAAAAAAATGATTAAGAAATTGCATATGAAACAGAAGACTACTGACAATATTTAAAAGAAAATGAGAAAAACAAAAAAAAACTCAAAAACGTTTACTCAATATATATTTGGCTGACAAAAACTGAAAGTATTTCAAACCATTTTCTTTGTGTTTTCTCATCTTTTCGTTTCTTTTGCTCATCATTTGCCTAATTAAAAATTTTTATTTTATTGTTATGTTAAATTTTGTCAAAAAGAATGGGGAGAGAAGGGAGGGGAAATTTCCACCTCGTTACCAACCACAGTAGACGTACAAAATGTTAAGAGAGAGCATGCAAGTAATAGGAAAACAAATCAAATTATAATTAAAAAAAAAAAAAGAAGCGTGAACATTTGCATAACCAAACAAGGAAAAACAAAAAACACTTGAAACTATTAATAAAATATATATAAAAAAAATACAAAACAAAACAAAAAAAAGGAAAAAGTGTAATACAGCAATTAAGCTAACATTAGATGTAAACTAAGTTAATTAAACATTAATGGATTGCAATAGACAAACAAAAAGAACAAAAATAACAGCAGCATAAAGCCATCAACAATTCGATTTAAATCTAGATTAAAAGTACCTATATACATATATGGAAAGCAAAATAAAAAATCAAATCCCCAAAAGTCAACCTCGGAGAACCGATGATTTTTATACCCTTGCAGTCAAAATTTATTAATCAAATATGGATCTATATGCAAATATATAAATGTCCGAAAAAATAGTTAAGAAATTGATTTTCTTAATTTCTAAAGAAAATATTTTTTTTTAATTAAACGAGTGAAACGAGCTTCACTATCCATAATAATTAATGCTGATCAGGAATTGTGGCTTTATATATGTAACACCCTCTGCAAGGGAATAATTATAATAAAACCCAAAAATAAATATGAGAGCATTTCAAACCTCAAAACAGTTTGAGCAGAATAATACACAACTTCACACGTACACTCACAGTTTGAATAGCACAGTTTGAGAATGAATGGAAATTAATTTTGTTCGCATTAGCAGAAAATGAAATAGCAACAATGAAAAAACAAATGTAAAATAACAATTTATGCAGCATTTCGTAACAAAACCAATAAATTAGTACTTTTAAAAAAACATACATACACATATGTAATAAAAGAGAAAAATCCAAAAAAAAAACATCAAAAAAATCGGAAGTGTATAAGACATTTTTGTAAAATAAATCCCCAAAATCGAACAAATAAAAACTATGCCATATAGAGAAATGTAAGCAAAATAATATCTTGAAGTGTTTTTAATTATTAATCCGCTAATTGGGTTTAGTTGGAGGTTCTATATAAATATTTATAGATTTACAGAGTAAGTAAATATGAGCAATATTTAATTTTCCATTAAATAAGTAAATAAAAATACAGTTTTAAATCTTTTTTGATGAATTTTATCTCAGGTATAAATGCAAATTTTATAGTGATCAAACGTAATATTATACAAAATCATAGAATTCATATAAAATACCAAATTAAATTAATATTATCAATATGATAAAATGAAATTAAAAGCAAATGCTACATCTAGTATTTGGGAAACAAAAAATTACCCAACACTATTTGAATAAAAATATTTTATTTACATTTAAGGCGATTTGGCAGTTATCCCATTATGAAACTTGACAACTCTAAAATCGATAAAGGTTTTTAAATGCAAATGAAAACACACAAAAAAATATTTCAAGAACAATTAAAAATTGCATTTCAATTTTGTAAAATGGAAATGCAACAAATGAAATAAAAACAATGTTAAATATAGTAAGAACGAAAATGTTATAATCGTTGGCCGATTCGTTCTAATCTTCTCTTTCGACTATTCACAATGGTGGGCAAGAAGAGTTTTATTAAACCGGAAAACATAATGCATACACCAGCCAATGCAAATGTAGGTGAATATCCTCCATGATCCAACAAAACGCCACCAATTGATGTCCCAATAAACACGCCTAGACCCATGGCCAATGCAGTGAGACCGAAGGCATTTGTCAGATTCGATAGACCCAAATATCTTACGTAGATTAGAGCACGCAAACTGGAAAATACAGCTAAAGAGAAGGGATATTGGTATATTGAATAATGGCTGGGCTGTTCCTGCAGCTCACCTGGAGCCACACCATAGCAAAAGCCATAGAGCAACTGAAACCAGATCAAATTTTGTCCAAAAAACGCACTAATAAATACAGCAAATCCTCCAAAAACCAAGCCCCCACCACAAATGTATGTTGTCCAACTCTTCACCTTGTAGGCCAGAAAACCACAAGCAATACGAACTAAGAAATTGCTAATGCCAATTGCTGGACCAATCATTATGGCATAGTTCGGAGGTATCTCTGCCCTTGCCTTGGAATACACAAAGGGTATATTAAAGCCAAGCGGATAAAGAAAAGCGGATAAAACGAGCAATCGAAATTCAAAAATACGAAACAAATGTACGGCAAAGAGGCGACCAAGTGCTTGAAAGATTTTGCTATGGAAACGCTTCGATTTATCAACCGATGTTCTACGTAGCGGACCAGAATCTACATATCTAGGTGGTGAGGGAACCTTATCCTCACCGTCATCATGGATATTGTGTAGGGCATAAACTGCTTGCTGAATCTAGATATTGGAAGAATGATCATCAATCAATTATTGCCGTCAATTGGGATCTTATTTTTTCTTATTTTGTTTCTTTTTTTTTTTTTTTTTCAAAATATACTCACATACTTTTCCGACCCAACCAATTCTAACTCTTTGCCATTCAATTGCTCTCTGCTGTGCGGCTCCTCGTACTCCACTGGTCCCGTATAGAACAAATCATCCTTTTGCAATGGATCGGGGCGTACAACAAAATTTTTATCAGATCCTCTACGCGATATGGATCTGGACGAACGTTTCTTTCTTCTACAACAAAATTTGGTGAATATCTTCCAACATCTCTTTCGATGAGTATTCGTTGGTGGCTCATATGATTCTATTATAGTTGGTGATTTTCGTGTGTCCTCTTCGCGTAAAAAGTTATGTACATAAAAATTACCATAGTACTCATCGGAACTGGATGAATATTCGGCACGATGGACTATACCCACTTGTGTTGGTGATACCTCAATATATGCCATGCCCATAAATAATATGATTAGAATTACCATCACCTGGACCCGCAATGTGTACCGCCAACCAACTTCCAATGTCAAAAAATAATTCATTATATTAAATAAAACGATGCCAGCACCGGCACCCGAGCACGAGAAGCCATTGGCAATCGGACGATAGCGTTCAAAATAATAACCAATGATCAGTTGGGAGCTAACCCAAATCATACTCAGACTGGGACCACCTGGAAAAACTGTTGTGTTTGTAGTCAATGTCACATCAATGGAACTCATGTTGTTCTCAACATACCGAGAACACTAAAGAAAATGAGCATCGTCCAAAAATGTGTACTAAAACTTGCCATTAAGATGGATGCAGCAGAAATCAAGACACCAACTATTGCCACAGGACGAAAGCCATAACTGTTGATCAAGACACTCGAAAATGCTCCGCCGGTGAAGTAACACGCAATCTGGATACTGGCCACAAAAGCAATTTGGCTATTAGAAACATTAAATTCTTGGCTTATACTGGGCAACAAAATGCCAATAGAGAAGACAATCCCGTCAACGATTAATTGGGCAAAAAAACTTAAAACCAATATAATCCAGCCGTAGCCACCATCTGGTGGTATCACCATATAGATCTGTGATCAATTTGAAAAATAAAAGCGATTAGACATCTTTTGGTACTGGCAGCCGCCCAATCACTCACTCACTTACAAAGGCCCTTCCCGATAATAGTGAAAAGGGAACCATTCCAGTATCCGTGAGATTACGACTCGCAGATAATCGTTTAGATTGATAGAAAGTGTCGGTGCTGGAAAGGATTTCCGAAGAAGACTCAGTTGGTATTCGAAAGAAATCGGTCCCACCGATAGATGTCTCGCGTGAAAGTGGATTATCAGTCTCATTATATAGAGTGGATGGTGTCATATGATTGGAAATTTGGTTTTCATTATAAGACCGTGGACTTGGTGAATCTTCAAAGGTATCATCTGAAGCAATGGGTAACAACCGATCGGGTCCTATCATTGGGATGACCAAACAACTTGAGATGATTCCATTTATGTACTTTCTATATACTTACGTTTCTTGTAGATCTTTATCTCCTTTGTGGTCAGTGGCTCAAGCAAATCAGCGTCGTATGCTTCTGTACTACTACTAAAAAGCCTGTCTGATCTATTATCTTCTTCAATATCGCTCTCTAACAGCAAGTCATCAGGCGGAGCATATGGAGAAGGTGGTTCAGGTGGGACAGGTGGTTCAGGTGGAGCAGGTGGTTCAGGTGGAGCAGGTGGTTCAGGTGGTTCAGGTGGAACAGTTGTGGGAGCTCTTTTTTTAGACTTCAATTTAGGAACATCAGTTCCAACATCAACCATTTTGGGTGGAGCCGAGACCAAAATGAGACGAACTGGTTGTTTCTCAATTGTGATGTGTGTTTTTGTCATGGGTGATTGACGCCTTCGCCTTGTTAATGGATCAGTCTCCACAATGGCATCCACTTTCATAATCACATTTGGATCGCCCAAGCGACTTGAGCCAGCGTCTCCTATATTTGCACGCCTTCGCCTAGAAACGGGATCAGTCTCCACTGATGCATCGACCTTTTCTACTGGCTCCGTCATTGTTGCCACCTCCGATTGATCCCATGTTTTCTCCTTTTCCTCCTCTGCTTTATCACTTTGAATATGTGACTTCGTTGGGATATTATCTTCATTAATTGTTCCTGGTCTAGCAATAAAACGGGATGGATGTAACGCAACTTCCCACTCATCATCATTTGCCGGAGTCTGCAGTCCCAATGTATTGGTTTTTCTCGTACCTTTATCCTTCCTGTCTTCTGTAGAGTGTGGATTTTCACTATTATGGTGGGCAAAGACAGTTTGTGGAATGACATAGACGCTCTAAGTAGTTGGCTGGCACACAAACTCACCTACCCCGGTTACGTTTTCTGCTCATTTTTCGGGTCTAGTGCAGCAATTCCCTGACATTTTTCACAAATCTTTCTGGGTCTCTCAGTCTGTGCGTGTTGTTGTGTAAGTGTATATGTGTGTTTGTGTGTGTGTGTGTGTGTATGTATGTGTGTGTGTCTACCAAATCCAATCCGAGTCTTAATGTCAATGGCTGAGCGTGAACTTTTCACAGTTGGTGCAGCCAGAGGGGGTGGCACGAATAGGGGTCGGAGGACCTACGTCTACGTGCCTGCTCTGATATGAGAAATTCCTGGTTGCAAACCGCGTACTCTTACCGTGGATATAGAGATGGCTCCTTTGGCTGTCGCCAAACCAAACCAAACCAAACCGAACCCTTCGCAAACCCAATCCAACCCAAATGCTGTCATGGCTGCCAGGGCACGCGTGACAGACAGTTTCATTCTTCTCCTTTTCATTCTTCCTTCCCTTTTCTTTCTTTCTTTTTCGCTTTCAACTCTCTGAACAGTTACTGTTACTTTTTGCCTGTTTATTTTGAGTTCCTAAAAACAAAATTGCATCAGTGCAATTTCATTGATTGCAAGTAAATGAAATCATTCGCAGTGGGAGCGAGTTGCTCCACTCTGCTGACTGAAAACTCTTCTCAATTGGTAACTGGCTAAAGTGCATTTTGTGCTTTAAAGCCAAATAACTCAACCTCTTCCTCTTCCTTACTATTGCGATTCACCAAAACTCTTGGCAGTTACTTAATTTTGCTAACCATTGCAACAAAATAAGTAAATCATTTTTGGCTTAAAGAGAAGAAGAAAAATGTTTTAAGAAATCTTTGGGTAATTTCTTTCAGATCTTTAACTTTCTTTTTCAAAATTTTTAAATGCGTTTGATAGATTTGCGACCTTTCTACACTAAAGATTTGAATATTTTTTGCTGTCTAAAAGTGGTGGCTAGTACAGAATTAATAATCATCAGAGTTTATACAACATAAAAGTAATCACTTTTATGTTGTATAAATCAAATAAGATCTGCTTTAAACTTTCCTTATACTTTGACACTTTGATTTCAACACAGGAAATCCAACTACTCGAGAATAAATTTTTTATATCTTAAAAAGTTGCTTCCATTTTTTCACATTATTTCGTTCAAATTGCGGACCATTTTCCCCACTTTAAAACAAAAATAATCATCACTTTGATGAATAATTTTTCGAAATTTGCACAACAATCATCAGATTTCCAAAAGCTTCAGAGAAAAATGAAAGTGGAAAGCCAATTGCTTTTAGTAGTTTCTTTTACTCTCTCTCTCTGCAAAAGTTTTTGGCAAACAATAAACAACAAACAAATTGCACTAATTAATTAGCCAGGATTCAACCAAAAATGGTATTCTCTGCGTCTCTATCCCCCCTCTACTTGTCTGAATATACCTTGGCCCTTGCCACGTTTTTATTTCAGAATCGGCTGGGCTTTTTACTAGGCGTATTCTCTCCCTACCTCTCTCTCTCTCTCTCACTCTCTCTCTCTTTCTCTCTGAGTACTTCCTGAGTGCAACGGCCATTTTCCATGGTTGCCTTCTTCTTTGCGCCCTGCAACAACAACAAAAACGAACAACTCTATGCGGAAATTGTTTTTTTCCCCTTGTGTTTGTTGTTGGTTTTCAAAAGGTTCGTTCGTACGTGAGGGTTCATTTTTTTTTTTTCGTTATAGTTGTTGTTTTTTCAACTAGCATCGCTGGAGGATTGGGCATCGGGGCTAGGAATTGCCTTGAAATCGAAACGGGCAAAAGATTGCGCTTGCCAAATTGTTAACAGCAATTGACCCAATTTTATGGGCCTCGCACTCATGCATACAGCAGCCAGTAGGAGCACAAAAAAAAAAAAAAAAAAAAAAAGAAAAGAAAACCTCGGCGTAAAAGCGAAAACATTGGCGCACCACGCGGCGTATACTTATTGGATTCATTTTTTTTACTGGGTTTTTTCTTCTTCCACGTTTTTTTTTTAGTGGCTTTTGTTTGTTTTGGCAGCAACAAAAAATGCATGAGCTTATTGCAGAGCCTCACAATTTTTATGACTTTTTTTGTTTTCTTTTATTGTTTTAACCCACCAAGGTTGTTTTTTTTTTTTTTTTGGGCATATGTACCCACTGAATGGCAATTGCAAATTAAGTGAGGAATCTCACACTTTTGGATTGTAAGAATTTTTGGAATTTATAGTGAACATTTTACATGCCCTTAGTTAGCCATGAGAAAATTGAAATTAACATCAGATTTCCCATTTGGTTGGCGAATCAGTTCAACTTGTAACAGATGGTGTAACACATGGGGATATTTTAAAAATCAAAATTAAATAAAATCACATTTTCAGTGTTTCGGTTTCTTTTCGGCCCTCAAAAGTTTCTAATAATAATTTTAGCAATGTGTAAACTCTTTCCAATAGAGCCATCTTTATTAAGATGGAGCAAAAGACTGGCCGGTATGTACAGGTTTTCTCACTCCGGCAGCAATGATGCCACTGCCAATAGGAAGCCATGTGCCAAGTTCGCCCATACGAAAGAAGAGAAACCTGCATGTCGAGATTCGGGTCCAATGAAGTCGAAATATTTTAAGCCGCCGAATGATTGCAAGTCTGATGATGCATTATCCAAATTGGATCGTCTGAAAGCGTTGGGCATTCCACGGTGTACTCCATCGTTTGTGTTAGATAAGAAATGTGATCAGGAGATTTCCGATCCTTGTAAGTGGACACGCATGGATTCGCTGTACTATAAGCCAAGTCGCAGTTTACATCGTAACTTTGAACAGTACTGGGTAGAATGCGTCCCTCAGAAGCGTCCAAAGCGTCGTTGTATAAAAAAGCCAATTGTTATCTGTCGCCGCACTGGTAAGAGGAAAAACCGCTGTGGTCACGGCGGTAACATATCCAAGTGTAAGGTACTACTAGGCATGTCATGTAAAAAACTGGCTATTCCTGGTACTGCAGAGTGTATGAAATATCCACTCTGCGAGTGCCCAAAAGTAGCCGATAATATACGCTGTCGCCGATTGTCGAAACCGACAAATTGTCGTCGTCGTCTCACACGTTATCCATCGTTTTCCGAGTGCCTGCACGATAAAATCGCACCATTAAAAGTCACTGAATGTAATTGTTTGGGCGGCAATGTGTCGCTGTGTGATGTGTGGAAGGCTTACAGAAACTATCGCAAACCATGTTAACAAGTTGGCCTTGATTTGTCTTGTCAAAGGGGCTAAAAATTTGTACGATGCCTGGAATCAAATATATTTCATTTACTGATCAGCAATCCAATAGTCAACACGTAAGTGTTCCGGTCCATCCATCACTTTTGATTTAGTCCAAAAAAAAAAAAAAAAAACAAGAAAAATCCTAAATTTTCATTACAATGGTCCTCAATTGGTGTTCATTACGAACATTACCCTTACTGCGATTGCCACAACGTATACATGGCTCAATGCAAGCTAGGATGTTAACCGCCCAGGAGAAGTTTCGAATGCGATATCTACGTCTCCAGCAAGCTAAAGATTTGAGGATGCCCTGTCACTTGGCTTCTCGGCGCAGCGAATACAAGTGTGGCCAGGAACCCGGGCCAGGCTGTGACGAGGATATCGATTCGGATCCTTGCGGCATACAGCCTTTGCCATTGGACTTGGAGCATTATAGACCGAGCGACAAGGAGGCACGTTGCTATCAGCGTACATGGTGCGAATCCCATCCGATTCCACGACCGGTTAGATTACCCTTCGAGAAAATCTATCCTAAACGTAAACGGCGCGATCCGAAGGCTATACAAAGTAAACACTTTACCGCTTGCAATCCAGATGAAATCGTGAAAACGCCACGAACTAGAGCTCCCGTGGAGAAACTAATTGACATTCCCGGGCAACTGGGACCGGTACCATGCTGCAAAATGGTTTTACCCGGATGCAAGGAAGCACGTAAAGTAACCAAATGTGCCCTCCATCTATCACCATCATGCTGTGTGAAGCGAAGTACCAAATATCCCAGCTTTTCAGAGTGCCGTAAACATGATCTAGGTCCAGCCATTCCCATCTGTGAGTGCAACAAGAAGCTGAGTGTTTGCGAAATGTGGTCATATTTCAGAAACAAACGATCCTAGATTCAGACTAGAGGATATCAGATTTCAAATAGAACCGACGCTAGAAATTTAATTTCTGATTTAAGAAAACATTTAAAATAAATTTAGAAGTCCCTAAACACAGGAAAGAAAAACCCAAAGTAAACTATTAATCCGTTTCGTTATTTTTATATGCAACGTTTAGTGGTAGAGTCCTTCGACATTTAAGTTGATGTTAATACTGCCGGATGGTTAATTCTTGGTTGCCTGTAAGGGATTCCCACCCAAGATGGAAACCGGTGTTTTTTTTTTCTTTTTTCATTTTTACTGAGGAGCTCTTCTAGTGGAATGGCAAATTTCTAAAAGGGATTTGCATGCCGCTGAGATGTTTATCGCAAATTGTTGCGACGAGAACATGAAGGAGGAGGGGAGTGTAGAGGGTTCCCGACGATGTCGTCTGGCGGCGCACAAATGTCAACAGCACAAAGCTCTGACGTTTACATTGAAAGTCACTTTGGGTGCCCAGACGACAAGGGACAACAACTGCAACAGCAAAAGCAACCAGGACGATAGGCTAATGAAAAGAGCCAACAAAATGCAATGCATTTTTATTTAAATGCAAATGTTTAGTTTAGAATTCAACCAAAAAGCATCGCAAAACCCTCTGCGCCTTCAAGAGGAAGGGAAAGACTGTGTTTAATTGTAGGGACTGGCATTGACAGTGGGCGGTAGTGGGTGGGCGGGTGTTAGCTGAAAATTTGCCAAACATTTGTCCTTGTTGTTGACTGTTGTTTGTGCCAAAGTATGCCCTAGAGTGACATTTCGCACAAATGAAATGTATGGGGCTGAAAAGTTGTCTATTTTTGTGCCCAAACAAATAATTTTATTATAAAAGTTCTCTCTCACCCACACTCTTGCCCTCTTTCTTTTTTTTTTTTTGTTTTTATGAATGTTTGTTTTGTTGGTTTTGTGGTTTTTGTTGAGTAATAGATACGATGTGTGCACATGTCAGTGTGAGTGTGTGTTGGTGGGTGTGGTCCAAGTTAGAGGAAGGTAAAGTAAGAAATATGTCACATGATTTCCGCCCTGAGCACAATAAAACAAACAAATCGAATACGACTTTAAAATATCCTGGAAAACAATGCATATACAGTAAAAATGCTCTTGGACGGACCATTGGGTAAATATATAAAAAATTAACATTCTTTTGCTTTACATTTTTTGAAATTTTTCATAATTGATTAATGTTTTTCATTTATAAATGAAAAAATCAAAATAAACCGAGTTAACTGGCAAGCATAAATGATAAACCAATTTTTTATTTTACTTATTTCATTTTTTCAACCTTTAAACGGGGGATAAGCGAGTTTTCACTGTATATCAATAATATGCTTATCGATTATCATCCTTTATTTTCTGGTTAAACCTTATTTTTTATAGTCCCATTCTTTGCCTCCGTCCACACGTGTGAAGTCCCCTGGTACCCCTTAGATTCAGATGGAGAGACTTTAATGAGGTTTTACGACTTTTTACCGGCTAGCACTTCTCTACTAGTTTCTGTTATTCACCTGTATGGATTAAAAGCTTTTTGTGGTTGGGGCGGAGAATGTCGGATGTGGGTATTAGTGTCATGAAGAATTGCCGACTCTACTTTACTAGTGAGGCACTCTCAGCAAAAGAGGCCTCTGGCCAAATGCACACACACACACACACACACACAAACTAACACACCAACAAATTTAGTTATGGTCAAACAAAGTTGGGTTACTACTAGTTAGAAACGTTGTTTTTTGGTTTTTACTAAAGCTTGGCCAATTAGTTAGTTAGTCTTCGCTGTTGGCCTTAATTACACGTGCAATTTTAATGCAAGTAGTGCAGTCACTTTCCTACGCTTTCCACTCCATTCTCTCTATTCCTTTTCCCATTTCCATTTTCCTTCGCTTCTATGCTCTTTCATTTGTTGCTAATATTGTTGTTGGGATTTAAACTCGACGGTCATGTCCTTCTGGCACCCACCACATAACCATAAACGTAAAATGCCACTAGAATTTTGCACATTTATTTTTCCTATTTTTTTTTTTTTTTTAAATCCTGACTACATTTTACACACTCTGCTAGAGGAAGGGAGGGAGTAGAGGGGGAATCGGTAGCTCCTGCTGCTAGATTGTTAATATTATTTTATAATTTCTTTTTATTACTCTTATGGCTGCTATGGTCGTCGCTGGATGTTGGCTCTTGACTGCTGCCTGCAATTGTTTAAAACAAAAAACAAAAAATAGCCAACAACAAAATGGCAAACGGCCGTAAAATGTTGTAAACATGTTTGTCGAGCATGGATTTTCTTTACAGGAGTTGGAGGTGGCTGGAGGGAGGTGAAACTACAACATCGGGTTGTTTCAATTTAGTCATTAAATTTAAAGCAAGCAACACTTAAGGGCGAGAATTAAATACGATTGAGAGAAGGGGAAACTGAAGAGTAATTTTATCTCCCATCAAAGGGAATGCGAGCAAATACTTAAAAGGAAACGACTTAAAAGGTTAATTTAAGTGCCAACTACTTTATAGATGCAAAAGATTTAGTTTTTACAGTTAAACATTAAGCTTGCATTCATAGATCTGAGTTTTATCTCAAAATGAACAATATTGTGGCTAATATTAAATACAAATTAATTTTAATTTAAATAAAAATTTTGCCTCCAATTTATGCAGAATCAAAATTTTTTGCATTTTGTTGGTCTTTAAATATTTAAGTGGGTACTTTGCTTCCCGTAGAAAAATTAAAACTTGAGCAAAACAAAATCATTATAATTTTAGGAGTTATTTAATTTTCAGAATTCAACTTATAATGTTTACACCTTCTGTAACATTATCGCAGCATTTTTAAAAATTTCTCTTTATTTACTCAAATCATTATTTTGAAAAAAGACTCAAGTTGCCTCACATGGAACCCAATCAATGATTATTCCCATTCCAAAAGCTATAGGAAAATTTACTTGAACATTTTTAAGGGCAATTTCTGATTTAAAGTAACCTTCTTATCAATTTTTTTTTCCCTGTTTTTTTATTTTGCGGCCTGACTGCAAATTTTATATTTCATCAAGGACTCTGCTTATGCCACATATTTGACATTTATTATAAATTCGATTCTATTGACATAATAGACAACAACGTGCCAGGCAATTCAAAGGCAGCGAATGCGTCAAAATGTAAATTGGCAATACAAAAAAAAAACTGGCAGCAAGATCTCAAGAGGTTGGTGAGGTGGGCAAGGGGAGGAAACAGAAGAAGGGCGAACGTGCCTGGCTAGAGACAAATCAATTTGACAGGCAACAAGAAAAAAAAAAATAAAGTGAAAAAGAGGAAAAAGGGAAGAGAAAATTTGTAATGAAGCAAGTCAGAAGCACAAATTTTACATTGGCCATTGTGTGAATGACAATAGAAAACAGATAAAACTGACAGCCGTAAGCTGGAAAGCTGGCAAAGCCGCAATAAGAGACAACGAGGAGCCATTGTTTCACAAGAGTCCACGTCGACACAATAGGATTGAGCGCTGGATGGAAAGATATAGAAGTCCACAACCCACACATTGTCCAAGAAAAAAAAAGAAAAAAAAAAAAAAGAGTTTAAACAATTGTTATTTTCTGTCTCGAACTGCATTTATGTAACCATTTGCCAGAGAACAGAGTCCATCTCTTCAGTTCATATTTCGCATAATTATGTTATTAAATTTCGATTGTGCAACAGTTTTCCTTCTAGAGGTGTAGTTGGGGGGGGACCATTAATAGAAATTCATATTGATAATGTGAACATTAATTCAGAATAGAATCTACATGCATAATAAAACCATTTTTGGGCCTTTAAAATTGCCAGTTTTAGGTTTCTTTTGTGAAACATGTGCCACAGCATTTATGCATATTAAATTAGTTTTTAGCTTAGGCAAATAAACACACAGAGAAAGAGACAGCGAGAGATATAAATAGAGACAGAGAGAGAGAGAGGCGTCAAAAAGGTTATACAATAGAGCATAAACTGAACCCTTTTTTTTATGGCATCATATTCTTGCATATTTCGGTTAATATTCGTGGGTTCAGCTGTCCCAAAAAAAAAAGAAGAAAACGAAAAAGAAAACCAGTTGAAGAAAAAGGAAAATAGTTGTATTTAGCTATGTGTGTGTGCCTGTGTGTTCCGGGGCAACTTAAAAACGCATATAGAAAACTTTTTCAAGTGTGAATTGCTCTTCATTTTTGCTACAAACACACACAAACTGAAAAGGCTTTAGATGCCTCTTTATTCTTACCCGATTTTTTGTTGCCTACTTTTTAAAAAGTATATGTGTGGGTGTGTGTGTGTGTGAGTCGCAGTTGTAACAAAAAAGAAACATAAAATAAAATGGCAACGGCAGAAATGTTTTATAAAAATTTATATGAGCATAATTTGTAACTGCACGACGTTGAAGAACAAGTATGGAAAGAAGAACCAAAGGCACACATAATATATATGCGTATTTCTGTGTGTGTGTGTGTGTGTGTGTGTGTGTGTGTGTGTGTGTGTGCCTGTATCTGTGTATGTATGTGTGTGGACAGGACAGACAAAAGAAAACTTGGCAACTGAAAATGGGTTGCAGATGAGAAAGCATTATGCTGAAATGAACACATTCTGTTCATTTTCTGTCGGGTGCGGGCGGGCTACCACACCAGGACCCAAAAATCCTGAATTGCTGGCAAAAATGTTGGTAATTGAAGAAGGTTTTAACCGAGGGAAAAAAAAAAAAAAAAAAAAAAAAATAAAGCTGAAGCTGTTATAAAATATATGCAATTGTTGTTCAGTTGAGAATCAGAGCCGATTTTTTCCGCCATCTTTAATCGATCTGCAACTGAAGCATCAGAGCATGAATCAATCCAAAGTGCAAGAATTTTCCTTTAAATGTGGATATATATTTTATTTGCTATTTATTCAACCTATTTCAACTGTTTGTAAATAAGTAATTAAAAAGGTTTAATATTATATTTCCAAATGTTTTTTCCCCTTTAAATGTATTTTTCCATACATGTTCAGAATTTTAGCATTTTTTATAATCCTTAATTAATGCAATCATACTCTAATAATTCTATTATTTATTACATTCCATAAATTTCTCTATCTCAAAGACACAAAATCGAAGCATTATATATTCTTTTTTAACTGCAGTAAAAACTATCGAATGATACACTTTTAATAGCTTTATTCTGTGCACCAATTAAAATTTATTCAATTTAAGTTGAACCAAATTATTGGAAATCAAATATTTTTGTTTTATTCTCGCCCTTGCAAACAATTAAAATGAATGCAAATTGTGTGTTTTTTCTTTTATTTCTTTTGGCATATTTTCAAATTTACCTTTTCGTTTCTTTTTCAAGACAAATACACACTGACACAAATATATATATATGTGTGTATATATATATATATAGCTAGAGGCATATCAGTTTGCACACTTGTGGCACTTTTTTTTATATTTTTTTGTTGCTTTTGTTCTTGTTGTTGTTGTAGCAAATGCTTAAATGTCGTTCAAGTTTTCGAGTTAAGTGCAATCGACACATGTTTGTGTGTATGTATGGGTGTGTTTGTCTGCATGTATGTGTATGTGTGTGCAACAAAACTCGTTAACACTTGAAAAGTTTCATGGGCCTTGGGGCAAGCCGAGTTCAGCTACAGATTAAGCTTCAGCTCCAAAGACGTGTGCAGAGAGACGAGGATATGAGCCAGGAGCTGGAGTTGGAGTTACAGATGAGGGGGAACGAAGAAAGGGAGATATGTAAGTAACGTAATGCGGCTGAAAAAACACTTAGACAAAATGTATATTCCTTAACCTTGTTTGGCACACACTCACACAATTTGCTTGGTTTGTTAGATAAATCAAAAAGAGATTTTTATGTTTGCATGGCCTTTGGCCAACATGTTTGAAAATGATATCAAAAGATTGACAAGTACAATAACTGAAAAAATCTTGATGATGAACCAGAAATTATATATACATAAATACTTTGCAATTTTAAAGTGCGCATTTTAGTAGAAAGAAATAATAAATGTAATTACAAAAGCAGTTAATAAATTAGTTTCTAATATCAATATTATTTAATTTGATTTTAATCACTTTTATGTCTTATCTGTCATTACACTATTAACACACAAAATTCTATAAACATTTTAACATATTTTCTAAATTCCAATTTTTTTTGTTTTTGGACCCGTCCTAAATGTGAGAATGGCATACTTTAGACATAATCGAAAGTTGAAAATTTTGGCAAAACAATTGCAATTTGTTAGCCATAATTGGTTGCGTGATATCCACGATTTGAGTATGGAACAGACACTGGTCCAACTCATTGGCACTACAAATCTGCGAAAGTGCAAGCCGGAGGATTATCGCAAAATGAGAAACATTTTTACAGCAATGGAACGTGCCCAAATGTTGGGCAGTGATGTCCAATTGACCAAGGCAGAGGGTTTAGCCAATGAGTGTATAATGTCTCAAAAGGAAAAAGAATACAAGAAGGGCATAATGGATCCAACAAAGTTTTCACCCGGATATCACATATTTGATAAACTGCACACGATCGATAAATCGCCATTATTTCGTACCCTAACCAAAATGCCCAAGGGGGGAGCATTGAAGACTCACGACACTTCAATGTGCAGCACAGCCTATTTGATTAAGTTGACCTACAAGAAGAATCTGTGGGCTTGCACCACAGATGATGGCTGTGAAATAGCCGAGTTTCGTTTCGCCAAAGAGAAGCCAACAAAATGCCTTGCCAAGGATGGTAAATGGGAAAAAATGGAGGATATTCGTGAACGTAGGGGCGATGAGAATGTTTTCGAATATCTTCAAAAACGTTTCAGCATGTTTCCATTGTCGAGTTATTCTACCAACACTCAAGCCTGGCACTATATGATGGGTGTATTCAATCTACTCGATGGTCTTTTACAATATGCCCCCGTTTGGGGGGAATATTACTATAATGCTCTTAAAGAATTCTATGATGATGGTGTTCAATATGTTGAGACTCGTTCATTGTTACCGCAATTGTATTGTCTAGATGGAGAGAGATTGCCAGTTCGTGAAACTGTTCAAATCTATTATGATCAAATGAAACGTTTCAAGGCAGAGCATCCAGAATTTATTGGAGCCAAGCTAATATATGCCCCCTTGCGTCATGTTGCACCGGAAGTTGTTGGTGAATATGTGAAAACGTGTACTGAACTAAATGTGAGTATTAAATTTCAATCATTTTCTTAATTGATTTATTTTTGTTTTTTTGCTCGCTTTTAGAAAGAATTTCCCGATTTTCTAATTGGTTTTGATCTTGTTGGCAAAGAAGATGTCGGTCATCCCATGTCACAATTTGTCGAGCAACTGATTAAACTGCCTCCCCATATTAATTTTTATTTTCATGCCGGACAAACCAATTGGTATGGATCTCATATTGATGAGAATCTCTTCGATGCTGTCATGTTGGGCACCAGGCGCATTGCTCATGGCTTTGCCCTTACCAAACATCCATTTGTTATGAGTTTAGTGAAATATTTAAACATTGCCATCGAATTGTGTCCAGTGTCGAATCAAATCCTTCAATTGGGTGCCGATTATCGCAGTCATCCAGCAGCCACATTGATAGCTAACAATGTACCCCTGGTCATATCATCTGGCAATCCATCATTTTGGGGTTCAACACCATTATCTCATGACTTCTACATGGCATTCCTGGGCATTGCCCCAATGAATGCTGATCTCAAATTTTTAAAACGAATTGCCAAGAATTCTCTCAAATACAGCGGAATCGAGGAAGAGGAAAAGCCAGCAGCTCTTAGCAAATGGAAACAAAAATGGAAGGGTTGGGTTAAAGACATTGTAAAAAATAATGATAAGGAAAAAGAAGGAATAGCAAAAAAGAAGTAAACTAAACTAAACAGATCAATGTATTATTTTCCTCAAAAGTTTCCATGCAAACTTTTCCATTACTACAAGAAATGTATAGACGAAGTGAGGTTGGTAGGGGGAGTGAGGGGGTGCGTTTGGTTAGTGTGTAAACTCAATACCTAATAATAAACTCAACAAAGGGGAAATGGCCAGTATAATCCCTAAGCTGTACCGCAAATTATTTGAGTTTCCGGTTCTTGATTATCAAGAAGAAGTCAGGCAGGCAAACCAATAAGTTTTTCCCACACACTTGCACACACACACACACACACACACACACACACACACACACACAATTGTACACGCACAAAACTTTTATTGCATACTTTTGTGCGGGCAAGCATGCAAATGTCAAAACGACTACGACACTAACACTTCCGTTTGGTTTACTTCTAGTTCTGGCCTTCCTTTTCCTATACATACATACATCCAGATATATATATATATATCTATACATATATATATACATATTTATATGCATGTATGTTCTTCTACTTGCTGCCGGCTCTAATTTCATTGACTTCCATTTCCTCACACGCAACATTCAAAGTTATTTTCCACGCACTCGCCAGAGGGAGAAAGTACGAAAAGAGAGTGGGTGAGAGAGGGAGAGAGCGAGACAAAGCGTATGGCAGTCCTTGTCTTGACGATCAAGAAAGGAAACTTTTACGTTGCCTTCATTGCTTATAATTAAAAACTTTATTATTTGTTTAACTTTGCCCGCAGCTGTTGCACATTTGACATACACACACACACACACACAATAAATACATACATATTTATACATATATATAAAAAAAAGGAAAGCCACAAAAATTTTTGGTGCAAAACTTGTTTACTTTTTTTCAGAAGAAAAAAAATTATCAGCAATTATCGAAAAAGTTGCGCTTCATTTATCGCCTGACAGTTTTCCCTTTTTATTTTATTTTATTTTATTTTTTTCTTTTTTAACCCTTACCAACTAGAGCATGTCTATAAGATGCCAGTAAAATGGCAAAGCAAAAGCAAAACTGATAAATTGCCTAGTCTAGTCTAGCAAACAGTTTGACAGCCATTGGATAATTGATGTTGAGCCAGAAAAAAGGGAAAACTTTAACCCTGAAAGAGGCAAAACTACTTCATATTTCAACAGGCAATACAAAATAATTTTTTCTGAAGCTTTTTTACACCTTTTTAAAACATGCTAAATATAAAATATGAATCTTTATTAAACTCTTTAATAACTCTTTCTTTAAAGTGAAATATGAAAAAAAATTAATTTGAATTAATATTGATATTTATATTGATGCTCTAAGAGTTTGAACAAAGTTTCTTTGTCATCCTGATACCATAGTCATCATATAGGTTAATTAAACATTAGTTCTGCGATCATCTTGATACCTTATCTAGATCAACTAATCAGCTAAAGCAGAGAGAGCAGCAATTACCCTTTAAATAGACAAACTAAATCTTATTCAGGTTTAGATACTAATTTCACATATAAACTTTATCAACATCTTCGTTTTAGCTTCTACTGATTTATTTATGTATATCTATCTGGAATTATAATAATCTTTGCGATAGTTTTGGCTCAGGTAACTCTTGAAAGTTTTCAAAATCAACTAACTTATATCGCATAATGAAACCCGATTGCCTTTTGAAGGATTAAGCCAAGCGGCTCAAATCATAATTTAATGGCCAAAAACTTTTAATGAGGCCAAAAACATTTATGAAGCAAGCATCAGCTAGACGACAACAACAGCAACAACAACTACAACAATGAATGATGCCATGTTGATGGCAAAGAGAGGGAAAGGAGGTGGAGCAGCCAACAGTAGTAGGTAGTAGATTGAGAACTGTGCACACGTTGGCTAATTTGCAAAATTCATGAATATAAATTGGTTCTAAAATGCTAAATAAAATAATCAAATATGCAAATTTTCTCATTTTTTTTTTTT
This sequence comes from Drosophila emarginata, assembly GCA_037075365.1. Taxonomy (NCBI): domain Eukaryota; kingdom Metazoa; phylum Arthropoda; class Insecta; order Diptera; family Drosophilidae; genus Drosophila; species Drosophila emarginata. The sequence goes on from JBAMCD010000260.1 coordinate 8,827,190, forward strand.
TTTTTGTTGTTTTTGGCACACAAATGTTGAACATCCATGATTTTCGCACACAAAATGATATTAAAAATGACATATATGAGCATTTTGTATTTCATGGTATCATGCTCTTTAGCCTGACTTTGATTCAGAGCTCGTGATTTTTGTTTTTGTTGTTTTTTTTTTTTTTGCTTCGCCCCCCATGTGGGCCATCGGTTGCCATTTGGACAGGAACCGACCAAATGCTGCAGTAAACAATGGTCAAGCACACAAAGTCACATGCAGTTAGCCAAGAGTAGGAAAAAAAAAATACAAAATGCCAAAAGAGGATTGAGAATGGCATTTTGGGATAGGATGGAAAGAAAAGGAAAACGAACAAGCCACAAGCTAACAAAAACCAAACAGCAACAAAGAAGCACACAAAAAAAGAAAAAAAACAAAACCAACCGACCAGGACACGTAAAACAAAGCGAAAAAAGGTTCACTGACAGTGATTCAAACTAAATTTGAGACCATGAATTACCCATTAATTGGCAAAGACATCAATTGGATTAGCACCTTTTAGTGTGAAACAAAGGAACTTTCGGAATGTTCTAGAAATTTACAAAATTCGTATCGAGTGATCCTGCCTGTATAGCGTTACTATTTGGTATCTATAATCCCTAATAATACTTGCCACTTGCTGCAACTTTATACATACATATTTTCATCCTAGTAAGTAAAACCGTCAGCAGATCAGCTTCAAATAAGAATTCTTGCACTGATTGCAACAGTGAATAGTTATCGTTGAAATTGAAATTATACAACACTGCTATATCCTTTATTTTTTATCGATAAATTTGTTTTTTTCTCGTCATTAAAAACTTTATCAATTTTACTCATTAATAAATTAAAAATTTCAAACTGAATGAAACTACAAAAACGCTTAATGTCTACAGGGTATTGAAAACTTTAAAACTGTCGCATTGCTGTTCATAAAAGAGAAAGAGAGAGAGCAATGGAGACCAAAATGGGATGAGTTGAAGGGTGTATAAGAGTGAGGGAGGGGGAAGTAACAACTTCTAGATTGTCATAAATCCGCAAATACATACTCTAACCCACAGCAATCACACAGTCACACACACCCACACACACACTCATATATCCATAGATATTTTTGATGTCTTGCTTTGCCAACTGAAATCCAAAATCATCATGATGGGGATGAAGATGTGGATGAGTACGAGGATGATGATGAAGCCAAAGGAGGCATAAAGCGCAGTTAGTTTGCATACAAATGACATTTGGAATTGTGCAAAAGGATTGCGCAAAAATCAACGCGGACATGCAGCAGCTAGACAGGACAAATAATGTGCATAAATTTCAGAATTGCCAAAGGATGGGTTAGATATGGAAGATGTTGGAGGGTTGGTCAATATGTTGCATTGTGGTGGTCACTCAGTAAAGGATGGTGGCTGAGCCATCCCCCTGTCACTGATGATGATTAGATTACTATATACACACACTCACCCACGCACACACACAAACACACACACAATTGCCCACATCATAACGTTTATGTCTAGAACATTAGCATTGAATTGGAGCGGGCAGCAAAAGGAGTGAAAAATTCCTCCATGTTACGGTTTTTACTCCTTTTTTCTCTCCTGGACATGGACAACGTTTCAAAATGATGATCAAAGTCTTGCAAATATGCAGACAGAATGGAATTTGTGTTGCGCTATTGTTGCAGCAGCCAAAGAGAGAGTCCTGGATATCCTTCTAAACTGCCTTTGACCAACAGGACCCCTTGGACAAGCTCTACGTATGCGCATTTTATGTTAATACATTGCTCTATCTGTGTGTATATCTTTGTGGATTTGTGTGTGTGTGGGTGTCAATTACGCAAAGGTTTCGAAAGGACAACACAACAATATATATGTATACATATATATCTGTATACACATATATATCCTTTGGTATATAACTCAAGTTGTTGCGGATGCTGATGATGATGATGGTGATAATGAAGAGAAGAAATAAGTCAGGGAGTTGGGTGCAAAAGGCTATCAATATTCATGAGATGACTGCATACATATGTAAGTATTAAATTGTAAGCAGACCATATATATACCTACACATGTACATTATATACATATATACATACGATATGGATGGATATGTCACTTTACATGCGAATTTAAACTAATTTCATTACTTATTGATTATTCCCAAACAATAAGAGTTCATCAATAACTCATAATAAATAAGGTCAATATGATTCGATAACTAATCTTAGACTGGACAAAAGGATTTAATTTGGAATCCTTTTTGTGATTTATGTTTACTATATAATGATATATCGTTCTTATCATAGTTAATTGTACTCAAATCATTTGCCAAAATTAGTTCTAATGAACGATCATTGAAACTGCGCCTTTATAATTAATTATCGATTTTCTATTTCAGATTTACTTTCCTCAATTTATATATCAAATATATATAATATCTCAAAGAAATTGTAATAGATTCAATTAAGAAATAATTAATATATATTATATAAGAATCTCCTCTTATATATATTCGTATACTTAAAAACACATAAATAGTACTCACTTTAAAAAAATTCCGTAAATTATCCTGTAGTACATCGTTTTGTACACATTTTTTTTATTGAATTGGATGGAAGTTCCTTTTTCTCCATTTACTGCAAATGAAAAACAAGCGAAAAAAAGCATTTTCAAAATTTAATGAATTTTTGTTTATACGCACGCCCGGTTGCACATAAAAGGAAAAGAAAAAGGATAAGAGAGAGAGAGAGAAATAAAGAAAGCTGAATTCTTGCCTCATTTGTGGAAGACACCCTTTGGAGGCAACAAAAAAAAAAAAGAAAATAAACCTATACAACACACACACTCACATACATACATATAAACATACATATATGTATGAAAATAAATTTGCTTATGTTTATTTTGATGTGTGGTGGCAAAAAGGCGTGAAATACGCCCACGCACAGGGTTGAGCACTTTGCATTAAATGTCATGTGAGCCCAACAAAAAAAAAAAAGGAAAGGTTTTATGTCAAATTGAAAGACAAGCCGAGGCCCAGAACCGTTGGAACTGAAACCAACCAAAACCAGGGCCAGGCCCACATCCAGGCGGGCAAAGAGCAACTTAAACCTGTAACACAACACACAACACGGCACGCACACACACATACACACATACATACCAATATACAAAATTTGTATAAATTATGAGTGGAGGGAAAACTCAAAATGCATGACTTGTTGTTGGTGTTGTTGCTGTTGTTGCCAGGAATCAAGCTCTAAATAATTTAGCAACCGGAGCACACAATAAAATTTTGTACCGAAACCGAAATGTCATACGCATGCATTTGCATATATGAATGTATGCAATTTAGTTACGCAGTTGTTATTGTTGTTGTACTCGCCTATATTGTTGTTGTTGTTGTAGTTGTTGTTACTGTTGGCAGGGATGCAAATTGCATTCTATTGAAATTGATGCCAGGCGCTAGCAAATTATCCTTGTGGTTCAAAATTTACAGCATAATTTGTGAATTTTCATCCAGGTAGGAACGAGGGTCGTTTGGTAAGTAATGCAATAATAATTAAAGCACTTGCCTTATTTTAATATTTTTTCAATTAATAAAAATATTCTACGAATGAAAAGCAGTCCTGAAACTGAATTATTTGGCACTGCAAAAAAAAATTAAAACTGAAACGTTTATAAAACCAAAAGAGAAAGATACCAAAAAAAACCTTTTTAAATTTTTATACGTTTATAGTTAAATATTATTATCAAGACTCAAACTTAAAAAGGCCAACATTTATTCATATTTATTCAATTAGCAACAAGGAAATAAAAAATTTGTATATATTTGTCTCAATAGAGCTAAAAAGAGTTTTTCCGATCTTTTAAAGAACAAGGCCATTTTAAGTTTCTAAGTTTCTTTTTAAATATTTTTCGATTAACATATTATCATATCAAAAATGCAACATTTCGACAACAATAATTCAAAAAATTAACAGAATGTGTAAAAAAAATTGTAATTGTCGTAGTTTTCCATTTTTATAATTATGCGATTTGCACTTTTTAAGGTTCAATCTTTCAGGTATTAATCTTATTATTTATAAACTGACCCTCGCTTGTGGAAAAGTATACAGATTGCCTGTAGTAGAATGCATAATGCATAATATACAAATGCAACTACATATTATATTTTATAACAAAATTGTGCAACTTTTTGTATGTAATTTGTTTAGAAATTCAATTTGATGATTTGCAAAATTTGATTTTATTGCTCATTTTATTGTTGATGTTATTGTAAATTGTCCATTGTTAGTCACTTTTAACCGATACAGAAATTGTTCATTAGACAGTTACATGCTTCCTTTTTTTGTTCTTGTTTTTGTCTAGTTTTCACTTTAAGGACAACAATGACTAAAATATTATTGCAACATAATTGCATTTAGTTGGCGAAAACATTTGTAAAATTTACAAAATAGAAATTTCAATCAAATTTATATCACTTGATGCATAATTGTTTAATTTCATTAAACAAAAGATTAGACAAATGCATAAAGATTTAAATAGAAAAAATACATACATATATGTAAGACTTTTAAAAAAAAAGAAAAAACTCGTTAGTTAACTCACGCGGAAATTTTGCCAGAGAGTTGCTTGCAGTTCAGCAAACAGATAAGAAAAATTTATGATTTTACCAAGATGAAAAAAAATAAGAATTTAAGAGAAAACATTACAAAAATGAAAAAAAAAAGGCAATGTAATTAAAGCTAGGCAAATAATCCAAATGGACAATTGAAGTGCTGCCTACGTATGTCAAAAGTCAGAGGATTGTGTCTGGACTGTCTATCGAGGCCGCAAATTGACAGGCAGCCATAGTGTCCAGGGGCAGGATGTAGGAGTTGAAGCTGGAGATGGAGCAAGAGTTGATATTGTGAGTGCGAGTTTCATGGACATGGACACACAATAATTTACTACGTAATAGACACGACTCCCAGAAAAGCCGGACACTCAGACATATGCTAGACAGCTCGTCCAACACATGGATACGAATATGTGTATCTATGGATGTACAGACAGAGAGATAGACAGACAGTCAGTCAGACAGACAGATAGATGTTGGGTCCCGGCCCTTGTCCTAGTACGTTGTCCAATTGTTACCCATGGACTTGTTCATTAACACAAACATAAGCCAAAACCCTTGGTCAGACATCATCCTAAATGATGGAGAATTACTCTGCCCGAAACTGTGATGAGTCCTTGATGCAACTAGAGATGGTGGCGTGAGAATTTAACCAAAATGACACACTATAAAAAATATAGTTTCGATTTATTATTTTAGTTGCAGCATTTTCATGTGCAAACATTGGAATCACAGTTGCTGCAACAAATTAGTAGCCAAGTTATGACGCCTAACCACTCATGGCAAATATCCGTTCCTCTTTTGTCCGGAAATTGCAATGAGACACGTAATCATAGGAAAAGGGAGTATATGGAACTGGTGGAAAACAAAAAAAAAAAAAAAGCACATTCGTTTTCCAGACATATAAATCTTCATTCTGGGCTTGAACTTTTGCTGTGGTCTTCGAGCCACAAAAACTTCACTCACACATAGACAGCAAATTAACAGCTGCTGTGGCCTTTTGATACTTCTCAAGTTCAGGTGATTTACAGCCCAAGTGGAGCAGGAAAACGGAACATTGTCTGCATATTAATATCTACTTATGTAATATGTGTCTTTGACTTGGCCAACAACTTTCTCTCATACTCACAAGCAAAGAGAAAAATACAAAAAGGAAACTTGCAGACATTTTCAGACATTCCTTTTCCTCGGTTTCCGTCTCCCCCTCTCTCTCTCTCTCTCATTTTTGCTTTTGTTGTGACGGCCAATTTGTGACGAATGAGTGCATATAATAAAGCAAATTATATTTTATATATTCAAATACTATTCAACAGAGCATAGCACCGTCGTCTCAAGAGCAGTATAAAGGGCAAAGGGTATGGGTCAATGATATTGTTGTTCTTGTTATTATTATTGTTGTTGATGATGTTAACTTTGACTAGTAGTCCTGCAATGTGACCATGGCCTTGCCTATACTACAATTATTTTCATCAACACACAAAAATATGCATTTCAATGGGTACACCACACAAAAGTTTCAACGAATGAATTCAAATGAAAATTATTAACAAAACACACATTTTATATATATATATACATACCTATATTCTGTTTCTTTTGCATATTACTTTAAATATTTAGTCTAACATTGTTTACCTAAATACAATTAAAAATATAAACAACTACTTTTAAATTAGTAGTATTACTTAAATTAAATACTATTAAACAGTTCAAAACTAGAAATAGAAGTTTTTGTCGCCTGTTTTTAAATTTTCAATTGTGTGGGTGTGTTTTGTGTGTAATTGTTGTACAACTACAACATATAGCAAGGGTCTTGGGGCTAAAATAAAAGTGCACTTGAAAATGTTGATGGGACACAACTAAGCCGCACCACCATTTTCCCTTGTCCTTTCACCATCTACTACCAATGTTCCTTTGCTCAGCATGCGCAAGTTTCCTTTTGTTTTGCATTTTAGTTTCAGTATCCTCCCGTCCCCTCACTCTCTCTCAGTCTCTCTTTGTTGGTCCTCCTCTCTTTGTGTATTGTCTACACTATCTGACCGTCGCTTACGGAAAACCATTTCAAAAATGTGCACAAGTTGTCATATACCCACACACTCACGCACACATATAAATACATATATATATATAAATGTATGTATATGTCTATATATATATATATATGTATGTATATATATATTGTTGGTCTGCAATGTTGACCGATGTTGTTGTCGACATCGTTTGTGGGACATAAAGAGCGACAGTCCGCAGGACATTTTATATTTAATTTACAGTGTGACCGCACTCTGCATGCGTGCGAATGCATGTGTGTGTGTGTGTGTGTATGTGGGAGTGCATTTAATGAAGTACAATGCGGTAAAGTGGTGTATATATGAGTGATAGTGGGTATTGCATTGTCCTGGCTGGTATCCTGACGCATGATTTCACATTTATACAAAATGCATGGCATTGATTTCGTTCAATTGTTGTTGCAATCACTAAATGTTTGCGTTTAGCCACACACACATACATACAAATAGCGAGAAATTAATTTCTAATTCCATTTCGATGTTCAATTTTACTCTCCTTTTTCTCTCTCTTTTTTTTGCCTATTTTTAAATAAACACTTAAATTTTTCAACAAAAATTACACTAAATAAAGTATCAAATGGGCTTTTCGAGTACACCAAAGTGGTGGGATTAGCGCTGGCAATGGCTCAATCACAGTTGCCAAACAGAATCCAGAGAATCCGGCAAAAAATAAAAAAAAAACAAAAACAAGCAACGAAAAAACAATCTCCATATTGAAGTAAAAGCATTTAAGGAAAACATTAAGTTTGTGTACACCCTAACTTAATTACATTGATGATAAACGAGAGCCCCTGAAACTATACTTTATAAATTTTCTTCAACTACAGTGGCGTGCAAAAGTGAGCACATGAAATGTGAGTGTTAGCAAATAAAACTACTTTTTATACTTCTGTTATTAAGTATTACTCATAGATAACACAAAAACTTCAAAAAAAAATTAAATGAAGATTTGTTATTGTTAAACAATCGTCTATGAAATTGCAAAAGTATTTTGAAAATTAAATAAAAAAATGAATATTCATATAATAATATTAATATTTTATTTTAATATAATTCAATAAAAAACATTGTTATAACATTATTGAAGATTACTTAATAAAGTTTCATAGGGTTTACTTATCCATAAAAGAAATATTTCAAAACCGATTAGATAAAAAATTAAAATTAGATTACTAATTGAGTCATTTTTGTACTCCCTATCAATAATTTTCAAATCAGACAGCAGGATATGGTTCTCTCCCAATGATTCAGCTTTCATTGGGGTCTCTCCACCGAGATTTCGAATATAGCCAAATGACACTAACGAATCTATATGCCAAATTGCCTAGGGTATTTATGAAAATGAATGTACAAAGCCCAAAGCCAAAGTGCGCTTTTCAATTATTTTTTTCCTGTTTTTCTTTTTTTTTTTCTTTGTTTGCTTTTTTTATGTCCACTCGACAAGTTTTTTATTTTTCGGTGGGTGGATAAGAAAGGAGACAGGCAGGGCAGAGCAGCCAATCCTGAGTGGTTGCTTGCTGGGAACTGGCCCTTGTCCTGGGCCATTCAATGTGCAGTCGTCTACACTTTTATTGCTTTAATTGCGCACTGAAGCGCAACAGCAACACACACACACACACAATCAGATAAATATATGTATATCTATCTATGTATATACATATAGAGGCACATTTATAGTCCACAACATTGGACACATGTTGCTAATGAAGTTTTCTAACAACCTTTCTCTCATGTCAGATCATAAGCTATTAATCTGCGAGGCAATCTTTTCCATCCTCCCCTTCTCGCTGGATTCATATGAAAGAAAATTAAAGAAATCACACAAAAAACTGTGCTTCCTTTTTCACATATTTCTTACGAAAAGTTAATAAAAATAGATTCTTAATTTGCCCAGATTAAATTTCTTCTGTTTTAAGCATTTTCTTTTAATTTCATTTTGATTAATATACAAAACAAAATTTGATAGGAACGAAAATATGAAAGATAGTAAACTTTCGGTTTTATCGAGTTAAGAACGAAATACGTTGAACAATTTGGAAATGTCAAGTCCCACACCACCATTCACAGACCATGGAGATCCAGCCCCTTCAATTGTTATTGATAAGTCCTTCACAATCACATCTTTAGTTTCATAATGTTTTTCCTTCTGTTCAAATCGACCCCCCTTGGCAGATGAGATGTAATTAAAATTGGCGCCATCAACAGGAATATTTTTATGGTGCGGTGCTCGAATTGCCATCATTGTTGCATTTGTATTTGCTGGCTTTGGGTTTTGCCGTACAACTCTACGGTCTTTCAAGTCATCTGAATTACAATCCAAAACCAATTCAGAATGCAAAACTATTTCAGAATCCCAATTACCATACTTTTGAAGATCGGACATTTTTTGCGTTTTCTTTATTTTAAGTAGTTTTTGTTTTAATGTCAGAGAAAACACAATATTAATCGGTTAACGTCCCTCGACAAACTGAACCAACTGGGTAAAAAATAAAAAAACCCAATGGATCTGTATTAGAGTTGTGCGACAGATCGATGTAGTATCGATACATCGATGTTCTTTCCTGTAATCTAATCTAATCTAATCTAATCTGTATTGGCACTGATGCGAATGGCATAAACCAAATGAGTTTAAATTGGCGATATTATTTAGGTACGACTACATTATATAGCTAATATAGAAACAATCAGATCAATAAAAACTTCATGGACATTAAATTTAGATTCGAGTCAGTTTTTACACTGAGTCATTTAAAAACGTGCAAAATGTCAATGCATATAGCAAATTTGATAAAGTGTCCAAATCTATATGATCGGATGTAAATCACTTAGATATCGAGAAATTTGCTGATATGAAGTAAATAAAGGGTACAATAATAGAAAAGCTTCAACAAATTTAATTAGAAAGTATCTAAATTCTTAATTGTTAACAAGCAAGCTAGAGGACAAATGAGATTAGCTAAGGTCATCATAACAAAAATTCAAGAATATTTATATATATCAATATATCAAACAATTTGCAAAACAGTTGATTTATTCAATTTTAAAATAATATCAAAATGTACAACGAAATTTAATTGACAAAATGCAAAGTTTTACATGATCCAAAATATAAATGTATATATTGATCTTGACCCGTTGTCATTTAGACACTGTAGATTTTTACATAGTTAACATCCTCATAAAGTCCTCCAAACTTTCATTCTCATACATCCGAGAGTTCCTGGTTTCAATTGTTATTGACATTTCTCTGGCACGGTAACGCTGCCCATTTGATCCAATATAATCTCTTTCCCTCTGCTCAAATCGTCGCATTTCGCTGTACTGTCGCTGAATCGCCCTCGATGATCCTCCCGCAGACCTGCACACCGAACTCCGGTTTCTGGAGTAGTTTGAATCCAAATCAGAATCCGAGTCCGAGTCCGAATCCGAAAACCAATAATCAAGAAAGCGAAACATATTTTCTTTTTTGTTTCTAATTAAATTCTTTACTTTTTCTTTAAATGTCAACCGCTCCTTGGTGGAAAATGGACTGACTAAAGCGATAGGCCGCTTTCCATTTTATAGTTGGTATAGGCAAGAGTATATACTCGTAATATATGTATATTTATCTTAGGAAAAGAATATATGTATTATATATAATATATAATGTAGGATGGAGAGTAAGTAAACAGACATTCGATAACAAGCAAATTTGATCAAACTGATCTCTCTCTAATGCGTCATTTTTATACCCTGTACCCACAGCGTAAAGCCTATACTTGGTATAGGGTATACTCAATGTCGTCAGCGATGAATTGCTTGCTTGATTAAATCTGTTTACATACTTATATGTACACATCTTCTCGATTTTGTTTCCAAAAAAACATTTTTACCCTGATTACACACAAATTCATGCTTTGTCTTATCCGCAATGATAAAGAAGTAAAGAACTAATTATATATACCGTGAATTTCACGCTGTGAATTTATTTGTTTGCTAAATGCACACACTTTGTTCCCACTTAGCGAAAGTGATAAGTTATATACTATTTGATACAGAATATTTGGTGTGATTTATTTTAACAGCCTCTAGATATAATGACAGCATCTAGAGATTGATCCCATTTCTTTCTATAGGTCAGAAAAGTGATATCTTTATTGAAATATTTTTTATAAATATAATATGTTAATCCATCCTATATTTTAAGTTCCTTAAGAGTCCCTTTAAGTTCCGTACTTTAGAACACCAAATATTCTTCACTAAATATTTAATAGATTTTAATCCGAAATATCTCGTCAAAAAAAAGTATACGGCTAAAAGAAACATTGGCATTCGATTCTTTCTTGGTTTCTAGAGAGATCCACTCATCCATTGATGTTGAACAATAATAAATATACGTCATGTAGTCGGAAACATTTACATCTCAGGGTTACGAACATCTGAGCAATATAATTAAAAATCCCCCCCATATTCTTTGTCAATATATATAAAAATAATTTGTGTTCTATTTTATTAATTATATGATTGAATAATGAAAATGATCATCCCCAATAACAGCAGGAACATTACTATAGGCCACGACGCCAACATACAAGAGAGATGCCACAACCCAATCAGCGCTAGCAGGATAATAGCACTTAATATAATCGGGAAGATATTGGGTTTCTCTTTTTGTGACGAATCGGAAGATTTTTCATTGCCTGTAACAATTTCAAATGTGCTTTTCTGGACAAGGTTATTCGTTTCATGTAGCCCAGTTTCATATTTTTCATCTGTGTTTTCCAATCGGTCAGTTAAACTTTTTCCGAAAAGTTTTTTAAAGGCCGAAACCTATAAAAAAAAATTCATTGCAGTGTTTTAGCCATACTTATAAGTATATAAGTATATTTAACTCTCAATTCGATTTACATTTTCAAATAAGCGATTTACTCCTTAATCTGTATTGAACGGACACTGTACACAATAAGCATTTATAATAAAAATAAAAAATAAATGGATTAAATATTTAATAGACGAAAAGATAGGATATGTCTGAGAATTTTCTAATTCGGAATTAAAATGGAAAAGAAATACGTACTTATATACATATATACATGATAGTGGATTGGAAAACATTATTTACTATTCCCACTCCCGAAAATGATAACTCGGTTTTCCGATAATCGGTTTGTTCTTTTTCTCAAAGAACTAATACAACATTTTTATGTAACAAATATTGATGGCTTAGTGGCTAAGGCAGCGTGTGTTAATAATATTCAAAGTAAACACAAATACAAACAAATAAACAAAAGTACACACACACACACACCCATACAGATGCAATTTAAGGCACATGTCAAAGCAAACAAACAACATCAATGTCAACAAACAATTGTGAAGTGTGAGGGGGAATATTGAATTAAATGAGGGGTGTCCGGTGCGCGTGTGTATGTGTGCGTGCAAGGATGTAGATGAATACATTGGGTAATGGAAGGATTGGGTCATTTTGGGTGTGCCCGTCGCATTTACTATTTGTTACATTTACGCCTCAATTGTGTTGAAAAATAAACATACCTATTGACGTTCAATGACGTTTAAACCTGGCTATAACCACCCGAACCCATTCTGCTTCTAATTCTACTTGGATATGTCCGCGTGTCTTTCTGTGTGTGTGTGTGTGTGTTTTAATTAAACTTGTTTTCAAAGGCATTTATCAGATGCAGACAGGACACGGCAGGACTAGGTAGGTGTTAAGCATGTAAAAAAAAGGCAAAACAAACAAACTAACTAACAGTTGCAACTAGACAAAGGCGAGACCAACGAGCCAAGCAAAAATGCTTTACTGTTAATGGACTTTCGATATTTCCAGGAAGTTATGACAGTCTGATTTATGTCCATATACACTGAGAGAAATATGTATTTTAACCATGTCTTTGATCAGCAAAGGATTTCCATTATACATATATCTACAACATATGTAGATAGGGGAAATTTTCATTTTCTACTTCTGCTTATATACTTTTTCTACCAGTGTGCAGTAACGTCATTGGCCTTTAACCCTTTCCTAAATCATTCAATTGGCATTTGATTAAAACACGAAAGAGAACAAAAGTGCAGATAAAAATAAACCTAAAATCGACTCATAAAAAATTAAGGTTGAAGTTTCATTTCGATTTCTTACTTACATCAAATAAAATAACAATGTCACAAAACAAAAAAAAAAAAGGAATAAATTCATGAATTTACGTTCTTTGGCCATAAACTTTATTTTTGTAACGCAGTAGAAATCAAAGTAAGCACCTAAGCGGCTTATGCAAAAGACAATCGAAATGTATTTTGGTTGCTTCTTTTTACTACTTTATTTTACATTGCCAATAGGCAAAAGTGTTAAACAAATTTTCCGTCTAGCGTTTATTGAGTGTAAAGGCAAAAGGCAAAAGACTGAATGAGAAATGAAGATGGAGTAACCAGGCAGCAGACAAAAGTAAAAGCAAAAGTTTAAATTACTTTCCATGAACATTTTCTTTTTCGTTACCATTTTTATAAAAAAATTTTCTTTTTCTATTTGGTTGGCGCAGTAAAACTTTTACACCAAAAAGATTAATGCTTAAAGCGTTACGCCCGAAAATAAAGGGTAAAATGTTGAAAACAAAAAAAAAAAATTAAAAATTGCCTATGAAGTCGTTAGGAATGCAAAAATATAGTTTAAGTTAAATCACTTTATATACAATATATTAAAAAAAAAATGATAATCGATTATCTTAACATTTTCGGTTTCACGAATCTAATCTATGTATATTGTATGAAAAAAAAATTTAGATTGGAACATTGGTGTGAAATGTAATCTAATCTAAAATTTAGATTAACTAAGTTCATTAAACTGATAGAAGATTTTGCTTAGAATAAAATGAATAACTTGAATGACTTATTGGCTGTTACGATCTATAGATATCTATTCATATGTAGCTAAGATTATAATTCTCCAGTGTTGGATTATTTTCGATTTCACGATTGAGTCTTTGTCATTGAAAGTTGATATCCTCAATATACATGCAAAAGACTATGGGAATAGATAAACAAAACTTAGGCACAACACACCCACAAAACACACACCATACACATGCAAATCCATATACTTTGCTTTACTTTTTTTTTTGTCATCTGTTTTGTTTTAGATACTTTGAAAGTTCATTCGTTTGTAAATAATTTTTAGCCAGGGGCAAAATCGATACTTCACTTAAGATTTTTGCATATAAATTTCCAAGTAAAGTCTGACGCGGCGGCTTTCTTTTGTACATTTTGTCAAGCTCCAAAGTTTCAGACACAGGCCAAAGTTATATATGCCGATAATGCACAAATAGAAGGAGCAAAAATGGAAAGAAAAATGAAGAAAAACCAACAAAGCAGAAAGCAACAAAGACTGAAGCATAGGCATGGAAAAATATGAAGTTTCACTATTAAAGTTTCCCCATTGTTGTCTAGCCATTTTTTCAAAATTTTATTGAACCAGTTACATTTTAAGGTTTCAAAATATTGTTTCACAGACTTCTTAAATCTTTCGAAAAATTCTGTTTTAGTATATTAATGAAATGTTACTGCATTTCTGGGCATGGAAAATCGCATTTAAATTAGGCAAACATTTTAAAGTCGGGCTTCATTATTGGGTGCCAGGACACTTCGCACCATAAAATAGTAATTTTTTATCTTTTAAGAATTGGAACTTGTGCCACTTTATTTGTTTTTTGTTCTTCTAATATTTGTTTCGATCACTCTCTCTTTCGAACACTTTCTCTTTCGAGTGTCTCTCTATTTTCTTTAAATTTTTTCTTATTTTCTCCGTTTGCTTTCATTAACTTTAAAAAGTTTTGTTGACTATGGAATTACCATAAATATATTTTACGCCTCTCCTCTTTTCCTACTTAATTTGGTTTCCTTATCCCCTTGTCACTCTGCCACATCGATTTGCCAGTTGACAACATGCAAATTAATTAACAACATTTGCCACCGTTCTTATTTGTGGTAAATTATTAATTTGGCCAGACATTACGCAGTAAGCAGCAGTGCAACGAAACAGGAAAAAAAATGTATAATAAAATGAAACTGAGAACTGTCCAAAAGCGTGCGAAATAAGCCACCAGCCGTGAGCAATTTTAATTACCAGGCAACAACAACAAGGCAGCAGGAACAAGGCAATAAATGGCAACTGGGAATTGGTAGGAGAAGTTGGCAAAATGACTCACACACACACACACACACTCACGCACATTTTAAATGCCACAAAATGGCAAATGTTATGTGCGTGTGTGCATTTTATGACATTGCCAATTTACAAAATTTCATAAATATAAATTGCTCTTAAATGTTAAAATAAAACAATTAAAATTCGCGTTTTGTAAACCAACAAATTGACTATATCCTCACGTGTGACTGAATAATAATAGCTCATTTTGACTCCATTCAAGCGAACGAACTAATTTATTATATGTATGCATGTATGTATGTATGTATGTACATATGTATAAAATACAAGTAAATACATACAATTGTACATGCTAATCTACGAGTTGTTACCGAACAAATCCAACTTTATGTAGTTACCTGTCGTTTTGAATATTTGCCTTCCATTATTTTCTGCTGCAGTTGTAAAAGAAACAGTTCTTTTTCTATTAATTTTTCCAATTGATTATGCATTTTTCCAGCAATTAAATTATAGAACCTGAACTGAACGCTTTCCAAATTTAACTGCGAATAAACTCACATCAGATTATGAAATAGCGCGACCCATGCAAATATAAAAATCAGTGATTACCTACTTTTGAATACTCTATAAGCTTTTTTTATGGGGTTAAATTTTTATACACTTGCAAAAGTGTATATTAATTTTGGTCAGAAGTTTGCAACGCATAGAAGGAAACATCTCCGACTATATAAAGTATATATATTCTTGATCAGCATGATGAGCTAAGTTGATATAGCCTTGTCCGTCTGTCCGTCCGTCCGTCCGTCCGTCCGTCCGTCCGTCTGTCCGTCTTTTTGGATCAACGCAATCTCCTCCGAGACCCTTGGAGCTACAGAGCTGAAATTTTGCACCTAGGCTTCTTTTTGCTGCAGGCATTGTATATCTCGGAATCATCCCGATCGGATGACTATATCATATAGCTCCCATAGGAACGATCGGTCAGGAATAAGGTTTAACATCAATAACTCAGTTGTTTCTTAATCGAATGTCACTAAATTTGGTGTTTGTGAGTTTTATGTAATCCCCAACATATATACCAAGTTTCATTAGAATCGGTCGACTATATGATATAGCTCTCATAGGACGATCGGCCAAGAATTGGGTTTAACATCTATAACTCTGTTGTTTTTCAATCGAATGTCACTAAATTTGGTGTTTATGAGTTTTATATAATCCTCAATACATATACCAAATTTTATCAGAATCGATCGACTATATCATATAGCTCCCATAGGAACGATCAGTCAAAAATATAGTTTTTGATCAATAACTTCGGTGTTTTTGAAGCAATCGTCACGAAATTTGTTATTTGACAATTTTATATAAAAAGAAATATATTTTTTAAGTTTTATCAGAATCGGTCGACTATATGCTATAGCTGTTATAGGAACAATCGGGGGAAAAAAAAATTTGCTTTAATTTTTTTTTTATGCCACGGACATCAAATTTATATTTGATGGGTTTTATATACTTCCTTATGATTCTGGTAAATTATATATAAATCAAAAAGACAGTTTGCAAGGGTATACGAACTTCGGCACGGCCGAAGTTAGCCCATCCTTCTAGTTATTTTTTAGCGTAGGAGCCATACCATACAATAGGATATCTTAACAGACGCAAGCATTTCTGGGGACCAAACCTAATGCTCATGTTACATCAGGACTTATAGACGCCATGTATAGAAGAGTTCATGGTTACTCTAAAAGTAATGAAAAAACAGATAAATTCGCACATTTCTATTCTACATTATCTATCGTATTTTTTAAATATCTTAATTAGATTTAACAATAATATTATTGTCAAAAGAGAACACAAGACAAATTTATAAAAACAAATAAAAAATTGAAAGCCGTCTTGATTGGGCATAATCGAAATACTCTATTCCGAAAGCGTATCAAGTTGTTTAAGTCGTTATCAGAGTTGTCACAAACATATACATACATACATAAACCCACATGTGTTGAATTGTTGAACATACTGTACATATGTACATACGTACGCATGAAAGTTGTTGATAAGAAAAAAAGGTTATTATTTACTTTGACTTTTCGCGCTCAATACAGCCTTAAGGGTAATGAATGTGGTACCAAACGAAAGGAAAAAAATCACCGAGTGCGCCTTGACGATTTCTTGCTTAGTTTTTGCACAATTAAAAAAATAAAAATGACTTTTTAATCGAAATGAAGCAAGCAAGTCGTCCCTGCCGACATTGAGTATACCCTGTACCAAGTAAAAGTACTCCATAAAGTCAAAAACGATCAAAATCGCCATCAATTTACAAAAAAAATTCTCTTAGCTTGCACTGCTTGCCATGCAGCAACAGCGAACGCATGCTATCTCGCTCACACTTAACAGCCCATTTTGCATGGGGCGTTTCAGTACAAAACGGAAATACGTATATCTCCGATAATTATTGTCCGATTTCGACTAAATTTGGTCAGTTGGTGCATATTGGGTATATTATTAAGTGTGCCAAATAAGAATTCGATATCTTCATTATAGCTCAAGTTATAGTTTTTTCTAAATTACGGGGGCGGAAGTGGGCGTGGCAAAAATTTAAAACAAACTTGACCCGCTTATACAATAGACGGATGTTGACACCAAATTTGGTTGCTCTAGCTCTTATAGTCTCTGAGATCTCGGTGTTCATACGGACGGACGGACGGACAGACGGACAGACGGACATGTCTCAATCGACTTCGCTATTGATACTGATCAAGAATATATATACTTTATAGGGTCGGAAAATTTTCCTTCTGCCTGTTACATACATTTTAGCGACTTTAATATACCCTTTTACCCTATGGGTACAGGGTATAAAAATATCGAAATACCTGCAGAGAAGTGAAAAGAAATTTATTTTGCAGAACACAGTGGCAAAATAAAAAATTTCGGCCGCCGAATTTCACTTTAAAGGCTGAAGGACTTATAAATTTAATTTAAAAAAAATCAAATTTGGGTTTGTAAAAAACCACAAGTAAAGTCCAACTTTCTGGCAGCGCTATATTTTTGAAGGTGTACC
The DNA here is from genome assembly GCA_037075365.1 of Drosophila emarginata. Lineage (NCBI taxonomy): Eukaryota > Metazoa > Arthropoda > Insecta > Diptera > Drosophilidae > Drosophila > Drosophila emarginata. Next base: position 8,845,125 of record JBAMCD010000260.1, read on the forward strand.
AAAAATAAACGTTTGCCAACACAGAAGTTTAAATCTAGCCTTTTTACTCCATTTGGAACTTTACAACACTAAAAATCGGAGGAGTCAAAAAAGATATTTACTCTTAAAAGAGCCCTCTCTGGGTAATGCGTACGTCATCATCATCATTACCACATTATTATCATCACATCAATGTATGTATGTATGTTCGTTGGTTGGAAAATTGTTTTTCCTTAGCTACACCTGCTGCCACTCAGCAGGGTTTGTAGTCCTGCAGAACCTGCGCTTGAAGTTTACTCCAGGTATACGGTTCAAGATTTTGCAATATGGCTAAATATCGTAGAAAGTCCTTGTAATAGAATTCATCTTGCGGTTCATTTGGATTCACCTTGTGATACGATGCCAAATCATGATAGATGAATTTACGTGGAATTTCCAATTGCAAGCTAAAAATATTGTATAGCTGATTAAAAACTCCACTTCCATCGTTATGATGCATCAATGTTTGGGCAAAACTATGGAAAGAGAAAATAAACTAAAGATAATTAAAAAGATTTTATATTTTTGTAGTTCTAACACTAACCAAGCATCGTTTAGTGGGGTATTGAGTTCTGGTAACTGAATGATTAGATTTATCTCTGGCTCATCAGGAATTGGTGGGGATTGCAATTGTTTTAGGAAATTAGCTGGCAATAGTGTTAAACGTATTGTCTTTATGACTTTGATTACATATTGGCTACGTGTTGGCCAGTCATGTGTTAGCCAACGAACAGCTGAAAAGAACACCTCCTTTTCGGTATTCACGGCCAGCTCATCCGAATCGAGAAGGGCACAAACATTTTGTATTGGAAGATTAATAAACTCAATGCTGGCTACCAGTGTCAGGAAGAAACATTTGATCCGCTGCATCATGAGTGTGTCAATGTGGAGAAAACCATCTAGCAATTGACATTTGTGGGCCACCAAAAAGGCTTGATCCTCGTAATACAAATTTTGCTGATCTAGCATGTACCAAGCCAACTGAACAAGTTCATCAATTTTTAGATATTTGGCCACAATCAGCATTTCAATAATTTCTGATCGTTCCATATCCGTTTTACCATGTAACATCCAATTGTAGACATGTTGAAAACCCAAGGCTGGTACCTGATCAGCGGGAAGATTCAATACACCGCTATCTTTGGCCAATTCGACTGCATCGGTGTAAACAGATAGCAATAAACGATGGCATTTGAATTCCTCATCACCAATGCGAACCTTTAAATCAGGATGCTCATTGCGATCCCAGAAATCGAGCAATTCATCTATTACCGATTTCTTTTTTTCCAAATCTATCGAGAGATCATCGATATTTATATGATTGCCACCAGCGAATTTGGCAATACTAATTAAAGGTATGGTAGGCTCTAATGGCAATTCTTTCCCGCTCGTTGTCTTATTTTTTTGGGCCATTATATTCAACTGAAAATTTTGATTTTTATAATATAAAACAATTTGGGAGTAAATGAAGCCTTCCTTGATATTTTAGTTTTGTACTATCTGTCAATAATTATGAGAGTCAAATCTAACCATCATTCATCATAGTCGGAAAAGAGAAAGTGAGTTTGAACTTAAAAAGGATACTAAATACAGTGAAAACTATCTTGGACGGACAGCGAGAGAGAGAGGGAGAAGAATTGTCCACACAATAGAATCTATATATGTATGTATATATATATTTTTTTTTTTCAAACTCATTTCCTCCTGGCATTTGTAAATGCGACACACTTACATTTGTCTGTCTGAGTCACGGGTTTGATAACGATATCGACAAGAAATGCAGTGCAGCGTAAATGGGCTTTTAGTTTTTGCTTTTAATTTTGGCCAATTAGACGAACAATACGCTCTCAAATTATGCAACATGGCGCGACAATTCAATTTGCAATGCCCTTCCTTTTTATGCTTACCCCGAAGCTCACCGAAAAGTAAACACGTGACCAAAAAAAAGAAAAAGCAACATAAACATACAGAAGAGTAAATGAGACAGACGCAGAGTGAGAGGGAGAACCAGACACGTTGTGTTGAAAAATCCCTGGAGAAATTAGTTTGATTTATGTTGAGTTTCCGGTGCAAATAAATTGCCAAGTTTACAGAACTTTGGGGCCCAATGCAGACGCATAATTGATTATGCGAGAGGCGTCCAAATACACAGACCGATAGAGAGCCCCCCGCACCCTCATCCCCACTTCACCATCGGTAGACAGCGACGAGGAATAGAGTAGAGGAAAGAGTGTCGATTATAATATCGAAATTGGGATATAAGAAGAGGACTTGGCTAGTAGCCAATCAAATTGACACAATACTTTTTATACTTATAATGTATATAAATTCTTGATCAATATTTTTGATTTTATAAAGTACTTTTACTTGGTACAGTAAATTTTCAATTGCTCCAATAATAAACATGATTCAGGAATTAAAATAAAAAAAAATAATAAGTAAATAAATACATATATGCTTATCATTTTGCTTTTTAAAAAACGAACACTATCGACTAGTCGACAATTTCTATTTCTTATTTAGTTTAGTTTGGTAACGAACCTCAACCGATTAACATCGTTATTTCTCTTGCATTAAATAAAATCACTTACTACCAAAAAATCCAAAGATGGCCGTTTGCAGGCGTAAATTTTCTGATCCAGATAGTGATTCAGAAGACCTAATGAGAATGGCAATGATGAGGACAGTGGAATTTAATGCAACGATGATGGCAATTACACCTCAGGTACCTAATATGAGGTCGAGGCATCCAATGAATTTAAGTTTCAACTTAGGTGCCAATGGAGGACGATCTAAACGAACTGAAAGAACTTTTAAAACTCGAAACGGCCAGAGTTACATTTCCAATGAGACAGTAACAGAAGTTGACGGTGCCGACTGTCCAATGTCTTTGACTATAAGTGTAGATCCTTGTAAAATGTTGTTCGGATGATGACAGCGGGTTTCATCATAATGTAAAATTTTATTGTGTAAAAATGTGTAAAAATGAAATCAATAAAATTGTGCTTATAAAAACAATAAATTTTTGTCATAAAAAAGTGATCAAATTATTTATTTAACTAGACAACTATGCATAGAATTTACTGGTCAAACGGTGAACCTTCAAGACCATGGACAAGAATATATCGACGCTAAATAGTAAAAACTAGTAGGAGTAAAATAAAATGTGTGACATGCGATCAATAGCATGCTCCCCTGAGTGACATGCGATCCATAAGTCCAGCTGAGTCCAGCATTAGCGTCTTTCGAAGCACAAGCTGTGCCCCGTCCATCGGAAGAAATTACGTCCTCAGCTGGATTAATCCATTGACGTTGCTCTTCTTGAGTTTTGTGTAGTTCAATGATGTCATCTTTTAAAGTTGCCATTTGTTCAGTTTGTGTTTGATGTGTTTCATCCACTCGAACAACCAGTTTTGATCATTTTTCCCTTATATCCCGCAGCAAAACTTCATTTGTATTTTGTGAAGCTACTACTACAGTTCGTGCGTACATATGTACATATGTATATAAAACTAGTCAAACCTATATTTAATGTTCGTATTTCGAAAAAAAATATACATATTTCATATAAACAATATTTTTTGGTCCGATTATTCCTATAGTAGCTATAGCATATAGTTGACTGATTCTGCTAAAACTCAATAGAAATACATATGTACACATGTATGTATACATATACATACATACATATGTACATACATATGTGAATACTATCGCTTTTAAAACGATCAAATTATTGAACCATAACTGTATTTTTGACTAATCGGTTGTATGAGAACTACATATTGTATGATATTGTCAATCGATTCTGGTAAAACTTAATGGATATATTTTTAATTAGATAAAACTTACAATCATTAAATTTCGTTATATACATATACGATTGAAAAATAGTTCTTGATCTTTAACCCTTATTCTCAACCGATCGTTTCTATAGGAGCAACATATGTATTTACATATGATATACTCAATTTTTTAGGAATCGGTGCTCATGCGTCAATTTTGTGTATCCAAGTCGGAGTCTAATCATTTTTACTTGAGTTTTCCTAGGAATTTATTTGTGATCTATGTAGGTTCTTTAAGTAGTTGTCGACGTTAAACTACATTGGATATGTTGTTGATGATATGTATGTACATATGTATGTATGTATGTATGTCTGTCTGTTTACGTCTGTTCTATTTAAGTTGGCGAAAGTTAAGAGTGGTGATGTCGTAGCTATCTTTGCTTCTTTATCTGCGTATTCGTTGCCCATTATCCCTACGTGACTGGAGACAAATACATAGAATTTTCACTTTGTTTTTGTATGTATATTATTTATGGTAAATTATTTACTTTGACTCCTCGGATTTTTAGTGTTGTAAAGTTCCAAATGTAGTAAAAAGGCTACATTTGAACTCCAGTGTTGGCAAACGTCAATTTTAGGTACACCGGCAAAAATATAGCGCTGCCAGAAAGTTGGACTTATGTTTTTTTACAAACCCAAATTTGTTTTTTTTTTTTAATCAAATTTATAAGTTTTACAGCCTTTTAAAATAAAATTCGTCGGCCGAGTTTTTTTATTTGGCCACTGTGCTGTGCAAAATAAATTTCTTTTCACTTCTCTGCAGGTATAAATGCACTATTAAGGAGAGTTGGTAAAAATAAAGATTCTTTAGCTAAATTTCTTCGAACGTTTTAACGATTCTCATCAAACACAAACTGAACAAATGGCAGCTTTAAAAGATGATATCATTGAACTACACAAAACTCAAGAAGAGCAACGTCAATGGATTAATCCAGCTGAGGACGTAATTTCTTCCGATGGACGGGGCACAGCTTGTGCTTCGAAAGACGCTAATGCTGGACTCGGCTGGACTTATGGATCGCATGTCACTCAGGGGAGCATGCTATGGATCGCATGTCACACATTTTATTTTACTCCTACTAGTTTTTACTATTTAGCGTCGATATATTCTTGTCCATGGACTTGAAGGTTCACTGTTTGACCAGTAAATCCTATGCATAGTTGTCTAATTAAATAAATAATTTTATCACTTTTTTATGACAAAAATTTTTTATTTTTATAAGCACAATTTTATTGTTTTCATTTTTACACAATAAAATTTTACATTATGATGGAACCCGCTGTCATCATCCGAACAACATTTTAAAAGGGTCTACACTTATATTCACAGACATTGGACAGTCGGCACCGTCAACTTCTGTTACTGTCTCATTGGCAATGTAACTCTGGCCGTTTCGAGTTTTAAAAGTTCTTTCAGTTCGTTTAGATCGTCCTCGATTGGCAGCTGCGTTGAAAGTTATATTAAATGGATTCTTCGACCTCATATTAGGTACCTGAGGTGTAATTGCCATCATCGTTGCATTAAATTCCACTGTCCTCATCATTGCCTTACTCATTAGGTCTTCTGAATCACTATCTGGATCAGAAAATTTACGCCTGCAAACGGCCATCTTTGGATTTTTTGGTAGTAAGTGATTTTATTTAATGTAAGAGAAATAACGATGTTAATCGGTTGAGGTTCGTTACCAAACTAAACTAAATAAAAATTAGAGATTGTCGACTAGTTGATAGTGTTCGTTTTTTAAAAAGCACAAAAATTGCAAATTGAATTGTCGCGCCATGTTGCATAATTTGAGAGCGTATTGTCGTCTAATTGGCCGAAATTAAAAGCAAAAACTAAAAGCCCATTTACGCTGCACTGCATTTCTTGTCGATATCGTTATCAAACCCGTGACTCAGACAGACGTATGTAAGTGTGTCGCGTTCACAAATGCCAAGAGGAAATGAGTTTGAAAAAAAAATATACATATATACATACATATATAGATTCTATTGTGCGGTCAATTCTTCTCCCTCTCTCTCGCTGTCCGTCCAAGATAGTTTTCACTGTATTTAGTATCCTTTTTAAGTTCAAACTCACTTTTTTTTTTACGAATATGATGAATGATGGTTAGATTTGACTCTCATAATTATTGACAGATAGTACAAAACTAAAATATCAAGGAAGGCGTCATTTACTCCCAAATTGTTTTATATTATAAAAATCAAAATTTTCAGTTGAATATAATGGCCCAAAAAAATAAGACAACGAGCGGGAAAGAATTGCCATTAGAGCCTACCATACCTTTAATTAGTATTGCCAAATTCGCTGGTGGCAATCATATAAATATCGATGATCTCTCGATAGATTTGGAAAAAAAGAAATCGGTAATAGATGAATTGCTCGATTTCTGGGATCGCAATGAGCATCCTGATTTAAAGGTTCGCATTGGTGATGAGGAATTCAAATGCCATCGTTTATTGCTATCTGTTTACACCGATGCAGTCGAATTGGCCAAAGATAGCGGTGTATTGAATCTTCCCGCTGATCAGGTACCAGCCTTGGGTTTTCAACATGTCTACAATTGGATGTTACATGGTAAAACGGATATGGAACGATCAGAAATTATTGAAATGCTGATTGTGGCCAAATATCTAAAAATTGATGAACTTGTTCAGCTGGCTTGGTACATGCTAGATCAGCAAAATTTGTATTACGAGGATCAAGCCTTTTTGGTGGCCCACAAATGTCAATTGCTAGATGGTTTTCTCCACATTGACACACTCATGATGCAGCGGATCAAATGTTTCTTCCTGACACTGGTAGCCAGCATTGAGTTTATTAATCTTCCAATACAAAATGTTTGTGCCCTTCTCGATTCGGATGAGCTGGCCGTGAATACCGAAAAGGAGGTGTTCTTTTCAGCTGTTCGTTGGCTAACACATGACTGGCCAACACGTAGCCAATATGTAATCAAAGTCATAAAGACAATACGTTTAACACTATTGCCAGCTAATTTCCTAAAACAATTGCAATCCCCACCAATTCCTGATGAGCCAGAGATAAATCTAATCATTCAGTTACCAGAATTCAATACCCCACTAAACGATGCTTGGTTAGTTTTAGAACTACAAAAATATAAAATCTTTTTAATTATCTTTGGTCCATTTTCTCTTTCCATAGTTTTGCCCAAACATTGATGCATCATAACGATGGAAGTGGAGTTTTTAATCAGCTATACAATATTTTTAGCTTGCAATTGGAAATTCCACGTAAATTCATCTATCATGATTTGGCATCGTATCACAAGGTGAATCCAAATGAACCGCAAGATGAATTCTATTACAAGGACTTTCTACGCTATTTAGCCATATTGCAAAATCTCGAACCGTATACCTGGAGTAAACTTCAAGCGCAGGTTCTGCAGGACTACAAACCCTGCTGAGTGGCAGCAGGTGTAGCTAAGGAAAAACAATTTTCCAACCAACGAACATACATACATTGATGTGATGATGATAATGGTCGTAATGATGATGATGACGATGATCAGGTTGTACCAGTTACAACAAATTTACATTACCCGGCCATGTGTTATGCTTGTTGTTGTTGTTTTTATGCTTACGCTATTTTCACTTACGCTGAATTGAACGCAAGTTGTACGCATTACCCAGAGAGGGCTCTTCTAAAAGTTTCTCAAATGTTTATTTTTAGAAAAGGTTTTAAGAACCTAAAAATGAATGCCCTAATACATTCATGCTATTTATGATCAATCAAATATAAAATGTGTCGATAAGATCCCATTAATCGTAGTATTTCTTCAGATACAACCGGTAAAATCTGAATAATCGAGACAAACAAATTTGAATATTGTTTTATAACAATATATTATATTGTGTATATACTGCAATCCTGTCGATTCTCTAAATTTATCGTTATCTATTTTATTGTACTTTTCTTTGGTTCGATTGTGCTTTGAACCTCTTAAGGATCCCTCTCTCTCTCTCTCACTGTGCCTTGTCCTCGTACTTTTATTTTCCTTTTTTTTTCTTTTTGTTAATTTTCAAAACAATTTCCTCATCAGGGGAACCACATAGCCGACATCATCCTAGTCGTTGTCGTCGTCGTCGTCATCAGGCCACGTCTCCTTGTTTTCGGTTTTCATGCTCGCGGCTCTGCTTTTAAGCTTACAGTGCATACACTTCCACTAACTTCCCCCTCTCCCCTTGACACACCTGACGTTTGTTGGCAAATTGAAAATGTTTGCTATTTCCTTATTTTTTTTTTTGGTTTTGTTTTTGTTGTAGTCTGAAAAGTTCATAGGACGAGATTGCACTTGTTTGTTGGTTGATGGTAAAGATAATGATAAAGATGATGATGAGTGTGATTTTTGGGTTGCATTCACCGAAATAATAACTAGATAATAAGTATATAAACATTTGCATAATTAACATGCATGGGAAAAAATTGCAGAAAAGAGAGAAAACTACAAATGGCAAAAGAAAAGAAAGAAATCGCCTCCATCTCCATCATCATCATCATCATCGTCATCGTCATCGTCTTAATGTGTTCAACACTTTGCGGCTTGTGTGGGAGCTTTTATTAAAATCATAAATCTGCATTAAGCGGAGATGTACATATGGATGTATGTATGTGGATGCAAACACACACACTTACACCCATGCTTATGCACTGAAAAAAAAAATGTCAAAAAAAGATAATTTACAATAATCTTTATTGTAAAAAAATAAGCAAAACAGGAATCACTGCCACTTCAACTGGTCATCGAGTTATCTACTGATAAGCTTATCTACTGATTATACACTTACTTATTATAATGTATAATACAAATATTTGTCAAATTTAATTATCATAATAGCTGATTGAAAAGGTATTATTTAGTTGATATGGAATGACGCTGCAAAAGCAGATGATTGTATCAGTTTATCAGAAAAGTCAATTTTTATTTTTTAGCGTAGGAACCATACCATACAATAGAGTATCTTAACAGACGGAAGTATTTCTGGGGATCAAACCTAATGCTCATGTTACATCAGGACTTATAGCCGGCATGTATAGGAGAGTGCATGGTTACCCAAGTGTTCGTTTCAGATGTTGTAAGAGTTTGGCCGGGAGTAAGCATCTTGCTAGAATATTTCTGTGCCTACCAGGGGCAATTCGTTTTTTGCATTTTTTTTATCACTTAAACAGAGTCTTAATATTTTATTGCAAAAGTGTATAAATAGTTAAACAATATTATGTATTGTAGTGTCATATGATGTGGCATCCTAGAGGTAGAAGGTGACGTCAGCGAAAGACATACAATAAGAAGTTGCTCAATTTGTAAAATATTGCTAAATTTTTGTTTTAAATTGAAAATATTACTGAATTAGCTGAAGTTGTGTTTAATCTCTTTTCTGCTCTTATACCTCATATAAATAATAAACATTGTTATACATACAATAATTGTTCCACATATTACCGAAACGATAGTTTTATGATTTTCGAATTAAATATCATCAGCCTCTTATTAAGCCTATTTCCGTAGGTAAATCCCCAAATTTCGTCTTAATTCTAGAAATTCCTTATATTAGGCATAGGAATTTATTGCAGTGTATTTATCTATCAAACAATACTGCTTTATGTGTGTGCGCTAGGCAACGCATTTTTCATTTTTTTTTTCGGGCTTTTTCCTCGCTTTTTTTAATAAACTCTATCTCACTCACTCTCTCTCTCTCTCTCTCTCTCTTTACTCCCCGCACTCTGCGTACTGTCTCCTAAGCTCGATTCCACATTTCCAGGGTTTATGCAATGTAATTTATTTTCATCACACACAAACACACACCCACACTCTAACAAACCAAAAAAAAAGAAAAATGATTAAAAACCACTTTATAATATATATATTTTTTTATGTTTTACTTCGTTGTCACAAATTCTCGTTGACTGGCAGGAAGGGGAATAAAAGAAAAAAGAACAATTCAAATTGGAGTTTAAACAAAGTCACTAAAAGTGCTAATAAAAACCATATTCTTCAAATTGACTGCATATTAGATTTCCATTTATTTAATACAACAATTTCAAAATCTTGGTGCTCCAGGATTAAACGGAGATGGATTAAAATTAAAGGGATTCCAGTTGCCTCCCGGTGGTGGCGGCGGTCGTGGATGCACAACTCGCCCTTCGCACAGTGCAGCCACGATAAAAAGAACAGTAAAGACAAAAACGTACAGCCGACACATCTTTGATGTAGAACTGAGTGAAATTAGATTTGTGGCTTGTCTTAAATAGCCGCTTGAAACGAGAGGGAAATCCCCCTAAACGATTTAATACTGGCTCTGAATTTCAAGATAATGACGATGATCTCATTCGATCAGCTGGGGTAAAGCACTGTAGCTGGTACTTTTTATTTTCATTGTATAGCTTATCAATTAGTAAAATGACCTTGGGTTAGATTTAAGCTAATCAAATAGTATTCCACAATGTCTTTATTTTATTCAAACTAAGCAAATATAATTCCATATTTTCATGTTAATGAAAGTGAACTATTGATTTTTATATCTAACCTGATCTAATAGAGAATTTTCCTTTTCCTTTTCCTTTTCCTTGTTGTGTTGATGGCCAAAAGTTTGAAATTACAGCGCATAGTTGCGGTCAATTGTTAGTGTAAAATACCCCAAACAATTAGAAACCACAATTGCTGCCTTTGCTCTGCTGCTGCTGCTGCTGCTGTTCCTGATCCAACGAGCAACTTTTCATTTTTACTGGCACTTGCAGCCAGGACCTAGCCAGGACCTGAACGGGAGACTGCAGTTACTACACCTCTTCCACACCACAACACAACAGCAATGGGAATGGGAATGGGAATGGAAATGGCAACGGCAGCTGCAAATGCATTTTGAGGTTAATGCTCGCAGGCAAACGAACCACTGCACCACACCACCACCATCATCACCACCGACATCCAAAGCCCTACATAGGGTAACCTCAGTTCAGTGCATAGTCACCCACTCAGTTTGGTTTTATAAACTTGCCCCCAAAACATTTTCAAACTGACAGTACATTTGGTAGAATTTCTTTCCTTTTCCCCACTTAGCCTGAGCTCAACTTTGCCTCCGATTTTGGCTCCTCCTCCCTCTTCCCAGCTTACCCAATTGCTCCAATGTCTGCTGCCTGCTGTTCTGTCAAGTGAGGCGTATATAATGCGATTTTAATACAGATTTTCCAGGTTTCTCCCTTCAACCCCCCTCTTCTCAACAGGACCCGTTTTCTAAATGGGTAAAGTCTGAAGTCTGTCATGTTAGCTAGTATATTTTGTGTAATTTATAAGCCTTTTGACTGTTTATTTCTCGTTTTGTGTACATAGAAATTATATCCTGGTCCGATCAGTTAACATCTGAAATTGAGTCTAAGACGACAGATTGAACGAGACAAACAGTGAAAATTTTAAGCATTTAAGCTACTTAAGAAACTAATGCCGCAATGATTAAATATTTTTCAATATAAATAATAGGAGGAATTTAAGAATACAAGTTAAAATAATATAAAGCAAAGTCGAAATTAACTAACGCATGCTATCTCGCTCGCTCTTTACAGCCCATTTTGCACTGAACGTTTGAGTGCAAAACACAAATGTATTTCCGATAATTGTTGACCAATTTCGACAAATTATATAGTTGCCTCTGATTTTATAGTCTCTGATATCTCGGTATAAATACGGGCGAGCGAACTTTATTGGATCGGAAATGGTTCTTTTTTTAACGACTTTATTATTAGCCTATGGGGTACATTGTATAAAAAAATCTTTCCGATAAGATAAAACGTTAAAATAAAACTACTATTTCGGGCTCCCTTTACTTTACCTTGTCTCATTACTTAGTCACTCACAAGAGAATATTTATACACTTGCAAAAGTGTATATTAATTTTGGTCAGAAGTTTGCAACGCATAGAAGGAAGCATCTCCGACTATATAAAGTATATATATTCTTGATCAGCAAGATGAGCTGAGTTGATATAGCCATGTCCGTCTGACCGTCTGTCCGTCTGTCTGGATCAACGCAATCTCCTCCGAGACCCTTGGAGCTACAGGGCTGAAATTTTGCACCTTGGCTTCTTTTTGCTGCAGGCATTGTATATCTCGGAATCATCCCGATCGGATGACCATATCATATAGCTGCCATAGGAACGATCGGTCAGGAATAAGGTTTAACATCAATAACTCAGTTGTTTTTCAATCCAATGTCACCAAAATTGGTGTTTGTGAGTTTTATATAATCCTCAACACATACACCAAATTTTATCAGAATCGGTCGACTATATAATATAGCTCCCATAGGAACGATCAGTCAAAAATATAGTTTTTGATCAATAACTTGGGTGTTTTTGAAGCAATCGTCACGAAATTTGTTATTTGACAATTTTATACAAAAACAAATATATATTTTAAGTTTCAGCAGAATCGGTCGACTATATGCTATAGCTGTCATAGGAACAATCGGGGAAAAAAATTTGTTTTAATTTTTTTTTTTATGACACGGACATCAAATTTATAAGTATTTGATGGGTTTTATATACTTATGATTCTGGCAAATTATATATAAATCAAAAAGACAGTTTGCAAGGGTATACGAACTTCGGCACGGCCGAAGTTAGCCCATCCTTCTAGTTATTTTTTAGCGTAGGAGCCATACCATACAATAGGATATCTTAACAGACGCAAGCATTTCTGGGGACCAAACCTAATGCTCATGTTACATCAGGACTTATAGACGCCATGTATAGAAGAGTTCATGGTTACTCTAAAAGTAATGAAAAAACAGATAAATTCGCACATTTCTATTCTACATTATCTATCGTATTTTTTAAATATCTTAATTAGATTTAACAATAATATTATTGTCAAAAGAGAACACAAGACAAATTTATAAAAACAAATAAAAAATTGAAAGCCGTCTTGATTGGGCATAATCGAAATACTCTATTCCGAAAGCGTATCAAGTTGTTTAAGTCGTTATCAGAGTTGTCACAAACATATACATACATACATAAACCCACATGTGTTGAATTGTTGAACATACTGTACATATGTACATACGTACGCACGAAAGTTGTTGATAAGAAAAAAAGGTTATTATTTACTTTGACTTTTCGCGCTCAATACAGCCTTAAGGGTAATGAATGTGGTACCAAACGAAAGGAAAAAAATCACAGAGTGCGCCTTGACGATTTCTTGCTTAGTTTTTGCACAATTAAAAAAATAAAAATGACTTTTTAATCGAAATGAAGCAAGCAAGTCGTGCCTGCCGACATTGAGTATACCCTGTACCAAGCAAAAGTACTTCATAAAGTCAAAAACGATGAAAATCGACATCAATTTACAACAAAATTCTCTTTACAGCCCAAAACGGAAATACATACGTATGTACATATATCTCCGATAATTATTGTCCGATAAGATTTGGTCAGCTGGTGCACATTGACTATATTATTAACTGTGCCAAATAACAATGCGATATCTTTAGCTATTATAGTCTCTGAGACGGACGGACAGACGGACATGTCTCAATCGACTCGGCTATTGATACTGATCAAGAATATATATGTATACTTTATGGGGTTGGAAAATTCTCCTTCTGAGTGTTACATACATTTTAGCGACTTTAATATACTATTTTACCTTATGGGTATAGGGTATAATAAGTACTCTGTTCTCTGTCGATCATTTCCGTCTTTTGAAAAGTATCATGATAAGCACTAAGACATATTTATAATACATATGTACATATATGTATATATATATATAGTAGTATGCATTCATTGTTACGATTTGTTAGGGGAAATAAATTTATGATGTACCTCTACTTGGTTTAAACAATAATGATAAGCACTAATACATATTTATAATACATTTGTATATGTATATATAGATAGTAGAATGCATTTGTTGTTACGATTTGATAGGGGAAATACTTATATGAACTACCTCTACTTAGTTTAATCAATAAGTGTTTAGTTAAATCGAAAACCTACTTCCTAATATTTTGCAATTAAGTATCAGCAACAGGTGTTATAGTCAACCATTGCTATCAAAGCAAAACTTTTAAAGCATCCATAAAATGGCGACAAAGTACAACTAAGTAAGTGTCCATGTGAATGGGAGAGTGTGTGTGTATAGAATGTCTGCTTCTCGCAATCCTATTAAAGTATCAGACAATCTAATCAACGTCAGTACTGTGGCGGTTGTAGAAGCTCAAAAACCGCGTATCCTTTTTGTACACGCGCTAAATGTTGCCGAAAGGACGACACCGCTGTGAAAATGAGGTAGAGGACATTCGGATGGGCGGCGATATACACAATTGCTGACAGCTAACCATTCTAACCATTCGCTGTACAACTAAACATGTAGATAGACAAGCCAGATAGACAACAACAATCGTATTACCAGACAAAATGTCCACTAAAATCTAAGCCCAGAATGAGAGGGCGACGGAATGAGGAGTGGAATAGCTGGATGGGTCACTGGGAAACAGTAGACTGAGTTAGACCGATAGAAAGGGAGTGAGTGAGATGAGAGGAGAGGAGAGCAGAGCCATTGTCTGTTGTAGTGACTCTTGCCATTGCTGATTGTTGGTCTGCGTCAGTTTAATTTGAATACACTTAAGTGTCTTGCGGTTTACCAGCCCCAGCCCCAGCAGCAGTTCCAGAACCAGAACCAGACCCAGCCCCAGCCCCAGTGTTCAGTGCCCGTCACGTCACAAGAATTTTCAATTGAAAATCACTTCAAGTTTAATTTGATTGCCGACTGCTTCTTGTGGACCGACCGACAAGTGGAAATCTTTGCATTGCTTTTCGAGATCGACTATATAAATATATATACACATACATACATCTTTCGATCCCTTTCTCTGTCTTTTCATTTTTAATCACATTTTCGCATTTTGCATTAATATTGATGAGAAGCTTGTTACTTTTTGCATAATTTTTACCTTCTCGTTTTTTATATTTTTTGTTTCTATTTTTTTTTTACCCGAAAAGGTAGACTTTTCCGGCTGGATAAAGTTTCATTACTCGATTATTTCAACAACAACGAACAGCAGAAGTGAAATGAAATCAAATCTCAAGAAAACCCAAGGAAAAGTAAACGAAAAAAATCAAATTTACAGACGACAACGATGCCAAGTAAGGAAAAATGCAACTGTTTCACCACAACTCTATGATACACTATTTATGTAAAATTAATTTAAAAAAAAATTCAATTAATCGAAAGTTTGCAAAATAAACAATAAAAAAGTGTGGCTGCATATTTTATTGAAAAAAATATTAAAACCAACATAAATGAGAAATATACCCACTAAATTAAGTGTAGACAAGAGAAAAAAAGTATGATAAAATTGGATTTTCATTATTTGCAGCATATTACACACAGTGTGTCCTGATCCTGCAGCCCTTGCCATATCCTTTTTAAAGGCATGCCCAATCATACATGCGTACCTACATATAGAAATCGTATATATGTATATACATATATCGATAGGCACATAAGGACTAAGTTTGTTTGGCTGCAACGTGACGTATACGCAACAGCAAATAAAGCCTCATGCATAATACACACACACAGACACACACACCTACAAAGAACAAGAGAAAGAGATATAAAAAAAAAAGTGAAGAGAAGACAGAAAACTGACAGGCCAGGCAACATAGGCAGGATGGCAGCAACCGAATGGACCCTTTGGGCTAGGAAATTAATTAAATTAAGTCAACGAAAAGTGAAACGCCACGCACACACACACACACAGACACACACACTCGTATTCGTATTCGTACTTGTTGTATTATCCTGTTATCCTGGCAGCAGGAAGCATTTGTGCCCGCAGGACACAGTCTTTGACATTCGTCGTAGTCGTTGTCGTCGCTTTTGATGCCACCGCCCTCCGCGATAAGCTCGCTTCGTTATAATCCTAATTAAATATTTAGGTTTACTCTATGGCTGTATTTACTCTTTTTCCTCTTCCTTTTCTCTCTTTCACTATCTGTGTGGGTTTTCCCTCTCATCATCTTCTCGATAAGCAACTGACAAGGATATACTAGGCAAGGGTTAATTGCATTAAAGTTATGACAATTGCCAGCAAATTTTGTGAAAACGAAATCTAAAAGGGCAAAAGGCATCAAATCTGATTGCAGTAATTAACTGAATTCAACTCAAATGTAATTAACTAAAGCATCAAGTACAGTTGTGTACAAAGTTGAATCAAGTCGGAAACCTAAAACAGAGTACAGTTACGCATAAAAGTCAAATGATTCGACTGGAAAACATGTGAAATTTATTAAAATAGAAATTCCTTCTCTTAATTTTACTAAAAATAACTCAGTGTTACTAAGTGGTACAGTTATGCACAAAAGTCAAGTGATCCACATTAAAAATTGATGCAAATTTACATTGTTTGTCCATTTATATTTCATTGTTTGCAGAAAAAGTTTCAACAGAAGCCGCTTAAAGTCTGCCCACAACTCTCCACACCTCACTCTATCCCTTTCCTCCTGCCTCTCTCTCTCTGTCTCTCTTTCTCTCTGTTTCCCAGTACATTTATCTCCCGCCATGTTTATTCTCTTTGTCTGCTCTTGAAACAGCGCGCAATTTGTTTTAATCAACAAAGTCAAAAAGGGGGAAACATAGATCTCTCCATTCTTCAACTCAAAAATGTAGAATAAAAAAAAAGATTAAATAAACTTTGCGTTGGCCCAACAACAATTTGCCCAACGTCATCGTCTGCGGTTTTAGCAGGGCAAGCCCCGAACTAGGACCAGGATATCAACTCCAGCTCCAACTCTCTGGCTAGGAGAGGACTATGTCCAGACACAACGCTGACAGGACAAGAACGTGACTAGCCGCCGGCGGCTGCTATACCATCCTTTCGGCATTCTCTCGGCATCCTTTTCAACTGTTGCAATTGCAAAATCCTTTAACTGTTTAATTTCTCCAGCAAGAAATGAAAAATTACATTACAGTACACTATACAGTGAGCCAATAAAAATCCTTTAACAAAATGAACTGCAAAACCGCCAAAAATGAAAATAAAAAAAATTAAAATACTTTCATTGAAAATATCTAGTAATTCTGTTTCATACATATGTACATATGTATGTATGTAAGTCCTGGCAAATATAAATGATGGAAATACCTCAGCGGGCCATAAATTATCACAAAAGGCTCTTTTGATATATTGGCTAACCACAATATGGCCAAAGGACAATGCAAGAAACAAAAACCAAAATGAAAAATATTTCAACATTTTTTGCTCTCAATAAAAAACATAAACAAACGGATACATATCGAGATACTCTTACTGTAAAAGGGTATTACGTTTCAGTGCGTCTCCACTTTATTTTAGTAGGTAAAAAATAAAAAATACTTTGAATTTAACCATTTAAATTTTTGATCAATATTGCAACAAGGAAATAGTTATTTTGGTCAGAAGTTTGCAACTCATAGAAGAAAGTATCTCCGACTTTATAAAGTATATATATATATATTCTGGATCGGCACGACGAGCTAAGTTGATATAACCCTGTCCGTCTGTCTGGATCAACACGATCTCATCGGTTCTTTTTTGCTGCTGGCATTGTACATTCATATATGTATCTCCGATCTCGATCGGATGACAATATGCTATAGTTTTGGCTGTAAATTTTAGTTTGAAAAACTTTCCTTCTTTCCATTTTCAACACTTTTCCTCCTTTCCAAACTACTCAACAATTTCTAATATTACTTATATATGAGTAGCCTTCTTTTAAATATAATTCCCACTCCAATTCAATAGCTTAAAGTGTATAACAATTTCGATATTGCAGATGTAGCCTAATACTACTTATATTTTTACACTTGACTATTGCCATTGTGTGTATTTATCTTTGTGTGTGTTGGGTATGTGTGTGTTGGGTGTGTGTGTGTGTTATCAATAAAGCAAATTGAATTTTGTGCGGTGCAAAATGTGTCACTGAGGTCGATCAAGATAAATGTCTGCAAACAACAACAACAACAACAACAATAGCAACAACGACAGGAGCAGGAGCAAGAAGACAAACACAGAGAAATAGGCAGCAAGAACAGCGCTGATTTTGCCTTGGCAGAGGCAGACCAGAGGTCATAGGTCATTGTTTAATGTTTGATGATTTTGTGATGGTACCGAAAAGTGTCTCTCAGTCAGCATTTGAAATGGGCAAATTAAATTAATGTTTAGTTGTTTGTTTGTTTGTGTTTGCTTGTGTATGTCTTTTGGATTGTCTTGTCATTTGCGGCATTGATAAATGAAAAGGTTAAATGGTAAGGTAAGTTTGACCAATTGTATAGGTCATCACAATACCTTAGATTAACACAATACATTTCCGAGGAGAACAAAAAAGCAAAAAATAAAATGTTGCGAATTGAGATATTTTGCCCATTTGTATAGAATTCTGTTCACATACTTCGAATGCAATGAATCATAGCAAATCATTTTGCTGCTTGATTTATTATGTTTCTATCTCTGATCTCTGACAGGGGTATTGGCATCATGTATCTTATTTGTTATATGTGTTTATGTGTATTTTATTTTTGTGTTCTGTAAGTTGGCAAAAAAAATAAAAATAAAAACACACTCAATCGATTGTTAACAAGGCTCAAAACAAGAAAAACACATGACAAATGTCCTTGAGTTTTTATATTTTATGTTGTCTACTTTTTTGCTGGCTTGTCATTTCTTTAGATCTAACTAATTAAGTCATAAATCTTAATCATTACAAATCGAAAATATGTAACCCAAAAGTCAACCTAAATTAAAACTTAATAAAATCATATCTCTTAATATTTCTTTTTTTACTTTATATACAATTAGGCAAGCTAAAAATTTCTTAAACTAAGAAACTAGACAAAAACATATAAATGAGTCATTAACAAGAAATAATTAATTAATTAATTCGGATGTGTGAATAGCCATTCCATAACGATAAAAATCTGTATTTGCTTTTTCTTTGAGAAATTTAAACCATTCGACTTATTCTTAACTTTATTTTTAAACACATTCCAAAATTTCAACATATGTATAATTACATTTACAACATATTCATGCGAATTACTTTGATCTTATTTGAGGCGATCTAAGTTAATAATAAAATTAATTTCATTTTAGTCACAAATTGATTGTTGGTCTTATTGATGCAATTGATAAATTAATAGATTATAAAGACAATTGTTTGATTTTTCATGCCCGTATAACAATTTGAATGCAATTAAAGCCACATAATAATTTCAGTTGAAATTCCTAGCATTTATCCAATGCTTTTTGCCACTGGCCCTGAAATTGTTGTTGGAGGTGTTGAACGGACAGACCGACGGACGATGCCGGCTGCTAAAAACTGCAATGTCATTGTTGCGAGGCTGAGGGCATCGGCGGTATGAACAAAAAGCATGTGGCTAGTAATTCATTACCCAGACCCCATTTTGCCACTCCTACACACTGACAACAATTGCACATGGCGCTGCTTTTGCTGCTGCTGCCGCGGCCAATGCCATTTAATGTGCAAACAAAAGGCATAAAAAAAGTAGGTAAAAGAACCACAGAAAACAAAAAAAAAATTAAAAAAAAAGGACAATGTTATGAAGTATTTGTAAAGTGCAGACGGCGCACAAAGGCTGGACAGATACAACAACAACAAAAAAAAAATGGCGGGAAAAAAAACGAAGTGAAAAAAAACTGCCGCTCTATGCTAAAAGTTAAAATAACGAACGATAATTAATGGAATGACAACATAAAGCAGGCAACAATTTCAACCAGAATGAATCCAGAACCAGACCGAACTCAGACATTCGTAGTAGTGTCTGGATGTTTATTGAACTTCTGGTGGTAACCAAAAAAACAAAAGAGGGAAATGAAAGCACAGGACATAAAAAAAAAAAAAAGATGAACCGGAAGCCAAAGTCGTCACCAAATGCCGTCATGTGAATTGGTTGCTGGAGAAAGAGGAGGAAATGCATTGTTTCACGCCCAATTTCATTTTTCGAATTTATTAAGCGAGCTCAAGGGTGAGAGACAAAATGGAGAAAGAGCAAATCGAGAGAAACTAAAAGAGAGAGAGAGAGGCTGGAGAGACTGAGAAGTGTATGCACTTCAGAGCCTGTAATTAATGGGGAAGTAATCAAAGTAATTAGTTAAAAACTACTCTAAAATGCTTATGAAAGGTGGAAAGGAGCAAATCGGTTAAACTTAAATTACATGGCAAAGTCTTAAAACAAAATTACAATTAAAGAGCAAAGGAAGAGAAATTAAGTGACCTATTTCAAATAATAAAATCATGCATTAAGGAATAAATGTTAATCACTTAATCAGGCTTACTCTATAAAGTCAAACAAAACCTATTGCCAATAATGTCTTCGTCCATTTTGACAACAACTTTATATATACATATACATATGTATATAAGTATATGTATTATATAGTATATTGTATATGTACAATTGAATACGTTTTCTATTCATATAGAGTAAGAAAAATGAATTATTATTAAAAGTATAAGAAGAAACTTTCAACTCTTTTTAAACTTAATATTGTTTAATAAATCAATTTTAATTAAGTCCAAATTAATTGGAATTGTTTAACAATGGGAATGAAAATATTCACATTTTACTTACTTTAATATTCTATACTACTCATAAAATAACATTTTTCCCTCCCTTTTCAAAACCAATTTACTTTCATTTGAAAAAGATATTACATATCTTTTCATATTCAAGTAAATTATGAAGTTCAAGCAAAAGCAAATGATTCTATTATTAAATGTAGCAATTTCCTTTTCTTTAAAACTAAAATAAAAGTACGTACATACAGATACATATATCTATATATGGATATATTCTATATATATTCCCTTTTTGTAATTTATTCAAAGACTCGGCTTACACAAGTGGGCGAAAAAGAAAGGAACTGCAAAATGAGAAATGAGTTAAAGCCTTTAACATTTATCAAGCCAAATGCCGAAAATGAAATGGAAAAAGCAAGCAAAAAAAAAGGAAAAAAGCTAAAGAAAAGCGGAAATGTGACACGATGGACTTGAATGTGCCGTGTTGGCAACGTTTCCGGTTGCCACAAAAATTAATTTCATTAATGCATAGACCAACTCAACTTAACTCAAGTCGAGTGGAGTAAGTGGAGAAGCAATTACGTCGCAATATAAAAATTGATTCACTTTCGTCTCCCCTCTCGCTCCATACACTGCTGAGCACTCATTAAGTCAACTTTAATCCGAAATCCAAATAAATGTCGGTACAATTAATTTTCTATTCGAATTGTTTTTTCAGTTTTGCCAACTCGGTGAGGAATGCATCTCTGGTAGCCCTTCTCTCTGCCAATTGATCAAGTGGTATAACTTCCTCACACTGTTGGGCTATATTGTCGAGAGTTTCCTCTTCGTTCCGAGTATCCGGTGTTGGTCCATATGTAGCACTAACTGCAGCAATTTCGCCACCAAAACGCTGAAAATAATCCTTTACACCGCCAGGAGCATTTAGATGTGCCGTCTCCAAAGAGCCCAATAGGGCATATCGTAAGCCGAGACCCTGGCTCAACACAATATCCACATCAGGGACTGTCAGTATGCCAGAGCCAACCAAACGCCAAACTTCATTCAATATGGCATATTGTATGCGATTCGTGGCAAATCCCTCAATCTCTCGGTTAAGTTTCACCGGACGTTGTCCAATGGATACCATCAGGGCATAAGTACGATCCACTGCCTCAGACGAAGTCCAGGGAGCGGGCACTATTTCAACTAGAGGAATAAAGTATGGCGGATTCAGGGGATGTGCCACCAGCATCTAAAATTGAAAAAAATAATTTGATTGAAAAAAGCAGTGGAAGAACCAATTAAGTTGAATTGAAAGTAGGTAAATTGAACAGAAATATTGAAAGACAAAAGAAAATATTATATTTAAAAATTCAATTGAAATTAAATCAACTTAAAAAGATATTGAACCGAAAAAGAAAGTTTTTACAAATTAAACTAATTGAAGAAATATTAAAGTACTCAAATTAACTGCAACTTTAAAATCAATTTCAATGCAGTTGAAAAATTTAAGTTTTAATGCAAATTGAATGTTCATTTCTCTATCTCTTTTTTATCTGTTTGATTTACTCTCACTTACCTGCTGCTTCTTGCTAAGGTCTTTGCTATACCGTGAAGGCATAAAAGTGCTTGTCGAACTGGCCACAATGGTTCCCGACTGAAGAATCTCATCCAATTGGCCATAGAGCTGTTGCTTCAATTCTAGTTTCTCTGGTATGCATTCCTGTATGTGCACAGCATCACGAACCAACTCCTCCAACTTGCTGGTAACACTAATCAATTCAAATTGCTCTTTGGCCTTCAGTTGGCCGCGCAACGAGCCCTTCTCCTCCAATCGATGCAAATCCTTTTCCAGCTCCTGCAGTGCCGTTTCAATTTGAATATCAAGAATATCATACAGCTGGACACGATACCCGGCAGAGGTGAATAGCATCGCCCAGGCACGGCCAATCAGACCGCTACCAACGATGCCAATCTTTTGATGGCTCATTTTGTACTGGCAACGGCGATGGCAATGGCGACGACGACGGCGAACAAATCCGAAATCTGTATGCCTTTTCAAGATTTATCGCTGTCAGTTCAAGTTCATGCCAGTGTATAAATTATAATTACAATTAAAATAGCATTATTATTGATAATGACTTGTTTTCTTGTTGTACAGATAAGCTGGCGGAGGGAAACATGCATGATTAAAATGTATGTAAAGCGTTTAGTCGAAGCATAGTCGAAACAACAAAAGGGAGGGGAGACGGAAAGGGTTTTGAAACACCCCAAATTGTATGTAAGAAATATATTAGAATGAGCGAGATAACTGTCTGTACGCTATTCTGTTCCAGTGGCGTTGCCACATCAATTTTTAACTTGAATTTTAATTCTTCTCACACTTTAAATTCAATTCCCATATTTATAGTTTATTATGAATATTAACCATAATTCGATTATTCATTACTGTGATTTCTGATTTCGTTAAGAGGATATACATATAGATTCCTTTCGCTTTTCTTGTTATGGTATGGGGCAAGGGAAATACTGGAGGGGGGGCGCATACATGTAATACTTTTATGCATATTTTTCTGACATTGTAAGTGGCTGCTGCGGCTGCCAGGCTATAAATTATTGAATAAGCACTGCCACAGCAACGAAATACCAACAGCAGACAGAGACAGAGACAGAGTGGCTATGAGTGGGTAGTGTGGGGGGAGGGAGGTGTGCAGTAAGTCGGGAGGAGTTCGCATCGTTTTCATATGTAAACCACATTAATCATACGCCCCGTTTGCATTTTCATTTACGCCACTGACATATGTATGAAAGCAAAAGAAATACAACCAAAAAAAAAACAGACCCACAAATACATACACACAACAAGCAACCGGAACAAGAGCAATAACAGACGATACTGTTAGGCATCAGTAGCTGTAGGACCACGAGCAACTGCCCCACCAGACCCACCGGCAACCAGCAACAGCAAATAGTAGCAGGAGGTTAAATCATTCATAAAATGCCATCTACACTATATAGAATACAACAATAACAAAAATAAGTCAAACATCGAATCACAGCATCGACTTGCAAATACTCAGCACATTAATCTATATAATAAAACTGAGAGCACAAAACTGCAAGAAAATGCAATTAATAATCCACAAAATAAAGTGAAATGTAATTGTAATTTAATATCTTTTTATGGAAGAAATTCAATTAATATATATTGAACCGAAATCAAGCAAGGAAATAGTTTTGAAGCTGTAATATGCAAACATAAAACAAGATTGATCTTGCACACAGAACAGATGATCTTTTAGGCGTTGCCACATCAAATTTAAGATACATTTTTAACATCTTTCAAGTGTTGATTAATTTAAATAAACGGTATAAAACATGTATTGAAATATACTCACCAAATTTTAAGCCTCTGCCGATTTATGTAATAAAGAGGCAAGGATAAAGGACCTTTCGGCATTGCCACACAATTTTTGTAATACACTTTTAAGGTATTTTACTCGTTGAGTAACTTTGACAAATTTTAACTACCAAATTTTATGTCTCTGGCTTTACTGCGACTTAATAGCTGATCCTTTAGGAAATGCCACATTGTTTTTAAGTTACATCACTTTGGTCTTTCACAGGTTTACTATGTACAAAGTTACAAATATTGAAATATACTTACCAAATTTTTTTGCACAACACCTTTTGAGTATACTATTTAAAACTATAGCACTACAGGGTAAAAATATATTTATATACAATATATATGTATGTACATACATATATACAATATATTCCCAGGCCATGCTACTCATATTTCACTTCATTGCATTTAAATGCTTGTTAATAAAAATGGAAATCAATACCACCAGAAAAAGAAAAAGAAAAAAAAAACAGTAAAATACATCAACAATAAGGAAAGCGGGGAAAATGGTTGAAAGCGTTTACGCTTACAATTGGTTATTTCCTTTTTGCGCTGTGTGAAATTGTTCAAATTGGTATTAAATCACCCAAGGATCACAAGCAAATCGAAAAACAAGAGATAAAAAAAAGCATAGAAATGAGCTGTTAACTTACCTGAATATTGCAAATACCAATTGCGAATACAAGAAATCCATGGACAAAATCTTCCTCAGAAAGAGGGGCAAGAGCATTGTAGTAATTGAGTGTTCCTTAAAGTTTAGCGGTTCAAAAGATAAAGGACCTTGTTAAAGAACTTCGATGTGAACTTTATATAGTATGTATGTCCTGTTAATCGTGCTTCTTTTTTACATCCTTTCTTTACTACGCCCATGTGACCATCAAATGCGGTTAACAGAAAAGAGAAAAACGAAAGAAAAAAATACAACATCAAAATCACAGCGCTAAAAATTCAAAAACAGAATACAGAAAAAACGCAAAAATCAATTAATTTTATTGGCCCTTCTCCCAGTTTGACAAAACTGAAACGTCATTGTGGTGTGGTCTTTGGTCCTAGTTGGGTTTGTGAGGAAGGCAATCTTTAGAAGAAAAAAATAAAAACATTTTACTAAAATCGAAAGCTATATACTATACAATATATGTATGTATGTATATACATATATTGTGTCTTGGTAAGAGTATAAAATTTGATGGGCTCAACTATTTAAATTTTAAAACTCAAATTTATTCAAATAGCAAAAGTAAGTTGAACTTTATATAAACTTTACAAAGCAATTATTTTCGGGCATTTAAGTTTAATTTAAACATTTTATATTACAAGTTTCATATACTTTAGTAAAGTTTTGAATTTCATTTGTACACTCTTTACCCAATTTTGTTGGTAAGTGTATAAAAACTTCGCTGCCAAATGCATTTTCAGCATATTGTTTTTCCACCTGTTTTTTTTTTTTATCGTGTACCTTTTTTTTAGTGTTTGTCATTGGCTAGCTTTGACTATATCTCGTCTGACATTGACAAAAGTGCAAAGGATTAAAAGTTGTACTCGGTCAGAGGAAACACAAACCCAAACCCACATACACACATACACATACACTCACACCTTATTGGGATTCCCCCCGGTAGTTAGTGAGAAATTGAAGTCACGTAGTTTGTGTGCAAATTTTTATTTCTTTTTCGTCTTTTTGACATTCAGTCGCTTGGTTGAAATTGTTTTCGTTGGTTTTGGCTCTTTCGCTAGGTCCCTTGATTTGGTTATGTTGGCTAAATTTAATTTTTGTTTAGCATCAGCCGCACACTTTCTGATGCCTTGGCTGATTAAATTTACCCTGACATTTACGTGATTTCAATGCGTAATTTCTTAGAATTTTGTCGTCGTTGTCGTTCCCATATGGACTCCGACTTGCATAGACCTCAAAACTTTTAATTAGTTTAGTGTCACAACAAAAAAAAAAAAAAAATTGCCCACCCGCCCAATTTGCTAGAGGACTTCCTTTTCAGTTGCCCTCTCTCTCTCATTCTCTCTCTGCACTAGATTTCATTTTTATTAGGTGCCAGAAAGCTTCTCTATTCACATATTTGCTGATTATTCAGATAAACGAGCAGCAGGAGCATGTGTTAATGTCTGTTTGTTTGCCTTGAAAGGAAGCCCAAACCTCACAGCACACACAAGGGTTTACTTTTGATCCTTATCGCTGGAATGTGTTGCCTTGGACACTCGGCACATCCAATTAACTTGACGTCGTCGTCGTCGTAGTCCTAGTTGTAGTTGTTCTTGTTATTCCTTTCAATCTCATCTATCTTACGCTTGGTGAAAAGGTGAAAAGTTCTAGCCAAATCAAATGTGCCAAAAGCATGGTTCTGGAAATTCGCGTGACTGTCAGCCAGTAAAATATCTTTTGCTTTGTCAACTTTTTCAACTGTTTTTTAATACTCTAACATGGTCTTAACAAAATGGTCCAAATTAGAACGAATCTATTGATTCATGGGACGATTTAGAAAATTTAAACTGATTGAATGAGTAAATAGATAACTTGCATTGTTAGCTTTTAGTATATTCCATAATTATATATTTCACTCTCTTGATTTACGATATTCTATTTAGTGTATACATCGATTCGTCTTAGATGGAAAATCTTTATAAACTTCTCTTTTATTTTTGCTGGCTTGCTGCCCAATTTAATAGTTTTTCGATTTGTTGAAAGGCAAACGCCAAAGCATAGAAAATAAATTGTCACAAAAAACAACCGCAATGGTCAGGGTAAAACTTTTCTTCTTTCATTGGATTCGATTCGACTTCACTCCACACACAGACACACACACAGAAAAAGTGTGTATGAGAGTTCTTCAGAGTTGTCGAAGACGACTCCTTGGCCTTATCTTTATCAGTACAGTGGAAAAGCGCAGCCATGGCCATGTCGTTTGTCGTCGTCACATTCACATATCAAGAGAAACCAAAAAATAAAGAAAAAAAAAAATAAGGAAGTTCGACGACTTGGCGAAAGGCGCAGACAAGACACAAACACCCAATACTTCCGTTCCGCCGCCTTCGCCATTTCTCATTCGAGTGGAGTTGTCAATAAGTTTGCATTGGTTTTGGTTTGAGGTTTTTTTCTTTATTTTTTGGGTAAAGAGGAAATGAAAAATTTTCAATTGAATTCATTCATTTGATTGCACAAAATGTGCATTCTTTGGGAAGATAATTATCAACTAACTGACATTTAAAATGCCCCATAAAATCTCATAAAAGTGTATAAAGTGCTTTTTAACAGCTCGTCCTTTCGTCTGTCGTAACTAGTTGTAAATATGCTCAGGCTTCTTCTGCTTCTTCTTCTTGTGCTCATGTTTGAGCATGCACTCAATGAATGAAATGTGTGCACAATGTTGAAAATAGTTGTGACACCCTCCCTTTCACTTCCCCGTCCCCGATCCTATCTCACCATACCCCCATGACCCAAGCCCACAAGCCTCTCATCCTGCCTACCACCAAAAAAAAAACAAACCCCGTGCCGAGTGCTTCTTCTTTTTACTAGTTGTTGTTGTCCTTACGGATGGCAGGGCACATGTATGTATGAGACTCGTAGTACAACTTCCGCTTATGTGAACATGATAAATTGATGCCCGCTTTGCAGGCTTTAAAAACGAGGAATTCCAAGAAAATGGACTACAAGACAGAACACTCTGAAAAAAGTAATCAGTGAAATGTATTTTTTCACACAACAACTATGTAAGAGAGTAATTTGAGTCGCATCTGCATCAAACAATAACACACTATACCGCTTACTATATTAGTATAGTATTATCCATATGGAATAATAAATATTTTCATATTTCTACATATTCTATGTACGCAATTTAAAAAACCTAAAAGTTGATCAATTTGGTTTTTAGTTTAAATTACATTGTAGTTTCAAAACCGGCGCCCAGTTAAGAGTTCAGAGTTATCGATAACAATCTTATATACATGTTGCTCGCACATGATACTGTTATGTCAATGATTAACATTGGCTGTTAAAATTATTTCTTGGGGTATTTTAAAATTATAATCCATTTTGCAAATAAAAAAAATTCTGAAACAAGTTTTTAATATTGAATATTTTATTTATAGTAGTAAATGTGATATAATCCGATCTAAGTAAAGTCCTCACAATTATTGCTGACCAACCCATAGACATAAAGACTGCAAATGGACAAAAAGTCCACAACAAAATAACAGACAGACATAGCCATACAAATGGGGCAGCTAACGTAGTTTGCACTTAATCGGACAGTTGATACTTGTACTTTTCTTATATTTAAAAGCGATCGGAATTTCAATAAAATCTGATTAATCACCTTACATATCCATTTACATTCCCATTATCCGTAATTTATGTGTGTTGCTGTGTGTTTCCTTTTTTTATTTTAATTTCCTTAAGTTTTTGTTTTCCACACTAATTAATCCTTTTTTAAATGTTTTATAACTGCTCCATTATTATCCATATCCAAAATTAAAAAACAACCAATTCTTTGACTTCGTATAGAAGTTTTATGCTCATTTTTATTCCATTATTATTAAGATAAATCTGCTGTACTCAGATATATGTATATATCTGCGATGATTTGACAATTTCCACAACCCTGTAAACAAGAAATGAAATACATTAATATATATATTTAAACTAAAAATTGAATTTCAATTATCGGAGTCAAATTTTCTTTTATCAGTCTGGGAAAGAAGACAAAATTATTGTCCGCATGATTTATGCTTGGATATAAAATGCCCGCAAGGGGCTCTCATCACGTAAAAACATTTATCACCACCAAATTTACTTAGTTTGGTTTTTTATTATTTACCTTTTTTGATTGGCGTGAGTCAAACCAACCACGATCCAAACGAAATCGTTGTATAAATCTAAAAAGAGACACAAATCTCATTATTCATTTATCTATTGGGTGTAACCTAAGAATATCGTTCATGAAATTTTTAAAGCGTTTTAGTCAGACAGGGATAAGTGGACAGCATGGTTGTTTTAGGGTTCTACTCAGTAGAGGGACCCTGATAGGCTTTAAAAACTTCATCAGGAAAACGTTTCATGCTTAATTCGGTGCAATTATTAAAAAAGGCTTCCATTACTTGGTGGTATACAAAAACAATTAATTACCTTAAAGGTTTTGTTGATTATACAACATTAAAAGTCAAAGACCTCAAAATACATATCTGAAAAGAGAAATGTGCGACAGATAATATAAGTACATCAGTTGTTTATATATAATTTATGTGCAATTTAATCGTTTAATTTCAAAGGCGTTTTATTCAGACAGGGATAAGTGGACAGCATGGTTGTTTTAGGGTTCTACTCAGTAGAGGGACCCTGATAGGCTTTTAGACTTCATCAGAAAAACGCCTTTAAAAATAAAGCAATAAAAATTAAAATTAAACATACCTCTCTGCAATAGTTTCCAAAGATACAATAAGTCCGAAAAACACACCTATAAAAAAGAACAGGGAAGTCATAATTAATAATCAAATATATTATACTTAAAACTTAAAATCAATTTGTGCTTATATCAGCTTTATAATGTTGTAACATATTTGATTCTAATGAACTATACTAATAATAAAGTAACATCATTGAATTCTTATTTTTACAAAAAACTGAGAACTATGTTTATTTTTACCTGATAAGATGTTCTCTATTCCGCAATCAGAGCAGCTTCCATTTTGATTTACTGCAAAACCAATATAGAAAGAAACAATTAGTAAAATTGCAACTTAATATTTACAAATTCTTATTTTTAAATTAATGTTATCAGTATCCTTTTGGTTAATTTAGTTGGTTGGTCAGCATAGCTTTCAGATTATATTTATCATCAAAATGAGCAGTCATTAATTTTTTAAATAAGATAATGAGACTTACTTTTCAATTTCGTTGAATTCAATCGTCATATCTAAAAACAAATATAAAATAGAAATACTTTAGTTAGTTTAAGTATTATTTAAAATGCTTCAAGAAAAATGCTCATAGTTTATGTTCAGTTAAATTTCTCCGCATTTTCTACTCAGTAGAACGAAAGTTAATAGATAAAAGGTATTCATCATGTAAAGAAATACAAAAGATACGAAAATGTAGTTATTTAT
Source organism: Drosophila emarginata (assembly GCA_037075365.1). NCBI lineage: Eukaryota > Metazoa > Arthropoda > Insecta > Diptera > Drosophilidae > Drosophila > Drosophila emarginata. Next base: position 8,875,086 of record JBAMCD010000260.1, read on the forward strand.
CGATTTAGGCAAATATATGAATACATATATAAAACAATATGTACAAAGTGGACCTTCACTATTATGATATTATGATTTATTTAGCCAAACCGTTCCTACACATTTCTGCATTCCTTATTACACTAATATATACAAATATCTTACCTTTCCATGAATGATTTTCAATATGTTTGGTTATGTCCTCCTCTGATAATACAGACCTAAAAATAAGGAAAATATTATTTGATGAGTCAACGATTTAAGAGCCAGTCTTTTATCTTAATTTTTGCAATTCAATTCAGTTGCAATAATTGCAGCCATGAAAAGTTGTTATCACAGATATCATACGGTAATTAATTTCATCAAATTTATATATACTAAACAGATGTTTAGATGTGCAATACAAAACGACAAGAACAAAAAAATCAAGCAAACAGGGTTTGATCCTTGATTATGTTGTTCTGTGTAATCGAGTTCTTCCAAAGTTATTTACCTGCAGGCACATTAAAACCATTTTGGTGTAGTTATTACTTATTTCGCAGAACAATTGCTAGAATGATAAAAAATAAAAAAAATATTAATAATTCTCGCAAAACAAACGACAAAAATTTTGAGTTTTCAAAAGCATATCAGTTGCAATATATGCAGCCATAATTGTTGTTATCACGAAAATCATACGGTAATTATATTCATCATTTGAAAACTAAAATTTTTACAAGTCTATCGCAAAATCTTACCTTTTATCCAAATGCCGGTTCAACCATAACCTTCAATTCTATAATGAGAAAAAAAAATTAGGTTAGATTTGATCGCTCAAGAGCTTGTCTTCATTTTATTGCGTTTATATTTTATTTCAGAATCCTTTTGGTTAATTTTTAAGTTGTGAATCAACAGCACTTTGTTCAGATTGAACTTATCATCATGTAAATCATATTGTAAACCAAAAAAAAATTGTTGCTGCACAAACCTGAGAGAAGTTATCGGCGTGCCGCCCAATTGAGCCAGACCACGTGGTTTCTTCATCTAGAAAAAAAATGGTTGAATTCGTTACAAATGCAATGCAAACCATCTTCAAATTGTATCCTTAAACTATACAAATCAGTTGGCCGTTCTTATTCTTTCTACAATATAAGAACACTAAGGAAAACCCTAGTATTCGACTCTTCAGAAAAAGAACAATCATCAGAAAAATTGGTTTTCGATGCCAGCAAAATAAATTTTTCCTTACCATAACAACATGTACGCTTCTGTGGCTTGAAATTAAATGGCACATCTAGGCCCTATAGGCTCCTCTCTTTTTTTGCAACACATATTGCAGCATTTCTCAACTTCTTTTTAATTTATTACAATATTTTCACTTTTCCACGTGCTCTTCCCACCAAAGCCTCAAAATTAAAAGACCACTGTAAGAAATTTTACGCACGAAGAAGAATTTCTGCACTGAAAAAAAGGTAGTAACAGAATGTAAACTCGCTTTTGAGTTGCTGTTAAATGTATTCGTTGCACTAGTTTTCTCTGTCTCTCTCGTTGGAACTAAATTGTAAAAGGTAAACCGGCACACGTGAGCATTAAGCAGCACCATATTCTAAACTCCATTTTCAACACTTATGTGGAAAATCGATAGTTTTTATATACACTGAAATTTTACTGTTGGCAACACCCGATGGAACCAGCTGTTTTTGTTTTGTTTTTGATTCATCGGAATCCTCGGGCAACTTAAATAGTAGTCAGTAGCAACAATATCCGGATTCCGGAAGAAAAAGTTGTATTGGAATAAGAATGTGGAAAAATAACCATAAGAACGACAAACTCTTGATGCAAATAGAGGAGGACGACGCGGAGGCAATCGATCAGCATCCAAGTTGTCCACACGGCCCGACCATTCTATTCTATCGCCAATCACAAAAGCCCAACCAAGGGTACTACGCCTGCTCTGCCCATAGAGATGGCAAGCTCTGTAATTTTAATCTGCCTGCTGCGAAATGGAAGGGTGAAACCTTTAAACGAGAGCCCAGTAAACGAAATCATCCGCATATCAATCAAGAGGCGCTTGAACTATCTGTAAATAGGGATCCAACGATTGCCATGAAGGCTCTTGATCAGGATGCAGTTCATGCCCAGTATTTCTTTGATGCTGATGCCTTGGCATTTCTCGCCAATCAATGTCAACTATTGGAAATAACGTAAGTAGAAATACTTATTTAATGTTGAATATATTGGAACGCATCCTTTACAAATTAGGAAAGTTGTCTGTATGGGCGCACCTCGTTTACACTTCCATTTGAGGGACAAAAGCAAAAATATTCAAAGTTTCCTCTTGGACTTGGATGAGCGTTTTGCCAATTATTTAGGACCCAAGGAGTTCTGTCTATATAATATGTGCAATAATCATTTTTTTTACAATCGTAAACCCTTTGAGGAGTTTCTTCAAGGTTCCGTGTGAGTATTTTAAATGCAATTTTTGAAAAAATTATTTATTATTCTATATACATTTCAGTACTGACCGTGTGCTTATAGTCACAGATCCTCCTTTTGGTTGTCGCACTGAATTGATAGCCCACACTTTGCATTCTTTGCGCCACCTGCACAATCGAATCAATCAAATCCCCTTGACACCGCTTAACATATTTTGGATATATCCATATTTTATCCAGATTAAGCACCAAATGCCCGAGATGGAGATGTCGGACTATAAGTTCAACTATTCAAATCACCCAAGGTACACAAATGTGGGAAAAGAAAGTCGGGCACAAGGTTCACCTGTTCGTCTATTCACCAATGTTCCATTAGATCAGCTTTATCTGACATCGCGGGAAGGATACAAATATTGCGAGAAATGCCGAAAACACACAAGTGCTGAATGGCATTGTGATCTCTGTCAAAAGTGTACTTCAATAAATGGGCAAACCTACAGGCACTGTCCACTTTGTGATACCTGCGTGAAACCATTTTACGTCCATTGCTCGAATTGCAGACGTTGCACACAAAAAGATAATCACGAATGCTCCCTCTACGAAACGAAACAGACTTGTTGGATCTGTGGTAACCGGGGCCACATTGAAACCAAATGTACATTGCTTAAAAAACTGAAAAGAGGCAAAAGACCCAAGTCTTACCAACAGTGTTGCCTTTTGTGTGGCCGCAAGGATCACAGAGAACAAAGGTGTAAACAACGGGGCAAATACTTTAAGGAAACCGAATTTATGGGCCAAAAATTGATCGAATTGAAATAAAAACTAAAATCAATTGAATGTGAATTGAAATACTTTTTCAGAGGTCTGCAGTTGTATTAACAATCAACTACTATAGCTTCTATTGAGAGACAAATAATTTGTATCCCCAAGCAGATGATTGAATTGCATCACTTTTATGATATGATTGTTGTCCATATCTATATGCATTTAGTCGTTTATCGAATTAAACTTTTCGTTTCATACAAAATTTATTTGATCTTAACACTTTTATACAAATTTTGAATTGCGACGGATACGCGCGGAATCTTTCGTTTTTTGTTTTTAATGCACATGACCACGATAAATTGTGGAATGAAATTCGCCTTTGCCTGCCAACAACCTGCATGGACTTCCAGGTGCAAAGTTATTGCAGAAAGAACTAATGTATAGAAAAACATTTTGGACAAAAATGACGACGTTTTAACTTAAGCTTAAGGTAATTTAATTAATTTCAATTGGAAAACACCAAGAACCCCAACCAACGGGAATGTGTTGATTGAAAACTGTGTGTGTGAAGAAGAAATTTGATGACGTTGACAATTGTGTGTGTGTGTATGTCTCTGTTCACGTTCGTTGAGGTGAAAGTATTTCTATTGGCTTAAGAACGATTGTATTTGCCCCAAATGTGCAGCATAAAGACGGAAGCGATAAACAGGAGTGACATGACCAGCACAGGCACGGGACCACTGTCAAAAAAAGGTAAAAGGTAATAGTTATAAAACAGCCACCTGTATAGGATTGGGTCATCTTACACTTTAATGCCGGGAGAATCGTCTGTGTAAAAGCGCCACATTCCACCAGTGCCAGCACCTCCAGGGGCACGACTTCTGGCCGCCGTGTTGCTGCTGGTTGTCTTTCGCTGTTTCAGCGTGCTGCCACCTCCAGCTCCGGCACTACGTGGCGCCGACAGTTTACTGGGCGAGCGTGAACCGCTACCAACGGATGTGGAACTAGCAGGAGCAGGCTGTATAAATAATTGTATTAATTAATCTGATTTAAAAATATATTTGGTTTAACTCACCATTTTTTAAATTTATTTTGTTTTTAATTGTTAATCGTGCAGCAGACCCAAAACCGATTCTGATTGCTGACCTGGAAATTGTGAAGAGGAAGAAGAGGTTTCGTGCCGAATCTTCGTGTTTTTTGCTGCTTTCGTTTTCCACGTCACAGTCGTCAGGGTTGTCGCTCGCAGCGTTATCGTTATCGATATGCAACACTGTGCTGCAAAGTTCTCTCCCTCTGGTATCTCTACTAAATCTATATTAATAATACGATCCCAATGACAATATTTTAGTTTCAGATGACTAAAATTGTTGAATATTTATTACCATATTTGATTCATATCGGAAGGACCAAGTTTTAACGGTGACTTTCGATATCCGTGACTCGTTAAACGTAATGTTAACGTCGATAGCAAGATGCAGGCTCATCTCTATTTCTGGCGCGAATATAAGCAGCGACCAAAAATATTTAATATCAAAATATAATGAGCTTTGCGAGTAGCTGTCTACGTTATGCTCACACGGATGGGCATACAGGTCTTCTCTATACGCCCAAGGATGGCGAGTTTATAATAACCTGCGGTACAGATGGTGACATTCGCCACTGGACGTGCATCAGCGATGATGATCCTCGTTCCACTTGTCTAGGTGAATTTGTGATGTGCATTGCTCACACGGGTACACGGCTACTGGCCTCCACAGATCGGAACACAGTGCATGCCTATACATTTCCGGATATGGATAGTGATGGCATATTAATGAGATTCACAGCACCAGCCACTTGTTTGCGATGTAGTGGTGGCTACACAGCTGCTGGCAGCGAAGATACTACCATTAAAGTGCTGAGTGGTGAAAGTGCCGGCAATGAAATCACACTGGAAGGCCATAAAGGTCCTGTTCTTGCCTTGGATTTGTTTCCTGAAAGGAAACTATTGGCCTCGGTGGGCGGCGATGGCCATCTAAAGATATGGAACTTTGAGACAGGTAAGGAACTGAAGAGCATTGATGGCCTACCTCGGATTAATAGCTTCGAAAGTGCCACCCTATTTGGCACTCCCACATTTGAACCCCAACGAGGAGAGGCGTTGGCCTATGCCTTGGACAAAGAAATTGTGGTCCTTAATACATCTAATTGGGAAGAAGCTTATAGACTTATCGATGACCAAGTTTCCAGCAATTATAGCTGTTGTGCATTTTCGCCGAATGGCGAACGTCTGGCAGCAGGCACAACAGGTGGAGAGATCAGCATTTTTGATATAAAGAAGAGAAAACGACTTCCCGTGGAAGGACCACCAAGTGACTGCAACGCCATCACGAATTTGGCCTGGCACCCAGCCAACGAGAATGAATTGGGTTTCTGTGATGCCACTGGGCAATTGGGCACAATGGTTCTAAGCGATGCAGTAGCCGGCGGTGGCGAGGGAACTATAGAAGAGGCTCAGGATGAACTACTGGACGGTGATGATTATATATACGAGGCCGAAGAAACGGCTGGAAACTCTGATGCTGATGATGATGCCGATGGTGTAAGTTTAGAAAAATTGAAGCGGAATGTTCTAAATCTAGATGAGGAGAACTCACGGCACTCGTTGGCCAGCAGCGGTGTAAGTGCACCTGCTGCTCCTGCCCCCATTCAAATGAAACTCTTTAGGCAGCAACCGGCGTTTCAGCCCAGCGCCACTCCAATGGATCTGGAGCATCGATATCTTGTATGGAATGATGTGGGCATTGTCATTGGCCACGTAGATCCTTCATCCGGCGATGGATCTATAGATGTGGAGTTCCACGATGCCAGTATTCATCATGCCCTGCACATTAGCAATTATAATCAACACAATCTGGCCAGTTTGAGTCGCAGTGCCTTAGCCATGGGCTCAACAGAGACTAGCAAACTCGTGGTAATTGCTTTAGCCGCTGCCGGCAATAAGGAATGGTCCTTGAATTTGCCCGATTGTGAGTGTGTGGAGGCAGTGGTGGCCACCAGTCGCCTAATTGCCGTAGCCACCACCTCCCATTTCCTTCGCATTTTCAGTGTGATGGGAACACAGCGAGAAATATTGACAATACCGGGTAAAGTGGTCAGTTTAATTGGCCATGATTATAGTCTGATGGTTGTTTACCATGCCTCAAGTCCCAGCCAGACGCAACAGCATTTGTCAGCCATGCTGGTTACTATTAACGGGTTAAGCTTGCGTATTGACCATCTCCCAGTACCTATTACTCCAGGACGACATATCAGTTGGATGGGTTACAGCGATGTGGGATCACCTACCATGGTGGATAACATGGGCCTTGTTCAGCTTTACAGGAAAAGCAGCAATGCTTGGTTCCCCATATGCGATACCATGAAACAGAGTTCCAGTGTGTCCAACAATTATTTTGTGGTGGCTCTGTCGGAGCCCAGGCAGATCATACAGGCAGTGCTTTGTCGTGGCACATCTTATCCCATGACCAATCCGCGTCCTATGCTCCATGAACTTCGTATGCAAATTCCATTGTGTGACCTGGAAGTGGAGAAATCTGAACTGGAGGATTCTCTTTTAAGGGCCAGTTTAATGCAAGTGGAGGGAGGCGAAAAGATACAAAAAGAAACGGCCATTAGGTAAATATTTTAACTAAAATAAAGAGTTATAAATTTATTATTTTCCGGTTTTCTTTTTTTTACAGCCTTTTCGCTTTGGCATGCAGCAGTGAATGCGAGACCCGTGCTCGTGAGTTAATTGAATCTATTGGATGTCCAGATCTCCTTCAACTTGCTGTTAAATACGCCACAAAGCGAGGACGTATACATCTATCGGATCGCCTTTGTGAACTTTTGCCCCAATTAGAAGCTTTCCAGGAAGCAAGGAAGCAACAAAGTTTACTAGGAGCTAGCGGAATATCAGCTACTATAGTTCTACCAATGACTCCAACTTCGTCCAGTAATAGCGGACCAAAATTAGCGCCAAAAACCATGGAGTTGAGCTCAGCCAAACGTGGTGCTCTGAAACGGTTTAGCAATTCGCCGAATCTCTTTAAGTCCGCCGCTGCATCTCGTCCATTGACACCCGAACCGGCTGCAGCTGCCGTTTTGGACACTCAGGAGAATATATTTGGAGAAAGCGAAACTGATTTGATACCATCTGGCAAATCAATGGAAGCCTCGGAGCAACGTACTCCACTTAATTCAGTCAATCCGTTTGCCATGAAACGTAAACTTGTCGATACTGGTGTCATTTTTGGTTCCGAGAAGTTAAAACTAGCCAAAAAATGAAAAACACTTTCCTCTACACCTAAAATTATGTTTAATACGATTTCACATTAAATCAAATATTAAAAATACTATTTTAAATTGTTTTTTTTTAATCCACGCGATTGTTACACTAACGACTACTACGTAAATATATCGATTCTTATTTCTCTTTGTTTACCGATGGTTTTAGTCGATAATGCTTAGTCAGACAAAAAGTAATCAGCAAAAATAAATATTTAAAGAAATATTCCTAAAAAGAAAAAGATTTTCTAATTAAAGCTTGCAATTGGCTCTACGTTTTTATGCTGGCTTTATGATATTAGTGACCGTGCTAGCTGTTAATGACATGGAATATGAAATTTACTGCGGCTCTCAAAGTAAGAAACAAAGCATCACGATATTTGTCTAATACCGAATATACGTACATATACATATATTCATACATATAATGTATTATTTATATGTATTTGTATATGTAATTCAAAGAGCCAGTGAATTATCGTTTATCGATTTGTTTTCTATCGAGATAGGTATTGAGATCGGAATCAAGATTGGTATCGAGGTAGTATAAGGTAGTATAATTACATTGTGGGTGTTATGTAGGGGATTCCCTGCTTTAGATGTCAAGAATCAAATTTGTTTTTAGTTTTGATTTTATAAAAGAGAACAACACGAGGCATACAAACTTAGACATTATTCAAATACATACATTCCTAAAACAGGAAACATTGAAATCGCAAAAGTAGTTGCCAATACTAATAGGAACTGCCCATCAATTAAAGCAACAAAAATTCAAAATTCTTCAGTAATACACATAGACAAGTAGATGTAAGTAAAAATTCTACTATTTTGACAAGGAAAGTTTTAAATTGCAGACCTTACATTTACCGTTTTTCAAAAAAGATTGAACACACCCATACGACGGAATGCACACACTCGCAATTATACACAAAGAAACACGAAAGGCTATAAAAGCTACTTGATTCCGTTGCATAGTTTCATTTTCTTTTTGATGTGCTTTGCGATCGGTTTACGTTCCTCCTCTCTCTCTTGTGTATATGTGCTTTGTGTATTGCGTCGCGTGTGTGTGTGTGTGTGTGTAACATTGACTTAGCAGCTTATCATATGCCAATTTATTTACAGTTATAACTAAAGTAATAAGAAGGATAAAATCAAATAACAAAAATGTCAAAGAATAAAAATCAGAAAAAGAAACCGGCCGCAGATCAAAATTCGCGTACGAATGGCGCTTTAAATAAGAATAATAATACAGGACAAACTTCAATTTTAACGCCGCCCCAAACGCCGCCATCAAATATTTCCATACCGATTGGCATAACCCGCAAGCCGCCGATCCCCTGGGGTATGTAATAATAATTAAATTCATTTATAGATGTACATATGTAGTTACACTTGCTTTATCATACATAAACATATATATGTATACATATACATATGTATTTTTTGCAGAACGCGAATTGGTTGGCAATTTTTTACTAAACTTGGCCGATAAGCAAGTGATCAATGCCCGTACCAGCTGGTTTGTTGATAAGAGAAAAATGCGAGATTCCTTTGAGTTGCATCTGGGATCCTTGCCCAACACTGGCGATGTAAGGATCCGTTTATCTACCAATGGAGCATGGAATGTAAGTGATTGGCTAGATAAGCAACAATCCGCACCCCCTTGTCACTGTTTCTCTTTTTTTGGTACATTTTATGTTTTATTTTCGTTTTCTTTGTTTGCACAGTGTAATCAATTCGCTAGGCCAGGCGCGTTAAAGTAGTCTCCATTTACACTCTCATTATCTACCGAAGCCCTAGCACTCTCTCTCTCTCTCTGTCTCTCTCTTTCCATCTGTCTCTTTTGTGTGACAATGTATTAGTCATCTGGTATTCGTGTTTAGGTTTTTTCTAAGACCGGGTGAAACCCGGGATCGCTATGAAACCAGTTTGTTTGCTAGTAGAAACAAAAAAAAAAATTTACTGATAGCAATTATCTTACGATTAGTTAGCTTTATCAATAATTTAAATCGTTGTACATACATGCAAACATTTATTTTCTTGCGGGATTTTTATATCAATTCCCCTTAAAAATGATTAGGTAGTATATTTAAGTCGGTCTGAATTGCAATATTATAATTTAATGTACATTAATATATAATAAGTTTTTTTTTATCAATTTAAGTCTGAAGTTCGCAATGCATATAACTTCAGAATATATGTATAATATATATATATTCTTGATAACCACGAACTAGTTGAGGTTATAAAATAGGAATGTCCATCTGTCTGGCTTGGCGTTATCTCCTGCAAGAGTCTTTAAACGACAAGAACGAAATTTTGCACGCTTTGTCATATCGCCTAAGAGTCATATTGGATTGGAAGTCATAGGGAACGATAGCGGGAAATAGGGGTTACCAACAACTTTTTTTAAGCGATTATATATACATATACAGTTGGACCCCGATTATCCGGGCTCCCATTAATCGGACAGCCCTATTATCCGATATGAAGTTGAGTTTGTTCCATTGTCACTGTTAACAGTGGTTACCTCTATTATCATTTTATATATGTACTTCTGATAAAATTTCATTAAAATTGTTTCACTATGTTTTATATGTAGAAAACATTAAATTTTAGATGTTCATTTAGATGAATCACCAAGTAAAGATATTGCAAGAATATACAAAAATTGGAACTGTAGAAATAAGCTGAATTTAGTTACTGAATTTAATATTAGTCGGAGAAAATTTGATTGTTTCATTTAGTCCCATTCTATTAAGCGTCTAATTATTTTTCTATCCAGTTTTGAAATTTTAATGAAAATTGATTTAAGTATATTTTTTCCTTTTACATATATTTCTTAGTAACCCGGTCCAAAATTAGTTTTCAGAGTCTAGAACTGATACATAGTATATAATATCTTGGCCAAAGTCATTTTGTTTGTAGCTTTTGCTGATGGGCAAAATTGAGATCTGGGATCTCGGGTATCAAGAATAAACAAATCTCATTTTTTGTTCATTTTTCAGATTGGAAATTTGTTGCATCGGACTAATTTTCTTATGAATACACCACGCGGCGATTCAAATTATCGAATTAAAAGTTTCTCCCTCTGTGAGTTTCGCAAAGAAAAGTTTAATCTGATTGATGAGAAGCATCGTCAAAGTGATATATTGGATGTGACAAGCATTGTTGAAGGATTATCGATTGATGGTCATAGTCCTATTGTAGAAGGTTGGTGGTTTATATTGAAAAAGGTTTTTCTAATCAATATACATATGTATATTTAAATATAATTTAACGTAGAGCATGTACTGGATGAGGAGGCGGAGACGATGTCTTTGATGTATCAAAAGACACAAAAGCAGCAGCGTGATAAAGGAGATTTTGAACTTAGCTCCTGGGGCTGTTATATTTGTCAGATTAATTTTGATACTATTGAAAAGTACGAAGAGCACGTGGAACATCATGGCGATGAGTCGGATTTTCAATCGCTTCAAAGTATGGAAAAATAGTAAGTACTTAAAAAAGATTGTAATTGTTTACTTAATATATATATATGTATCCCTCTCTCGTTTTTAGTTCCGATCCTGTGCTGAAACTCTCATATCAAAACTGTGTAAAAAGTCATTATTTTGGATTCACCTTAAAGACGGATCACAGAGATTTGGTTATTGAGAAATTCATAATTGTTCAGTCCCGTCAATTTTATTATGTTTATAATGCTCGTTTGCCGCTGGAGATAACTGAAAGTGGAGAGTTGCGTTTCTTTGTGGACTCGCATGTGTTTATGATATTGCGGGAGCAGCCCATTGTGATTGGTTTCAAATGGAAGGGTGAATATTATGTGGAACAGCATCATTTTATGCGTACCGAAGCGTTGCCCAAGGCAAGTTTCAATATTAATCCATTCCGATTGAATAGCAATGAGACCTTTCGCAGTGGCAGCTTAGCTCCTGCAAATCCTCCTACCCAAGTAGTTAGCGCACTAAAGCGTGAGGATGCTCAAGTGCTTTTGGCGGAATATGATAAGCATTATCGCAATTATTGTGAACGGGACAGAGAACTGACGCAAGAGAATCTGAGCGGAACTCTGCGTACTCTTCTTCAGGTGGAGGACATTGAGAGATTGCAGCATTATCTAGAGCTAAAGCAATCGAAAGTGGAACTACATCAATTTGGACGGGAATTATCTGTGAAAATGCAGATCAATACAAGGAATGCTGAAGATGTCCTTTCGCCAGGAGACGATGTATTAATTATCAATGAGCGGGCCACTCAGGATATCGACACCAGTATACGCCAATTGCTGGAGAATCACAATTTGATATTGGAATTGGCGCTTAAGGATTTCGATTCGATTATACAATGGGCACGTAAAGTGGATGAAAAATTTGGTGCATTGGATAAGCAGCGTCACGAGCCGAGGGTCTATTTTGCCCGAATTCTGGGTGTGTCCACCCAAAGGGTGAATATCACCTGTGAACGCCAACTGCCGGTTAACACCACATACACGTTAATATTTCGCCCAGTTAGGGCTGTGATGCGTTATCAGTATCGTGCCCTTCAGCAGTTGGCAATCACGAATACCAATGATGTCCAGCGTATACTATTTCCAGCCGACATACCGAAGCAAATGATGCCTATGGGGGCTCTGAAATTATACAATGATCAGATAGCCAATAATCCGGAACAAATGCAGGCTGTACAGCATATTGCCCTATGCCAAAAGTTTCCAGCACCGTATATAATTTTCGGACCACCGGGGACAGGAAAAACGGCAACTATTTGTGAGGCGATATATCAGTTGTATGTCAATCGACCTGAAACTCACATCCTAGTATTGGCTGGATCGAATACGGCATGCGATGAGGTAGCCCTACGATTGCTGCGTGCCATAGCACACGCTCCAGAGAGTCAACCGCGACCCTTGACACGCATATTTTCCGCTAGCTGTGATCGGCGTATCGACAATATTGATGATCTTCTACTGGAATATTCTAATCTGTATGCAATCCATTTCTATCCTGCTGTACAAGCAGTTCATCAGTATCGTATTGTTATCTGTACATTGAGTTTGGCGGGCAAATTATCGACTGGTGGATTTGCCCGCGGTCAGGATAAGCAACATGTATTCTCACATGTGTTTGTCGATGAGGCTGCTGCCTCTACAGAGACCGAAGCATTAATGGGCATCACCTGCACCATTGCTCCGACAACCAATTTAATTTTATCGGGTGATCATAAGCAACTTGGACCCGTTCTTCAATCACAGCGGGCCAATGATTGGGGTCTATCAGTATCTCTCTTTGAGCGGCTCATGCAAAGAAAGTGCTATAAAGTGGAAGAGGATGGGACATACAATTTGGCCATTCAGACTCGTCTCATACGCAATTTTCGCTCTCATCCGGAAATTGTGGCTCTCTACAATAATCTATACTACGAGGGAAAACTCAAGGCGGAGGCACCTCTAAGTAAGTGAAATTAATATTTACTTCGATTATCAAATGTTTTAAATCTTATGGGGTTTATTTATTTTTTAGAAAACGTGTCCATGTTTAATAATTGGTTTCACACACCCAATGAAAACTTCCCCATTATGTTCCATTCGGTATTTGGCAATGTAATGAACACAAAGAGCTCTGTGAGGTGAGAATTAAATCCATAAGAAATCTAAAGGAGAACCTAGCATTAAATATATTTTCATTCCTTTTTTTGTCAGCCTGTGCAACAACAAGGAGATCGATGTTGTCATGGACTATGTTAAAGATCTCATGTATTTTGGTGTTAATGGACAGAAGGTGACACAATCGGATATTGGCATAATATCGCCATACAAGAATCAATATCAACGCATCCAGGAACAATTAAATATGCGCAATTGGTCGCAGATTAATTGTGGTTCTGTTGAATTGTTCCAGGGCAAAGAGAAGCAGATCATTATAGTATCCTTTGTGCGTTCATTTACACCCAAATTGGGTTTCCTTGACAATAGACGGGTATGCTTGAGGACTTTTTTAATTGAAATTATTTCTCAATAATCTGTAAATATTTTTTTTTCAATTGCAGCGACTGAATGTGTTGCTTTCGCGTCCAATATCCTTGCTCGTACTAATTGGCAATCCGCGTACTCTTAGCCAGAGTCCAGATTTTCGTCACATTATTGAGATGTGCCGGGATAGAAAGACGCTTGTCGGTTCACCCTACTATCTGGATAAATTGACTGATGAGCCAACAGCAACAACATCGGTGCCGCGTGCAATTGCAAATGGAACTGGTGGCAAACAAGAAGCAACAAAAAGAGTGTCATCTGAAGTAAAGGAAACAAAAATCACTTTGGGCCATAATTTAAAACGAAGTAATAAACCATATCATGATAACTATAATCGCCAAAGGCACAGAAATTATGAGCAGCTCTTTTATATTGCCGCGTTACTATACTAATCTGCTACATTTGGGCGGTCGTTTGTACAAAGCTTATGTTGCAAAATTAGGATCGAAACACTATATATAATGCTGTTGAAAAAATGCTCTCAATTTTTGTTGCTCTTGCGTGTTTTTATATGATAGAATTGTCTAATTCTTAATACATTTTTTCATACCTTTAGCCACAACAAAGAACAACAAGGGCCAGCAGCAGGCATCGAAATTCTTTTACAACAAAGAGGAGCTACTTAAGCTGGGAGCTTTATCACAAAAGTCGGAGCTGGACAAAATATTTGATGATTTGCCAGCACCGCCACAATCACGTTACGTTGACAGGAAAAGCGAGGCAATTCGCTTGATTAGCAGCCAAATGGAACAGACTAAGACGATTGTAAACAAATCCTCTGAGCCTAGTTTGAAGAAAACAACGACAACGACAAAAACAACTGGAACTGCCACGGCTACACCTTTGTTGTCTACCAATCGTCCAATTGTGAGCAGATCATCGACCAGTGTAACAACCACAAACACCACATTTAAGCCATCGACTGTATCTTCAAAGTCTTCTGTTTACCCAACTATAGCTTCTGTGCCTGCCAGAATGCCGGCGGCTCCTTTGTCAGTTGGGCGTGAGAGATTTCGATCTGATTCTAATGGCCTGCTTGAGGCCATAGAGTTGTCGTCGGAGCAACGTTCTTACGAAGCTAGTGCTCCGCCATTAACTCCGGTTATGGGTACACGGTATAATCCACCGCCAACCCGAACAACTAGTTTTGAACCCTCACGCCAACATTTCTTTGAGGAGTATAATAGATCATTACGATACAGTCATGTGCCTCGCCCGTCACTGCAACCGCCACCAAAACAGAAATCAAAATGTATCATTTCATAATTTCATTTAACTTCAAATTCAATAGCTCCTCTCCTCAAGGGGAGGAGCATTTATCTATGAGAAATTAGACGGAGGACTTTTAAGAAAAGTCGCCGCCTAATTTCTCTTTTTGACTTTGCTGCCAAGACAGCAATACAACTTACCAAATAGATTCGCAATTGGAGTGCCCACCCTGATCGGATCTGGAGTAGATTGATTCATTTTCAGTCTCTCTAGTTCGTTTTGGGATCTGCTTCAGTTGCGAATTTATATGAACATAAAAATGAGATATGTATCACTCAGTGATCAGTTTCTTTATTTTTTGCGGCTATATGAAACATTTGAAATTCGTATTATTTGAATGAAATGGATGGGAAGGAATCTTGCACTAGATTATCTCCTGCACCCCCATTTACGTTCTAATGATACGAATTAAGTTTTATAGGCAAATGCATTAATATGATATCTGTTTAGTTACTTGTGAGGAAAAATCATGTTTCAAATACATACACACATATAAAATATATTACTTTTTGTGCGTACATGATATATATATATATAGACATGTGCCTTATGCATTGTTTGAAATAGATTGCATTCTGTATCAGCTTAAAATCATAAGATTCATTTTGACCATTGTTTAAAATGATTACACGAATTTAATAAATATGCAAAACTATAAAAATATTCATTAGTTTTTTGTTGTGACAGGGAAATTAGTGAACTTTTGTTATTTCTTATTATAAATAAAGATAAAGAAAGGATAAGTCCGGGAGAAATAGCGTCAACGTTGTAGTACTCAGAAAAACAACAAAACAATTTTTGTTGTTTCTGTTATTTCTTGTTACGGTTTTTGTTATTTTATAAAGTTAAACAAAAAACGATTTATAAAAGCGGATTGAAGTTATGTCAACTGAGCTTACTAAACGATTGTTGCCCCTATAAAAATATTTATAATAATATATAATATATAAAAAGAACAGAATCTTGATTAGGAAACTGTTCCCTTTAAACAAAGATGCCCAGTAAAAACAGGATTCTGAGGAGTCAGACTTTTAGATAAAGTTTTTTAAACGTACATCGATCTCGAACATAAGTTTTTATTCGGTATCTAATATCATATCAAAGCTCTTATGACTAGATCATAGTAATCATTCGAGAGATTCTTTAGTTGGAAAAATGACTGAATAGATGGCTACCACCAAATTGTCAATATTAAAAAATACAAATATTAAAAAGTTTATAGATTTTTGCTTCATTTGATTGATACCTTTCGAGAATTCCATGCAAATTACAGTAAATACAGTACTTAGTGAAAAAAACTATAGATTTCTAAAGAAGGCCATTATAGAATTTGTCAAAGATTGCGCGAATCGATATTGATATTATATTGCCGATAAAAAGGATGAAGGCTACAGGGAAAGCCACTATGCGGCCCAGCAATCAGCAGGAGCCAAACACTCAACGACGACCGACAACGGATGCTACGGCTATGCGTGGAGTGGGCGGCAGTGTTAGTGCTAGATTGGCGGCACCGCTATCGTCTCACTCGACGGCAGTGCGGAAGCGTCAGAGTGTTGCTTATGGTCACGGTGGAGCGGGCGATGGTGGCATTAATGTGGGTGGTGCGTTAGGGAAGGCTTCCGTTGGTCGTCGGCTTGGGGCAACACAAGCCGGAAAAGCAACGACTACAATATCACCACGACTGGAGCAGCCTACAATCGCATCTGCATTGAGGGCGGCAAGTAATCGCCAAGCGATCAAGGAGCAGCGGGAACGAGCAGCTGCTGAAGTGGCCGCCAGTATGAATAAGTCCATGAGGGTGGTAGCAAACAGGGCCAAGGGTGGAATGATGGGAGCAAGCGCATCTGCAGTAACTGGCTCATCTGCCATCAAAAAGGAGCGTGATCGTTTGACAAATCCCTTAACCAAACAGGCAACACGAGCTCGCCTCTGGGCACCCAAAAAAGCAACAGTAGCAAACGGAATAGTCGCTGGCGGAACAACAGTTAAAAAAGACAAGCGTTCAACAATAAACAATGACGTGAAGGCTTTTATTAATAATGACCCGAATGTGGTTAATGATTTAGGTGACCTAAACGAGCATCTGCTGGATATGGCTACCCAGACTAATGAAGCAGAAATTCTCGATCATAATCTTCTCAGCGGTAATATGAGAATTTTAGAGCCATCCCCGGAATTGGTCGTTCTAATTGAGAAGGTCCGCAGGGAGACCAAAGCCAAAGCAGAGCGTCAATCGATGCGACGTTTCACACCCCACGAACAAGATGAAGAGCAGCATCTGGATGAGCTGAAGGAGTTCATGGAACGCAATGCGGTAACCAAACGTACTCCCAAAAAGCAACCACCAATTACGTATGGCACCTATGATCATCAGTTTAGCAACGTTTTCAAATCAATGGATGATTTCTTTCGTTCGGAGGTCCCAAAATCGGAATCCATTACGAACATCAAGGAACGCATTAAACGCAAGGAATTGGAACTAATGAGTCTCTTCGACAATGTGGATAATATGGCCGAGAAATCTGATTTCGAATTAGAAGTCTAATATACCCAATTCAATACCAAAACAGATTGATAAATTATTTGTGTATCAGAATTTTTGAAGTCCAATCTTTTGGCAACTGGATGGGAATAATTAATTATAGTTTTAGAAATCGATGACACAATAAAAAAAAAATACTGATTCGGATTCAAATGAATTAATTCATTCGATTAGTATTACTTTTCGCTATAGTCATTATTATTATTCATACAATTCAAGTATTCATTATTCGTTGGATTTCTGAAGTTTACGAATTGAGTTTGAAAATATTGAAATTTATCCCCCAAGGTTTGTCACATCGGGTTTCTGGTTTACTATATCGGGTTACCCCATATTATCAGACATATTAGAACATTTGAAATCATTCGGAGCAAATCGTTTAATTTTGATCGCATCATTCATAAAACAAGTTTTTTTAGGATGATAGTCGAAACTTTTCGAAATTATTTTGACTCAATTGTCGAAATTTTTAAATATTTAAACAGATAAAAAATAAAAATGCAAAGGTTTAACTTCAGAACCCTTTATTGAATCCCAACTTGATTGGAAAAACCTTTCAGAATTTCGGTTTTGTTTTTTATATATTTTGATACTATTAAAGAAATCGAGAATTCATTTTGTCATTTTAGCCATAATGTCGTCGTATAACTGAAGCCTCTTATTATGAGACTGGGGTAATAAAACAAGAAAATAATTGTAAATTTTAAGCAGCAAGTTAAAGTGCAAAAGTCACCAGTCGGTTAATTTCCGCTTAGCCAAGCACTTACTCTTCGATAGCCAAACTAACAACCAAGCAAGCAACCAACCAGTTGTGATGGCCACTTTCACTCGTACATACAAGCAAAAGACGTGCCCACCGAGAAAACGCTTTCCCGCATAGCTTAGTCAATGCCTAGCACCTGCATGGCACAGACGGAATTGAGCGCAATGGAAAAGCCATATCATCATCAAAAATTCCCCTATGAGATTCGCGATTTGGAGGCCTCGATTAATTCAGAACTTTTGGAATATTTTCAAGGTATAATTAAAAAAAATTTGTGATCTTTAATGACTTTGATCGTTTGCTCTTTAAACCCAGGTGAACGCACGGGATTCGTACAAGTAGGACCCGAAGGCTACTTCTTTCCACACAAATATAAAATTGAGGCGGAGAATTACTATAATTTTCAAGCACGTACCGATGATATATGGATAACAACAGTGCCCCGTTCGGGAACCACCTGGACTCAGGAGCTCATTTGGTTGCTAGCCAACCATTTGGACTTTGAAAAGGCTAAGAGCATAGCGTTAACCGAAAGATTCCCCTTTCTTGAGTAAGATTTCGTACTAAATTACATTCTAACATGACAAAGACCCAATGGGATTTAATTTCTCTTAAAGATTTCCTCTGTTTATGCATGACACCGTAAAGGCCGAGTTACTAGAACAAAATAAGAATGATTCAAAAGCATTAACATTCATTGAACATATATCCCGACCTGGCTATGAGACACTGAGTGAACTGCCAGAAAATCAGCGACGTTTCATAAAGACACATTTTCCATTTTCCCTAATGCCGCCAAGTGTCCTGGAAAAGCAATGCAAAGTAAGTGGAGATCAGTGAAAACCAATTAAATTGAACGTTTCTTTTTAGATTATTTACGTAGCTCGTAATCCAAAGGATGTGGCTGTGTCTTATTATCATCTAAATCGACTCTTTCGCACCCAGGGATATGTGGGAGACTTTGAACGTTATTGGCGCTACTTTCAGCAGGGATTAAGTAATATCCATTAATAATAGAAACTAATAACTGATTTTAATATTTCGAACTTTCTGGCACTCAATAGATCCCTGGCTGCCCTATCACAGCCATATAAAGGAGGCCAAACAGCATGCCAATCTCTCGAATGTTCTGTTTCTACGATATGAGAGTATGTTGGTCGACTTACCTGGAGCTATTAAAAGCATAGCCTCCTTCCTAGATTGCCCACTAAGTGCTGAGGGATTGGACAAGTTGCTCAATCATCTTAGTATACGTAACTTTCGGGAAAACAAATCCGTAAATATGCATGAAATGGCAGCTGTTGGCGTTACCAATCAGGGGGAAGCTGGTTTCGTCCGCACCGGCGGTGGCGATGCCAAAGGCCATCAAGAGTTCCGAGATAATCCAAAGTTGCTCAATAGCATCAATGAGTGGATTGAAAATAATGCAAATTCAATAAAAACCATCTGAAAAATTGAAGAACATAAAATATAAATATTCTTAGTAAGTAAAACAATTTGTCAAATGGATTGAAAAACATTCAAAAGCGAAAGTAAAAGAGCGGAAATATAACCTATTTTTTCTTTAATTTGTTGAATTAATATCCCGACGGAATTATACTTAATAGACATTATTAATCTGTCATTTTGTTTTTATATTTGGTTGAAAATTGAACTAATATTAGATTTAACGTATTTGCACATTAAAATTATCCACACTGGCAGCGGCAATCTGTTTATGTATATCATTGACCTCAGCCTGCGTTAAGGTACGTTCCATATGGCGATAGACAATGCGAAAGCAAACGCTGTTTTTGCCAGTCTTCGGATGCTTAAACTTGTCCACAAGACTTATCTAAAGTAGGGAATGAACTCAAGTTACGATTGTCAGCTAAACTAATCTGAACAATTTACCTGTTCCACCATATCGCCGGCAACTGAACGTACCAAATCGTAGAAATCATTTGGGGAGAATCCTGCATCCACTTCCACATTAGAGGGCAACCAAAAGGATAAGTCATTTGTGCATTGTGGATAATGCGAAACGGCTTTGTACTTGGGCAGATTATGGAGATCCTGTTCATTGAACTGAGAGAGAAAACCACTGTCATTTGACCAAAACAGACGAATATCTGGTATGTCAAAAAGAACCATGGCCAGACGTTCTAAACCCACACCAAAAGCATAGCCAATCGACTGATGAACCCCCGACTGTTGCAGGATCTCGTGACGCATGATGCCACAGCCCAAGACCTCTAGCCAATTGTCCTTGAAATAGATTTCAAGTTCCCAGGAGGGTTGCGTGAACGGAAAATATGTATCCACCCAACGATATTTAATCCGTGGGCCAAACAAATCCTTCGTCAGACCCACAAGAATATGCTTCATCTCGTGCTCCATCAGCTTGACAGCCTCTAAAGTGTGACATGGCTGTTTTGTCTGATCCATAATTTTTGACGAAGGCAGTATGCGGCTCGGATCGGCCAATTGACCAGTCCAAGTCTCTTCAAAAAGTTCGAGTCCCGGATTACGTTCGAACAATTTGTCTTTGGTTACAAGACGCACTGCATCCGCCTGATGAAAAACCGGATAGTGCGTGCTATCTATCTCATCTCGCCTATACACCTCTCCAACCACCAGGAAGTTGTCCAAGCCCCCAGAAATCAATTCCACCTGATGTGCCGTGGTATGAGCCCGAAGTAAATGATCCTTATTTATGTAATAACAATCGGATTTTTGCCTGCTGACATGATCACTGGGTATAAGCAGATTGTCGAAATTCTGCTGCACTGTAACCACCGGATTGAGCTTGTCGTAAACTGAAAACAAGGGATTCCCCCGCTGATTCCTATAGGCTCCATAAAAGTAATCTAAAAGACGATATTCTGTGCTATTGGCAACCACCAACCAAATTGAATTTTTTACTCACTGACAATCCTTTGCCGTATAATCGAGAGTGGATGATTGCGCTGCAAATGCTTATTGGCGCCCAGATATGATAGAATCTTGGGGGTCACGTTTGTCCAGCTGTCAGTGGCGTACGTGCTCCCATTCACACATTGAAATGCGCTGGCAGGAGGAGACGGAGCGGGGTCGGTCTTCTCAGCGGCAGCGCTGCTGCTTGACCGAATCCTTGCGCTACTTACTCCCACTGATGCCAGGCGACATAACGATCGAGGCAGAGGCAGACGTAACGACAACTGCAACTGCATTATTTTACAATTGTGTGTTTACTCCCCCTACAGCGTTGCCAAAGGCTGTTATTGTTGATTTTTAGCCGTGATGCCAGAGTGCCAAATGAATGATTCACTGTCAATAGGTGGCAGCACCAAATGTAAACGTCGGCGTCCATGGCCCAATGCTATCATGGATTTTTAGCCGTCGAACTTCACCCGCCTATGTGGCCTAATGGATAAGGCGTCGGCCTCCTAAGCCGAAGATTGTGGGTTCGAGTCCCATCATGGGTAAAACAAAATTAATTTTTTTTAATTAATTTTTTTATTTTGCTACTTTTTTGTACAAACAATTCGTTTATAACTATATTAAATCAAGAGCAATTATAATATTTGACCATACAAACACTCGCTTATTTAAGTTTTAACATATTTTTTTTATTCGTCTTTCCTTTGATTTTGTACATACATCATCGCGGTAACGGTAAATAAAATTCGGATAATTTTTATTTGTAATTCTTTGATGGCAAATGAAGTGATTAAACTGATTAAACTCATAGAAATTTGTCAACATAAAAGATCCATTTGAGATGCTTGCGTTGGAATTGAATATTTTTAGGTATATTTAAGATGCTTATTATCATTATGAGGTTATCTGTGGTGACTAAACCAAGGGATAGCTGGCCGCAGTGGCAATGCCGCACTGGTTCTTCTGGTTGCGGGTCATTTTAATGAATCCCTGTGCTCCCCAAGTTGTACCCCACGAGTTTTTGACCAGCCAATAGTCGGAGTTATCTTGCTCCGTACCATAGCCGACAACAAGAACACCATGATCCAAATTCTGGGGATCACATTGAGGCTCATTGTAAACACCTTCGGAATAGAACTGGAATGATTCATGCGAGGCATCGATGGCAACCGAAACAGGTCCAATAGTGCTCACAGCTTCAGCCAACTTTTTCTCATTGCCTTGGGGTATATCGGTGAAACCGCGATCTGTGGCTCCAACTGTGCTTTTATCAAAGTGGCAGGAATCGTCAATTCCCTCATAAGCATAGGATTTCTCTGTATCAATGCCGCCATTATCCTTGATGTAACGGAAGGCGTTGTCCATGAGACCACCGTTGCAACCATTGTTTCCATACTTGGTCGAGCAATCAACCAGATTCTGTTCGGACAATGAGACTAGTGTGCCAGTTTTACGGAAATGTTGACCCTCCAGGGCGCCTGTGCTAGAGAAGGCCCAACAGCTACCACAATGACCCTGATCCTTAACCGCAGTGACGGCTCCCTTGTTGCGCCAATCCACTTCCTTTGGCAATTTGACATGTTCTGGCGAGATGAAGGTTACACCAGTAAAACTATCATCTGATGCACTGCAACACAGTAAAAGGATGAAAATTATTTGATGCAGAGTTAGAGGAAAAATATAATTGTTGCTCTCTTACCGCAATTGCTTATGCAGAGTATAATTGAAGCCGTTCATTAACTCACGGAACTCGTGGTGCAACAAATCGGCATACTTGTTCATGGCCATCTTGTAGGTCACCTCACCGGCAGCCCAACGTTGATTGTGCTTGGCAATTTTGTGCTTGTTTTCATTGAAAATCTTCATGCGGAAACGTTCCTCAGTCTCATCTAAATAGTTCTTGCGGTGTTCCATCTAAAAATTTAAGTACATAGAATAGACATTGTATAATTTTAACCTTGATTTGTTGATAACAATTATGTATGCCATTATCAAGGGAGTTTTTAAAACAACAACACAAGTCCAATTAGATAAGATACGAATCCAATCTTCCCAAAATCAGTTCACTTTTCTTACCAAAGCTATTTTTTCTATTTTTTTTTTTTGGTAACCATAGAAAAGTAATATAAAGCAAAGTACCTGAGATTCACCTGCATTCACTTCCATAAAACCTACCCAAGGGAAATACATAGTTGCCACTCATAAATATTGATCATTAATTTTTAATCGCTTGAGTGACGAAGAACATTAAACAATGTGTTTATGTATTTACCAGGCACCTAAACATGAAATGTCGCCTGACCCAATGGACTTCTTGGGTAAGAATTTACTATTTGCTTACCCGGAATCGGAGGTACATATGTAGGTGAAAACAGTATTTTTACACTGGAAGCACGTTTTAATATTAGGTCTTTAGATATTGTGACCTATGTCACATATGATAACCTTATCGCTTATTCAAACAATGGATCAACTGTGCAAATACAAATTCAAAGAGAAAAAAAACGTGGCTTGCTTGAAAAAGAACTAGAAAAAGTTTAAATTCTTGAAAAATGTGCTCTTATGGGGGAGCATTTGGTGCTTTTTTTAGATACAACGAACTAAAAATACTCATTGCATGTTTCCTTAGTTTAAGAATTTGAGTTAAAGGTCATTGAAACTATCGATTGGGTAACTAAATAATAAAAACAAAATAATACTTTAGAACCGTAAAGTAACAGCTTTAGATAAGATTAAAAGTAATTTATTAGGTAACACTTTAGTATGAATCTAAAAGTCAAAGTTTCGTAAAAAGGCATATGTACATATAAAGATTGACATATAATAATAGCTTTCATTTTGAAATCGGACTAAACATGCGTTCAAAGACTTCTTTCAATTTACATTTGTTAAAGTACGGTGCAGTGCTGTCAAGTGTACAGATATAATTACGGTGGACAGCAAATGAAAAGCAGACGGGGACCCAAAAGCAACAATTGTCACCCCCCACCCAAGGGGCACGAGGTGGATTCCATGTCATTGCGTGTTTTTTGGTCGGTTGGTTCAACTTTTGTATAATTGACATAATTGATATGAATTCAAGGCGACGCACTTATACATGCATATAGATATATGTACATATGTATGTATGTATGTATGTATGTACATAGAAAATAGTATTTAGTAAAGTATTTGTACATTCCAGTTGGGAAACCATATCGATTTTTCCCCACTCACATAGAAATCCACATATTTTTGTTTTCTTTAAACAAATTCACACATTACTTTTTTTTATTTTTTTTTTTTTACGCTACGTTAACATGATAAAAACCTTAAACAAAAATTCAGTAACCCTAATTAAATGCACGTGGATACTCCAAAGCTAAGTCGCCATATCCAAATATGTATGTATATATTTGTATGTATATATACATATATAGTATATAGTATAGTTTTTAGCAAGATTTATGGCCGTCTGACTGGTTTTGGAGGCAGGGGAGTCAGGTCATCGTCATTATCATCCATCACTTTGTAAAATGGAACAACACTCGGTCGATGCATTTAGGAAAATTCGTTGCAATCTGAGAATCGCTAAGGCAAAATTGTATCGTTCGTTTGTGGAATACTACTACAGTCGCTCCATTTCGATGGCACAGCTATCATCCAATGCAGCTCCTGCATCTGCTGATGTGCCAGGTCCTTCGGTTAGTGTTAGATTGTTATATTGACGGCGTCGACGGATTATATAGACAAGTATAAAGGCATTGATTAGCAGCAATACAGCAACGATTGTGGTGGGAATAACCACATCCAGAGTGACGTCTAATCCATCTTTATTTGAACTAGTCATCTTCTATATTTTTCTTTTATTGTATTCCAAAAATATTTATGCGATATGGTGCTTAACACGTTTTTATATTTGCCAATGACGCGCGCGCTTTTACTGTATTTTTCTTTTATTCTCTCTTAGCTTCCTTTAATTTTCGTATCCCCCCAAAAAAATGAATTTTTCTCTCCAATTGTTCCGCTACTGCGACCGATAGCGTTAAGCGTCGGGCAAAAAATAACAAAAATAGCAGTGCGAGTCGACTCTCTTCTTTTCGGTGGCGATGTTGGGTCTGTACAGTGTACACGCATACAAGCACATATGTATGGATGTATGTATGTACATATATACACAGGACCGCATTAGGCATAATGGGCCCACATTTTGACTACAATAAGTTTTAATATCACAGAACTCTAACCGAGTTCCCTCAGTTTAGATGAAATATTACAAATTTTTGAATATCTAGATTCAAAAAGGTATGGGAAAATATTAATAACAAGGCCTTGCCATCACATCTAAGTGCGGTCCTGTTTATCAATCGATGCGGGCTTTAGTTAGGAGGGGGATGAAACGGTTCCGCAGGCGTTTTTAAACTAACCAGTTTTAATGCTTAACTTGAATTTGAAAAGAACCTCCCTGATTTATGTAGGCTACGCTGTTGCGTAGGTAGTTATCGAACCAGTTGTGTTTGGAATAGGAAGCGCCAAAAAAAAATGCTATGGTATAAATAAATATGAATTTTAACATTTTGCAAGTCAGCACTTTTTTTTTCTGAGATAATTTTTGCACTTGTCTATCAGTAATTCTCTCACAACTGCCAAAAGCTTTTGAAAGCTTTTATGTTTATTAAAATAAACAAACATTTTATAAGTATTAGTAGTAAAGTCACACGCCATTTCTGGGAATTGAACGACCCCACGTCAGACCCCACAGTAAATATAAATACATATACATATACAGATTTTCTGTACTACTATGATGTATATATATATTGGCTTATCAATCGAGTGAGTGACTGACAGTCTGACAGACAAAATGCCAACTCAGTTCTGTTAATTTTATTTATGCAAATAAAACATAATAAAGTTCAATTTGTTGAAACAATGTTGATAAGGCAGCACTTTGGACTGCATTAAATGCATGTAAGATTCTCACTGACGAGCGACCTTATCAATAAAATATTTTGAAATGCGCGCGCTCCAGTAACCGCTCTAAGGCATTGATGGGCAGCACTGTTCAGTTCGAAGTGTGACCAGTTATTGCAACAGGCTGCTCTGGCACAAATGGATTTGTTTTGAAAGCATTCTTAACTAATATTTCACATATTTTACAACCTAGAAATATTAACAAATTAGCAATTTTTCACTTCCTAAGAATTATTTTCTAAATTCCCATCAACTAAACTCTTGTTCAGAAATATTCATAAAGTTTAAACAATGCTTTCAATTTTATGCTATTTAATGTTGCACGCATTCTAATAATTTTTCCATGCAATCAATTTTTGTTAATATTATTAAAATACTGGGAAAATATATTATAATAAATAACTTAAATAAAAATTAAGTAAACCTAATTAAATCCAGATACCCGTAAATATATATTTGTATATATACATACATATTTTGCATATATGTACTAGACAATTTTAGTTAATGGTTAATATCTAGTATAATTACTAATTTCAAGTTATCACATGAAACATCTAAACAGAGTGTTCTGGTTTTATTAAAAATAACACGCCCCCGAAATGGAAATTTAATGGCTTGTGACATGACAAATTCAAGCGCTATATAGTCAATAGATTGGCTTATTTTTCCAATTGAAAGAAAACTTTCAATCGACAGATAAGCGAAAACAATCGCAAATAAAAATGGGGCTGTACACCAGACAGACATACAAATAGAAATATAAACTCGGACATATTCCTAATAGATTTCAAATGAGACTGATAAGTCACAAACTAGAATGGAACGTAATTTAGACACAAAGAACAAATATATTTGCAATAATTGCAGTGGATGAGTCAGCATAAGAAAACAACAAAACAGTGATGTTAGAAAATGGCTTCTCTTGATGTTTTCGGGTTTAAACAAGCCTTATCAGAGGCCTAGTTCCGCTGGGCTTATCATTTTGGAGCTAAGCTGAGACTGTTACAATCAGCGCTGGTATTCATGTGATCTGCAGGCATGTGACTTGTTTAAATCTAGACTCTTCTTATCTTGCATCTAGGTCCACTGCACTCTTGCAATTTATTAATGAATCAGCACAAACAGCGCAATCAAATCCCTGATCAACAAAATACAATAAGTGAAAGAATTTTATCCAAACAAAAGAACTTTTTTTTTGAATCATCGTTACTGCGTCATAAAGGGTTGACAAAAACACCTGTTAAACTCCGATTTCCGAAAAAAAATATCCAAACAACGACTCACCTTGAAGGATTTCCATTCCTCTTTGATGACATCGGAAAAGGACACCGCCTGAGTCATAGCCACCAGGGCCAGCAGTAGTGTAATCAAGGCAAAGCGCATTTTGATGTAGTACCTGGAAAATAAACAAATTTAGTTTTTAAATGCCGTTTTTAAAGCTTTAAATTATAATCACGTGAGAGCGAGCGTACCAACGTATTACTAACCCAAGCTCAAAATTTGCGAGAGTAAACAAAAAGCACACAGAAGGAAGCCAATTTATCAAATACTCCTTAAAAGAAAGGTATATCCACTAATGTTATGACAGATATATTTTCCAATTGGTTGAAAAGCATACTAAAACCTTACGACGAAATTATTTTCAACTAGTTAAATTAGTTCCTTAAAAGGAATTAAAGTAATTATTCAACCTTTTAAAAGTTTTCGTATTAAAATATGTCTGGGACACAAATCCATGAAGGAAATAAAAAAGAAGAGGGTATCTCAAAGTCTATGTTTAAAAATGTTGGTTATTTTATTGTTAAGTAAACAATGCTTAAAGCTTGTCAAATTCAACAAGTGTCAGAGAAAAGATAAAATATTCAACCAGCTGTTTAACTCTTTCAGAGATTTTGC
The DNA here is from genome assembly GCA_037075365.1 of Drosophila emarginata. Classification (NCBI taxonomy): domain Eukaryota; kingdom Metazoa; phylum Arthropoda; class Insecta; order Diptera; family Drosophilidae; genus Drosophila; species Drosophila emarginata. The sequence goes on from JBAMCD010000260.1 coordinate 8,902,910, forward strand.
TGAGCAAAATCTGGCCAAATATTCGACATACCTCAGTATTCGAGATCGAAAGAAATCCGTTATCTTATCGGCCATTCGCATTTAGGAGGCGTCAGCCATTATATATTTTTTTTTATTTCATTTAGTTGTTATGCATAGCCGTTTGATATATGTACATTGTAATATTTTTAACTAATGAACTTTTTATGGACAAGTTTGAGGGCTATAACTGGTTTTAATTTTATTTGAAGGTGAATCATTTATATCAGGTGTACAAACAAGAGAATAAATCCAACAACAATTGATAAAAGAATAGAAGAGAATGAGATAGGAAAGAGGATAGATAGAGAAACGAATTGCGGTGTAGGGTAAAAATAGGTCAACACAAAGAAAACGCAATAAGTAACGAAGTAAAAGAAAGCCAGAGCAGCGCAATAAACAAAAGAGACAACAAACGCACCAAATCAGTCGCAGCAAACAAAAGAAAATGCGGGAAAATTATGGAAAATGTGCAAGAGGGAGATGAAGGCCCTGCTGGAACATTCAGTTACAATTGAGAATGATTTGCAAATGATACACATGACGCAATTAGCTTCGACAAAGACGTAGCACATCAATTGTTGATTAAAGATGTAAATTAATACAAATTCAATGTTACTTACCACTCAGAATTGCGACGCAAGAGAAAAAAAGTGATTTGATTTCGCCTTTTATTTGCTTTCAATTACTTTTAACTTAACACTTTTTGAAAATCAGTAGACAAACAAATTCAAGTTCTGATCCCGAAGACCTCTCGTTGATTAATAATTTTAATTTCGCTTCTTTGCTAAATGTTAACTCAACAAAAACAAAAGTGCAATTACCAGAAATGTTAAGACGCTATAAAGAATCTGTTAAATAGCTGCCACCCAATAAACATCGCGCCAACCCATTTGTTATTCGATAACAGGCTACCTCAAATTTCCAGTGATAGATTAGGTAAAGGGTCAAGGTAGTCAAGAATCAGTAAAGAAACTATTTTCATTTATTTCATTATAATAAAGGCAGAATTTTATTACTTCAATATGCCAATACAAATAGTTTTTTATATTTTCTTTTAGCAGCAAACAGCTAAAATTATATCGATATTTTTAGATTGAAAAGTAATTTTTTGTCAATGCACACCCAAGGTGTTGTATTGTGAACTTTTTTCTTTTGTTAATCTTAAGCTGAATTGAGCGCTATTAGTTAAAGTAAATAATTACCAATTTGATTTCAATTGGACTTTGATTTGAATTTCAAATCCCGCAGAAATCGATATTATTTAATGTAGCTCCCGCTGTGACCTTAACCTTCGGTCCATTTACCAACACTCTCACTATTATTCGCTTCGTCATTATCATTTGGGGTCTTGCAAATTGCTGAAATATCCAAAAATTCTGCTCACTTTTCAAAATACATATACCAATTTTCATCTTTCAAATCCAGCAATATGTTTGGCAGACAAAGTAAGTGTTTAACAGATAAAGTACCCGTAATAAAAGTGCAATTATTGAATAATTATTACTTATTTCTGCATTGAAAATTGTAGCACTATCTAGCAATAGCAATAGCAGCAATCTTGTGGAGTTCCGTGCGGGCCGCATGAACTTGGTGGGCAAAATGGTGCATCCAGATTCGCGAAAGGGTTTGGTCTATATGACTCAGAGTGATGACGGTCTAATGCACTTTTGCTGGAAGGATCGCACCTCTGGCAAGGTCGAGGACGATTTGATCGTTTTCCCTGATGACTTCGAGTACAAACGTGTGGAACAGTGCAAAACTGGACGTGTTTTTGTATTAAAATTCAAGTCATCGACTCGTCGCATGTTCTTCTGGATGCAGGAGCCGAAAACTGACAAAGATGAGGAAAATTGCAGACGCATCAATGAGTTGCTTAATAATCCCCCATCCGCTCATCAACGGGGGGGAGGTGGTAGTGATAGCACGGATTTGCAATACATGTTAAACAATATGTCCCAGCAGCAATTAATGCAGCTTTTTGGAGGAGTGGGACAAATGGGCGGACTTAGTTCGTTGCTGGGACAAATGAAGTAAGCGATAAAATTAATGCTTAGTTATAAATTTAATTGACTAATTAATTTTGTTAATTACTTTCTAGCTCTCGTACACCATCATCACGGAATACTTCCTCATCGGGTGGAGGCGGTAGCGGCACTTCCGCTCTGCAGACTCCGGAAAATGTGACTGTACCACGCACTCCATCAGCACCCAAGCCAAGCAAGTCGAGCAGCAGCCGTTCCCAACTGATTTCCCAAGGAGATGCCAGTGCCAGCTCATCGCTAGATAATGATGCCGATGTCTCCTCCGCCGGTAAGAACACGTCCTCGTCCTCTGGAACGACCACAACTGGAGCCTATGCCAATCCTTTCCAAGCCTATTTATCCAATCTCTCCCCCGAACATGGCGCAGGACGTTCTCTGAATATCGATCTATCCAGTGCCCTATCTGGAGCAGAAGCCATCAATCAGCTAATTTCCGATCCGGAGTGCGTCAAGTCCCTAATTGTTCACCTTCCTGAAACTGAGGATGCAGATGAGGATCGCAAGCAGCAGATTAAAGACCACATCACCTCTCCTCAGTTCCAGCAAGCTTTGGCCCACTTCTCCAGTGCTCTACAATCTGCCCAACTGGGACCGTTGATCAAGCAATTTGAATTATCCAATGATGCGGTCGCTGCCGCCTACTCTGGTAATCTTGAAGATTTTGTGCGTGCCCTGGAGAAGAGTTTACCAGCAGGCACTTCAATGCCTGGTGCTGAGACGACTGCTGGCGAGACCACAGAGAAAAAATCGGACGCCGAGCCTGCTGCCAAGGACGAGGCACCTGCCACTGAGAAGCAGGAGGAGAAACAAAAATAGATGAGCAAAACAGATAAAATTGGAATCACAGTTAATTCTTTCAACATATATATACTTATTTTTTAATAATTATGCTGTTTTCGGTTTGCAAATAAATTGGCCAAGTTGACAAAATGATAAAGTGTCTGATCTCATCTTGCAGGACTTGCAATTAACAAATTTAAATTAAATCTAAACTCCGACTAAGTCAACAGATGAAACATTGGCATTAACAACTCTAAAATTCAACTTTTATTACTTGCATATTTGGTGCACATTGTTCATTTGTTTTTAGCACCCTTTACCGCCCATATATAATTTGATCTAGCTGTCTATTATGGTGGAAAATAAAACATAAATAAAATCAGTTACGAAAGAGAAACCCTGTAAAGTAAAACAATAGAGGGCGCTTTGTGTGTGAGAAATTTGAAAATGTATCTGCTGTTAAATTTAACAGTGCTCGCAAATTATGATGTTAAATTAACATAACTCGCAAATGATGCGAATTGTGTCTCTCAGATACAATATTTACTCAATTCCAAAACGGCCTACAAGTTGTGTACGCGCGCGTTGCCAATTTTTTTTCGCGACGATCTCAAATTGAATTTAATTTTGAAACATAAGCTTGATATACATACATACATACATAATTATACCGATATATACAAAAATTAGAGTGTGCAAACAGGATACAAGATATAAAACATGTAATTCGCCATAATTCTCTCCCTCTCACACTCACACATAAACGCACACTTGAGATTGAGAGAAATTTCTAATGAAATTTGTTGGTTTTGCGTAGCAGCAAGCTAAAATGTTTTTGTATCTGTTGTTATTGTTGCTGCTGTTGGTGTTTTTGCAGCAATTTGTCTCACTTTTTTCGCTCTCTTTTTACCTTTTTTTTTGCATGACTGCTTACCGCATTGTTGGGAAAAGCTTTTCCCTCCAAACTTTTCGATTTCAATTCTATTTTTTTTTTTTGCATTAAAAGTTAAACGCGGCGGCAATAACAAAAAAAAAATCAAAAACTAAGAGAGCAAGAGAGAGAGAGAAGGGGAGAGACATCCGCCACCTTTGACTTTGACTCACTAATACTTACAGCCATGCATAACATACACGCACACAACAATACAAGCAAATGTTGTTAAAAAACAAATAAACAAAATAAAGCAAAAAAAAGCTTAAAACACAATTTTTTGCAAGTTTGTAGCTGTATCTGTGCGAGTGAGAGAGCCACTGAGAGAGCAAGAGTGAGATATCAACAGCAACGAAAGTAATTGCGTTGCGGCTAAAATATAAAAAAAGACCGAAAGGAATTGAGAGTTATAGTTAAAATTATTAATCTTTGAAATTAAAAATTATTGTAACAGTTGACTAACAGTGCCCGAATCAGAGAGACAACAATTGTCTTCATGCATACCAATAAAAGTTTTGCAATAACAAATTGCTATCTACAACAAATACAAATACTTTAAAGCATTCAAAACCTACACCGGTCCCGACCGCCGCCACCCTCACTCGACCGCTTGAGTCCGCAGTCAGCTGCAATTCTGCGATAAGGTAAGCAAATATTGCCACAAAAGAGTGGGATAGCTAGATGGTTATGGCTGGCAAGAGGTTGTCAAGTGTGCGTGGGAGAGAATTTTGCCGGCAGCATACAATTGGCGCCCCGAGGAGACTTAATCGAGATTTCCAGAACAGCTGCAGATACTTCTGGACGCCCACGCTTCTTTCGATTGTGATAAAAAACAAGAGGAAAAGTACAGGAAAAGGAAATATATATGTACATAACATGCGCCTGAGCATATGCTATGAAACAGAAGAATTAAACGGCAAGAGAGATGGATGACAGAGAGAGAGAGAGAGAGCTTAGTCTGAGCGACATGTTTGAGCTTGTTTATGTTTTATTTCATTTTGTAGGAAAGGTCAAATTGAAATTGAAGGACAACTAGCTACTGCAACTGTATGGGTATCTAATAACTGTACCTGTAGAAAGTTCGACAGGACACAGACAACTTTCACTCTGCAACCAAAACTCAATTCCATTACTTTTCCAATATGGCCGCATAGCGGTCCCCCAACCACCCCCATTCACAAATGTGGAGAAGAAGAAGCTTTTAGCTTGACATTGAACTTGAACAAAACTATTAGCTTTATTATTAACTTGTTACCACGTACAGGGTATCTATGCTCATGTCCCTCTCCCTCTCTTTTTCTCTCGTTATCTCTTATTCTCTTCTCCTACTCTTGTGCACTGCATATCTGCGCTCCCATTATCAAGCTTTTTTTTGGAGCCAACTTTCACCAAATTCGCAGCTGCATTCTTTACAGTTATGCAGAAACAGAAATTTCATTGATTTCATACAAAAATACGCATATGTTAATATGTACATACATACATACATACATATGTATGTAGAGACAGACAGAGAGCGATAAAGCAGGAGGAGGAATGGCGGCACGGGTGCCCGCCATTTTAAACTTTAGCTCAAAGCTTTGTACTGCATTTTCTTGGTTGGGAAATAACTGGCCAAGAGGTAGGAGGGGGGGCAAGGTATTTTCGTGTGGGAGTGAAGAAAAATCAAAGGCAACTCAGCCGAAAACGAAAGTGCACATTTTTGTGGTCTTTTTTTCTTAGCTTCCTTTTCGTCTTCCTTTGGCCTCTATTTTGTGACTTTTTTCCTTTTGCTCTTTTTGAATTAACCCTTCGAAGGTCATAAGGAACCGAACTGATGAGAAACTGTGTCAAGGAATTTTAAAACTGACAAAGCAGTTTCCCATTATCAGTGTCGAATCAGAATGAAAATGACTTAACTGCATTACTCAAATTAAAACACATTTAGTTTTCCTTTAATATGTTTATTGTTATCATACATATGTATATTAATTCTGTTCAGGTATTTTGTTCCTTTAAAAAAGACAATATTTTTGAGAAAATTTAAATTTAATTATGAGTTCAGACGCTCTAAGCAAAAGTCTATCTTTTGCAATGATTTCTTAATCATTACAAATAACTTGAAAAAACTGATTTTTCCTATTATTAAACTCGTTTTATTTCAGTAATAATCTCGTTAATATATTTAAAAAGCCAGAAAGGATGTAGAGATAAAAGAACCATAAAATTATCTTATACTTATTATTAAAATACAGTTTTAGTCATAGCTAATAAATTTATTTTCTAATTCTTATTCATATTTTATGATTCTTTATTAAGCGATTCTCAAATCTTATTTCTGGTAGAACTATCAATTGAGTAATAGCATATCAAGAAGAATAATATTTAATCGGATGAAGTTACTCAAATTAAAGTTTCAAAAATTTAACCAATAAGAAAAGTATCGAGTTAAATGAAACAATTGGTTTATCTTAATTGGTCACTTTCAGGACTTATTTATTCGTCGGTTCGCATTCTCCTTCATATATATGTATACATATATACATATGTATGTATATATACTGTATGTATATGATTTTCGGCTGACGGCAGCAACAGGAGGAGCTGTAGCAGATGATTTTCCGGTTTGTTTAAAGCCTAAAAAGAAACTGGTTTCAAATCGAGGCTCTCTGGGCTACTCTCTGCCCTTTCACTCAATTGCAACATACTCCCTCCCCCCACACACATACACACACCGCATAAAGAGAAACGACAGTTTGTGAATTTATGTGTGTTTTTTTTCCTTTTTGTTTTACATTTTAAAGCTTAAATTGTGTTTTTTATATTTTAAAAGTCAACCGGCTTGATGGTTATAAAGCGCGAGAGAATGAATGCCACAAATATTGTGGCAATGACGAAACAAAAGGCAAACACATAGAAACTCTCCTCGGTGAAGATATCGCTAAATGCCGGTATATCCTGATAGATCTGTTCGATGACAGCCAAAGTTCCTTTGTGCTTCTTAACCATTTTGGTATTGGATTACTTCTTTTTGATGGCCTTCTTGCCGCCTGCTCCGCCGCCGAGCTTTTGTTTCTCTGCTTTGGTTAGAACCTTGTTGCTTATCTCCTCAGGTGGGGCCAGAGGTGAGACGTGCTTGTTGCACAGCTGCAGCAGTTCGAGCGTGTTCAAATTCTCGCTATTGAAGCGTATCTCCTTTACCTTGGCTTGCTCTGCAAACAGATGAAACGCGAAAGAATGGGAAGAGCAGAGGATTAACATACATAAAGTTGTCATATGATAAAACCAAAAGATACCCTACACCCAGATGCCATCATAAATGGGTGCAGGGTATGGGAAATATTAAAATTGTATTGGCAGACACCAACCTTGCGCCGTGTCAATTAGTGAGAACTTTATAGATGCGGGTTGTCGATCACACACAATGTTCGGTTTAACCACACACTTGGGATTCGTTTGGGCCACTTTTGGTGTAGACAGCAGGAATAGAAATTCTCTGTAATATAAATGAAATTTCATTGATTTATTAATGGTTTGTTTCTTGTTTTTGCAGCTGCCTGCAACGCCTCAAGCTGACGCCGACACCGACTAAAATGTCAACGGAGCGGGAGCTGGCTCCTGGAGGGCCAGCTCAGCTTCATACGCATACGCTGCCGTTGACATTTCCAGATCTCCAACTGAGCTCTACCGTGGGCATAATTGGCAAGGTGTATGGTAAGTTATGCGAATCTTATTTAGTTACGGAATTTTGGTTCACTGCACTTTTTCTCCCAAGTTACTTTACTCTTTTTTTCTTTTGGTATATTTTTGCATTCTTACCTACGTTTTTTTTTCGAGAAAAATCTTCCAATTTGGCCAAAACTGAAGTGCGCATGCTTAGTAATCGATAATCACATCTGGGAAAGCGCTTTTCCAATTACCCCACTCCAATGCCCTGTACTTATTTCCACCCGCTCAACCCATTAAACATACCTTGTGGATTTGACATTTTCCGCAAACGGATCAAACTGTACCGTTATGCGTTTGACACCTTTCAGGTTGACACTCTTCAACTGTTTGCCAATTGCAGATACAATGCCGCCAGAACGGCGTAGAGTCCCACTAAACGGGATTGACATTTTATATAATAATTATGTTAAATTAATATTAAGAAAAACAACCAATATCTGAGAGTTGCCAGAAATTCAATTCCCGGCAGTGTTGCCACATGAAGGTAAATAGGTTTTTTGGATTGCTGATGATACCAATCGATTATCGGCCCAATTTTACAACACTAGAATGTCAAAGCAACCCTGTGTTGCTGCGCACACACGCTACCTTAGTCCCCACTACAGCCATCTCGCTTACTCATGTGGTTACCCGCATTAAGAGTGCTTTGCCCTCATTTAGGCGTGATGCCATTCTGCTTGCACCGAAAAAATATTTTATACGAATGTGTGTGTGTGTTGCCTTTGCCTGCCTGCTGCCTGTGTTGTGTGGAAAAGTGTAAAAGAAAATTGCATTTTTTGCATAATGCGCGACGTGAAAAGCTAACAAAAGTTGTGAAAAAAGCAAATTCCATAGTCTGGCCACAAGTAGTGCTCTCGCCCAACGCGAAAATACACACAAATCAACCAAATAAAAGAGAAACAAAAATTACCGAAAATTTTTTCGCTGCCATTCGCCCGAATACGCGCATACAAAAGCATTTTCTTTGCCTGTACACTGTCGTGTCGTTGTCGTCGTCGTATTTTTTTTTCTGTCCAGCGGAGCACCCCACCACCACAGATCCAGAGAAGAAAGAAGAGAGAGGGACCCAACAGAGGCAGTGAGATAGAGAGAGCAATATAACCAAAAGCAACCAAAACCAACAACACAAACAACAAATTAATAAGAATTTTTGTTCTTAGTTTGTATTAAAATAAAAAATACAAAAATAAAAAATTAAATATATATATATTTTATTTATATATATATATATATAACGAAAGCTGTGCCTACATTTGTGTTCTTTTCCAATACTACAATAAACGATAAATGATTAATTATATTTAAATAATTAAAATACGTTTCTCGCACGCCCACAACAACAACAACAAATGCAAAAGAAAATCAACCAAACGAATAAAATTACTACTTTAAAGTGTGATAAGCAAAAAGGCTGAAATCAAAAACAAAATACAAAAAAAAAAACAAAAAGAATAATAAATAAATAATTAGTAGAAAACTAAATAACAACAACAATCAATTACATTTACCAACACACATACACACAAGCACACAGACAAACACACAGCATTACTCAATTTGTATACATATATACAATTGCATACATATTTCTCTCTAACTAAATCAAATCAAAGAAAGAAAGAAAAAAAAACATAAGAAAATGTATCCAGTTGGACAACGTAAGTGTAGACAGTAGACATTAGAAGGAAGAAGAAGAAGATCATAGTTGAAGTACAACACACCAACACTGTTATATGCCCACCACACATGTACTACATCCGCCACCTCCCCCCTTACACACACACACACGTAAATACTTTATAGATCTATGCTCCACTCTGGCCAGTTTTGTCTAATCAACTATTTTTTTTTTTTTGTTGTGTGTGTATTCGACTCGCTGTAAGGTGAAATGCTCGTTACTAACGAGTCATTTTTAGTTGATTGGAGTTGCAAAATGCATTTGTTTGCACTTCCCATTTAATGGAACACACGTAATTAATATTGAACTAGACACGTGCTTAAACAGCTTTTAAAAGCGTTAAACGAAATTGGGTCAACGACCGTCTCTGAAACGCAATAGTTTTACTTCTTGTTTGTATTTTGGGGTTGTTCGTTCTCTTGTCTCTTTTTTCCCCGACTTGTGGGCCGAATTGGAGATGCCCTATTTGCAAAACGGAAAGGAAAAAGCGGAACAGATTGAACTAGTAGAATTGACTATCTCTTAATCTTTGCATAGTATATTTTAGAAAATCGGATATAAAATCGAATTTTCTGATGATGCCAATTAGAAATATAGAGTATAGAATAACTACTAATGGCATCATGATATTAAGAGACTCGTTTACTCTAAGTCTTTTGAACAAATTCTATTGCGACATATGTATGTATAAGAGGGATTCTAATGGAGTCGTCTCTCAAATTGCGTCTCAAATTTTGGTAACAGACTTTTGCCAATGGTAAAAATATTCTTTCTCTAATATAAGAATTTTTAAGGCTATTTCATAACGACGCAGAATCGCATAGAGACAATTAGTCAAAGCAAAGTACCAAATAGATCTAAATAAAACCAATCATTTATGTATATATGTATACAATATTATGTACATACATACATATGTAGATATCATAAGAATAGGAACAATGTCACAGATGTTTCTCTATTCCACCTGTTACATGCCTACATAAATACTTACGTACGTTTTTAAAATCGTATTATGCCCTTTTGCTATAGAGTATATGATTTGCTAGATAGAATAACTAAACAAATTGACTAATTTGTCATTCAGTAAGGTTAAAAAAATCCGATAAGAGCAAAAACGGACTGATAAAAATCAACAGGAACAGCAAAACTTGATAGTGATTCCATAGGGAAAGGTAAGGAGAGGGAAATGCTCAGGAACAGATTCGTTTTATTCCAAAATTCCATTCGCATTCGAAAATGAGTCTTAATGGAGATTAATATATTATATTAATTATGAATATAAAATATACCTCGCTGTGGCCAACTGTTATTTAATTAGAAAATTAATTACTTATCACTGACCCAAGGTACAGTCTCTCGTTAAGAGATTCGTTAGAATTGACAATCGGCAAATTCAAATAGTTAGTTTGGAGCACCCTGTATACCCTTGTATGCTATAATTAACAAAAATTTATCCACCTACACTCAATCTAAATGTGTGTGCGTGTGTGTGAAATTTGGGAGGAATGGTGGGAGTGGAAAACATACATATATACACACAGACTCACACACACCAGCCATATGTTCATTGTAATGATAAGCAGAAGATGATGATAATAATATATTTGGGAGAAAATCAAATCTGTAACTAAAATATTATTAATCGCACTCTACTTACATATACATACCTACATATATACATATTAAATATATATATATATATACATACATAAATATAATTTTTAATTTCTCTTTATCTCATTCATTTTTCACATTTTTTGATTTGTGATTCAAACGAAAAAAAAAATTTATAATAAATACTATACAACAATAACAATAATAATTGGCCCTACTTTTAATTTTAATTTAATTTGATACAAAAACGAAAAATTTTCTTTTTATAGAGTCACAGTGGACCCCCTCGCCCACGCGGCCTCAGAGTCCTTCTCAGGCGCAGACTAGCTTCGACACGCTCACATGTAAATTTCTTTCCAAACCAACAAAAAAAAAAAAAAACCAAAAACTAAAAAATAATTCGAATTTGTGGTCTATGTTCTTTAGTTAACTAAAAAAAAAAAAATCCCAACTCTACACTACTAACCTCAATCTCAAACTCTACACAAAACTAATGTTTTCTTTCATAACTTAGTAATGTGCAAAAAGAAAAAGTTTTATTACTAACCCAAAATTCAAATAATAATATTTCTGTTCGTTATTTTTGTTTTTCTTTCTTTTTTATGTGTAATGTTTTCCTAGTTTGTTTTTTACTTGTATGTAAAGTGCACTTAAAGTTAACTCTACACAAATACTCTTATATAATTATTGAGTGTATATATAAATCAATATTTATATATATATTCTTATTCACGATAAACAACTTTAAACACCTATGTGTTGTAGAATCATTGCATGAAACTAAGTTATTTTTGCTTGTAGCCCGTACATTAAGGGAAGTTCATGGAAAAGCAGTGCGCAGATTTCAAAGATATAGGATAATGTGAAAAATCGAAACCAAAAAAGATAAAAGAAACAATTTTAACTAAATATTATCGTCGAAAAGGAAGTTTTTGTTCGTGAAATTACGGAACACTGCAGTTGAAACGACGGAAAGAAAGGAAAACGATATTTTCACTTTATTCGACGGACGAAAAGAAATGGAAATGCGTACCGAAAGATATTTTTAATATCTTTCGATTAATAATTACCAGTGATTCCTTTAAAACTTCCGCAATAAAAATAAATTGAACGCTTCTTTGAACGCTTCTTTGAAACCTGCGTACTGAAATGGCAAAAACTCTCTTACAGGCAAAGCTGTTAAATTTTTATGTTAGCTAGTGTATAGTTGTTGATTTCTTACCACTTTCTTAAACACAATTTAAACATTATGGAAGATAAGTCTAATGGTAGCGTTAACTTGCAGCACCATCAGCGCCTGGGTCGTCGGTTAATCCCACCGCTGTGACCAGTCCGAGTGCTCAGAATGTTGCTGCCGGCGGTGCCACAGTCAGTGGAGCTGCTGCTGCGGCAGCAGCTCAAGTTGCCTCCGCTTTGGGTTCCACCACTGGTGTATCGGCTGCTATAGCCGCTGCTGCAACCACAACTCCACAACCGGATGCTCCAGTTTTTACATGCCCTCGCCGTCCTAATTTGGGTCGGGAAGGTCGACCCATTGTACTACGTGCCAATCATTTCCAGGTGACCATGCCTCGTGGCTATGTTCATCACTATGACATCAATATTCAGCCGGATAAATGTCCACGAAAAGTGAATCGTGAGATCATTGAGACAATGGTGCATGCCTATAGCAAGATTTTTGGTGTACTGAAGCCAGTATTCGATGGACGTAATAATTTGTATACCCGTGATCCATTGCCAATCGGGAATGAGCGTCTGGAATTGGAGGTAACCCTGCCCGGTGAGGGGAAGGATCGCATCTTCCGGGTGACCATCAAGTGGCAAGCTCAAGTGTCTCTCTTCAATCTGGAAGAGGCTCTAGAGGGACGCACACGTCAAATACCCTACGATGCCATCTTAGCTCTCGATGTGGTTATGCGTCACTTACCCAGCATGACCTATACGCCAGTGGGACGCAGTTTCTTTAGCTCTCCCGATGGTTACTATCATCCATTGGGTGGTGGCCGTGAAGTTTGGTTCGGTTTCCATCAAAGTGTCAGACCTTCGCAATGGAAAATGATGCTCAACATAGATGGTAAGAGCGGGCAATTGAGCTTCATATCAATTTGTTATTAATTTTCGATCTTTTAGTTTCGGCTACGGCTTTCTATAAGGCTCAACCAGTCATTGATTTCATGTGCGAAGTTTTGGATATACGTGATATAAATGAGCAAAGGAAGCCCTTAACCGATTCACAGCGTGTCAAGTTCACCAAGGAGATCAAGGGCCTTAAGATTGAGATTACCCACTGTGGTTCAATGCGCCGCAAATATCGCGTATGCAATGTTACCCGGCGACCAGCACAAATGCAATCGTAAGATTTATATTGATATCCAAATTGAATCTATATAATTAATTGAAATGTTTTCCCTTCAATCGTAGGTTCCCACTCCAGCTAGATAATGGCCAGACTGTGGAATGTACTGTGGCCAAGTATTTCCTGGATAAATATCGCATGAAATTGCGCTATCCTCATCTACCCTGCCTGCAGGTGGGTCAAGAGCACAAGCACACTTATCTGCCCTTGGAGGTGTGCAACATTGTGGCTGGCCAGAGATGCATTAAGAAATTGACCGATATGCAGACATCGACCATGATTAAGGCAACCGCTCGCTCCGCTCCCGATCGTGAGCGTGAGATTAATAATCTGGTGAAGCGTGCCGATTTCAACAATGACTCCTATGTCCAGGAGTTTGGTCTCACCATTTCCAATTCAATGATGGAAGTGCGTGGCCGTGTGTTGCCACCACCGAAACTTCAGTATGGGGGACGTGTGTCCACTGGTATAACGGGTCAGCAATTGTTCCCACCGCAAAATAAGGTCAGTCTGGCGTCACCCAATCAGGGCGTTTGGGATATGAGGGGTAAACAATTCTTTACCGGGGTCGAGATACGCATTTGGGCCATTGCCTGTTTCGCCCCACAGCGCACAGTGCGCGAGGATGCGTTGAGAAATTTCACCCAACAGCTGCAGAAGATCTCCAATGATGCTGGCATGCCAATTATAGGACAGCCCTGTTTCTGCAAATATGCAACTGGGCCGGATCAGGTGGAACCAATGTTCCGTTATCTGAAAATAACATTCCCTGGACTTCAACTGGTGGTAGTGGTATTGCCAGGCAAAACTCCAGTCTATGCGGAGGTTAAACGTGTGGGCGACACTGTCCTTGGCATGGCCACGCAATGTGTGCAGGCCAAGAATGTGAATAAGACATCACCACAGACGTTGTCCAATCTATGTCTCAAGATCAATGTTAAACTAGGTGGCATCAATTCCATTCTAGTGCCCTCCATACGTCCAAAGGTCTTCAATGAGCCGGTTATCTTTCTGGGAGCAGATGTTACCCATCCGCCAGCCGGTGATAACAAGAAGCCATCTATAGCAGCTGTTGTCGGTTCCATGGATGGGCATCCTTCTCGTTATGCGGCCACTGTCCGTGTCCAGCAGCATCGGCAGGAGATTATCCAGGAGCTAAGCAGCATGGTGCGTGAGCTTCTAATTATGTTCTATAAATCCACCGGTGGTTATAAGCCGCATCGCATTATACTCTATCGCGATGGCGTCTCCGAGGGCCAATTCCCTCATGTGCTCCAACATGAATTGACGGCCATCCGTGAAGCTTGCATCAAATTGGAACCGGAATATCGTCCTGGTATCACATTCATTGTAGTACAGAAACGTCATCATACACGACTCTTCTGTGCCGAGAAGAGGGAGCAGAGTGGCAAGTCTGGCAATATACCAGCTGGCACCACTGTCGATGTGGGCATCACCCATCCAACCGAATTCGATTTCTATTTGTGCAGTCACCAGGGTATCCAGGGCACTAGCCGACCATCGCACTATCATGTGCTCTGGGATGACAATCACTTTGATTCCGATGAGCTCCAGTGCCTCACATATCAATTGTGTCACACATATGTCCGTTGCACAAGATCGGTTAGTATACCGGCTCCGGCCTACTATGCACATTTGGTGGCTTTCCGTGCCAGGTGAGTTCGCATGTTTCGTCTTAATCCTTTCATTCTATTAATCAATTTTAATTTGCTTTGCAGGTATCATCTGGTTGAGAAGGAGCATGATTCCGGCGAAGGATCACACCAGAGCGGTTGCTCAGAGGATCGTACACCGGGAGCCATGGCCAGGGCAATAACTGTTCACGCGGACACCAAGAAGGTCATGTACTTTGCTTAAAAAGTATAACACACACACACACAGAATACCAAACAACCAAATGAACATTTCGAAATGCGATTCGAATAATCAACAAAATGTAATCCAATTCAATTCTCTCTCCCCCACAACCCTCCACTCCCCTCCCCACCCCTTACTTTCTTGCGCCCCCACTCTAAATAACAAGCGGATTTAAAGCCAAGCAATGAAAAATCAAGTGGAAAACAAAATCCCTAACCCCAACACCCGCCCCTGTAATTGTAAGATGATGAAATTAAGTTGAAAGTTGATCTTGCATGTGCATTAGTTCTTAAGGCCATACAACAACAACAAATAACAAACAAGACATACACAAAATACATAAAAAAAAAGAAATACATACACACACACCACACACACACACACACACACACATAGTGATGATCAGAAATGATGAACGAGAATGGAAAAGTAAGAGAGATGATTATGATGATGAATGAGTATGAGAATGTAAGGCTAGGGCGTTTAGGGAGTTAGGGAATCGAATGTTTATATAGCACAAGTTTGGCGCAACAACAAAACAAAAAAAATACAATGTGAAAAAAGGAAAACAATTCTCAAAAACAAAAAAATGAAAACAAAAAGAAAAAAAAAAGGGAACAAAATAACACGAAAGCAACAAGAAACAACCACAAACATTTGAAACATTTTGTAAGGAAAACAAAACAAAAAAAAAAAAAAATTGCGAAGAAAAAATTACAATTACAAATACAATTATACTTAATAATACATATATATTTTTACACAAAAAAAAAAAAAAAAAAACAACAACAACAACCAAGACATGAGATGAAATGATGGTGAATAATCATGATGATGATGGTGATGAATTGAATGCGTATAACCAAAGGTTTTTAGTGTATATGAATAAGTTGCTGATCGACTCACACAACAACCAACCAACAACAACCATAAGAACAACAACTCGGATTCTCTGTACTGTGAACGAAGACCACCAACAACAAAAAAACAACAACACGACAAGCATATTAAAAGAGTGTAAATTAGTTTTAACTTAAATGAATGGTTAAACAAAATACTTCAATAACTTAAAGAGAAAGATAAAAAGAAAAAAACATTTAATAGTTTATAAGTATTGGCGGCTCTACCAAAAAAAAGAGTTGAAGATAGAACGGAAACGAAAGAAAATCGAAAACAAATAACTCCAATTTGAACAAGGGACAAACAAAACTTTTGGTCATTTGCTATAAATGCTTTACATATATATGAACTATAATTAATAATATTGATTGTAATACTTAAACATATACATATATATATATAGATTTCGTTCAAAGTGCAAATAACAAAACATCAAATATGCTGATATTTCAAATTTTTGAGTTTAGATTATAGTTTTAACACAGCTGAAAGGAAAAAAGAAACCAGGTTTTTTTTTTAAAGAACAATAAACCTTGTTAGGAGAAGTTCATTAATTGCATAAGAATAATTATAATTCATTCAAAAATGGATTTCGTTTTGAATCCCTATTTTGGCCAGTTTAAATTTCCATAAAAGTTTAGTCTTAGAAATCGTTAGAAGAGATCGCCACGAAAACCAATGTTAATCAAATAGATATTGCTTTATTTTGGCCATTTTTGATCTCTCTTGCCATGAAATAGTTCTAGAATTGTTCTTCCCTTAATAAGTTAATATCAATAGAAATAGTATATGGATCAGTTATATTACTCAATAGATCTCTTCTAGGCGAAACTCTCATAGATGTGGCACCTTTAATCCAACAACATTTTGACCAATCTCTTCACCAAGAGATGATCCATCATATATATAAATATAAGCCTAAAATTGAGTCTATATTCTTAAATGAAATGTAAATTATTCTTGTTAATTAATTCAATCTCTTCTAGAATTGTTTTTAAACTTGGAAATTTACTTATGCAATTAATGAAAGTTCTCCTACCACCCACACATACACACACGCACTCACACCCACACACACACACACACACACACAAACACACATACTCACACACAAGTCCAAGGCATATCACTCAAATGTCCACTTATTTATGTACCTCTTATATATATATTTATATATAACAAGAAAAAATGAGAAAACTTAGCTTAAATAATTAGTTTTATAATTTAAATTGCTTCTATTCATTAACTTTTATTATTTTTTTGTTTCAATCAGAAATCGAGAGAATTTTGATAGATTTGTATTAATTATTCTAATCTTCGGTTTTCTTCTATTTTTTTTATATACATAAATATTTGTTATTTTTTTTAATGAATCAAGCAAAAGTGGTGTACGGGTATATATATATATAGTAAAGATCAAGCATTAACATTTCAATATGTTTAGTTTTTAGTTTGCCAAGTCTTAAATAACAGTAACGAAAATGAAGAAACAAATGAGTAATATTATTAACAATACTATATAATGTACTATATCGAGGACACAGTTCAAGTTAACATTATTGATTGATTTGTTATATATATATACATATAGATTTAGGCGAGACATTTCAGTTTTGCCGTTCGACAAAAAAGTTCTTTTTATTCTTAATTTATATATGCGCATATTTAGATTCTCCTTACTCATACACACACACACACACACAAACAAACACACACACACACAAACCTTAATTTATAATTTTAGATAATAATTTTGATTTGTTCATTACAAACTATTAGTTGTTAACAAAAGCAAAAGATGAAAGAAGAGAAAACACAAAAGGCAAAACAAAACAAAAAACGAAATCCAAATGCGAAAATCAATTTCCGTTTCAACACAAGGGATTAAAATTTTAAATTTACTTCTTAAACAATGTTTTACTTAAAGCAAAATACAAAAAAAAAAAACAAAAAAAAAAGAAACAAAAAACACTTGCAAATAATTCTAGATACATATGTATATATATATATGCATGTATGTATATATATATATATCTGTATCTGTATATATATATATATAATTTTAAGCCAATGTAAAACAATGCAAGCAACAATTGTTAATTTAAGAATTTTTTGTAAGCTTATGTGCCGACAATGAAAAGCATCTCGTAATATCTAGACAACAAAAAAGAAGAAGAGAATAGATATATATATATATATCTAAATCAATATATATATATATGTATATGTGAAAAGCTTTAACCTACTCGCAATGATGAAATGTGGAAAAGCAACAAGGCAAATGCAAATGCAAAGAAAACAAAACCATTCATTAATAAATCCCAAAATTAACTTTGTGATTAAGCAAAAGTGAACAGTTAATAATAGCAGAAATAAGGCGAAGACTGCAAGTTGTGGAATCCGATTGAATCCGAAATCGAGAAAAGTCAAAACCGAAATAGAAAATGCTCTAAAGGAGACTCAAACAATTCCCATATGTGTCCCCATACTTCCATATATATCCCATACTTATCAATCAATCAATATATCTAAAATATATTCTAGAGCATATCCAGTAATACGGTCTATTTTGCTTCCATAAGCTGTCCTTGATTACGTATAAGATCTACCGATTGAAAAGTTATATCTTAAGAATCTAAGAGCTATAGTTATCGCTTAGTCTTATCCAATATCTTAATATTCGAAAAATCTTGTTGTCCTCTAGTACTTCCAATGTGAAACTCCTTCATCACGATATTACCCATATGCCTTCCTTGTAGGACTTTCCATCGGTAATCATATTTTGCAGTCTTTACTTTATTGCATTAAATCGGATCATGAATTCAATATCTATATCTGTTGTATATGCTTATAGAATAATCCTATTTAAAGGTTTCTTCAAATGCAAACAAAAAAACACAAAAAAACAAAATATATTGAATATATAGAAATTTGTCCCCTCTCTCAGAAGTATCTCTATCTGTCAAAATTCAATTGAGCTTTAAAATGAAAAAAACAAAAAATAAGAAATGGATAAAATATTATTAACAATAAAAAATCAACACGTAACAAAAACTAGTAAGAGAGCAAAGAGAGTTAGGTATTGTTTCTTACATATATTACTTATAAATGTGCCGTTTATAGATGTCTACAATTATATACAAAAAAACAAAATACAAGAAAATACAATATATATATATATATTGCTAATCAGACCTACTAAACATAGAGATCAAAATTTGCACAACTCTTCCTAGATGAATATGAAAAAGGGAAATAAAATTAATCTTAAAACTAACGAAATGAAAACTCCAAGCAATTATACAAATACATTTACATATATATATATATATGTGTATATTTAAACTGACTATATATATATATGGTATAGTATATCTGTGTGAATGTGTTAACTTCTATACTCTTCCAAAGCCCCCCCACAACCTCCCCTGTACTCCAACATTTTGTCGTAGTGTTCCGTAAACTTTAGCTGAAATTCGACTTAGTGAAAATCGTAAAATACTTGATTAATCATATATGTGTATACATATATACATCATGCATATATGCAATCAACTTGATAAATCCAAAAATATATCCCTAAAAACAAAAATTTACTTTAATCCAAAATGCCGGGTAATTAATCAATAAAATATTAAAACAAACAACAAAAATACATTAAAATTTAAATATTATTTTGTAAGCAACAAAACAAAAAAGAAGAAAAAATGAAACGTGAGCAACGTAAATATGGGAAATCTGTAACTTTGGTGATCTTTTTAAATGTTAATAACAAAACAAAAAAAACACAAAAAAAAAAACAAATCAAACAAGTTCTAAATGTGACTTAAAATACGACGTAAAAACAACAACAAAAACAAAAGTAACAAACAACATTTTTTCCACACACACCGCAAGGAGACAACAACAAAAACAAAAATGAAAATTACAATTCTAATTTTTCAGCTAACAATTTTAGTTGTTAAGTGCTTCAGATTTCAATTTTAATTTAAGTTCAAAGCAGATGAAACACAATTATTATTATAATTATTATTATATATAAATATGTTTTATAACGCAAAAAGCAAACAAAACGAAACAAATTTCTAAATTATTTGTCAACTTTTAGCGTTTTTCATTTGGAAATTCGATAAAACAAAACAAAACTCAAAAGGTGTATACACTTGGATTTTTGTTCAATAAAATTATATACATATATAAAAATATTTAAAATCTCAAACTTGTGTGTCGCTGCGTTTTATTTCATCATTTTCGAAATCGAAAATTGGAATTTCCCGCCACATTATTATCATTATTAATTGCGTCTAACAGCACTTTTGGTGCACTTGTACAGCTTTTGACAGTTTGGCAGCATGCTGACAGCCTTGCGAAGGTCACTTCCAAATAATAAAGTTTTCTTTACTAAATATAGAGCTAATATACCGGAACTGCGTCCCTTACGACATTGTTGTAACAATAGTAACAAAAACATGACGAAGAGTGCTTTGATCATTCTAGCGGGTGGCGCCGAGGAAATGGAATTTGTTATTGCCGCTGATGTTTTACGCAGAGCAGGAGTAAGTGCTTCTTCATCTCGCCACTTCCACATGACGTTTATTTTTATACCCTTGCAAAAAGGGTATATTAATTTTGGTCAGAAGTTTGCAACGCACTGAAGGAAGCATCGACAACTATGTATATAAAGTATATACATTCTTGATCAGAACGATGAGTTGATCACTACGATCTCCTCCGAGATCCTTGGAGCTACATTTGATATACTTCCATATTATTCCCGTTCCAAAAATTCCAGTTTGCAAGGGTATCCATCCATCCTTCTAATTATGTTTTCCCTTAGATCAACGTGACGGTAGCCGGATTGAGTGGTTCTGAGCCAGTGAAGTGCTCTCGGGATATTGTTATTGTGCCAGATGTATCCTTGGAATCGGTGGCTAGTAACAAGTATGATGTCGTTGTTTTGCCAGGTGGACTTGGGGGGTCAAATGCAATGGGTGAGTCAACTGTTGTTGGAGACTTGTTGCGCGCTCAGGAGTCAAATGGCGGTCTAATTGCCGCCATCTGTGCTGCTCCCACCGCTCTGGCCAAGCACGGCATTGCAAAGGGGAAAACATTGACCTCTTATCCGGCCATGAAACCTCAGTTGGTCGAAAACTACAAGTAGGTTTTGATAAACTTCTGTTTTCTATTTTTTAACCACTCGTATTCACTTCTTTTCTAGTTATGTGGAGGACAAGAAAGTGGTACAAGATGGAAATCTCATTACTAGTCGTGGACCTGGAACCGCCTACGATTTTGCCCTTAAAATATCAGAGCAATTGGCTGGACCAGAGAAGACCCAAGAGGTTGCCAAGGGAATGCTTTTGTCATATAGAAACTAATTGAAATGTCAATAAAATTATATATAAATATATAGAAAATCTCAAACTTTTCTGTCATCATTTTCGAAATCAAAAATTGGAATTTCCCGCTACATTCTATTATTTGCGTCTAACTGCACTTTTAGTGCACCTGAAAAGATTTTGACGGTCTGGCAGCATGCTGAAGAATCGCCACAGGAATGGAAATGGGCTGTTTATAAGTATAATTAAAAATTTATTAAAAATTGAATTTTTGGCAAATGCGCGCGCTTTTTCAAAAAACTGGAAATGTTAGAGAAGATTGATGTGTTTTATAGTAGTGGTTGCTAAAACGCAGGCATAAAATACTGGGAATGTTTTTTCTCAGTGTTGTTTTGGTTGGAAAGTAGGGGAAAAATAGTGGAATGTTGGGATCGTGGAAGTAAGAGAAAAGAGAAGAGAAAAAAGCCAAAACACCTGATATTTGAAATTTCGGTTAAAAACCGAAACGGTTGGCGGGTTTTTTTCTCAGTGTTGTTTTGGTTTTCGAGTTGAGCGGACGTGCGGTCGATGTCGGATGTATTTGGAATTGAAATTTTTTATTTATTAATTAATAAATTAATTGATAAATATTAATTCAGTTTTGGAAACGATTTGCATCTGTATTAATAAAAAAATTATTTAATAAAATCGCTTGTTGAGGCACGTGAATTTTTGTTTGTTGTTGTCTCGCTGCGGTGCACTTGCAGTTCGTTCGTGTGTGTGTTTGTGTGCATTGGTGTGAGTGTGTAGACGGGTCATTAAATTGGTGCGCCCGCTATTCTTATTGTTGTATTAGTTACTGCTACTGCTATTGCTGATGTTGTTGTTGCTGTTTTTTTTTAGTCAAATTGCACAAGTGTAACGGTTTTTTGCAAGCGACGACATGTAATTTATGTGTGTAAAGCGAAAAAGCCAAAAAAAAGAGAGAAAAATGAAACGAGAAAAAATGCAGTTCATTCAAACTGAAAACGGAGAAGCAGCAGCAGCAGCAACAACAACACCAACAACTAAAATTGTTAATCTGAATAATTTGTTTAAAAATTCGCGTGCAATGGCAAAATGAAAAGCGCTCAAAATGGAAAATTGTGTAAAATACAGTGAAAATTAACATGAGAAAACCAAGCAAAGGAAAATAGTGGCAAACAAGTACAACAACAACTTTGATGCTTCTCTTTCGTTCTCTTCAGGTCCTTTTCGGTCTTCTTCTATCAACCCCCGACCCTCTCGCCCTTGTCCTCTCTTTGATTGTGTATGAGTCACGAACGACGAGGGCAAAATGAAATGTGTAAATTTAGTGTAAAATAAGAAAAAAAAGGGAAAGAAGAGGAAAATAAAAAACCCGCAAAAAGGCTTTAATGACAAATGCAAAATCAACAACAACAACAACCGCAAGAGCAACAATTTAGCGTTCATTGTACCCTTTCCCAAAGGCAAAATGGATTCTATCAAGTGTTTTGTAACAATCAAAGTAGGGATTAATGGGGGAAATGTATTTATAATAAAATCGGTTTATCACATGTCCCTTTTATCTCGGTCGTTTACTTGCAAACTGAATGAAACTTTTATTTATCGAAATTATATTATTCGTACATATGTTTGTGTATATTTTCAATTTATTGTTCATTAGGGTACCTGAAATTCATTACATTAAAATTTTCTTTCCGGGATCGTTTTGAATATGTGCTAAACAGTTTTCAATATTAACTTTTAGTTTGTTTGTATTTGTTCTGAATTGTTTTTGTACCTCTTTCATATTTGCGTGGGGGAATGGAAACAGCCGTCGTCTTTCTTTTACTTTAAACAAATTAAATTCAATTTGTTTAAACAAAAGTTTATGAGCGCTGGAATAAATATTTAAAGAGACAGAGAGAGAGAGAGAGAGAGAACAAGACAAAAGAGAGAATTGTGTCAGTCATGTGGTAAAGATGCTTGGCCTTAACCCCACTACCTCCACCTCCACCCACATTTCTACCCTCACCCCACATCTCGTCTCTCCTCTTTCGGCTACTGACCGGCTTATCAATTATTCTTTCCACTATCTTGCTCTCTCTTTGTCAGTATCTCACTTGCTAAATTATTTGCCCTTGCCGGTTAGAACTCTTTGAGAATGAAAGGGAGAGGGTGCAGGTGGGGCGTAGATTTTGTACCGTTTATCAAATTTTTCAACTTGATATTCAGACTTGTTCTAATTAGCAGATGTTGGGGATGGAGCAGAACGACAAGAATCATGATATGAGTGGAAGATAGAGAGGGAAGGAAAGAAAGAGAGAGAGCGGGGTAAGGCCACAACTTGATCTAATTTAAAATGATTTCAATTCACTTTAGACTCTGATTACCTAATTGATAAAGAATTCGATGTTTATCAGGTTGATCACATAATATTGTATATGTATGTATATATATATTCCAATGTTATCAATAGAACTACGCTATAATCAAACTTCGATTATATTTATTGATTTTCAGATTTCAAAGAACATTTTATCGATGAAATTATGATTAGTTCATTGTAATATTTTCATTAGTTCATCATGTAAATTTTCCTTGTCAATTCTATTTCCTATTCTTAACACAAAAACGGAAAACAAAAATCGATAACGAAACAGTTAGTTGTATTAGTAAGGGTGCGGAGGGTAAGGATGAGGATGGGGAGTGCTTTAACAATTTTTGAGTGGTGGGTGACACATACATATCATAAGCTTGTATGTGTGTAAGTATGTACATATGTGTGTCTTTTGTCTCTCCTTAGTTCCTTATTTTATCATTTATTCAATCATTCGTACGTACGCATTACTCATACACTTACCTGACACGCAGCCCTGACACTGACCACAATCAACATGCAAACAAAAGAGAGAGAGAGAGAGAGAGAGAAAGAGGGGCCATTTCCCTAATTTCTCTTTCGTTTCTCTTTCTCTGCTTGCGTTTTTTTTTTATGCGTTATTCTATTTTTTTCCTTTTGCCGGCCGCTTCTTGTTTTGTTTACAAATGTTTCATTCAACCCCCAAAAAAAGAAAAGCAATTGAAAAAAAACTCGCAGGCATTTGGCAGCAAGCCTATCCATCTATCCATCTATCCGTCCATCCATCTATCTTCCCCTTTGGCCCTTTTTCAACATTCCGTTTTCCATTTGCCACCTCCATTCAAATCTTCTGCAGTTCTTAAACAACTTTTAACATAATAAATACAACTATAAAAATT
Organism: Drosophila emarginata; assembly: GCA_037075365.1. Lineage (NCBI taxonomy): Eukaryota > Metazoa > Arthropoda > Insecta > Diptera > Drosophilidae > Drosophila > Drosophila emarginata. Next base: position 8,927,400 of record JBAMCD010000260.1, read on the forward strand.
CATAATTTAATCCCGAAGCACCGACTTATTGATACCCTAAAATCGCATTAGAATTGGTTATTTACCAATTCTGTGTTATAATAATGATATAATTTAATATCTAAGTTTGCTTTTTAGAATGGATTTACAGCATTGTTCAGATTGTTTGTCCGAAAATCGATTTTTCAGTGAATAAATTTTTAATATTCAAAAAATTATTTTACAATTGTTAAATTCTCAAATTTCACTTGTTTATTTTGTAATAGATATTTTTCATGTTTCTTTTAACGGTATGTAGAAATAAATTTTCTTTCTAAATACAAATACAAATTAACGAGGTGATCGAAAATACATTTCACATGTTAATGGGCTAAAAATTATTGTGATTCAACAATGTATAAATCAAATTTCTTATAGTAAAAATTTTAGTTTTGAAAATAATACATTCGCTTTGGAATAGAAATGTTTATTTTTTGTATATGTTATATAACTTTTGCTTGGATTTAGTATACCTTTTCTGACCTCTGTTTGCGGGGTATAGAAGAACAGTTTTCTGTTTGACTAGAAAAGGGTTGTCGGCCGGGAAAATGCACTCAAGCGATTGGGCCTGCCTCTTCTTCTTCTTGGCTGCTGTCGTTGTTGCCGTTTTGCTGCTTCTTTTCTAGCTGTCTGACAAGTTTCTGCGTTTTTGTAGTGTTTCTCCCTCTACCTTTCCTTTCCTTTCCTTTCCCTTCCTTTTGATCCCTGCGCGTTCATTGTCATCATTATCATCTTCATGATCATTGTTGCACTTGGCAAGTTGGATAGAAAATAAAAACGCAAGGAACAAAAAATGGCCATCTTAATGCCTTTTGGGTGTGTCGCGTTGGCAAGTTCAAAAGTTCAAAAGTCAAGTGTGCATGTAAATCGAGGGCGTGTCAGATTCTGTTACAGGTGGTTGTGATTAGCATTAGAATGGAATGTAATTGAAGCAAACATTTTGTACAAGTTTAATTATTCAATTTTAGACCTGTCTACAAAACCTTATACAGGGTGCTCTCATTTTTAAGTTGCCAATTACATACATAGATATACATACATACATACATACATATGTATCTAGTTACTTTCCCACAGTTCTTGACATGTTCCAAAAAACTCTATCATCTCTGATAAGCAAAACAATGGCAATCAATTGGAACGACTCGCATTTCCAATGAAAAATATATTTAAAATGGAACTCCATTCAACAATAATTTACTTTAACCTGTTAGATACATATATAGATAAATAGATACATAGATAGATATCTAGAATGCCGGCTGCTGTTGCTGCTGCTGTTCACTGGGGTAATTAAAGTTCAGACTGGCAACGCCCACAAAAGATATTTCCTAATTAGTTGGAGATGGTAAAAGAAGTGAGGAACGAATAGTATGGTAGACGGTATTGGTGTTGGGGGGAGGGTGGTGGGGAATCTATTTAACAATTAGTCGGAATTAGTCGAACTAATGGAAACCCCTTTTCGGCATCAAAGTGGCACGTAATATATGATCGTAACATCGAATCAATTTGTAATTTTTGTACAAATTGAACTTGTTTAACCATTTGACATGCAAATTTATTTCTCTACTCCATTCCCCAGCCATGACATAATCTCATAAATCCCCGTCTCCTCCACCCAATGATCTAATGGAGTCGTTTCAGGGGCAACCACAAGTCAAAGCAATCAATGCAATTTAGAATATGATTTCATTTCGAAGCCTAGAAATGATTGTTATACGTTATATATCTATCTATATATAATATATACATACATATGTATGTATGTATGTACATACGTAGATATATATGTAGAGTTCAGTTCAGTTCCCATGCGCCTATTCCCGGTTAATCCCCCCCTTTCTCACTCTCTCTATCTCTTTACTATGTATATGCCATTTTTTTTTGTTGTCTCCTCTCTTAAGCGATGACGTTGTCAAACTTGTTTATTTTTTTCTTTTTTAACATTTTATCAACGTTTATTGTTTTGTGACTGTCGGTTGTTGTTGTTGTTGTTTCTGGTGCTGTTTATTGCCAGTTCAACTGACGTTTAATTGACTTTGTTCTTCTCTCTGTCTCTCGTCGGGCTGTTAAAGAACAATGGTTACACCACCTACGCTCCAAAGGGACCCAAGCCCTCATTTTTTTTTACCCATTTTAAGGAAAGGAAATGAAGTAATATTAAAGGCAAGGAGGGGGGCATCAACTTTACTTTAGAAATAGATTAAATTTTTATCATAAACAGGCGCCAGAAATATGGTTTTACCTTGACTATAGAGAAGTAAATGTTCCATTAATCTAACTTGTTTAAAATGTCGTGTTTGATTTCCACAGTTTACTTGTCAGATAAGAGGTTGCTATAGATTTTGTAAAAAAAAACCCTTTGGTGGGTTGAAGTGAAGTCATCACGGAATAGTAAAAACTATAATTCTATAACAATGCGTCGTCTGTAACACAAATTTGCATATTTTGGGCTACCTGGCCAATTAAAAGCAACCCTTTCGACTAGAACTATTTCTCTCCACCATGAATTATGAATCATTCTTGGATTCCCATACTGTTTTCGAGGACCTTCAAGGACCGAAGGAAGAATCAGAAGTGTCTAATGCAAAATACAGATCATCCTCTCTATTTGAAGATCAAATTAGCCTTATTTATAAGGTCTTAAAAAGGTTAAACGATTCGGGAAAACTTGTATCGTATAGCTACATGCATATGAACATATGTTTCGCTTAGCTCTTCCGAAGGATTTTAAACTTATGTTGGAACCATGTTTTTAAACAAAAGTATCCTCTACATATGCTGATGAAATTCTCATTTAATTATATCACAGAGTGTTTTTTGTTCTTGGCAAATTCTTGAAATTGAAAATACCGATAGTCTAGTCGTCCGTCATTCCTCCCTTGAAATGAAAGATAGAGAGAAGAAGCCCTTTGCCTTGGCCTTTTCAGTGTCTCGTGACGTTGTGTGACAACAGCTGCTCGGTTGGAGGGCAGCCAGAAGCCTCTCACAACCCTCCTTTTCGTCTTGTCTCGTCGCTTCTCCATTCGATTCGTTTCATTTCGATTTTAATTTGCAATTTAAATGTAAAATACGCTTTGCGTTGTCTAAAGATTTAATTAAATTGAAATTTTAAAGAAACCAAACTTAAGTGACGACTTCAAAGGAAGTATCGTAAATCATTGGAGCAAGTTGCGGCAAATAAAAAGAGGAGCGGTGATTAGATCAGTTCCAACGGACGTTTGTTCCAATTCTTAGTCACATTTACTCACACAGTTGTGCTCCATATCCAACCGAATCTCAATCTCGATTCTCTTATTCTCTATGCTGTCAGGTAAGGCGAGTGGCATTCGTGTCGTAATGCGCGTCCCCCCCACTCTTTTCCCCCGAACACATAGTATATCAAGTGTATACAACTTTTCTGGCGGTTATCAGTCAACAGTTGGAACGACGCTTATCGCTTGATAAGCAAAAAGAAAAATAAATTTTACGCTTTTTACGTACCCAAAACACATTCAAAAAAACTTTTTTTTGTCCGTTTTTTATTTCTCTTGTTGTTTTGTATTCCAAGAAGCGAAACTATACAGTTTGAGAAGCACACAATGCTAATCCAATTGCCACTCATGTCTTAGTTTTACAGTTACGCTTCCTATTTATGTAAGTATAAGCCGTACCCGTGAGGTAAAACCGCCAAGAAAAGTTATAAAAATGTCGGTAGCGAGTAAAAAGTAGCATATAAATATAGAACACTGATCATTAGGAATAAAACTTGATACAGATTTATCATTTCTTCTATAGCCCTATTAATTAATTCTTAGTCATAACTTTATTATATTTAATGCATTTTCTTATAAACGGATAAAAAAATGGAGTAGATATACATAGAAATAAATAAAAGTTGAGGGTTATTCTGGTTTGAAGTCTGGTTTATCGTCTTGTTCCCTTCGTCTTAGTATAGAAAATTCTTGCTAATTGATAAAACTCGAGACCGATGACCAGCCCTGGTCTTCCCACGCGTTAATACTTCATAATACAATTTGGCAGCAATAATTGGCCAAGTCAAAGTCGAACTACAATAACGGTGCCCATATGTTGTGGTTTCTTGTTGTTCTTGTTCCTCTTCTTTCGCACTCTCTTCTTTTACTCTCTTTCTCCAACTCTTTGTATGTCTCTCTCTCTCGCTCTCTCTGTATTTCCGGCTTGCGCAGGCGCAAAGTAAAAAAAAACCGGCTATTCAGTTTCTGTTGACATTTTAATGCAATTGCTGTGGTTGCTGCTCTTATTGTTGTTGTTGTTGTTGTAATTCATTCGAAATTCATTGATTGCTCTTTTTCGATTTCGAATGTTAGACTTTTAATACAATGACTGTCAAACTGTAACAGTTTGCATTTTTATTATTATCAGTTATTTCTGTTTTTTGTTCCATATTTCTTTTCCGCTTTTAATTTTTTTTTTTATTTTTGTTCATATAGCATTGACCCACTCATGATGTGAGTGGCGTTGGTCTCTCCGATAAGGCAAATGAATTAAATAAATTATGCAAATCAGTCCAATATAATATATGTATATAATATAGGAGACAATGAATTAACTGGCACAGCCTAAAAGTAGGCCATAAGCAACAAGTGATGCGATAACACAATTTTACAAATTTGAGTGCCTTTTAGAACTTTTGCCAAAGCCGCTGAATTTAAAATAATCGCAGTTGAATAGAAATTTAAGTAACTGCGATTATTTTATGTCACTAAAGTACCGTTAAAAAATGCAATTACATGTTAGAGTAATTAACGGTTCATTAAAACACAGTACTCCTATACAAATTATTATCTGCATATTTAAAGCTTGTGAATTTTTGCACCAAATACGGCTTTAAATAACTTAAGAAACTCAAGCCTAAAAGTAGACCACAATTTAAAAATATACTAATTTTTTATTTTTATTTAATTTTTAAATTCTCTTAATTTGCAGCTCAAAATTACAAGTATTACCACAAGAAAGTGTTAGCCAAATTCTAATAAATAAGAAAAACAACAAAGAGGAGAGGAAAATTACAAATAAACAAATTTGTAGTTAAAAGTTAAATCTAAATCAAAGTTAGGTGGAGTGGTCCATATCTGGTCCCCACCATCTCCGGAAAGCGCAATCACGGCTTCTCCCCGCAGTTATCATCGTTCACGCTCAACCCCCCAATCGCCGCATTCACCACAGCAGCAGGCAGCCAGTGCGGGAGCAGTTGGCCATCATAATTTATCCGGATATTGTCATTCGCCGTCGCCATCCTGTCCAGAGGGGGGATTGCTGTTGCAGCAGCCACGTTTACATCACTCGGAACAACATTTGTGCAAACGACGACGCATCTATGCATCAACGGGGAGCGCTGCCAATATCATGATGGATCGCGAATCCCTTAGCGAATGGGCTAAGGATAAGCCGCTCAGTATTCTACAACTTGATCCGGCTGATCGGGCAGTATTGCGAATAGCAGGTGAGTGTTAACTAAAATTAAAAAAGAAACAGAAACGTTGGAAAAAGTTGTGAAAATTTTGTTAATTCGGCAATGCAAAGGCGAGTTAAGCAAGGAGTTTTATTTGTTAATTTAATATGCTAAATGTTGACAAAGAAATGTAAATTTATTTGTCATTTTATTATAGAGGAATTATAGTTTTATTCTCATTCTTAAAAAGTGTTCATATGTATGTATGTATGTATGTACATTTGTACTTACAAATATTTAAAGCTGATAACTCCGCTATAATGCTATTTTTTGTTTTGTTTTGTTTTCGTGTTTGTTTTTGCATTGTTGGCCAAATATTTGTTCGACCCACTTGACTTTGCGTCATTGTTAAACAGAGTTCCCTCTATTGGCAAGGTTCATTGCACCCAGTGCTTGTCAAAGTGTAGCTAACTTTTGCTACTGTTGCAACTGCTTTGCATTGACATTTTTTTTTGCCAATATGTACCGCCTTTTCTCCCCTCTCCTCTTCTCATACGTATGTCGGTGTTGCTCATGGAACGCAGAGATATTATGCGCTAATTCCACGCCTTACTGTCGCCTCCCCTCAATCTGCCCCCTCGCCATGCCCCTTCACTTGAATCTGTATCTGTATCTCGTTGCCTTCTCGTCGACATTGTTGTTGTTGTTGATTTTTGTCGCTTGTAATTCTATTTCTGTGCCGCCAACGGAGTTTTTACAGCCCACAGCCTCTCCCTTGTCTACCCATCCCATCCCCTCCACTTGCCCCTCTATCCTCTATCTCTCTGTTTTACTTTCTTTCCAATATTTTTTTATTTTATTTTTTGCCAACTGCAACAAAAAATGCGAAATTTATGTCGCTGCCAGTTTTATTTTTTTTTTTTTTGTGTCTCCGTTGCCTGTCTGAGAGCATTGTTTGCCCAGAAAACAAAGTGAGCTGCCAGCTTTTTTATTATATGTATTGTAGAGGTGCCTTTTTTCTGAGAGTAAAGTCTATTGAATACTGTCTTTATAGAGTATGTACATATAACTGAGATATCATTTATGGGATGGGAGTGAAAGGTCGTTTTACTGTTCAATAACCTTCGCAAATTCATCAAAAGAAAACCGAAATTGGTTGTTCAAATATACAATAATTGTATACTTAAATATATATACTAACCAGATACTAAATCAGTTGTGCACTGTTCAAAATATTTGCCAATAAGCACATATTTGACAAAGTTGTTAAAAGTTTTAATATTTTTTGATATGTTTATTAAGTTTACCCAATTTACCAAGGTTATACATAAAAGTTAATAACAATTATTATTTATTGTAATTGTTGGTCACTGACGTTATCGGATTATCATATTTAAATATTTTTGTCATCCCTTTCCGAAACAATTAAGTCCATATCTGTTTGTTTCTCTGAGTTCTTAATATAGTAGTAATTGAGCTATGCAGACAAAACTTAGTAGATAAACTTTGTATTCATTTAGGTAAGTTAAGTTCTTAAATTGGTCCGATCGGACCACTATAAGGTATAGCCACCATAGGAACCATTGGTGCAAAACAAAGATTTTATTCTAAGAACTTTTTTGTTTATAAATGGAAACCATTTATCCACGTTTTAATATAAAGAGAAATATTTTAGACTGCTGGACAATGCATAAAATGCATTAATTATTAACTTTTCGATTTATTTCAGTAGATTGATACGCATCATAGTAATACCAAAACAAATGAAACACGAAATTGATTTTTTAATCTACAGCTAATGAACGTTGTTAAAACATTAATATTGTTAAGTAATTGATGTAACCTATATGGAAAATAGTTTTACCCATTTTTTGTTTGCTGTTTTATCACACCTGCCACACCTGATTGCCACTATGGCACTTTAGCATTTCATTTCTTCCAGAACTCAGTTGAAAATAATTACACATTCAATTGAAAATGATTTGTTGGCGTTTCAATGAGCACAACAGTCAGCAACGCCCAAATGAAACTGAAAACAGAAATATATATACATAGATACATATATGTATATATATATCGTTATACTATATACCTAGATTGAGATTGATGCCTGGGATTAAAAACATGGGCGGGCGGGTGGACCCCCCACGCATGAAAACAAAAAACTTGATTCGCATGCGAAATTTTTGAAAAAAACAATCAGTTGTTGTTGTTGTTGTTGTTGGTGGTAGTTAGAGTTTTAATTAGCCCTGAGCCAGTTAGCCCACACACATGCACACACACACACACACACACCTCTAGTCACCATGTAACGGAAAAGTTACCCACATAAAGGTATTAGGCCAAGCCAAAATGTTTGCAAGCCAAGTTAATGAACAACACAACGCCCCCACATCAGAAATTTGGCCACACAAAGTGAGCTACCTTCATACAACCCGCTCACCCCTCCCAACCGGCTACCTTAACCCCTATTCGCCCGTATAGCTTATATCAAATCAGTTGAAAGATGTGTTAATAATTTGATTAAACAATCATTTTTAAAGAGTGTTTGTATTTACCATATTTTATGGCTATTTTTAATAATCTCTCACTCGCACATTCGTTCTCTCACTCGATTGATCGAACAATCGCGCGATCACCCAGCGGTTACGCCTGCGCCAAACCAAAATAAACTATACCGAAGCGAACCGAACCGAACCGTTCCCTAATACCAATTTTGGTATGAGCCAATTCTTTTATATTTGGTTATGGTTATAATATCGAAATTTAATTTTAAATTTATTTATTTTTGGTAACATTGATTTCATTTGTTTTCAATTTTTTTTTGACACGACATAAGCCTTTATTTTTAGACATGGTGTTATCTCATCCATTCATTGATTCATTCGACATCATCGAGTGGCGCTTGTTATCGTTATCGAACTGTCCAGTTAATGTTTCTTTTTGACACACTGTTCAGAGTAGGTCTCTGTGTACTGTTTGTTTGTTTGTTTGTTGGTTGTGTTGTTCTGGTCCGATCAGGCCAAACCCTTATATGGATGTGGGCAACGTTCAAGTTGCATTTCATTCAATAAATCTATCAATAAATCTATCATTTTCATCGTTAGTCATTCGAGGCAGATCTCATTCATTGCTGGTTATTCAAATATCTAATTAGCCTGGCAATAACAATCTCTAACCGGAAGTATGTATGTGTCTAATCATAATCAGCAATCTATGTATGTATGTACATATGTGTGTGTGTGTGTGTGTATGTTGTTTTCTTTTCTGATTGCCAGAGTTGCCACCAAAATATTGATCATAATTGCGTTTCGGCGAATTTATCGGTAACTTGTTCTTCTGTTTTGTATCTTATTTTTGGCAATTTATTTGTTGATATAAACAGATGATGTTGTTGTTAATTGAAAACTGATAACTGTTCATTGTATATTTTGTATTTTTTTTTGTCATTGAACTTCTACTTTTGCTTCTGCTTCTGTTTCGGTTTCGGTTCTATAAAACGATCGCACGTAACTACATGCGTCTATTTCTGCGATTCTTCTTTGGGTTCTCTATATAGATACATACATACATACATACATATATTTTTTTTGTTTTTAATTGTCATTATGTATGCGTGTCTTTCGTATCTTTGGGGCGTATCTGTATCGTATGAGTGTGTGTGGTGATATCTCTAATTAGTTTTCAATTCAATTTGCATTTTCTCGTCGCTCTCCGTGCTGTTCAATCGATAACTAGCTTTGTGTTGCTTAAGTAATTATTCGTTTTAAAATTATGACATTTTTAAGTGTTTTGGAATTTAATTAGAATTTAACGACTAAAACTGTTGATGACGATGCCGACGACGACGATCGATTGTTGATAATAATGTTGTTTTGAGTTCTTTATGTGCAATTTGTGAGATGATTGAATTGAGTGTTCCGTAATAAGCTAACATCTAGAATATGATTTATATTCAGTTTCAGTTTAAGTAAAAAAAAAAAAACAATTTAAGCTATGAATTATGATGATTGCACTCATATATATCCCACTCTATTTATGTATGTATGAATACTACTCGATTGCATTATGAGTATTAAATATTTAGCAAGACATCAAATAGAGAATGAATCGAAAACATTCAAAATGATTATTCTATAATAGCACTCATATATAGATTTTAAATTAAGTAATAAATTGTTTTTAATTCCTTTTTTTTTTTTGAATAAGTTATTCGTATTACCAGTTCTTTCCTCCATAATTTGAATATAAATCATAAAGTATTCAAATTAGTATTTCATTTAAATGAAAGTATTCATAAATAATTGTCACCAGGCACCAGCTTATGAATCGAGGAACTTGGCCATATTTTAACATAAATCACCTGTGAACCATTTGTGAATAATGAATCATTTTTACAATAGTAAATACTATCTGTTTTTTTCTTTTTTTATTATCAATTGTTGTCTCAATATTTCGTTTTGGTTTCACTGTTATTCCACCTCAAGGCTATCTCGTAACATCCAAAATAACCATATGGTACCTTTCCCAGACAATTGCCCTTCAGTCTCTCCACCTCCCATCTCTCCTTCTTTATTTTCTCTCGTTGTGCTCTGAGTCATTAAGATAAGCATTTATCTGTGTGTGTCTGTGTGTGTGTGTGTGTCAATTTGTCAACTCCAAAAGCAAAATTCTCTCCAAAAATAACCCAGCAGATGGATCAAAGTCACCGCCGTCGTCTTTGAGACAAAAAACACTTGACAATCAAATATAAATACGAAATTTATATACATATATATATAAATTATTTTGTACACAAATATTTAATTACGCTACTAATTGCCAGTGACGATCATCGACAACTACAACAAACAAACACTCAATCGATGCACGAGGTCAAGATACTTTAAGATTTGAGACAGACTTCCCAGTAAAGTGACAAACAGATGGTTGCCCAATATGAATAACACTCATTTATTATATGGGTGGGAGGATATATGTATTTCAAGGCGTCATTCTCTCGACTTTCTGCACAGAAATTGCAATGATCTCACACACTGAGTTATATAAATATATGTATAAAATAAAATTAATATATATTTATGGGTGGGTGAGTATTTGGATGACGTCACAACTGAAACTTTATTAAAGAAGAGAGAGGTAGAGGGAAAAACAAGTTGGCCTTTTGCAATCATTTAAATGACATTACACGCAAAAATCAACAAACGAAACTTTAACACACGCCCACACACACACAGACACACACAGACACAACAACGAACCAGTTTCCATTTGGGAGTGGGGCGGAGATGGCACACAGTTCACATACTAACTGGTGACTGGGTCACTTGCTCCACCCGACATGAATATTCCATTGTTGTGTTTTTTTTTTTTATTTTTTCTACCACCTTTGTTTGCTCACATTTGTTAAACAAAAAGTAATATTTTATAAAATATACTAGCCAAGTAGTGAGTAGTAAAAATGTTGGACTTGTAGACCTTCCCCATTACCGTCATCATCATCGTTATTATCATCATTATCAATGATTCCCCGCATTGACATACATACATATATTCCGTTTCGTAATCATGCAAAATGTCGAGGTAATGTCTCCATCTCCAATTTTAAGCACATGACGTAGTATTTTTGACGATATTTACTTAGCGTATGCCCGCCTCCTTGTTCCCCCCCTTGATTGCATTGCGTTGCGCCCCTTTGGAACGGAAAACCGTCTAGAGGCAAAGTCTGAGATTGAGTCTCTAACTCGGAGACGACCGACAGATCCGACCGACAGACCAACCGACCTGTGTGTCTGAGTTACTATTTGAGACGGATGTTGGCGGGATTGTGACAAGCGGAATTCTAAGAGACTTGGGCGTAAGCGTGGGCACAGGGGCCGCCGCCGACTGAATGTTGAATGAATGTTGGTAATAGACACAACAACAGCTGCGCTGTGCTGCTAAATCGAATGAAATGACTTACTAGCGACGGCCTAGCATGGGTTCGTTCAGTTATTGAGTAAGGCAACCTTGTTTTATCTGCTGCAAGTTAGTGAAAATGAAAACCAATGGAATGCCTCCACAGGAAATGTGCGGTGAATCAAGACACTGCAGTTGTATAGAGTTATGAGTTATTCAAATTTGCTTTGAAAATACAATATATTATTTAAATATAAATACATACATTAAATATAGGTGATGAATCAAGAGAGTTTAGAGTTTTCTGTTATTCACTTTTATATTTGGATATTTGTTGAATGTATATAAATAAAACAATTGTCATAAATACTTTCACTTGTATCCTAGTTGAGTATAAAGAGAGAATATTCCCTATTAATAAATTAAAAACAAATATAGTTTTATATGGAGTTCACTAAATAATATTTAAACCATAAAGTATAATAATTGAAATAATTATTACTAGAACTTGTCAATTCAGAATTAAATTTAATCTTTTAGTAACTTTTGGCCAATTAGTGGTGAGTAGAACATGCCCATGAATAAAATTGATCGGAACGAGTGTTAATCATTAAGATTCATTAGAACTTTTTCCCTATGGGGCGCATTATCGAACCGGTGGCAACTTTTATACCAAAACGAACTTTATTGAGATTGGCCATGTACAGTAAACGCCTGTCTAGCACTTCCTATTTGCCACCTACCTGTGTATCTATGTGCCTGCCTTTAGCAAGCTAGTTGGCTATCTCCGTTATTCTCCCCCCTGCGAAACAGTTAGCATTGGCGTGCCAAAAGGCAATTCAAAATGCCATAAGCAATCAGTTGGCAATTAAATTTGCCTGGCACTGACAATATTTCCAGCCAACAACAAAATCTCTGCCAATTACTAATTAAAAGCTTTAAAAAACAGAAATATAAAAAACTGAGAATTTGCGTAACTCCCACTCGAATGCAATTACAAGAAGTCAGTCCATATGATGCATATCGATTGGCCACTTGAGGAAGGAAAGGCGCCTGCTTTAAGTAGGCTGGTGCTAAACCAAGTGGTTTAAATATCACTAGAATCACTCGACTGAGACATGCAAATTTGAAGCATCGAATGGATGGATGAATGGATAAACGAATGAATGGAAGGCGTGACTAAAGAGAAAAGATAATAAGCCAAAGCAGAAACGGGCTTAGAAGACCAAAAAAAGCAAAAGTCCCCAGAAAACCTACGCCAAAATGCGGTAATAATCAAATTCGGCTCTTCAATGAGTCAGACTTATTTGACTCATTCTCATACCCTTCCTAAAATAGAGAGAGTGTATGCTATTTAACAAAGCCTTTACACAAATTATATACATATAAACTCGATCAATATCATCTTGATTCTACGCAAGAATCCTTTGGCCTTCCTTTTTAAGAAACGCTATCTAAGCCATATTTATCTATTTATGTGCATCTTTTCTCTTAGTTACCTAAAGGAAATATCTCAAGAATTAAAGTAGTAAAGTTTTCTTTTCATTCTTTCAATCCTACAGTGAGCCTAAAAAGGATATCCGATAGAATAAAGACTCTTACAATTTATTTTTAGTTAGAATTAAAGTAATGGGGAATTTTCAAGGGTAATGCGGTTGCGATACTGTTAAAATTCGCACAAAGCTCGGCTTTTTATTATTGTATTGTTGTTCGTATTAATAAAGAACAGCTGTTATCTTGGAAGTTATTATAGCATTATTAACTTATTGTATATATAAATTCACTTACTCACTCATACTCACACACAGAGAAACAGATGTACATACTTAAAATTGAATTTAACTTTCCATTTTCATAACGAGATGATTGCTCAACGGTAAATGCAAATGCACCCACCCCAAAAAAAAAAAAGAAAAAAAACTTCAAAACTGCATCTTAAAGCTTGAGTCTCTCTCCTCACTCTCTATCTCATTTTGGGCAAGGTAAACTGCTCAGCTGATCGCTCTCTCTCTCTCTTTCTGCGTCTCTTTGAGTGACTTTTCGGCATAGTTGTTGCTCTTTCTCGCTCACTCGACTACATTTTTATGGATTCTTTTTGACTATTTTTACACATTAGCTGCTTATGTTTACATGTACGAAACAGAAGACAAAGCAGTACACAAAAAAAAGTTCTTTCAACCACAAAATTTCTTTTTAGATTTTGGCTATTCTACTTGCCGTTTTGTTGTTGCTTTTTGTTATTATTGTTGGACTGTCTATTAAGCCGCAGCCAAATTTGGGACTGATCATTAGTGAGTAGTGGTGGCCACAGAAACCACAAACGCCACCAAATATGAAGAATTTCTTTTTAAGAATTATAACAATTTTGGTCATTCATCCAAAAAGCAATCCACTCAAAGCACCCAAAAAGAGAGCGATCATAATAGTAGTAATAGTGGCGGTTAACCTCTCTTTCTCTCTCTTTCACTCTGGGATTCTTGTGCTACTGCCACGCCAACATTGCTACACCTGCTACTGCTGCTGCTGCTGCCACTCTCACTCACTCACCCACTTACTCACACACACTATTACTAATACTATTGCGACTGCTACTCAGTCGCTCAATTGCTCTTCGTTTGGTTGGAGCAAAAATTTTTGCGCTCAGTCCAATTTGAACAACGATACCGAGCGGTTTGGCGTGCCTCCATCTCTGCGCTTGATAATTGTACAACAACTAATTTTGTTTGTGTATTTGTGTGTGTGTGTGTAGTTAACAACGACAACAACACACACACTATCACGCACATACAGTTTTCCGCTGATGTGTGTGAGGCTATATGCAGAAAAAAAGCGCGTAATAATTCTAATTCCAATAAACCAAAAAAAAAAAAAAAGAAAACCAAAATGAAATATTGTTGAAACAAACTTCTTATATAAAAACCAAAAACAAAAAAAAAAAACAGTTGTATGTCTCCGGCTAAGAAGCGTATGTGCTGGTGTTGTGTGCGTGTGTGTGTGTGCGTGGTTTATCTTTATTTAGTGCGAAAACCGGAAAAAAAAACACATTTTATGAATCTATATAAATAAAAATATTGGCCGAGGGAACGTTGGGAACATTCGCTTGATCACTCGCGACGATCGGCAGTGGCGGTGCCTTATCGTCCTAAATAAATGTGCAAGTGGCGGAGGAACTTTAGTAGCCAATAAAAGCAGCTGTGTTTGTGTCGCTGTCTTTGCATTTTTCAAATATTTACTCCAAAAGAAGATAAAACAAATGGAAAGAGAAGAAAAAAAGAAATCACCCAAAAGTCCAAGAAATTTCAACTTCTTTCTGCGGCTGCTGCTGCTACTTATGCGTTTGCTCTGTTGATTCTTTTTCTGTTTTTTTTTTTGGTTTGGTTTGTTATTTTTGCGGATTCTTGTCGGCTGAGTTTTCATTCAATAACCAGTTTATTTTTTATTTTTTAGTTGTTTTTCGGTAAGCTTGTAGCGCTCCTTTCTATACCCTCTATATGCATAGGGAGTTTGGGGTATATAAAGATATACAAAAGAACGAATTAATGTTGCTTTTAATGTAAATTCAAAGCCATAAAAAATAGAGTATACTGTGTGAGATACCATATTTCTATCACTGAGATAAACTAATTTAAAACAAGTTAAAGTAATCGGAGAGCTTTTTAAAGATTGAGATATTCAAAGTGCTTCAAGTGTCTGGGCAAAAGGATATATACATATATGTACATATAAGGATCGCCTTCGATCTTTCTTGTGACGTTTCTGGCATATTCATTCCCCTTTGGTTTAGGGTATCTCAAAGTCGTTTCTTCGTGTGTATATGCCGTGGAATTCAATTCTTTTGAACTCTGTGGCAGAGTGCTGTCTTTGCTGCGTGTTGCACACGCATTGCCAGAATAATGTTTAGTATTTCATTTGAGTTTTTCAGTCGAATTGCCAGACAAATTAGTCATGCCAAACGCATTTGCCCAGAGGATCCAGGGCTCATGTCGGCGGGGTTACTGATAGATAGAACCAACTCTCTTTCTTCCCTACCTCTCTCTTGGTCTGCCTCTCTTTCTTTCTATCCATCTTTAGCTCACTCTACCTCTATGTCTGTCTGCCTGTCTGTCTGTCTGTCTGTCTGTCTGTCTGACTCTCTTGGGCCTTTATCTACCTGTAGTTTTCACATTTTCTTAGCCACATTCTTGGCATAGTTAGTTGCTCAGTTTTGTCGCTTTTGTGTTTGATTTTCTTTTCTTTCTTTCTTTTTTACATTTTCACATTCGCCTTGTTCTTTTTCTTGGGAGTGTTGAGAAATGCTTTGAAAAAAAAAAGAAAATAAAAAAAATTTGTAGTTGCTATGAATTTATTGTGTGAATTTTTGCATGTGAATGGGGAAAAATGCCAAGACGGAAGCAAACCAAAGCCAGGAAAAATAAGTGAAAATCTATGAAAAATAATAAAAAAACTAAATAAAGTGAAACCCAAAATGGCCCAACTAAAATAACTTAAAAGTGTAAAATAAGAATCAAACAAATAGAAACAAATATGTAACACTCACATATAGACAGATATTTAATTAGGACTATAAAAATGTATCACAGAAACTGAGCATCTAAAATGAAGTAAAAGTTTTCCCTTCATGTGAAAATTGCAAATTGAAAGGTTCATAAAAAACAAAGACCCAGAAAACCAAGTCATAAACAAATTTGGTAAAATAAAAAATGAAATGGAAGAGAGGCAAATTAGTGTCAGTGAACGGAATGTTGTTTGGTGTGCAAATGTAAAAATAAACAAATGATGTGCACTTGCAATGGCTCAATAGTTTATAATTATTATTAGTGATTTGTTTAGCAATCATTCCATTTGTTCATATACATACATGACTAGTGTTGCCGCCTTACCCATGCCACAGATACATATATAATTGTATTCATATCTAATCAGAGCGACAGCTTGTCTCGGAGTTACTTATTTTTTGTGTGCTTCATATTTATTTATATAAAGAAAATGTCATATGAAAGTAAGGCTGACCTCATGTAAGGCAAATAGATCAATTTCATAAAGCTAAAGGTATGAAAAAAATGCAAATTGATAAGTTGGAGTTCGATAAGGCATTTGGAAGTTTTATAGAGTTGAAGTAAACGAATATTTCTATTCATTAGCAAGCCAATGAGAAGCCACAAGTCTCATACGTATATATTTCAATTAGCGGAGACTTTGTAGAGTTGCTGTAAATCTTATTTATTATATATTGGCAAATTTAACGTACTTGAATGCGTGACATTTAGTTTAATTAGCATATTTGGAAACAAATAAAAGTGGAGACTTTGTAGAGTTTATGCTGATGTCATTTTACATCGTTTAACAAATAGAATACTACTGAAAATGGATTTAATATAGCTTGTAGACTTTTGGAGACTTTCCAGAGATTGTTGAACAAGTGGAGACTTTGTAGAATCTGTACTTGCATAATTTTACATTAATCTACAAGTACAAAAATAACTAAATTTTGACTAAATAGCAGTTTGTAGACTTGTGGAGACTTTTCAAATACTGTTTAACAAGCTTTCTCAACTGTTTAGAGTTCTATGTGACTTGTGTAGAAATTACGTCAGAGTATTGATTAAATTTTATACAAATTTAGTGAGTTTGTAGAGCTAAGATAAGGTTAGGTTGAAATTTCATCTTACCAAAAAGTCTACCAAATTAGTAATTACCGTAGCCGGAAAACCTTTAGGGTTTATTTTGTGTATGTTTTGTAGAGTCATTTCTCTATATATAGACCCATTCAAGCAGTTAATAGAAAATATGAAATGAAAGTAATTGAAATTTAGTGACAAACAAGAAATTTGCTCGCTTTTACTCGAAGCTTCAACTCGATCAGTTGGCCTGCAGCTGTCACCTTTTGTGTGAGGGGGCTTTTTCTTCTGTCAATTTATCTTGATCATTTTCAATTTGAGCAAAAACTGGGCACCCTTAACAATTGAAGATTTGTACGATCGTACATATAGAAGAAGTCTATATACATATATATATGTACATACATATATATAACCCACACAGTTCAAGAGCCCCGATTGTCGGGGACAAAATGCATTACTCTTAATAGTGTATCTTCTAGATAGAGATTTTAGTTGCTTTGGCTGGCAGCCAATTGGAACAAAATGCCGGCTAAATGTTATATACTTATTTACACACAGATACACGCACACACACACTGACACAGAGGCAGAGACACTTCCTCAATTTGTTAAAGAGATTGAAAACTTTTACTTAATTTTAGTTTAGTGTTTTATTTGTGAGTGTGAATTGCATTTTATATGTGGCCAATGATCAGAGATGAGTTCATGTTCAAGTACGTGCTGACTCATTCGGATTGATGGCTAACAACTAATTGAACTTGCAGATTTAAGCAGCAGATAGATATATATGTACATATATATAAAACCCAACCAATTGTCAATTGAAAAAAAAGACAGAAAATAAGAAAAAGTGCCATTTCAACAAAACGAAGAAATATTTATAACAAACAAGAAAACGTGCTAAAAATCAAATTAAAAAAAGAAAAAGAAAAGTATCTTTAACCCCGGGGAAAGTGCGTGTTTCTTCGTTGCTTTGTTTTTGTTGTACTTCTCTAATGTGCCACCCACAAGATGACATCGCATTCCTATTATAAAGATCGCCTTGGCTTTGATCCCAATGAGGTGCAGCATGAACAGCATCAGCAGCAGCATCATCATCAAAGCTCTAGCACCAATTCGATGAAGCGCAGCAGTTCGAGGCAAACGCATCATCATCATCAGCAGCAGCAGCAGCATCATCAGAGCTATCATCATGCAGCCACCAGTAGCAGCCAATCACCGGCACGAATCTCTGTTTCTCCTGGTGCCAGCAATGGCCATGGCACACTGGAATACCATCAAGCCCAACGCGAGCAACGTGATCGTGGAGATCTCTATGCCACCAATAATCTCCATCATCATCATCAGCAGCAGCAGCAGCAGCAGCAGCAGCACAGGCATTCAACTTCTGCCTCGCCCCTGTACGAGACATCGGCCCCCAAGAAGGCCAAACACTCGTCATCTACGCAACCGCAACCGCAGGGCGGCTATGAGGATGCACTGACTCAATTTAAAGGTAGCATGTCCATTTGGGATCATTTTATTGAAGATTGGGATATAATGCGTAAGTCGGCAAATAGGCTCAATTTAGTATCAAAGGCATGGAGTTTATATATTTCCAGTTCTCAATTCCAGTTTCCTCTTCCCAGAGATTAACACCGATTTCTCTTGATTTTATGCTGGTTTTTGCATTAATTGCTCGAGCGGAAATCAAATTTGCATATACAAAAATGCTATAATATTAATATCTGTTCATTATAATTCTCTCTAATTATGATTCTATGTATGCTTTGTGCCCCAAAACACTGAGAACCAGTTTACAAATGACGGAAGACTGACTATTTAACCAGGTTCAACATATTCAAACACTGTCAATAAGAGTGGTGGGAGGGGGGAGGTCAAGGTCAAGTTCAACACAACAAAAAAAAATTATAAACATTTTTGACATGAAAACTAATTCTATTGTTGATCTAATTCACACCGAAACTGCTTCAATTAAAAGCTGAAAAATGACAAATATATTTTAATTAAATTTCAGAAAGAAAAAAAAACTGTCTAAAATAAAATTATTTTTAATGGGAAACCCATTATTGTGCAATATAAATTGATAATACCTTTTTTCAAGAAGGCTTTCGGTGTGATTTTATTATAAAATATTATTTTATGATGCGTTTTACAAGCGATTTGATTAATATATAGGAGATTGTAAAATGATTGCATACTCTATAAAGGGGGTATATGAAAAATCTTAAAATATACCTGATAAATATTTAAAAATATTCTTGATCAAATAACTAGATAAACGAATACTCAACTAAACTGTGGAAATGTTAGCCACTAAATTTTGTATCAAATTCCTTTACTAAGTAGTTAACTATGATTAACAAATCTATTGGCATTTTTTCGAATTAAAGCTTAAAGCTTGTATGGACATTTCTCACACGAAAACTGAGACACACCTTTCTTGGTTGATTAAATATTCCTTTGGATTAACCCTGACCTTTGGGTAGGGTTACAACTCTGCAAACTCTGAATGAAGAAATTCTTTTTGATACTTGAACCTGACCTTGACTGAGGGTTGTCTGTCTGCGCCAGTCTGAGAATTTCCAATCGATAAGCATGGAGATAAGTGTTAGCATAGTATATCTTTACTTCACTCTGGGAATGTTCAATATAAATATTTATTCAACATATTGTACATAAGTATATTGGAACTGGTCGCCCTAAGTTGAGTTGGCAATTAGCAGACAGAATAACAAATTAGTAAGCTGAATTCTTGGAATTTCAGTTGAACTCATTTGCCTAAACTGAAGGGGGAGGTGAAAACAAGTTTACAGTTTTAATAAGTTATTTGATATTTGGTTTATATAATAATGAGAATTTTATGCTAACGAATTGACACAAATTTGTCAATAGAATGGTATGGAATCGTGTTCCTAATATTATTTGCTATGATTAACATTCTTTAAAATGCAAAAGCTATAATAATATAAGCCATGAACTAGCTTTTTTTCTTCAATTCTAATTATAGAGACTTGCCTAACTCAAGAATTTGAGTAGGGGCGTTATCTAAATTACTCTATAATACACAAATATATATATGTACATCTGTATATATACATTAATTGTTATGTGCCATGTTGTGTGATTGGTGGTGATCGAACGTCCTTCAAGAGAATCTTGTTTTCGTGCCATTTTTATGAAGAGTGCTAATCGAAATGCAAAAATAAACATTAACGAAAATCAAATAAGCGCCGATCGAACTGTGGAACGGTTGAATGGTCAGACTATTGGTCGGTCTGTCGCTTGTTCGGTCGTTAACCACCTTCGCTGACAGCAACAACAACAATAACAATAACAGCAATAACTTAACGATGAACATTTAATCGCCTCGAAACGATTTCAACTTAGAACGTGACATCATCACGCGCTCTTGTCGAACACCCATACACACGCAAATCAAGATAGTGTTGTGCACACACACACACACATATACATATGTACATACGGGAGTACATAACTTCCTTGTGTGTGTACACCTTTAATTGACTTGGTTTTGTTTGTTGTAAGATAAGCCCTTTTTCCACTTTAAAATTGAAAATAACCGACGTGTTTTTTTTGCATAGGGGAAAAATCTGCAATTGCATGAATGGAAATTGCTTGAGGATGAGTCAGATTTGCTCCAAGTTCAACTTGACAATGCGAGAGAGAGATAGAGACAAATGGAGTATGTGTAGAGAGAAGATACAGACAGTTATTGTTAAAGACAGAAAGAGAGGGTAAGAGAGAAAGAGAGAGAGAGAGTTAGATCGCAGAGTGTGTTATATCAATGCAGTTATTAACTCAAAACAGGTTGCTGCTCTCTTTTATACTCTCTTTTTGTTGTTTTTGCACTCCCTCACTCTCTTTTTGAATGTGATAGATATATTTTCTCTCTGTCTTCTTTATCTGGTCATTTTTACTTGGTTTTTTGTTTTGCTTTTCAACTTCTTCTACCTTGTCTCGCCCCTGGTTTGAGATACTCTTACCAATAAGGGTGTATTTATTTCGATGAGGCTTTGTCAAAAAAATAAAAAGAAAAATTAAACAAGAATATTTCATTTATATAAATTAAATTATATAAATATATTAACAAATATAAGTAAACCTTTTTTGTTTTCTAACTGAATTTACATTAATATATCTAAGCAACTGTAAGGGTATTGCAAATTCGTTGCAGCATATTCCTCATTATTTTTGCTATAGCACTGAAACTGATCGAGTTTATATTACACTACAATGCTGACCAAGAACCCTTATGTAGTATTAACACACATGTTTATGTACATACATATCGGTGTATATATATCAGTCAATGGCGTTAAAGTATATTGATTTACTATAAACAAAATGGTTTATTTCTGCTGATTAGATTAATTTTGAGTCGTCATTCAGTTTTGGGTATAACCGGGGGCCTATGTGAAGCTTTGCATGATTTGATTGTTTTGTTCGTTTTAATTTTTTTATTTTCTGTTAATTTTAGTTAGTTGGAGTTATCAGCTTTTGTTTCTCACTAATTGCCGTCAAATGTTTAACAACTTATGCTCAATGTTTTTACAAAATAAAATCAAACTAAAATTTGAAGGGTTTTATGCCACAAAACAGCAAAAGCCATTAGCCATTATCAATAGATACGGGCAGGTTCTTTATTAAACTTATGTGTCAAGCATTCAAAATCAAAATCGCACTTATCATACCGGTATAAATTGACTTTATCGAGCAGCGAATTGAAAAAACCTTTTGACCAAAATCAATTGCCTGACAATAACCAGTTTTTTTGTATACCTTTTGTTTCTATTTATCATTTCTTTTGTTTACATCAATTTAAATTACCAATTAATATTTTCTGTATACGGTTATATATATATTTTTTTGGTAATTTTGATCATAATTCAACGCCCGCTACTTTGCATAGTTACAAAACATTTTTTCAATTTTGATTTTGATTGCCATTGACACATTTCCAGTGGGCGTTTCGAGGCATTTGAAAGAGAACCTTTAATCATTTGTCAAAATGAAACAATTTATCAAGGTCTTCTCTCTTACTGTATTGTGGCATAAACCTTAAAGCATAATTATACTAATTATCTATTCTTTAATTATGAAATGGAATTATATTAACATTTTTCTTTCCCTCTTCTTAATTCTTTAAAAAGACGAACGCGATGCCATTCAAAAGAAGACTTTCACAAAATGGGTTAACAAACATCTTAAAAAGGTGAGTACATCCATCAGACTATATAAAGAAAGAAAAATAAAATAGAAGATGTGATTATGCAAATATCTGTGAACTTTTTTATCTGAAATCATAACCATATATGTATGAGAGATTAAATGTCTTTCCTTTCCCCCAAAAAAAAATATATGAATCTAAATATGTTTCTTTTGATTGTTCTTCTACTTCTAAGCAGCATTGGAAGTATGCTAAGGTATAAGCAAATATTTGTTATTTTTCAAAAGAAAGAGTTAGAGTTATATCTTTGCAAAAAACACGATCACGATCCCTCTATATATAATATATAATAGATTTAATATATCTACATTGTATTTATACATTTTTAAAATTAAATATTATTGAATATTATAGGATATAATATATACTTTGTGTTATTTTAACTGAAATATAGAAAAAGTAGAAAAATATTTATCATATATCGAGAATTTTATATAGTTAGAATTATATATATTGGATAGCTTTGATATTGTTGTATTTGCAAAGATATAACCAGTATGACAATGTCAAAATGACTCAGCCTAATGTCCCCCTCTAGAAGTTGGCTAACTAACTAGAAATTGAATATACATATATATTCTCGTAATTCTTGCAGACATACACAATGTTACATGTTTGTGTAACCACTAATGGCATACCGTGTTGTTCGCAGTCTGTAAGTCAAAAAGAAAAAACAAAACAACAAAAAATGAGCAACAAATTTTCTGTCACATTTAATTGTGTTTTATCTTTATTTATTACAAACTTTTATTTTTAGTTTTCTAGTTTTACGCTAAAATCTCCCAATAAGGAAAATTTAAATTTTTTGCCACTTTGCAGCTTAGTTCAAGTTTTTGTCTTTTTTTTTTCTTTTAAATGTTTTTTTTTTTTTGAAGGATTTTCTTTGTTTTCTTTTACTTTTCGTTTAAATGTTGCCCAACTACTTACTCACTCACTTACAATGTCTTTTTATTGCATGTGGCATCTTCTTCTTCACCTTCCTTTTACTTTACCTAGCGTATTAACCAACATTTGTTCATTTATACATTCATTCTCCGTTTAGGCCAATCGTCGTGTGGTGGATTTATTTGAAGATTTGCGCGATGGTCACAATTTACTTTCACTCTTGGAGGTGCTATCTGGCGAACACCTGGTAAGTGGCGCTGGTCAATATGAAATAATTGAACAATTTTTGCCATTGATAATTTTGTCACGCTCTCGCTCTACCTATCCTATCCCTCTTTCCCTCCCTCTCTCTCTCTTATTTATTATCTTTGTTTCCTTTTCTCTTTGCTGCAGCCACGTGAGAAAGGTAAAATGCGTTTCCATATGCTTCAAAATGCACAAATGGCATTGGATTTTCTGCGCTATAAAAAGATCAAATTGGTTAATATACGTGCCGAGGATATTGTAGATGGCAATCCCAAGTTAACATTGGGTTTAATCTGGACCATCATATTGCATTTCCAGGTGAGTACGAGAAATAATTTAGAAAGAAAACAAAAAAAAAACCTTGTGTAATTGGATCAAAATGGAGCAAAACTGTGGGCGTAAGTTTCAAAGTCATTCAAGTTAAAGTAGAAACAAAAAAAGAAAACCACCCACGGATGACCCTCGATAAAATGGTCGCCCATATTTTGTTTTTATATTTTTGTTTTTTTTTTTTTCTTTTTGGAGAGCTTGTTACACAAAATGTTTTCGTTTTCATTTGGGCGCAAGTGAGTTCAATTCATTGAGCAGCAACAGCGGCAGCCCACACAGGCATATAAGCCGAGTTACAGTATTGACACGCTATAAGCTCCAACCATGAGCATCTGTTGCTCTGTTTTTGGCGAACGCGTCTCAGCAGCAGCACCAGCAGCAGCAGCTACCTTTTAAGGTAACCAGCTTACCTTCTCTTCGTCGTCGCTCCCCCCACCATGTTGTTGTCATCGTCATCGTCATAATGGCAATGCCTGACACACATATTGATCAGTTGGTTGGTCGGTCGGATTGGTTAGCTTGACTGTTACAGTTTGTCAACTGCTGAGCAAGGCCGCCACCGCCATCTCGAACAAAATGAACCAGTTGCTGCTGCCCACCTACACCACAGTGTGTAAAAATGCAAAAAGCTAATGGAAAGGTCTGAAATACGTTAAATGAAAAGGAAAAGGGACAACCAAATAGTTTATAGAAATGGAAATCCATTGGATGTCAATGGGAGTAAATTTATGTTGATTATTAAATAGATTGAACAAATGATCGACATCTGAAGTGTGAAAAAGTCAAAAGTGTGGAACTTTTTCTCATGAACTTGGTAACTGAATTCCAATATCAATTCTTAGAATATTGACAAATAAATATTATACTAGATTATGTCATTTGAAATTTGTCATTAATTTGGTTTGACATAAAAATATTTTGATCCAACAAAGTTCTTTGGAAATTGTCGTTTAGTCATTGTTTGTCACAAACTCCTCACTTATCATCAAACAGTTGTGAGCTTAGTCATTCAACTAACTATCCAGTTGGCTAGCTAACTGCCAGTTGGTCACTTAGTAGTTGGCTGTTTCCGCCCAGATTGGTCTTCTCGTTATGTGTCTATATGTGTGTCAATCTCCTTCTTACTATCGTCACATCATCATGATTATCATTATCATCATCATCGCCATCATCATCATTGGCATCACCATTGTGAGCGGCAAAAACTTGGACTGCACTTGGTGGCTATTTCGTAATTTGCGCCGGCGCATGCCGTTGCAACTTGATCGATGGCTCACATAAATGCTCAATGATGCTGCCAGTCCACGAAACGACATTACGACGATGCGACAGACGACCATGAGAGGCTGAGGCTGAGGCAGAGGCAGAGGCTGGCGCTCAATTCAATTGAGGCGAACGAATTGTAAATCACTTGACAATGCTGCAAACTGTGAAACTCAATCGCATGTTATTTATTATTATTTCTTGTCTTGGCAACGCGCAATTGTCTGATCAAGGATTTATGTATATATATGCATATATATATGTATATCTATATAGACCTCTCTGTATATCAAGAGTATTGCAATTGTTGCGGGTGTGTGATGATGTCATTTCATCTCATTGCCCGGTAACTACAATACAAAATGCAAATTTTCTTGATGCGACTTAAAAGGATATTTTTTTTGTTGTTTGTTTAAAATTGTGTTTATTTTTTTTTTTTGTTGATTGGCATTTTAAATTAGATAGATTTTTAACCCCTATCTCACATTGAGAATGGATTATGACATAATTCCAAAGCTTCAGTTTTTTTTGTTGTTGTGTTGTGTTGTAGGTCAAAGTGGGGGGAACGAAATGCATATTAACAATAACAATCTGATTATCTCAGCAGCAGCAACAACAACATATTTATTACTAACAATTTGCCAAAACAGCAGCTGCCTTTGGCTACTATTTAACCTTATAATTAAGTTATAAATTGTGCAAGCAAATCGATTTGATCAATTTGAAGCAATTATATAGGGAATACGTACAAAGATACAGTCAATCAATTATATATTCGTACACATCAGTTGAATGATGGAATCATTTATATAATGATAGCTTGACACTTCGAAATTCTCATTTGATGAATGGTTATTCTACGATTATTATAAAACTTATTTACTAGAAATTAAAATTGTTTTGACTTACAAGATGAACCAGGTCAGATGAGGTCAGGTCAGGTCTAGGTCAGACAATGAAATCCTAGTTTTAAGTGCCTTTTGAAATAGAGTTCCTTCTGAAATATTATAATATTGAGTACAAATGATTATGTCAAATTTCAAGCAATTTAGATGAATATTTTATGTATTTCCCATACAAAAAAACCATCCAAAATTAACGTTTTTTGTTAACAACTTTTAACTAATTTAATGATATCAGAGTCTGGTTTTTTCTCTGCCTATTGAAGAGTCATATTGCAGAAACAATTGTACAAATGGTGATTAGTTTATTATATAGTCTATAAACAGCTGCAGATAGCTAGAGAAAGTTATTTTGGATGACTGTACTTGTGAAATACCATATAATGTAAGCTATATGTATTATTTATTATGACTTACCATTAAACAATCTTTGCCAAACCAGTAATAACCTGACTATAACTATTTATTATTAGAAAACTGTAGGGAGAATTAAATTCTTAGTTTATATCTAATCGATACTTTGAGAATCGATTTACGATTTAGTACTCTAAAAGTTCATCGAAAGAAATAATAGTTAAATAAATATTTTATTCAGAAACGTTTAAAACATTTTTAAATATATTTGATACTTATTTGGAGGTATAAATTTGCATAAGAATTCCAAAATTTATGCAAAAACTTTGGTAATTCCACAATTTGATTATCAAATTGATCGTAATTAACCATTAATAAATCTGTTACCCCCTTCCTATCCAATCCTCACTCATGTATCACTTGACCTCCAAACACTTCCCCTAAGCAGCTTAATTTTTCTGTATTTTTTTTCTTTCTTTAATAGTTTTTGTTGTTGTTACTGTATCGTTTAAATAATAAATTGCTTAATACTCGAGGCTATGCAAAACTAGCAAACGAAATCTCTGTGAAATCTATGACGAATTATGAACAACAAACGTTTTCATTATAAACTGATCCGATCGGATAATTTTCCAAACAATTTGCCATTTTTCATTTTGTACATACAAGAAGAGAATTTTGTGTATTTATGTGTGTGTGCGTGTGTGTGTGTGTATGGTTGGCATTTATATTTGGTCAAAATGGCATAACCAATGTTTAGTCAAGGCAACCAGGTAGAACCAAACGAAAACGCGAAACGAAACGAAACACAACGCCTCGAAAGAAAGCACAATGGGACAAAGACAATTCTCACGTCATCATCAAAAGTCAAAGCTGAGGCTTAACTCAAAAGACATTTTTGATTTATTATAATACGTTTCGGTATGTGTTACAATAAAGTCAATGGCTATGCCAGTTTGGCTTTTTGGCAGTTGGTAGTTGCCTTCAAGGCAGCAGGTGTGAGGAATCGGCCAGAATTACTCAAGTATAATAAACAAAATCAAATTTGGTTTTTTACTGTTTTATTTTTATACACCTTTATACATAGATTTTATTTATTTACTTATGCCCATGACATCAGCAATTGTTGTTCTTGTTCGTTTTGACCCGTTCAAAACCTGACCGAATCACGTACTCGATAAAACGAAAGACTTCAACGCAAGCAACGAACTTGCCTGCCTGCCTGCCTAATAAACCGACCGACCCAACAGTCGTAGCAAATGCACTTATTTGTCTAAATTTATGACATTGATGACTGAATTTTCGATTTGTGTGGGGGGATCAAATATCTAATGTATCTATCTATAGCAAACGGTCATAACATTTCGATCTTTAATCTGTAGTTGTTTTTGTTGCTGTTTTGTTTCATTAATAAATTGAAAATCGATAGCAGCTTTGCTCAAATATGGAAACAAGTTAGCCAGCCACGCAAAACATTCCATCATATAAAAACACACACACACCGAAACACACTCAAACACACACATTCTCTTACATATATATATGCAAATGCCAAAGCTGTCTATATAAGTTAAGCCAAACACAGAACACACTTTGAATATATGCACTCGAAAAGCGTTTACAAGTGTAAACGTGTTTCAAATGACATATAATTAATGTGAATGAAAGCAAATAGAATCCATTAAATATAGTTAGATAGTCAGATATGTATATATATTTCAAGTGTGCGCAGCTAAGCAAACATTTAAAGGCACTGTCAACGAGAATGACGATGACGACGAGCCCACACAACGAAAGGAATGCTGCCAATACCAATTTGGTTTGCCGACAGGCCCACACTAAAATACAATTGATCTAGAAATTAATATATATATATAATATTGAAACATTATACCAGTTCTTTTGGTATATTGGCATTACAAATATGCAGCCACACTTTTAACATAGAATCCAAATTTAGTAGGGAGTCTCCTTACTGGATGCATCCTTTATCCATAAAATTTATTTCTGAAAAGATCCATTGAAAGCTCAGCAATTCTTGGTATATTGTTTTTGCGAATATGCAGCCACACTATTTTCATAGAGAATTCTGTTGCCATAACATCATTGGGAAAAAATTGAAAACCATATTTTTGTAGCTTAATTTGAATGAATCTATTAAAAATTAAATTATGGAATTTAAAGTTCTTTAAACTTGGGATCCAACAGTTTCTAATATACGTATGCCCTTATTATTTAGAGGGTATAAAATTATCAGTGTGCATTAGTTGACTTCCGGTATGGGTTTTTCCTTTTTTTTTTTTTTTTTTGGTTTTCAGCTACCGGGCTTAGATTTAGTCGTGCTTATCTTATTTTTTTTGTTGTTATATTAACCACAAAACTACATGCGTTTTTCAAGTGTAAAATTCTTGACTCATATTACTAAAATGTACTTACAAACATAATGTACACACACGTTTTGTTTACACGGCTTGCATCATATTCGTATTAATGAGCATATACTCTTCCTAGTTCAGAACCAGGTCTCTCTCCAACAACCCCCTTCACCCTTTTGCCATTATACATTGGCTAATTAGATTTGCAATTCTGTTATTGGGAAGGCCCTAACTGGGAGTGGGTTCCCTCGTTTCCTCCAGCTACCCAAGCTATTGACTGTAGCAATTTGAGTGTGTGTGTGTGTAGACAACACAACTTGCAGTATTTATTACCCATACTAAAATATATACAAATTACAAGTAAAATAACAACAAATACGAGTACTTGTAGCCACGTTCACTCACGTCTGTACCGGAACAGCTGTAGCTTATATGCAGTTACTACCTTTTAGTCCATATAGGGCAACACATTGGTTTGTGGCATGTTAATTAACCCCATGCTGAGTGTCCAACTAGCCATTTCCGTCTGGAAACATTAAGAGTGTTATATTTATAGAGATCTCAGCACCCACACTCATTCAAATTGATTGGTAAGAGTAATTTAACTTTCTTAGTGACTATTTTTGGAAGATGGATTGTATAATATAATTGAGAACTGGTTGAGAATTGCTTTGTTTTCTCCATTGTCACCCTCACCCTCACACTCTTCCCTTCTTTTGCATGTACAACCATTATTACTGATTTTCATTGTTGTTGGCATTTTCTTAGACATTTTTGGGTTGGTCATTACTTTTCTGGGGTTTCTCTTTTCTTCTTCCTCTATGTCTTTTTTTCTGTTTGCTTCTTTTGGGTCACTCTCTGTGTATAATGACTTGTTGTTCCTGTTGTTGGTCGTGATGTGTTATGAGATTGCAAATTACTTACAATAATTTTACCTCTAGACCAAATACCAAAAGTCAGTGGACAGCAAAAACTGCCAACTGAAAGAGGAAGAAGACAAAAAAACTAGAAGGATGGGCTAACTTCGGCCGTGCCGAAGTTCGTATACCCTTGCAAACTGTCTTTTGATTTATATATAATTTGCCAGAATCATATGGAAGTATATAAAACCCATCAAATATAAATTTGATGTCCGTGTCATAAAAAAAAAAACAAATTTTTTTTTCCCCGATTGTTCCTATGACAGCTATAGCATATAGTCGACCGATTCTGATAAAACTTAAAAGATATATTTCTTTTTATATAAAATTGTCAAATAACAAATTTCGTGACGATTGCTTAAAAAACACCTAAGTTATTGAACAAAAACTATATTTTTGGCTGATCGTTCCTATGGGAGCTATATGATATAGTCGACCGATTCTGATGAAACTTGGTATATGTCTTGGGAATTATATAAAACTCACAAACACTAAATTTAGTGACATTCGATTGAAAAACAACAGAGTTATTGATGTTAAACCTTATTCCTGACCGATCGTTCCTATGGGAGCTATATGATATAGTCATCCGATCGGGATGATTCCGAGATATACAATGCCTGCAGCAAAAAGAAGCCTAGGTGCAAAATTTCAGCTCTGTAGCTCCAAGGGTCTCGGAGGAGATTGCGTTGATCCAGACAGACGGACAGACGGACAGACGGACGGACGGACAGACGGACAGACGGACAGACGGACATGGCTATATCAACTCAGCTCATCATGCTGATCAAGAATATATATACTTTATATAGTCGGAGATGCTTCCTTCTATGCGTTGCAAACTTCTGACCAAAATTAATATACACTTTGCAAGTGTATAACAAGTGTATAAAAAGCTGAAATACGGGAAAATACAAAATTTTAACCAAGATCTTTAGGCTAAGGGAAACATGGAAGAATATGTATGGGAAAGGATTAAAAATCGGTAACCGAAACCAGTTAAGAAAACAAATAAATTAATTAATTGTACACTGTAAATTAAATAATGCTATGAAAATGAAAAGATTTAAATTTGGTATACTGGAAATTTATTTGAATTTAGTAGGTTCAGTTTCAGTATACTGGACAATCAGTTTAGTGATCAGATATCTGACAATATCTTATGATCCAACGAAAGCGGTATTTGAAACAAAGTTTGTTTCGCTTGAATTTAAGTTGTTTTTGTATATTTTTGAATTGCTTTTGACTCACTGTCAATAAGTCTTTTGTTTAGTTTGTTGTTTTTTTTTTTTTTGCCAACATTTTTAATCAAAACTTGTTGTTCTTTTCGTTTGTTCGTTCGCTTTTGCGTCTTCTTCTTCTAATTCTTATTGTTATTATTCCTTTTGGCTTGTTGGTACTTTAACTGAGGATGACGTAGGCCACCGCAAGAAGAACTGAATGCGGAGTAAAACAGAATGGAAATGGATGGAGGGGGGTTAGGGAGGAAACATGTTGTTGTGTAATTTTTGTTGCTGTTCTGCGTAGGCGTCGCTGTTGAGGTTGGCGTTGTCATGGTATTCTGTTGTTGCTATTGCTTGTTGCAAATACGTCATCAAAGAGCGGGACCGCCGCAGCATACATATACATATATATAACATGCAAGAATCAGGTGGAACGCACACACATACACAGGTGAAGCCAGCTAGCCATAACGGGCATAGCAGAGCAGCCACAGAGGGCAGCAACTGAGACGCCAACACGTACCAGCTGTCAGCACATAGGCAAAAAGCCAGGCTTGTTAAAGCAGCGCTGCCTCTGTCGACGCCGTGTGCCAATTCCACTTTGTTTCAGCATGCGTGCCTTTTGCTTTTCTATTCTCGCCTGTAAAAAGCGAGCGTGTTTGCTGCGACGCCAGCAGCGACGGCAACACCTGGCCACAGTCAGAGCCATACTTTAAGCATTTTAACTTGGCTCGATCGCTTTTAGTTGTTGTCGAGACGCCGCCATAAACACACATATATATATATACACACACACACACATATTATAAATTTGCCATAGAGCAACCAGAGGAGGAAGAAGAACTCTCAACTCGGAGGAGCTGTTCTGTCGACGCGTTTTTTTCGTCAATCATCAATTCTGCCGGAAAAGTGTGTGTGGAAATTAGTGCAAGTGAAATCAGAAATATTAAATCGGAAATTGTTTGCAATAAAATCTATCAAATGTCGGTCTCGTAGCTTTTTCAGATTTCTTAAGTGCCGCCAATTTTCAATTAATTTCAATCTGCGTTTGCTTCTCCGAATTGCAATTGAATTCAATTTCGATTTCAATTTCAATTTTCTTTCAATTAGTTTTTTATGACGAGTCTATTATATAGTAAAGTGGGTCTCGAGTGTTTCGTTTCGTTTGCAAACCAACAACAAAAATATAAAGAAAAAATATAATACTGAAATAAAGTAGCTGTAAAATAATGACGTGCAGTCATCTCTGTCTCACTCTTTCTCTCCCCCCCTCCAAATGGCTGTCGCTGACGTCGTTGCCGTCCCTCACCCTAGTTCCAGTTCAGCGCACTAGAAATAACTTTGCTTTTTTTTTTTGTTTTTGTTGTTGCTGTTATTGTTGTTGTTGTTGGCCTGTCTCGTTGTTCTCGTATTTTATTTAGCAATTTTTAACGCTAACTCTCCTCAAGTGGTTTATTATTATTGCTGTCGTCTCCTTTATTAATTTTAATTTATATGGCACCAAACACAAATCTCTCTCCCCAAAAAAAAAAACAATCTTGACAATTTCACTTAATTAATACTCCTAAAGTGCAGATGTGATGTTGCGCTGTTTCAACCGCTATTGTTGCTGCGCTGCTTGAATGACCAATGCAAATTGTCAGTTGTTGTTGTTGTCAAACAGTAGCCAAAATCCCCAAATAGGCAACAAACCAGATGGTTAAAGATGTTGCCGTAGTGCGAGAGGAGCTGCTGAGCATCTGTGCTTCAAAGTCATTGAAAATGTCAAGCCATTAACGCCTCTTAGTGACGCCTCCACAGACAAGAAAACACTCTAAGCAGGCATCGAGGCACGGCGGCACATAAGGCAGTGAGGTAGCACATTGCTAACGTTTTTTCTTTCGACTTTATTTTGGCATAATCACATAAAAACAACGCAGATCGTTTAGTTTTTTGTTGCAATTAGCATTTTTAGTTAAGTATACATACATACATATATGTATGTAGATATGTACGCTGTGAGGCGTCGGTCATGTCACGCTAGCTAGTGATCGCGCGCGCAGGCGTAGAGACCTCCAATTTCAGGCATTTCCAGTGGGCGAGTGTTTTGGTTAGACCAACATTTAACGAGTATTATTACTGATCTTGAGCCATATAGATTTCACAGTTCAATAATAAAAACATACATACATATATACAATGTACATATACATACATATGTATGTGTATATAGTACGTAAGTGATAGAAGCTCATATAGATTGCAGATTTCGTGGAAACATTCAATTAAAAGCATTGTTTTATGATACCAAATCCATTCATAGATAATATAGATTGAGGTTAATGAATAGTTAATTTTCTGCACCATTAAAATCTAAATTAAACCATTTTACAAAGAGTTTTTAAGACAATTCCATTCAAAATCTTTGAACTCCATGTTTAGTGCCCTTCCGATTCACAGTTTAAACAAAAGCATTCGTCTTATTCGTCTTTTAATGACTTCTCAAAAAAAAGTTTTCGTCAATCCAATTTTAATCAATTGGCTTTAAATATTGTGAAGTACAAGTTTTAGCAGTTAACAGATCAGATCATACCTAAATATGGAACTGTTAAATATTTGACCACATAAATTACAATTTAATTGTTGTATAGCTAAATTCTTATCTGGCGGCCTTGCTTATCAATTTTTTGTGGACGATAACCGAAGAAAATGCTTTTTGTTATGATTGTCCACTATAAAGATTTGTTAGTTATATTTTTTTTTGTTCATTTCCTGCATTGAGTAACGGTAAACATATCTACATATGTACATATATGTATGTATGTATGTACGTACATTTACCGATTGTACTTTGCTTTCGTTCCAATGCCAAACTGTTCCCTCATGCAAATGAGGCTTGCGTGTTTGCCTCTCATGGAATCTCAGCGCTTCTGCCCATGAATCAGCAACACCCCACAACATGAACTTTTAGTTATTGCAAAAAAAAAAGAAGCTACACACACACACACATGTGGGACAGAGAGACAGACAGACAGATGGGATAATTATGTGTACATGTACAAGACAATAAATAATTCGCTACAACAATGCTTGCTGCCTGCCTTTCCAACGCCTTCTCCGACTCCACTCTACTCCAATTTACTTCATCCTCTGCGGGGGTCTTTGCCAATGTCTAGGGCATAGCCAATGGCTGGCTTAGAATGGCAACAGCAGCAACAATAACAACAACAGCAGAAGTAACAAGACATCCGGTGCCGGCTTTTTAAGCTTTTGGCTTAATTAAACGCAAATTGCGAAGCCGGCAACAACTACTCAATTGTCTGCGGGCACGAACAATTAAACTTATTTTTTAAATCACGCACCAAAATAGCTCAAAATAAAAGAAGAATTATAAATCCAAGCCAACGAATTGCGAAAATCCATTACAAGTAACGAAAAAAAAATAAAAGAAAATAAACGCGAATAGACAAAACGAAAGACAACGTAACGAAAACAAACGAAACAACGTGAAACGTAAACGAAATAATAGATAACATGCAACACTCCAGCTCCTCCCAATCGACGTTGAAACGCACACAGCAATTGGTGCGTCAAACAAATGGCAGAGGAGGAGGAGCAGGCGATGTGCTTAGCAGCGGCAGCGAAGTGATCCATTCCTCTCGCGGACCGGCCATTACCACACAGATTGATGACTCCAATGTACGCTATCGTCATGAAACGAAACGGGAACGGACTGTGGAGGCTGTGATAACGGATTATCCACCAGGACTATCCCCATTGGGCAATGTGCCCCATGAGCGTACAAACTTTGAGCGCACTGTTACGTTCAAGGATGAAGGTGGGGCTAGGCGACCATCGGATAGCGGACGCGCTTTAGTTCCGTTGAGTGGTAGCCACCAGAACTCTTCGTATCAACAAGTGACACGTAATAAACGTATCTCCACTGAGGTCCTAGGCTCGAGTGTAGAGAGTACAAAGACATCGCAACGTGCACCCAACGGTCATCGACGAGTGACTACGCATATTGTGCGTAAAGTTACCACCTTAAGTCGTGCCGAGGAGAATCAATTGCCGGCTGAGGATTTATTACCGCCTGCTAAAATGATACGTAGCTCCGAGTTGGAATATCGTCGAGGTCTGCCGGCTATTGAGTCGTCATCCACACAGCGCAGAGAGGTAAAACGTGATAGGATCAAGTGGGGGAAATGTTTCGCTGTCCAGTTTTGCTCCATATATGAACGAAATTATCTAATTTTCTTTCTGTTTGTTACTTAATTAATTTGATGTCTTTTTTTTTTTTTTGTAGATCTCCGATATTGTTATCGGCAAGGAAGACAACGTATCCGCTCGCGAAGCTTTGCTCCGCTGGGCGCGACGCTCGACTGCTCGGTATCCGGGTGTGCGTGTCAACGATTTTACATCATCCTGGCGCGATGGCTTGGCTTTCTCGGCTTTGGTGCATCGTAACCGACCGGACTTGCTTGACTGGCGAAAGGCAAGGAACGATCGGCCACGCGAACGTCTCGAGACAGCCTTCCACATTGTGGAAAAGGAGTATGGTGTAACGCGTCTCTTGGATCCAGAGGGTAAGTGTGCATAGATTCCGTTTCCTATATCAATTATTAATCAATGATGTCTCCTTTTAGATGTGGATACCAATGAGCCCGATGAGAAGTCTCTGATAACATACATTTCGTCGCTGTACGATGTATTCCCAGAGCCACCATCTATTCATCCTCTATTTGATATGGAGTCACAACGTCGCGTCCATGAGTATCGCGATTTGGCCCAACAGTTCATCTATTGGTGCCGGGAGAAGACCGCCTATTTGCAGGAACGCTCTTTCCCGCCCACTCTCATCGAAATGAAACGTTTGCTGAGTGATCTACAGCGTTTCCGCAGTGATGAGGTGAGCGCACGCAAGCGTGAAAAGTCTAAGCTCATACAGATCTACAAAGAGCTGGAACGCTACTTCGAGACAGTGGGTGAGGTTGATGTGGAAGCTGACTTGAGGCCGGATGCCATTGAGAAGGCCTGGTATCGCATGAATACGGCTCTACAAGACCGTGAGGTTATTTTGCAGCAAGAGATTGAACGCTTGGAGCGTTTACAGCGATTGGCCGACAAAGTGCAACGCGAAATCAAGCATGTAGACCACAAACTCGACGAACTAGAGAAGCGGATCAGTGAGGAGGGTCGCCGCATCGAGCGTCTGCATCCCATGGATGCCAAGAGCATTGTGGAGGCGCTCGAAACAGAGATTCGGCATCTGGAAGAACCCATTCAGGACATGAATCAAGATTGCCATGTGCTCAACGAGGGACGCTATCCCCATGCTAGCGAACTACACAAGAAGGTCAACAAATTGCACCAACGCTGGGCTCAATTGCGCACCAATTTCCATACAAATCTGGTACAGAAACTGTCCGGTTTGAAATACCCCGTCCATGAAACGACTGTGACGCGTCAAACGCGCATGGTTGTCGAGTCCCGACAGATCGATACGAATCCCCATTTCCGTGATCTGCAAGAGCACATTGAATGGTGTCAAAATAAGTTGGTAAGTATCCTAGCACCCTCGATAATTAAAAGGTTTTCGACAATTAATTTAATTGTATTTAATTATTAGAAACAATTGCTGGCCGCTGACTATGGCAGTGATTTGCCATCGGTCAAGGATGAACTGGATCGTCAACAGCATGAGCACAAGATCATTGATCAGTTCCATTCCAAAATACTCAACGATGAACGTCAACAGACAAAGTTCTCTGGCGATGAACTCAATCTGTATCAGCAGCGTCTGAATCAATTGCAAAAGGTCTATGCTGAGTTGCTTAGCACCTCCACAAAGCGTCTGTCCGATTTGGATTCACTGCAGCATTTCTTGACCCAAGCATCGGCAGAACTGCAGTGGCTCAACGAGAAGGAACAGGTTGAGATCACACGTGACTGGGCGGACAAACAACTCGATCTACCCTCAGTGCACAGATACTATGAGGTAAGTAATACGATCAGAATCCTCCAATAGTCCATAGATATATATGTTATGTATGTGTTGTGCTTCTATTTATTATTACAAGCGTGCATTTGGTAATGGCGACGAGGTAAGAGATCGGTAAAACCAAAAAAACAAAATTTTACAAAATTATACAAAAAGAAAAAAAACCAACCAACCAAGTGCACTTTAACTAATTAGTCGTATTCCAATTTAATATTAATGCTGTATATATCCAATTTCCCTAACAATAGAACCTTATGTCCGAACTGGAGAAACGTGAGATGCACTTTGCCACTATTTTGGATCGCGGAGAGGCCTTACTTAATCAACAACATCCAGCGGCCAAATGCATTGAAGCCCATCTGACGGCTTTGCAACAACAATGGGCTTGGCTTTTGCAATTGACTTTATGCTTGGAGGTGCACCTGAAGCATGCCACGGAATACCATCAGTTCTTTGCTGAAATCAAGGATGCCGAACAATGGCTGGCCAAGCGAGATGAAATACTCAATAGCAAGTTCTCGCAATCCGATTTTGGCCTCGATCAGGGCGAGTCTCTGTTGCGAGGTATGCAGGATTTGCGTGAGGAACTTAATGCGTTCGGCGAGACCGTGTCCACGCTTCAGCGCACTGCCCAGACCATTGTGCCTTTGAATAAACGACGTCAACCAGTCAATCGTCAGGGTCCTGTGCAGGCCATCTGTGCCTACAAACAGCAGGGCCAATTACAGATCGAAAAGGGCGAGACCGTGACACTGCTAGATAATTCAGGACGCGTGAAATGGCGTGTCCGTACATCAAAGGGTCAGGAGGGTTCAATTCCTGGAGCATGCCTGCTCTTGCCACCACCCGATCAGGAAGCCATCGAAGCGGCTGAACGTCTCAAGCGTTTGTTCGATCGCTCTGTGGCCTTGTGGCAAAAGAAACATCTGCGCTTGCGTCAAAATATGATCTTTGCCACCATACGTGTGGTGAAGGGATGGGATTTCGATCAATTCCTGGCCATGGGACCCGAACAGCGCACGGCCATTAGACGAGCCCTAAACGATGATGCCGATAAATTGCTCAGCGAGGGCGATCCCAATGATCCACAATTGCGTCGCTTGCGTCGCGAAATGGACGAGGTCAATCGTTTGTTCGATGAATTCGAGAAGCGTGCACGGGCCGAAGGTGAGTGTGGGCGACTTTAATCAATTGGCGGCGTTTGGCCAGCTGTCGTAAAAGTTCTTAATTGCCAAGAGACTTAAATTAAATTAAATTAAATGAAGGTTTAAGTTTGGTTTCAGCTTGTTGTGTGGGGTAAATGGCAAACAGGAAGCCAATGCTCGATTTAGTCTTCAATTGAAGCTGAAACTGTAAACAAAATATTTGAACACAATATGAAGAAATTATTTGCGGGATCCAAGACCAGGGGTAGTCTTTAACAATTCTAATCCAGACTGAAATAAACTAATATTTTTCCGTTTTTCCCACTTACTTTTCAGAGGAAAGCAAACAGGCCAGCCGCATCTTCACTGAGGAATGCATAGCTATCAAGAGCAAGCTGGAGGATATGGCCAGAGAACTGGATCAGATTATATTGGCCCCATTGCCGCGTGATCTGGACTCATTGGAACATGTGCTCGAAATCCATTCAGATTACGAGCGTAGATTGCATTTGTTGGAACCAGAATTGAAACATTTGCAAGAAACCTTCCGCACCATTGCTCTAAAGACTCCAGTGCTCAAGAAGTCTCTGGATAATTTGATGGAATTGTGGAAAGAGCTCAATACCCAAAGCGGATTACACAAAGATCGTCTCAAGCTTTTGGAGGCCTCATTGGCTGGTCTCGATGACAATGAGCATGTGATTTCCGAACTGGAAAACGAATTGGCCAAGCACCAGGATTTACCCTCCACTGCCGAGGGACTGCAACAGGTGTTCAAACAGTTAACCCATATGCAGGACATAATCACCCAACAACAGCCACAAATGGACAAGATGAACGATGCAGCTGATCAGTTGGGACGCATGGGAGTGCCCACCAAAGTATTGGGTGACTTAAAGCGTCTGCACTCGAATGTGGAGCGTCTAAACACGCGCTGGAGTGCGGTCTGCAATCAATTGGGCGAACGGTAAGTAAACCTAACCAAACCACCTGTTCCGTCCTGTCTATACCTATCCACCTGCTGGCTGGCAGATGAACCTGAAATTGAAACCCATTTTAATTTAATTTCTCACACCAACCATTTGCAGAATGCGATCATGCGAGACGGCCATTGGGCTAATGAAGAATCTCCAGTCGAGCGTGCAAGTTGAGGAATCATGGGTGGATGGCACCACAGAACGTTTGTCGGCCATGCCCACAGCGACTTCAGCATACGAATTAGACGTGAGTAGTAAACAAATACGAATTCCTTGTAATTATTCAATTATCACTCTCAATATAATAGCTTTAGTTTTGTAAATTGAAAAAGTATCGAAAAAAAAGAAAGAAAATAGCGCCATATGCCAGCTAAAAACCCTTGTACAGTTGTCACTCCCAGAGAGTATACAGAGAATTCTCCTCACTTCCCCTGAACCAACCACCCAACCCTCTATTTTTGATGCAACACAAAGTATATATTTTATATAAAAGCAGCGTAGTAGTTGATTAAAATAGTAGTATTTGCCACACGTCCAAATGTAGTTTCCTATTTTTATTATTTTATACATATATATATATATATGGGTTTAAACCTGGTGTCGGACATGTTTATTTTATACGTGTGTGTGTGTGTTCTTTTTTTATATATATTATTCATTTGTTAACTTGTCCAAAAACATAAAAACATCAGCAGTCCCTTGTCCGTATCTTTTTCAGTAGTTCTTGTTGTCTAATCCCAAAACAACTTTTCAACATGCCCCGCCTACACACATGTACATATACCTAAATATATATACATACATATATACATAAAAAGCGATCTCTCTGTGGTTGTCCAAATGTGGTTTAGAGAACCACCTCCTACACACACACACACTCAATCCTACACTTGTTGTCCCCCCTTATCTCCCTCCCCTTTTCATTGTAAATTTTATATCAAAATTTGTGTCAGTAGCTTTTGAATTTTGATTATGTACTATTACTCTGTAGTTTTTGCACCAATATCCGAAATATACATACATACACATATTTATATATATATATACATAAATATATCACCTTATATTTAGCTTAAATGTAATTTTGTAGTTGAAACAACTAATTGTATATGTATTTTTGTCTAATTTTTTGTATTTTCACCATAAACAAATATTCAAAATCAAAAATATTTCACACACTCTACAAAACAAATCAACCAAAACACAAATATTTTGTACTACTTTTGTATGTCCAAAACCAATCAAAATGAAAATCGAAACGTACGAAAAAAAAAATACCGAAATAACCCTTAGAAAACGCTTGGAGCTGCAATCGAACGAAAACCGAAAATCGAAAATGTCAACGTGGCTGGAGGACGTCTGATACGCGAAGCTAAGGTAAAAGAAATTTGTGATGTGAATGAAATGGAACCACTGGATCCTACAGTAACTCGAATAGAAATCAGAGATATATATCTCTATATATGTTCGGGCTATTGGGTCAGTGTGTGATTCCTTGTATGATTGCGACTCTCTGTGTGATTGTTAAAATTTCGACCAAAGAACAATTTGTTGATCTCTTTCACTATCCTGCCCCTCCGACACTATATAGAATATATTTAATGCTTTTTAAAATTAAATTTTCGTACTCTTTAAGAGAGTGCCAAAGACTTACACATTGTGGTTAAATGGT
The DNA here is from genome assembly GCA_037075365.1 of Drosophila emarginata. Taxonomy (NCBI): domain Eukaryota; kingdom Metazoa; phylum Arthropoda; class Insecta; order Diptera; family Drosophilidae; genus Drosophila; species Drosophila emarginata. Next base: position 8,967,873 of record JBAMCD010000260.1, read on the forward strand.
GCGTCAATAACAATAACTTGGGGAAAGAACTGCCTACAAACTTATTGACCAAATAAATAAAAATAAAAAAAAACACACACGAAACAGCCAACAACAACAACAACAACAAACCAACCAACAAACAAATAAACAATTAAAAACCAATTTTTAGAAAAATAGTAATTTCGTATTGATTAATCAATAAAATAAAAAGCACTAAATATACCTAAAAAGAGAAAACAAAACAAACCCAAACTCCCCCTTCTCTTACAACCACAAACAAACAACTAAAAGCAATTTGTTTAACACATCAAATTACTAACATTTAACCGAAATTAACCAACAACAAATCAACCAACGATTGACAACGATGACATGGACTACACCACTTGGCAACGACGATATCAACGATATACGAATGATGAGCAGATCTACGATAGTAAATGCCTACGCTTTGTGGATTGGTTACTTGAGGTACGTCCATCGTTCTCACCGCCACGTCGTGATCTACGGCCGGCCGATAGTGATCCGGGCGCCACACAGTATTATAGTCAACGTTTGGACAATCTAAATACGAAATACGACAGATTGCTGGAACAACTGTCACAGAGGCTAAAAACTGCAATTGAAGTTAATGGCAGCGATGGTCTGGTGAGTAACATCCGAACATTTCCCGAAACTTTACCAATCCCACTCCCATTCCCACTCCGAAACATTCCTTCATCGATTTAGAGGCGGCTTTGCGAGCCAAAAACTGACGTTAGCCTCTATTTTTAGAGCAATTGTGCGAACTGCGAGTACGAGGTTCAAGTTCATCAAAATAACTAGTTATTTGTTTATTATTTTTTTGCTTTCATTTTATTTTTTGAGTGACAAGATGCAAATACAACGAGTATTATTAGATTAACCTTCATGAAACAGACAACAGTAATGACATCACAGTCGAATGTCATATTGTTTGTCCGTGTCTCTTCAAATGTGATAAATCACAACTTGATTAATTTATAAAAATTTCAACAGCAACTGTATACTGCTTTTTTATACGCTTCTCATTGTTGGAGTAATATTTGCAAAAATAAATATTGCCAAAAACCTGAAACCGAAATCGAAACCATTATTATGTCAGAATTTGACTCTGTGTCACATTGGCCAGGCCAATTAGGCAAATTGGAAGACGCTTGTCGAATTAAGAATGACGCCTTAAAGAATTTTTGATTATTTTTTCTTTATACATATTAATGATCAGTTCCTATATATATATACACATATATAGATTCCTATAGAGATTAATGTTTGGAACGTCATCATTGGCTATTTTGTTTTGCCATAATTATTTCATCTGTCAACGACGGAAAGAATGTTTTTTTTTTTCTTTGGCGACTGTTTTTGGCTTAACAGGTTTCTTGTTTTTAGTTTTCTGTTTCTTTGAATTCATGAAACTCAATTAAAAAATCATTTTGACCAAAAAAATTGTAAACAACTGGTTTTGAATGATCTTGTATAAATATTTAGTTAGCAATTATATTGATGGAGAAGGGCAAAATCAAATATTATATAGGATTGATATGGGAGTTCAATCAACTCAAATAACAGATAAAAAATTATATTTGACTGGTTTAATTCTCTCAATGAAGACACGAAGTCTTACGACATTGTTCGGCAAAGTAGATTAGATTATTATTTTTAAAAGGAAGACTTATAAGTTTAAATACAATATCACACATACGCCATGTTGTGTGTATTAAGAAGTAGTGGGATCATTCGAATTATAACTGATAAATGACATCAATAAGTAATTAGGTATGTTAGTGTGGTTCTGTGAATTAGTTTTACCGTTAAAATAGTTTCTTTGGATTAGCTTAGTTTTCTGTAAAAATAAAAGATAGGCACAAAGATTTCGTTCAAGCATCCCAAAAATTGAACTATAGTGAATTTTTTGAAGGTGTTGCCTTCGCCTCGGGGCCGGCCAGCCTAACGGAGTGACATCATTGTGACTGTGCCGCGACTCCATTACCAACTTTGCCTTCATTATTATTATTCGTTGTTTTTGTTGTTGCTTAAACTTGATATGCATAACATGGGCGGGCGGTCGGACCGACCTGGTCTAAGCTTTGGCGGCATTAAGTAGAGTGAATGAGCATACAGATATAAAAAAAAGGTATATTGCCTAAGCATTTAGAAGGTTACCAAACTGGTTTCTCATCGAATCTCAAATAGAACAATTTAAAACTTAACAAAATAATAATAAATTTTTTGTATCTCTTGACTTCCGCCTATTGTTTGCAACTTTAATTTGGAGTCAGGCTCTCTGCCTCTTGGCGTTCCGTACATTTGTCTTTAAGTCCCATGGTAAACGTAAACGTGGTATTGTTTATCATTATTTTGGCGCAACAGCTGAGAGGCCAGCCGGCATTTTGACGTTCTCCACAGATTCTCTCTCACTGTCCCTCTCGTGGTCTCTCTCTCTCTCTCTCTCTTTATGCCTCTATTATTCTTGCTCTGTCGGTAAAAAGCTCGCTCTCGTTGGCATAGTGCAAGCGAAGCACACCAAAGTACCTCCAATTCCGTTCAGTTCCGATTGCGACGTGGTTGTATAACGACACAAAAATTCGTAAAAAAGAGTGTGTGCGTGCGTGCTGTTTTGTGTCGTACCGGAAAGTCGTTTAACGTAGTCAAAACGTACTACAAAACCGCAAAAGATTGAACGGATAGTTGCTCGCGGTGGCAATTCAACTAAATAAATATATATTTCTTTATATATTTATATATGTATATGTGAAATTTTAAATGTGAATGAAACAAGCGTGTAATGATGAGCTAATTAAAATATTTAACCACAACAACAAGAAAAACAAAACCAACTAAAACCCTAAAATTATCCGTATGACACGGCGTATACATGATGTCACATACATTGCCACATTGTATATAGAAAGTGTGCTACATGCTGACTTTAATTGAATGCGTATCGCGTAGCTATTGCCCTGCTGCTCTTATTTCTTTTTTTTTTTTTCGGTTGATAGAAATTTAAATTTACTGCCCATTTGTATGTAGTTGCGATCTACCTCTCGTCTCTAGCCCTCTCCCACAGTTCTACAGTCGCCCCCGCAAGTGAAGTCACTCAGTCGCTGAGAACATAGAACTTAACTAAAATATTTCGAGTATATAGAAGTGTGAAAATAACAAAAATAAAAGAAATCCATTATTGATATAGCCTTGAACATGTCGCAAGAATGAATGTTGAATTCTTTTTTTTTCGACTGTCTGGTGTTAATGAAAAGAAAAATATAAAGACTAAAAAGCATATGTATATGTACATATATACATACATATATACTTATATAGAGGTGGATGTTGATATTTTACGCTATGTGTTTGTTGCACAAGCCATGACTCAAGCGAATTATTGTTGCTGCTCATTAAAAATTGCATTAACAATCATAAAAAAAAATTAAAGAAACTATCTCTTTCTTGCCTCATTGTTTATACCAAACAACAACGACTCTGACCTATACACAGAAATACGTTTTGTATGAAATATGACCATGTCATATCAACACCTCCGATCAGCTGTCGTCGCCCTGTTTGTACGGTCTCCCTGATGTCAGGGACTATACAACTGGCGCTAATCTAATCTATGTACAGTGTACACATATGCGTCTATTTCGGTTGCAATCCATCAAATACTTGGAGATGTATAAATATACATAGTTAGTTTGTTTCGATTTAGTCGTCTAATCAATTATATTTTTGCCGATAATGTTCACTTTTTCTCGTGTTTTATTTTGGATTTTCTGCATTCTTTTACTTTTGACTCCGTCCGCGTGTGTGTTTTTTTGTATCGATTAAACGAATGCCCGAAAAAAAAAATAGAAAAGAAATTCTTTCTATATATATCTATAATAGATGTCTTAGCGGCATTTCCTGCATATGTGTTTGTTTGTTGTTTCTGGCACTGCCGTTCAATAAATTAGAAATGAAAGCGAGCGTTTTTTTTTGTATTTTTTGTATTTTTTGAGGTCTTTGTCTCCTTTGGCTCTATTTTTATATCATAGTCACATAGGCGAGGTCCATATTGCAGCACTTTTGCAGGCTACTGCTGCATGCAGCATAAGCTCGCTCTCTAGTTTTCTCGGAGAAAGCTCTATTCTCCTTTGATGGCACGATTTTTGCCTCTTTTAGTTTAATATTGTCATTTTCAGCCGGCACAACGTGTCGTATTAGTCATATTTGGAGTAGTTATCAATATGATTAAGACCAAATGGACTGATTTTTTTTTTTCATCATTAAAAACCATTTCTAAGGCAGTGTGACAGTTGGCTTCAGCTTCATTTTTATTTTTATTTTTTTTTTGTTTCGACAAAACTTGTTTCATGCAATATTATAATCGTATTGAAATTTCTGATGACATCATTATTCGTTCTCGTATTTACTGTTTCTCTGTATGTGTATGACTGTCGGTGTTTGTGTGTTATTTTTTTTGTTAATTATAATTTATTTGTATTATTTTATTTATATTATACTTTTATATTTTGCTGACCTTGAATCAGAGTTTGCTAATTTATCATGGATCGTTTTCTGTGATCTTTAAACTGAAAATGAAGTGGAAGTGACTTCACTTGTGACGTCAATTCAATCAAGATTGAATAGAGTATGGACTCTTGATGCCAGATGTCTTTCCAGTATCAATGCTTGTCTCTTGTTTGTTCTTAATGTTCAATAATAAGATAAAGACTGAAATTATCAAGAATGAAAAAGTGATACATGTCCATTGTGAGGCACTTTTGCCGGGTAATCACCCGTTTTTAAACATTATAAGTTCATGCACTCACTGGAAAGAGTTTTTCACTATTTGCTTAAAGAATTGAGTACATGTTTTTTTTTTGTTTCCATATAACGTCATTTCTATTTCCAGAGAGCCTTTGTGGTTCTGGTCTTTCTGTTTCCTGTGCAGGGCGTATATGTTAACGTAATTCATGTGCCTTGGTATGGGTTGATAATAGTAATTGTGTGTGTATGTTTTTGTGTGCTTTAAAGATAAGTCAGAGTGCAGAATTTAAGGAAACATATAGGCAGAGAGTAAAACGCTTTTTCACCGACCTATCTAGCAGATGTCTGTAATTAGTCAAACTTTCGTCTCTCAAAGACTTATTCATTTTATAGACAAAGCATTCATATACCGGTTCTATTTTATCGTTTTTGATTCAAATCTTATCTTTCGGTTGGTTATAATAAAACAAAAACACATTAACGCATGCCATAAACATTCCAATGTTTTTGTTTTGCAAAGACTTCAAAGTGACGCGACAAATCTGAAAATCACGACGCATTCCGTATATCGTAAATTTCTAATTGCTGTCACAATTAAATCTCGCGCAGTGTATTCAAGAAGCCCCAAACCAATTCCCAAATCAAGTGCCTACTACTACCACAAGTACCAATGCTGACTATGACTTTGTCGAATTGAAACAAACGAAAGCCTTAGACATGCCTCAGCATACTAAATCGGGTCGCAAGACGACCAAAACCAAAACCCAAACAACAACTGTCCAAGTGGCAGAGGAAAGTGACTACGATTTTGCATTCGAGTTTCAGGTAATGCTGCTCTCTCTTTCTCTTCCTCGCAAAGACTCCCCTCTACCATACCTCACTTTCCCAATCTCTTATTCAATTATTATATTTATCCTCTTAACTTTTGAAAATTTTTATAATGGAAACACTGCTTTATTTCGGGGTTTAGCAATACGCTGAAAGTCTACAGAAACCGCTCAAGACCTTTAGGGTTGACTTTAGTGCGGGCAGCGTGCCAACTGGCGATGGCCATGCTGCTCGACAAGAGGATCTCTATACCACTACCTACAGCACCACACAGTGAGTAAAACTATCACATATTAGATCAGCTAAATAAATAATTCGAAATGTTTCTTATTCTAGATTTAGCTCAACGAAGACAACGAAAAGCTCAAGCAAGAGCATTTATAGTAGCGATAATTTAGACGCTGCTAGCCAACAGGATAATACAGCAATACCAACACACCAATCGCAGATCCAATTCAATGAGATACGCACTCTGAAGCGATCGCAACAATTGGGTGGACCCAATTCCGTTCTGGATATAGCGGGAATACGTGATCCTCGTACAGGACGTATACTGACAATCGGCGAAGCGATACAACTACGGATTTTGGATGTTCGCACTGGTGAAATGCTAGTGGGTGATGATCGTCGTATCACTCTCGAACAAGCCGCTGAACAGGGACTGATCGATGCTCAGTTAGTTAGCCAACTGTTGCAGCCTGGAGCTGGACGAGATGCTAGCGGACGAGAATTGTCGCTGCTGGAAGTGATACAGCGAGAAATTAATGAAGCAGAAACCGGTTATGAGACAGCCGAAAAGCGCATCAAGGTAAACAACACTATCACAGTAGAGCAGAAACCTTTGGAAGAAGCGGGCGGTTCGCCTGAAAATCCACGTAATATTGCCGACGCCATTTCTGCGGGGAGTGTGGACACAAAGACGGGCCTGTACCGAGTGAAATCGGGCCAGACAATCAGCTTAGCAGAGGCCTATGAGCGCGGCTATCTTATTCGGCACGAATCGGTGACAATCAAATCGAATGCACTATGCCTGAGCGATGCCTTAGCGCATGGCCTGGTCGACGGCGCTGGTTGGATAGCGGATCGCAATTCCGGTGACAAATTTCGGTTGGACTCGGCAATAGCAAACCAATTGATAGACGCGAGTGTGCGCGAAGTGGTTGACGCGAAACGTGACGTTAAGATTACTCTGCAGGAGGCTTTGCAGTCGGGCGTGTTGAATGCGAAAACGGGTCGTTATGTGAACGAGGTGACGAAAGAGAAGCTCAGCTTCGCCGAAGCGCGGAATCGACAACTAATTGTTAAACCATACACTTTAAAGGACATTTGTGATTTGAACTTGCTCGACAAGCAGTCACAAATAACAAGTCCAATGCGCCGCGAAAAATTGAGCATTATGCAGGCCATCGAAGCGGGCGTTTTAGATGGCAATCAGTTGAAGTGCATCACAAAGCGTAAGGGTGAGTTAATAACACTGCAGGAGGCCATTGCCGATGGTATTGTCTTACCAGCAGAATGCAAATATCGCGATTTTATGACCGGCGAACTGATTAGCATTCCTGAGGCTGTAGAGCGGGGTCTGATTAGTTCGGTGGCACAGCGATCCATCTTTGATATTGACGGGTTTAAGGATTTGCGTAGTAATGATTTTGTTAGCTTTAATGTGGCCCTCTCGCGTGACCTATTGCGTCGCAAGAGTACGGGCTTTGCCTTAGAGACAGGTAGGGACAACCTAGTACCTTTAGAGGTGGCTGTGGGTGAAGACCTAGTTAGACAGGAGGTTTACGAGATGTTTAATCGCGGTATTGGTGTCCACAATGCCAGCGGTACCGAACTCAGCGTCTTTGATTTGGTCTATCACAATTTGATTGATCCCAAGACAGGATATCTTCTTGACCCAAAGACTGGAGAGACAGTGCCTTTGGACACCGCCATTGAGCGCAAGTTCATTACCACTGAAGGTGCTTTGCTGCTTAGCAGCCTACTAAATATTACATTAACCACAGAAACGGTGACAAGGACAATCAATCGGTACGTGACTATCCGTGCAGGCTCACAGGAGCCTGTCGACAGTGTGCTATTAACCTTTACGGAAGCTGTACGTCAGGGCTTTATCGACGAAGATCGTCAACTATTCAAGGATCCCAAGACGGGCAATGTTTACTCTGTCCAACAGGCACTCAATTACGGGTTACTAGTCCCAGATAGCAATCAGACAGTACCCGAGCCTACAAACCGTAAAAAGACAAAGTCCACAATTACCATAGTCACGAAACAGATTATACCTGAAGCAGAGCCGATTAAGCTAAATACACAACACACCAAGTATGTAGAGAAGTCAGTGGAAATCCCCATTGCCCAGGAGCTAGTTAAACCGCAACGCGTTGTCTCTGACTTTATAAACATGGAAAAGAGCAGTTACATTGAGCAGAATGTTACAGAGCGTCAAATTATGGAACTTCCACCTGGGGGTTGGCGTCTTAAGGATGCAATTGAGCAGGCATTATTTAATCCTGATACTGGTGTGTTTCATGTCCAGGGCACTGATCGTTTGGTTAGCTTCGAGGAGTGCATCGACAAACAAATTATCAACAATCTCTCGGTGGCTGTCATTGAGCCCAATACTGGCGACAAGATATCAGTGAAATCGGCCTTTGAGCGTGATATTTTAGATAGCTATGGCAATTATACAAACAATCGACAGCAGGTGCTTGGTATGAGGCGCGCGATAACCGATGGCAAGATTGTGCTGGAAACAGTGCCCATCACTAGGGGAGCTAGTCAGAAGACTATATTGCGCATCACTCGGGTGAATAATATGCCAGATGTTTTGGAAGTCTCCACACCGTTAAAGGATTCTCCACCCAAATTCATTGAGGTTACTACATGTCAACGTGAGTTAGCATCACCAGAGCCATTGCAAATTGCTCCTGGAGCCATTTACGATCCGTCCACCGCCTTGGTGATTTTTACGCAAAACGGCGAAACTGAGAACATTTTTGATGCCGCCCGGCAGGGTTTGATAGATGAACAATTAATCAAGATTGTAGATCCTGCGACAAAGCAAACTATTTCCGTAACAGAAGCCATAGCACGCTCTATTTACGATCCCCGTACAGCTACTATCTTGAACGCGGAAAATCAACCTGTTGATTTGATTACTGCTACGAAACTTGGACTATTGACAGTGGTGGGTGCTCCTCTCGTAGCTGCTGAAGGAGCTTTGCGAACTGTGCGATTTGTCACCGATCCACGTACGGGCGAACAAATTCCCGTTGAAGTAGCTTATGAAAGAGGTATTGTTTCACGCGATCAATTACAACGTGGACGCTCATTTGACGACAATAAATCAGTTACGGAGGAAAAGGTGGTGGTACTGCAAAAAATGCGTAAGATCATTCTTAAGCCAAAAGATGCTTTGCGTAAAGCAATAATTGATGAAGAGACTTGTGAAATTCTAGAAGATACCAATAACTTTACTAGTCCCCAAGGCGAGGTGGTCAACATCAGCGAAGCTTTGAATACTGGATTAATTGATGGACGTAGGGGAAAAATAACAGATCCCCAAAGCAATCGTATCCTCAATTTACGGCAGGCAGTGGAGCAGAAGATCATTGATCCTGAACAGACAAACCACATTCTAATGCCATTGGCCAAGAGTTTGTCAGTGCCCAAGCTAGGATCACAAGGTCTCATTGATCCTCTTTCTCAAACCATTGTGCATCCTGAAAGCGGTTATCCTCTTAGCATTCACGAGGCCATTATTTGTGAAGTCTTGGATCCTCAATCTAAGCTGCAGAAGCCCACTAAATGCACCATCGAAGAGGCCATAGAGAAGGGCATAATTAATGCTGATGATTCTACGTTCAACTACAAAAATAAAACTCTTAATCTAACGGAAGCTATTGAGGCGAAACTCTTTGATCCCAGCTACGACCAACAAAAGTCTCAAGTAGATGTTCCCCCTGTGGGCATGATTTTCCCGGTTGCCGTTGAAAAGAGTCTTGTAGAGCCAACAAAACGTGTGGTTCTTCATCCAACTACAAAAAAACAATTGCCTATCAAACAAGCTATTGAGGAGAACTTTATTATGTCAATTCCGTATGCACCAAAAGCGGATGCCGTTGAATTAGTTCCGGCAATGGATCGAGGACTCATTGACGTGGCTGCTCAGACATTTACCCATCCAGTAACTGGAGAACGTTTACCGCTGCGTGTGGCTTTTGAAACAGGTGTGCTGGTGGTTAAACAACTTTCCCAATTTGTTGTGACACAGAAACCCATCCCAAAAACGGAGATCATGGAGACAGTGCGAGCAGTGCATACAGTGACTACCAAGACCATTGAATTGATGCAGGGATACGTGCTTATCTCAAACAATGAAGTACAGAACGTAAACACCGGTGAAGTGTGCAGCTTAGAAAAAGCTAAGGAGATGGGTATTCTGCGGGAAGAATCCACAACGCGCGAAACAAATACGGCAGCTGGCGATACACCCGAACAGGTGGCAACATCAATAACATCGACTCTGCCAACGTCTAGTGACCAAACAATCGTCGTCGAAGAACGTACCCAAACAGTTGTAGTGAGCTCGGATAACCACAAACAGGAGCTACAAGTGATCAGCACAACGCAGTCAACTAAGGAGACGCCATCCACCCAAGTTACGGAAGAAATAAAACCCAGTAAGGAACCGTCTAAGACTTTACAGAATGTAAAGGATGCTGCCAAATTGGGTGCCCTGGGCGTCATTGCAGCTCCAGTACTAGCCGGAGGTGCCATTGTGAGCGGCGTAAAGAGTCTTATTAAGTCAGCTAAATCTTCCTCAGAAAATGTCAAGCCCGATACTAAGCAACCAGAAAAACCTCAAGCTAACCCCACAACGTCAGAGCAGCTTTATCCCCAACAAGTGCCAAGTGAAGTTGAAAACCTTCTACAGGAAACAGAAAACTTTATAAGTACAACAACTGCCAACTTTATAGCCAATGAGCAACAGCAGAAGGATAAACCTTTAAAGGATCAGCCAGAAAAAACAACTGAGATAGAAACAAGCACACTAACCAGCACTACTACAGTCACAACCATTACTACCTCAACGACTGCAAAAGAAACAACAGGAGAATTTCTGCCAGATACCGTCACAACGACAACTATTAATAGCAAAACGGGGCAGGAATCAGTTCCAAAATCTCAGGTAGTCAAAGAATCCCAGCCCGAGATAACGCAAATAACAGAAAGTGTGACAACCGTAACAAGCCAGCAACTAGAACCGATTGTATATACCCAAAATGAACCTACCTCAAAACCTTCAGAAAAAGAATCAACGCCTGAGCCTGTACCTGTATCAGAGAAACAATCTAGTCCAGAGCCAACGCTAAAACCAGAACCCAAACCTAGAACTTCCCTAAAAGAAGAGATTCCAGAAATTCAGCCACCATTTACAGCACCACTTGCACCTTTCGCTAGCCCTGAACCAATTGCAGAGACAACTATAACTGAGACTACCACTGAAATTGAAGAACCTGTCTCAAGCTCACAAACTGTCACAACTATCACGACCACTGTAACGACTATTCAAGATGAACCATCAAACGAAAACGTTATTGAAAAAATTGTTACAAGCGAAATAAAGCCACAGATAGTAGACGACATAAAACCTGTAGAATCACCTGCCCAAGTGCCAAGTAGAACAGACGAACCGAAAGAAGAAATCAAAAAACCTGTGCTACCAACTCCACAAGACATAAAAGAAAAAGAAACATCGAGTGAAAAAATTGAGAAACCTGAGACACTCGAGAAGTCAGGAGTCAACACAATAGTGACGGAAGAAAAAGTTGTCACCGTTGAGGACCCAATAATAACAGAATCAACAATCTCAACAACAACAATAACAACAACCACCACAACAACTACCAGCGATGAACAACAACCAGTCGAAAATGTGACAGTCACCGAATCAATTAAGCAGGTGGAAGAACCCCAATTTATTAAAGAAGAACTTGTTGAACCAACAAAGGTTACGGAAACAATAGTGACAAAGAAAATTGTTACGGAAGGAAAACCCCAACAACCGGGTGACCTAGAACAAATTGAAGAACCCAAAGGAGTCACTGACAAGCATCAAAGCGTTGTTGATTTTATTAAGAGAGAGCAAGAGCAGACCTCATCTAAAAACGGCAGTAACATTTTCCAGAATGTTAAGGATGCAGCTAAGTTGGGTGCCCTGGCAGTAGTGGGTGCTCCTGTTTTAGCTGGTAAAGCTATAGTAGACGCTCTTTCCACTGAGACGACACCGAAGACCACTCAAACAACCAATCAAGTAGTTGTTACGGAAACATCCAAAGAGCAACTACCCACAGATGATGGTTTGAGTAGCACAACTATAATCACCAAGGTCACTACTACTACAACAACGACAAGTACCACAGAGTCATCACCTGGTGATGATGAAGCTCGCGATACAGTTGAGGAACCGGCTACCATTGTGGAGGCAATAGGTAAACGTGATGTGCCAAAGACACTACCCATTGGCGATGCTATCTCTCAAAAATTGATTAGTCCCGATGAATGCCAAATTATAGTGGATGGTGAACCACAGACCGATACCGTGTCTACTCTACTTAGGGAAGAGCAGCTTAGTCCGCTGGATGAGGTTCAAATTATCGATGACAAATTAATCGTACTGCAACAGGTCACCTATGTAGTAGATGTAGATACTGAATTGACACCCGAAAAACTTAGTGAGCTCAATATCTACGATGTTAACCATCAGTACTTCATCGATCCAACAACAGGACAGAAAATATCCTTCCAAACGCTTGTTTTTGATATGAACATTTTCAATCCTGAGACTATATTGGTTAGGAACTTTAGTACGGGTAAATATGAGACATTAACGGCAGCTCTTGAGCGTCCGCTCCTTGACAGACACACAGGCCATATGGTCGATCCTAAGACAGGCAAGAAAATACCATTCTTTGAGTGCATTGATCGTCAATGGATCATCCGGGCTAACCCTGAGGAGCAGCGACCCGCTGCTATTGAAAACGTTGTAATAGACTCACAAACTGGCCAGGTGGTGCTAGATGATGGTCGAGTTTGCTCCATTGTTGAGGCTATCAATAGTGGCAAGCTGGACATTCAGTCGATATCGGTGCGCGACCCAGTTAGCGGTGAAGTTATCCCCCTGCGTATGGCAATTGAGTTGGGGGTAGTTGATATGCAAGCAGGCACGGTTATAGATATTCAAACCCTTAAAGAAATACCTTTAGAACTGGCCTTCCAGCTGGGCTTCTTAGTGCCAGGAGTACGTAAACCCATCTCACTGGAAGCAGCTGTTCGCAAGGGTTTGTATGACCCCGAAACAGGTAAACTCTTTGACTCCGAAAGTCAGAATCAGGTTGACGTACAAAAGTCTATTGAAATTGGTCTTGTCGATCCGAAAATTTCCTTGATTGTCGACACAGTCACCAAGAAGGAAGTTAAACTTGACTGCGCCATTGAGGATGATTTGGTTCTTCCCGCCACGGGACAAATAAAAGACAACAAGAACAATACACTCGTGTCCTTTGATGTGGGTGTGCAACAACGTCTAGTAAGGACCGATAGTGTCACCTGGAGTCTTCCCGAGGTGTTGCAACGCGAATTTTATACGCCCAAAACAGGAAAGGTTCTAAACCCAGTCACTGGTGAAGAGATTCTCCTCCAGCAGGCTATAGAAATGGGCTTCGTAGAGCTAGATTCGACTCTGGTTAAGGACGTAGAGCACAACAAGATTCTTCCTGGCAAGGAAGCAGCCAAAGTGGGCCTTCTCGATACGGTGCGCGGTACTCTTAGTTCACCCAACATCAGCCTTGACGAAGCCTTCGTTAAGGGCTACCTGATTAGCACTAAAAAACCCTTATCCTTGGTCGATTGCCTGTTGCGTGGTCTTTACGATCCCTTGACTGCAAAATTCACTATCGACAATAAACAGCTTGATTTAAAGTCGGCCATAGCCCAAAAACTTATTAATCCCGAGGAGTTGGTATTGCTTGATCCCAAAACAGAATCAATTATTTCTATAACAGAAGCTATTGCAAAGGGTTACCTTGATCCGATTGGCGGATTTGTGATAAATCCGTACGCTTCAACGAAACTTTCCTTGCATGAAGCTCTTGAAAATCGCATACTCATTCCACCTAAGCGCAAACGCAGTCTGCCCGATGCCGTATATAGAGGATTATATGATCCAAAGACAGGTCAGTTTAGTAATACAATTACACGCGAGAAACTCACAACTGAACGTGCCATTCGTAGGGGTATACTCGATCCCGATTCGACGGTCGTCAATGTATCGGGTCAGGTTATTCCATTTGGTGTCGCTACCGAAACAGGGATTGTGGATAGTCAGCAGGGAACGGTTAGGGATGCGGACAACGAGCCAATCGATTTTAAAGAGGCTTTCGACAGAGGTATTTTGGTTGAGGCCAAGAAACCCCTACGTCTCATTGAGGCTGTAGTCAAGAATGTGTACGATGAGATTGACGGTCATTTTGTAGATCCCAAGTCAGGCGAGAAGCTAAATTTTGCCGAGGCGCTCAATACAAATTTGCTGGACGAACATAGTGTTCAGATCAGGGATTTCAAGACAGGCTTGTATAAGCAACTCAATCTTACACATGCAAAAGACACAGGTATCATTGATGCGCAGAATTCGAAATTGTTGTACAATAACCAGACCATGACACTTAAACATGCGTTCGACATTGGGATTCTAATGGATGTGAATGCTCCAATAAGCATTCAGAGGGCTATACATCAAGGTCTATTTGACGACAAAACTGGCAAACTGAGCGATCCCAGGAGTGGGCGTAAGATAACATTGTTGGAGGGCATGCGCAGCTTTGTAATCAATCCACATTTGCCTTGCTACTTTGACGAACAAACAGAACAACTGTACACGCTCAGCGAAACCTGTCGCAATGGCATAATAAACAGACGAGAAGGTGTTTTTAAAGAGCCAGGAAGTAATTCTTTCGTTCCCCTGGGCGAGGCTTTAAGCTTAGGATTGATTGTAGACATTGAAAACGCAGGTTTTGGACTGTATGAGCTGCTGGCAATGGGCTTCTATGACGCGACCTCTGGTAAAGTTTTGCATCCTGTAACTAATCGGAAGCTTAATCTAAACGAGGCGTGCGTCGAAGATGTGGTCAGTCTCTCATCCAGTTTGGTAAAGCATCATGAGACTGGAAAATACCTACGCCTAGCAAATGCCATCAAAGAGCAGTTAATTGATGATTCAAAGGGTATTTATAATGTGGGTAGTGAGCAGATAGATTTGCAAACAGCAAGAGCTCGTGGTTTCATTGTGTCTAATCGACGTCTGCTCAGTTTAGAACTGGTGCTGCGTCAGCAACTGTATCGTCCTGAGACGGGTAAGTTCTGTGACCCGACAACAGGAGAATACTTGGACCTCATCGAGGCCATCCATTCAGGCTTTATAGACCCAGCCACAACTGTGTTCAAAAACCAGGTAACCGGCAAAGAGTTCCCACTGACCGAAGCAATTGAAAAGGGAGATATTGATGTGTCCAAGGGTCGGGTTTTTGATCCAAAATCTAAATCTGCCTACAACTATGATGTAGCCCTCTCGCGCGGTATTCTTGTAACTGTCGTGCGTCCTCTGACCGATCGTGGAGAGGTTGTTCGTCGTCAGGATAGCGTGGAACTGTTAGGACAAACTCCCGTAAGCGTTGTTATTAGCAAACCACGTGAAATGTCTCTGGATGAGGCCATTCGTTATAATATAATCGATCCCAAAACAGCTATAGTTCGCGATTTCGATAGCTTTAAATTCTTACCTTACCTGCTGGCTCAGGAACGTGGTCTCGTTGATACCTCGAAGCGCACACTTGTCGATCCAAAAGCCCTATACTTTGCTTTTGACCCAACATTAGTAATTTACGTACGCGAACCGATCACCTTTGATCAAGCAGCCGAGTCCAAGACCCTAGATTTGCAAACGGCCATGTTGACCTACGTGCCACCAACTACAGTGAGCACTGCATCCATTGCAGCGACCAGCGACGATAGTGCAAACGACTCCCTGACTGTCCTCGAAACGCCCAAGATATACACGCTCAAGGATGCCGCTAGTGCGGGTGTAATTGATCCCGACTCAGCGTTGGTCAAAGATTTGGCTAAGGCCAAGTTAGTGCGCCTACCCGAAGCTTTCCGCAAAGGTTTAATGGATGCCAACAAAGCCAATGTGTTGAATACACAAACGTCCAAGCTATGCACCTTACAAGAAGCCTATGAGAGTGGCTTGATTTGCACACCAAAGCGTTCATTTGGTTTGCTAGAAGCCATCACTTTTAATCTTTACAATCCGACAAATGGCTGCTTAGTCGATCCCTTCCAAATGCATCCCGATATAATTAAGCGCAAGAAGTACACGCTAGCTGAATCCATTAGTTCAGGTCTAGTAGATCCCTCATCCACAGTGGTGCGAGATCCCAGCACTGGGGTCATCCACACACTAACATCGGCGATTGCCAGCGGTTTGATCGATGCCTCTGAGGGTCGCCTCGTAGATGCCAACGAGCCCAAGAACAACATCGATCTAGTCAAGGCAGCCGAGAAGGGTTTGCTGTTGCCAGCCGAACAACGGGTAAGTCTATCAATTTCAATCCTATGTCCGTGTGTTGAACACTTTTCAACCAGTAACAGTTTCCATCGTCACAATCGATATCGGAAATGCAAGAAATTCGAATTATCAGCAAAAACAAAAAAGAATATCTACACTAAATTTTAAAAGCTTTGTTCGTGGCATGTTTGGTATACTCAATATATGATTTCGATATGATATATATTTCGATCAGCGCGCTGTACTTTCTCTATTTCCTTCTCATTCTGTCGATCTCTCTTTCTCTATCT
Source organism: Drosophila emarginata (assembly GCA_037075365.1). Lineage (NCBI taxonomy): Eukaryota > Metazoa > Arthropoda > Insecta > Diptera > Drosophilidae > Drosophila > Drosophila emarginata. The sequence continues at coordinate 8,984,367 of JBAMCD010000260.1, forward strand.
CTCTCCATCTTATCATCAGACTAACACAGTTATGAGCTTTCCTTTATTGAAACACTGCGTTTCTCTTTTTCCTGTTTAATTTGCCAATCATATATATTTATTATTATTATTATTATTGCAGCGCATGGCATTCAGTTTTATGTTCTATATATCGCTATATACAATATTTCGCTGAAATCGCTTTAAGTTTACATTGAATGCATTTGAGAGCGACAGCGCCAGCCACAAATCAAATGTCAGCAAGTACATCATCCACAACAGATTACAAATCACAAAAGAAAAATAATCAAATCATAAATATCACGAATTACGTACTATATCGTATATACATATAATTAATCATACTTCATCAGGCGAAAGAAAATGCGTTTCATACTCCTCAACATGAATGACGTCGGCAATAAAAGCATACGATTTGTTGTCTATAACATCAGCATATCTACATTGCATACAAATACATCTCTATATCTCTTTCTCTCTCCAATATATCTGTCTATCGTATATATATATACATGTTCTTCTCATCCCACCACCACAAAATCCTAGGCAGTATATCCCACTTAGGTCTTTCTCCATCTCTATCTTACCTCTTTCATTCTAACAGACCAAACTACGTTTAGCTGTCTTTCCATAGATTATAGTTAAATTTTTTTATTTTTAGTATTTCATTTATTTGGATTAAGGTTATATACCATATATGCCTATATTGTACTATTTCCAAAATATTTAGTTTTATTATTTTTATGAATTTTGTTTAAATACCAAATTTTCTACCTATTTTCAGCATATATACTTTATATACATATTATTTCGTTTGCAGTTTTAATTTGAACAAAAGCAACCCAAAACAACTAACCATAAAACAAAAACAATAAAAAACCAATAAACTTAAACCAAAAGAAAACAAACAACTCCATTAAAAACGTAGTTAGTGCCTCATACTAAAAGTAGTTTAATAGTTCCAAAGTAGTGCTTGTTTCTTATGTATTTAGTATAATGTTAAAACTTTGGTGTTTGTGCGTCTATTATTTATTTATTATTTTAATTTGGATTCTGTTTAATGCTTGCTTTATGAAACCGCTTTGCCCTTTGCCCAAACACTTTGCTTTTTGGTTTGCTTTAGCAAAAAAAATATACTATTACCTAAATACCCTATCAACATCTCTATTTACATATATATATTTTGTGTTTCAATTTTATATAAACAATTTTTTCATATTATAGTGCATAAAAATGAAAAACTCTATAGCAACCCGTATTGACATAAGATTTCGCTGACATAAATTCCACTTATCTAACTGATTGATTAATTTTTTACCCTTCCTAATTGAAATTTCGTAATCAGCAAGCAGTATTTGAAAAGTTCAACATGTGCGAAGAGAACGTCAATGATCTGCTCAAATGGGTTACAACTGTAGAACAGAAAATCTCAAGCGTTGGCGGACCTCGTGAGAAAATCGATGAACTGCGCAACCAGATCAATGCTCTGAAGGTATGTAGTTGTACTTATATGTGAAATTCATATTGAACTTATCTAATATTATTTACTGTTTTTAACTGACTGCAGCAAATCAAGGATGAAATCGAATCCCAACAGCGTCCAGTGTCCACATGCCTGGAACAAATCCGACAAATTGTGCTAACAGGAGGTGATGTATTATCTGCACCAGAAGTAACCACCCTGGAGAACTCTGGCCGTGAGCTACGATCACGTGTGGATCGTGTCAATGATCGCACTGTACGGCTGCTGCGTCGCCTTGAGGCTGGTCGTGATGAGCTGACGAAACTACGTAGCGAGTTGGACGTCTTCTCTGACTGGCTGCAAATGGCTCGGCGCACACTAGAAGACAAGGAGCGTTCATTGTCGGATCTAACACGTCTGCCGTCGCAAGCAGACTCCATTCGAGAGTTTGTCAGCGATGTAATTGGTCATCAGGCAGATTTGCGCTTCATCACAATGGCAGCCCAGAAGTTTGTGGACGAAAGCAAGGAATTCCTGGCTGTACTTAATGATTTCCGTACTTCATTGCCAGAGCGATTGCCTCATGTAGAGCCTTTATCAAGTGCAGAGAGCCCAATTCGACAGGAAGTTTCATTGGTTTCGGCTCAGTACAAAGATCTGCTGAACCGCGTCAATGCTCTACAGGATCGTGTTTCAGGCCTGGGTGGACGCCAACGCGAATACCAAGATGCTCTCGATAAGGCAAACGACTGGCTAAGAAGTGTTCAACCGCGTGTGTCACGTGTTATTTCCGAACCCATTGCCGGTGATCCCAAGGGTGTACAGGATCAGATGAACGAAGCCAAGGCTTTGCACAACGAGATTTTGTCCAGTGGTCGCTTGGTCGACAATGCTCAACAAGCCTTGGACAATCTTCTTCGCAGCCTAGGCGGTCAACTCAGCCCCATGGAGATTAACCAATTGGAGATGCCTATTGCTGACCTAAAGAACAACTATCAGCAGTTACTAGACACTTTGGGAGAACATTGTAAGACCCTGGACAAAACTTTGGTTCAATCACAGGGAGTACAGGATGCCCTAGACAGTTTGGTGGGTTGGGTTAACCAAGCCGAAGACAAATACAAGCTGAACCTCCGCCCTGCATCGCTTATTAAGGAACGCCTCCAGGAGCAGATCCGTGAGCACAAGGTGCTATTGGCAGACCTACAGTCGCATCAAGCTAGCATTGATAGCATGCAGATCTCAGCTAAACATCTGCTGGCAAGTGCCTCCAATGCTCGTATTGCCAAGAAGGTTGAATCCAATCTTAATGATGTTACTGGAAAATTCGAGAAACTCTATGAAAAGGTCACCAAGCGTGGCGAGTTCCTGGACGACGTGTACAACCGCCTTAGCAAATATCTGGATGACATAAGTACTGTGGAGCAGCGTATGGCCACTTTGCAAGAGGCATTGGACAGCCGTGAGACCAGTTTACTCTCTACCGAGGAATTGGCTCGCCGCATGCATGATCTGTCCCGCGAAAAGGATCATCTGGCTCCTCAGTTCGAGGATTGCGTCCGTAATGGCAAAGATCTGATCAGCTTGCGCGATGTTACCGATACGGGAGCCTTGCGCGACCGAATTAAGGCATTGGAATCTCAATGGCGCAACATTAACATCAGTATCGATGAACGTGCGAAACTTTCGAAACAGAAGGCCGAGCAGCAGTTGGCATACGAGAGTCTGAAGGATCAGGTTCTTTCTTGGTTGGCCAGTACTGAGGCGCGAGTTAATGGTCTTGCTCCCGTTGCTATTGATCTGGACAAGATTCGACAGCAGCATGACGAATTAAAACCTATCTGCAAAGATTACCGTGACTATGCCCCGACAATTGATAAGATCAACGATATTGGCTCTCAATACGATGCCTTAATCAGACCAGAGAGTCCGGCCCGCAAGCGTTCCACTTACAGTCCCATCAAGAGGACCAGCCCGCTGCGCCGCATGTCCGGAGATGCCAGAAGCCCTAGCCCCACCAAAGGAGGCATTCTGTCGCCACTATCAACTGGTTCCAGTGGATTCGGTAGCCGCAGATCCTCTCAGGATGGCTTCCAGCTGTCTGAGTTGTCTCCGGTACAGCAGCAGTTGAGTGAAATCAACAATCGCTATGGTTTGGTTGGTGTTCGCCTTAACGATCGTCAACATGAATTGGACAACCTGAGTGAAGAGTTGCGCAAGCAATACGAAAATCTGAAAGGTTTAGCCCAATTTCTGGATCGCATTCAGCGTCAAGTGCCCAAGGAATCCGTATCAAACAAGGATGAAGCCGAGCGTTGCATTAAACAGGCCCGGAAGATTCTCGAGGACATGTATGAGAAGCAGAGTTTGCTAGATACCACAAAGGCGCAAATTAAGGAGATTTTGCGTCGCAAATCTGATGTACCCGGAGCTGAACAGTTGCGTTTGGAAAACGAAAGCATCCAGGAAAAATGGAAGAATCTCAACGACATTTGCAAGAACCGTATTGCATTCTCCGAGAAACTACGCGACTTCCTTGACACCCATGGCAATTTAAAGAGCTGGCTGGACAGCAAGGAGCGTATGCTGACTGTTTTGGGTCCCATTTCATCGGATCCACGTATGGTCCAGAGCCAGGTTCAGCAAGTGCAAGTCTTGCGCGAAGAGTTCAGGACTCAACAACCTCAGCTTAAGCATTTCCAAGAATTGGGACACGATGTTGTCGACCATTTGGCCGGCACTCCCGATGCCCAGGCAGTAGAAACAAAACTAAAGGATGTGCTTAGCAAGTGGGAAGACCTGGTAGGAAAATTAGATGATCGTGCCAATAGTCTGGGTGGCGCTGCCGATAGCTCTAAGGAGTTTGATGCAGCTGTTAATCGCCTACGTGAAGCTTTACAAAACATTAGCGACAATTTGGATACACTACCATCTGATGGTGACCACCAAGAAAACTTACGAAAGATCGAGAATTTGGAGCGTCAGCTGGAGGGACAGCGTCCTCTTCTTGCCGATGTGGAGCAATCAGCGGCGACTCTGTGCAACATTTTGGGAGATCCTGCGTCACGTGCTGATGTCAATTCCCGTGTGGCTGCACTGGAGAAGCAATACCTCGCTTTGCAAAAGAAACTTGATACTAAAAAGGCCGAAACAGAAGCCTCGTTGCGAGACGGCCGCCACTTTGCCGAGAACTGCTCCAAGACTTTGGGTTGGCTGTCTGGCGAACTATCAAATTTAACCGATCGCTTGCTCGTGTCTGCACACAAACCCACTCTCCAGCATCAAATCGATACGCACGAACCTATCTACCGTGAGGTAATGGCCCGCGAGCATGAAATAATCATGTTAATAAACAAGGGCAAGGATTTGTCGGATCGTCAGCAAGATCGTGGAGTCAAGCGCGACCTCGATCGCATTCAGCAACAATGGGAAAAATTACGTCGTGAAGCAGTTGATCGACACACCCGCCTGCAGACCTGCATGGAGCACTGCAAAAAATACTCGCAAACCTCTGAAACTTTCCTCGCTTGGTTAAGGACTGCTGAAGATAAACTAGCCGATCTTACTCCCGGTGTTTTGTCCAAGTCAAAACTCGAGACACGTCTACGTGACCTGCAGACTTTCCGCAGCGAAGTGTGGAAACATTCTGGCGAGTTTGAAAACACCAAGGGTCTGGGTGACACATTTTTGACCAGCTGCGATATTGACAAGGAACCTATTAAAGCCGAACTTCAGGACATAAGAGACCGTTGGGAGCGACTTAATAACGATTTAATTGCCCGTGCCCATGAGATTGAGAATTGTTCTCGCCGTCTAGGCGACTTCAACGATGAGTTGCGTAATTTGGACCATTCTCTTGGTCGATGCGAAGATCGTTTAGCCGCCCACGATGCATTGGGCGGTGCTGCCAAGGATCCCAAACTTTTAGAACGTGTCAAGGCCATTCGTGAGGAACTTACCAATTTGAGCAAGCCTTTGCAATCGCTCAAAGCTTTGGCCAAGGACATCAGTGCTGAAGCTCGTGCAGCTGGCGGTGATGCCGATCATTTGACCAACGAAGTTGACGGTTTGGCCGATCGCATGTCTGAGTTACAAGGTCGCTTGGATGATCGTTGTGGTGAATTGCAATCAGCCGCTACGGCTGTGTCGCAATTCAACGAACAAATGAAGAGTCTTGGAATTGACCTCAACGACCTCGAGACGGAAATTGAGAAATTGTCACCACCCGGTCGCGAAATTAAGATTGTTCAACAGCAACTGGATGAGAATGGTAAGCTGCAGAATAAATTAGATCGACTTGTCGGTCGTCTTGAAGATGCAGAACGTGCTGCCGATGTCCTGGTGGATGCAGGATTTGCAGCTGACACCACACAAACACGCGAACAGATTTCCACACTGCGAAAGACCCTTGGACGCCTGGACAACCGAGTGCGTGATCATGAGGAAAATTTGCAGAGTACTCTTAAGGCCCTTCGTGAGTTCTATGACATTCAATCACAAACCTTAGATGATATTCAAGATGTAAGTGAAGAGTTCAAGCGTCTCAAGCCTGTTGGCTCCGAATTGGATCAGATACGCCGCCAACAAGAGGACTTCCGTAACTTCAGAGAGCGCAAGGTTGAGCCATTGGCCATCAATGTCGACAAGGTAAATGTCTTTGGACGTGATCTGGTACGATCGGCCGCAACTGGTGTGTCAACTAACATCATTGAGAAGGATTTAGAGAAGCTCAATGATCGCTGGAATGATCTAAAGGAACGCATGAACGAGCGTGATCGCCGTCTTGATGTCGCCCTTCTTCAATCGGGCAAATTCCAAGAAGCTCTGGCCGGTCTGTCCAAATGGCTAAGTGACACTGAAGAAATGGTTGCTAATCAAAAACCCCCCAGTTCCGATTATAAGGTCGTGAAAGCTCAGTTGCAGGAGCAAAAATTCCTTAAGAAAATGTTGCTTGATCGTCAGAATTCTATGGGTTCGCTGGCCAATCTCGGCAAAGAGGTGGCAAACCATTGCGAACCTGCTGAGCGGGCTTCTATAGAGAAACAGCTAAACGATTTAATGAAGCGTTTCGATGCCTTGACTGACGGCGCTGAACAGCGTGAGCAAGACTTGGAGGAAGCTATGGAAGTCGCCAAGCGATTCCATGACAAGATTAGCCCACTGGAACTGTGGCTTGATACAGCCGAAAGATCTGTTAAGGCCATGGAGCTGATTCCCACAGATGAGGAAAAGATCCAGCAGCGTATTCGCGAACACGATCATTTGCATGATGAAATCTTAGGTAAGAAGCCCGACTTTACGGATTTGGCAGATGTTGCTGCTCAGCTAATGCACTTGGTCAGCGATGAAGAGGCTGTTAACCTGGGAGAGAAAGTACGAAGTGTAACTGAGCGCTACACTAATCTGGTAGATGCCAGCGACAACATTGGAGCTCTGCTTTCAGAGTCCCGCCAGGGACTGCGTCACTTGGTTCTCAGCTATCAAGATCTAGTAGCTTGGATGGAGAGTATGGAAAATGAGCTCAAACGGTTCAAGTCAGTTCCGGTGTACACCGAAAAATTGCTGGAACAATTAGACGATCTGTTGGAGTTAAACCAGGATGTCGCCGACCATGCAGCAAATGTAGAATCAACTGTGGAATCTGGCGCCGAGCTTATGAAGCACATCTCAAACGACGAGGCTATACAATTGAAAGATAAGTTGGATTCGCTACAACGCCGATACGGAGATTTGACTAATCGTGGAATAGAGCTGATAAACAGTCTGCACAAAGCACAGCCTCTTGTTCAACAATTCCATGAGGCCCACAACCGTCTGGTCGAATGGATGCAAAGTGCTGAGACAGCTTTGGCGCCAAGTGAACCCCGTCAAGCTGATGTCCTACGCCTGGAGGGCGAATTGTCTGAAATGCGTCCCGTTTTGGATACTATCAATCAAATTGGCCCACAGTTATGCCAGCTTTCGCCTGGAGAAGGCGCTGCCACCATCGAGAATATCGTGACACGTGACAACCGTCGTTTCGATTCTATTGTGGAGCAGATTCAACGAAAGGCCGAACGCCTACATTTGAGCAACCAGCGGGCCAAGGAAGTTACTGGAGACATTGATGAGTTGCTTGAGTGGTTCCGCGAAATGGACACCACATTACGTGAGGCCGATCCCCCAGCTATAGATCCGAAGCTGGTGCGTGCGCAATTGCAAGAACACCGATCCATTAACGATGACATATCCAGCCAAAAGGGTAGAGTACGCGATGTAACAGCTACTTCCAAGAAGGTCCTACGTGAGTCTCCACAAAGTGAGAACACAGCTACGCTGCGTGAGAAGTTAGATGATCTCAAGGAGATTGTTGATACCGTTGCTCAATTGTGTAGCGAACGTTTAGGCATATTAGAGCAGGCTTTACCTCTCTCCGAACACTTTGCTGATTCGCATCAAGGTCTGACCACCTGGTTAGATGACATGGAGCAACAGATTTCGCGTTTGAGCATGCCTGCCCTGCGTCCTGATCAAATTACTCTGCAGCAGGACAAGAACGAACGTCTACTACAGTCTATAGCTGAACACAAGCCACTTTTGGACAAGCTTAATAAAACAGGCGAGGCTTTAGGCGCTCTAGTGGCAGATGAGGACAGTTTGAAGATCAACGAGATTCTCGATACGGATAATGCTCGGTATGCTGCACTTCGTTTGGAGTTGCGTGAACGCCAACAGGCCTTGGAAAGTGCTCTTCAAGAGTCTAGCCAGTTCTCTGACAAACTAGAGGGAATGTTGCGTGCTTTGGCGAATACTGTCGATCAAGTTAATCAATTGGATCCGCTTTCGGCTCTGCCCCAGAAGATTCGCGAACAAATCGAAGACAATGATGCCTTAATGGATGATTTGGACAAGCGACAGGATGCGTTTAGCGCTGTTCAGCGGGCAGCAAATGATGTCATTGCTAAGGCTGGCAATAAGTCAGATCCAGCTGTACGCGACATCAAAGCCAAGCTAGAAAAGCTCAACACTCTATGGAATGATGTTCAGAAGGCCACGAAGAAACGCGGCGGTTCTCTGGATGACATTTTAAGAGTGGCCGAGCCCTTCTGGAAGCAATTAAATAGCGTAATGAAGACGCTGAAGGATCTAGAAGAGACACTCTCTTGCCAAGAGCCACCGGCAGCTCAACCCCAAGACATCAAGAAACAACAGGTTGCCCTGCAAGAAATTCGTCACGAGATCGACCAGACTAAACCTGAAGTAGAACAGGTGCGTCGCCATGGCAGCAACCTGATGAATATGTGCGGTGAACCCGACAAGCCAGAGGTGAAGAAACACATTGAAGATTTGGACAATGCCTGGGATAACATCACAGCACTGTACGCCAAGCGTGAAGAGAATCTCATTGATGCCATGGAGAAGGCCATGGAATTCCATGAGACGCTGCAAAATCTGCTCAAATTCTTGACCAAAGCAGAGGAAAAGTTTGCCCATTTAGGACCCGTTGGTTCGGACATTGATGCCGTCAAGCGACAGATTGAACAACTGAAATCGTTCAAGGATGAAGTCGATCCGCATATGGTTGAAGTAGAAGCATTAAACAGGTGAGTAAATCTCTCTTAGATTCCCGCGTATAATTTCAAATGGAAATTCTCCACTCTAATGTATTTCATTACCGTTACCGTGTGTTCGGTGCTCAACTTCGACTCGTGAATTGGCAGAGGTCTAGAAAGGCAAGATAGTTCCGAAAACAAAAACCTGTTCAAAAGTTCAATCATTGTTGTTATTGTCTCTGTATTTTAAGTGCCTTGATCTGAAATGAGCGCATGCTTTTATTATCAATCCAATCAATCAATTAAACGATCGATTGATCGCCACAAACTTTGACAAGATTTTTTGCATGCAAATAAATATTTATTGGTTCCGCTTGCTTTTTGTAATTTGATTGTTGCCACTGTATTGCTTTATATTATTTTGCTAATTTATTTTTGGCATTTTACAGACAAGCTGTAGAATTAACGGAACGGACTTCACCCGAACAAGCGGCATCAATCAGGGAACCACTTTCGGTGGTTAATCGCCGCTGGGAATCTTTGCTGCGTGGTATGGTAGACAGACAGAAGCAATTGGAACACGCTCTGCTTCACTTGGGCCAGTTCCAGCATGCTCTGAACGAGCTCCTCGTTTGGATCAATAAGACAGATGGCACCTTAGATCAGCTGAAACCCATTCCTGGAGACCCGCAACTACTTGAGGTTGAGCTGGCCAAATTGAAAGTTCTGGCCAATGACATTCAAGCTCATCAGAACTCAGTAGACACTCTCAATGATGCCGGACGGCAATTGATTGAGACGGAAAAGGGTTCTGTGGAAGCTTCAACAACGCAGGAAAAATTGCGCAAGCTTAACAACGAATGGAAACAGTTGCTTCAGAAGGCCAGCGATCGCCAACACGAACTGGAAGAAGCGCTACGCGAAGCTCAGGGTTATATAGCCGAAGTTCAAGACATTCTCGGCTGGTTGGGCGATGTGGATGCTGTAATTGGAGCTAGCAAGCCAGTGGGAGGTCTACCAGAGACTGCCACTGAACAACTGGAACGATTCATGGAGGTTTACAATGAACTAGATGAAAATAGGCCAAAGGTGGAAACCATTCAGGCTCAAGGCCAGGAGTACATCAAGCGGCAAAATCAAATGAAGGTTTCGTCTAGTAATCTGCAGCACACTCTTCGCACGTTGAAGCAACGTTGGGATGCTGTTGTATCCAGGGCGTCGGACAAAAAGATTAAGCTGGAGATTGCTCTCAAGGAAGCCACTGAATTCCATGACACATTACAAGCCTTTGTCGAATGGCTAACACAGGCCGAGAAGCAGTTAACCAATGCCGAACCGGTTTCCCGAGTCCTAGAGACCATACAGGCCCAGATGGAAGATCACAAGGTGCTGCAGAAGGATGTAAGCACGCATCGCGAAGCTATGCTTTTACTGGACAAGAAGGGCACCCATCTAAAGTACTTTAGTCAGAAGCAGGATGTGATTTTGATTAAGAATCTGCTGGTCTCGGTGCAACATCGTTGGGAACGCGTGGTCAGCAAGGCGGCAGAGCGCACAAGGGCACTGGATCATGGTTACAAAGAGGCACGTGAATTCAATGATGCCTGGAACGGGATGATGCAGTATCTACAGGAAACTGAACAGGTGCTGGATCAGATTATCGAAGAGGCTACTGCCTCCAAGGAACCGCAAAAGATCAAAAAATACATTGGCAAGCTGAAGGAGACACACCGCCAACTGGGAGCGAAACAGACTGTCTACGATGGTACAATGCGTACCGGCAAGAACCTCATGGAAAGGGCTCCGAAGGGTGACCGCCCAGTGCTGGACAAGATGCTGCTGGAACTGAAGGAGCAATGGACGCGCGTTTGGTCCAAGAGTATTGATCGTCAACGCAAACTGGAGGAAGCCTTGTTGCTCTCCGGTCAGTTCAGTGATGCCTTGGGCGAGTTGTTCGACTGGTTAAAGAAGGCAAAGGGTCGCCTGAATGAAAATGGACCTGTCCATGGTGATTTGGAAACAGTTCAAGGTCTGTGCGAGCATCACAAACATATCGAACAAGATCTTCAAAAGCGGGCTGGACAGATGCAAGGTGTTCTGAAGACTGGACGCGACTTGGAGAGATCTGGTAACAATCCCGAAGTGGGTCGTCAGCTAGATGAGCTGCAATCCATCTGGGAAGAGGTCAAGAATGCCGTCGCTAAGCGTGGTGATCGTCTCCAAGTGGCTTTGGTTGATGCCGAAAAATTGAATGCCCGTGTTCAGGCCCTATTCGATTGGTTGGACCATGCCGAGCACAAATTGCGTTATGCCAAGAATGCCCCCGATGATGAAAAGGTCTCTCGTGAAATGATGGACATTCATATGGAGTTTATGAAGGATTTGCGCGTACGTGAACGCGAAAAGACCGAGACGTTCGATTATGCCGAGGAGATCATCAACAAGGCTTATCCAGATGCTATTCCCATAATCAAGAACTGGCTATCTATTATCCAGCAACGCTGGGAGGAAGTACGACAATGGGCCATTAATCGCGAGTCCAAGCTGGAGCAACATTTGCAATCTCTCAAGGATCTTGATGATACCATTGAGGAGCTGCTGGCCTGGCTGAGTGGATTGGAGGGTACCTTGTTGAGTAAGTTGCATATGATATAACTAAATCTTTTCCTTCTACAATTAATTAAATTTGTCTGCTTTTACTATAGATCTTAAGCATGAACAGCTACCGGATGAGATACCCCCTGTTGAGAAGCTCATTGAAGATCACAAAGAGTTCATGGAGAATACGGCTCGACGTCAGAATGAAGTGGATCGTGCATGCAAGCCACGGCAATTGCCGCCAGGTGCTCGCAAACCTTCACGTAGCGGCAAAACGCCAGTGTGAGTAACCCAAGACATAATGCCATCAAACAATAACTTTCTGTATATATTTGATTTTTGTATATTTATTTTCTGCATTTTTTTTTATTTATTTCTTTTGTATCCACCAATTTTTATTATTGCTACAATATCCAAAAAAAAAAAAAAACAAAAAAAATCAATATATTTCCCCGCCAACCGTACTGCACACACACACAATTTTCTCTGCCTATCCCGATATATCCTGATATATATGTAATATAGTCGTGGCTCCAGTCACGATCTGCGTGAACAGTCGCCCGATGGCACGCTGAGACGTCAAAGGTTTGACAGCAACTTTTTACTCTATGCTCGCTACTTGCTCTCTCCGTTACTCGTTACTCGCAACTCGCCACATCCACTTACAAGTGGTGAATGTGCTTACTCACCATCAAAACACTACACAATAAAAAAAAAATTCAAAATACTCTCAAACGTAGCTCTAAAAACAAAACCCCGTAGCAGCTAACGATAATGCACTCCCCCTCCATCCACCAATACCGCAACCACCGACAACTATCTACCATTCACTCATTCTACAATATTCAGCACCAACCACCTTGCTTAATCACCACTGCTGCTAAAACTATTGACCTACTCTTTACCTGATTTAATTTTGCAATTGTCAATAACTGAATTTCCTTTTTGGCCATATTCCACAGCTTTAAGGGCTCCAGGGATCAGGGTCTAAATGCACGCAAGGGCAGGTGAGTTATCGTCTATTGAATATATCAATATTTCGGGTTATATGTATTTCTTTCCAAAAATAGATAGATTTCGCATGAATTTATGTAAATATCTTGAAAATTTATCAAAATTTCCTTTTGTTTCTCAATTCTTTTTCGACTATTTTTGGAAATGCTGCGTCGTCATACAATCTATACAAAAAAAAAACTATATAAATATTGTGATAATTATTTTAAATGTTTCCTTTTTTACATGTTTTTTGTAATGCGTATTATTATTATTATGGATTATTGTTTTGTGCCGTTTTACTTGATCATTTTGTTTTTGTCTTTTTTCAAATCTACTTTCATCTTGTCTGCGCTATGTAAACGTTGCTCATATCAAAAATATCTCAAAAATCAAAAAAAAAAAAAAACAAAAAACTATTGCATCTTGCTGCTTTTTGCCTATAAACACGAATACAGTCGTGTCACGCCCACACGTGATACACCCGACAGAGATCGCCTGCCACACTATGGCCCACGATTCTCGCCAAGGTAAGTTACAATGATAAAACAAATCCAACAGCCAAAGAAGTGCATCCATTGTAATCATCAAGCTGTGCATGTCTAGTGTATTAGTTTGGTTTCCATCTTTCTTTGTTTTGTTTAATTTTTTTTGCTACTTTGTGGATTTATTTGTCCCGTTTGATGTTTAATCATATGAAATTATTTATATTTAGCTCCACTGGACCTGAACTTGAATTCCGTTCACCACGTGCCAAACTGCTGTGGACCAAGTGGCGTGATGTATGGATGCTATCATGGGAACGTCAACGTCTGTTGCATGAGCATCTAATGTATCTGAAGGATGTGGAGCGTGCCCGCAACTTTAGCTGGGATGATTGGCGCAAACGGGTAAGTAACATGCCCACATGGATATCATCTTTCACATTATATATTTCATTTTTTATTTTGTTCTTCACAGTTCCTTAAGTACATGAATCACAAGAAGTCACGTCTAACCGATTTGTTCCGTAAAATGGATAAGGATAACAATGGCATGATACCACGCGATGTGTTCATCGATGGCATACTCAATACGAGTAGGTTTCTATATAGAAGTTAGTTATCTGAACAGATTTCTTAAACATATTTTTCTCTTTTGGTTTAGAATTCGATACATCTGGATTGGAAATGAAGGCCGTGGCTGATCTTTTCGATCGCAATGGTGAAGGTCTCATCGATTGGCAAGAATTCATTGCCGCTCTCCGTCCGGATTGGCAAGAGCGTAAGCCAGCCACTGATAATGATAAAATTCACGATGAAGTCAAACGTTTGGTTATGCTTTGTACATGTCGACAAAAGTTCCGTGTATTCCAAGTGGGCGAGGGCAAGTACAGAGTAAGTTTGGAATAGCTTATGCCCCCCCATCAAAGGAAGCCATTAACCAGCTAATTTTTGTTTCTCCTTTCCGTTTAGTTTGGCGATTCACAAAAATTACGCCTGGTCCGCATCCTGCGCAGCACTGTCATGGTGCGTGTGGGCGGCGGATGGGTCGCTTTAGATGAATTCCTGCAAAAGAATGATCCTTGTCGCGGTAAGTGCCAATCCAATCAAATAGTTAGAGAACTCTCTTAATGCCACACTATCATTAGTTGTGTTGCGTACCAAAACAATCTCACATACCTACACAATATATCCAAAAGATATGGAATTTCATTCCTCATCTATTCATTGAAGCATCATCAAGTATAAGTCATGTAATCTTGTTGTAGTCCACATTGAACGATAATGAACCACCTCAATTCATGCATTTTGTCTATACCCAGATTTGATGCATTAATTAAAACATTCCATATTTATATCATACACATTATCATCTAGGTACAGTTGTGCTTTAACAACTAATTACATTTTTTTTTCAAATGCTAAATATTATTAATACCAAACGGATATGGTCATTTAACCAAACAACCAAACCAAACCAACCAACCAAATACTGTGCCTAAAAAGTACCCAACAAAAAAAGATAAACAAAAACCAGTTTAACCTACATCAATAATACATTTTTTTTTTGGTTAAGAAGTTGCTTAAATAATTTCTAAAAACGAATTAACAGAGCGAGCGTTATTTTGTTCAAGTTAATTTTATTTATTTTATTGTCATCCTGCGTTAGGGCCAAAAATGCGCCGCCGCCGCCTCATACACAATAACCAAACGAAATCAGCCAAATAAAACCGCAAACCAAAAAAAAAAAAAAACGAAATCCAACGCCTCAACCATTAATGGGGCCAACAAATTTACATTATCGCATATCCTTATGTATCCTCTTTTGCGTTGTATTCATCCTCATTTTTGTTGCTTTGTTTGTTAACTGCGTTTTAAATACATACATACATACATACACACACCCACACCCACACACACACACATACACCCACACATTTACATTATGTAGTTACTTGTTTTAAATTTTTTAACTCAATTATTTGTTCCTCTTCTTAATTGTTAGTGTTGCATGTTTGCTTTTATCCTTCTAATTATGCGCTTTCCCTATTCCTAACCTTAATGCTATAACTTTACATTTTTGGCTACAGTCTCGCCTCCTGTTAACTAACAGTGCTTGACTGTACCATTTTGAAATTTAACAATTTTTTCTTGTGTATGAATTTTTGTTGTTTTTTCGTTTTCACTAATCAAATTTTATGTTTTTCCCTCCCCCACCTTTTTTTTTCGTTTTCTCTTCTTTTCCAAATGATTTTGAATCGTTATTGAAAAAATGCAAATACCAAAATGATCCCGATAAACGAATAAATATATATAAAATATATAATCTTCGCTTGCGCCGCCCACGCCCAACATGCACCAAAAAAATGCCTGCGCCCAAAAAACCACACAAATTACTAAAAATAAAAAAAAATTACCACAAATTCTGCCAAAAAAAACGAAAAAAAAAAAAACAAATATTTTGCGGTAACAAAATTTTGTTTGTTATTGTTGTTGTTTATATGTTCGCCCTACAACAAACATTGCAAATCAAACATACACACTCGTCAATGTCAATATGTGTGTGTGTATGCCTGCCTACTATATATATATATATATATATGACCACGCCTCCGCTTCTTCGATGCCTTGGGAGCAGCCAAGGGACGCACTAACATTGAGCTACGCGAGCAATTCATTTTGGCTGATGGCGTTTCACAGAGCATGGCCGCATTTACATCAAAACGTGGCCACACGCCCAATGCAGCTACCGCGGCCTCCTCACCCAATGGCCAAAATGGTTCCAACTTGCCGCCATATATGAGTGGACAGGGTCCCATCATTAAGGTAAATCCAAAAAAATCAACTGAAGTGGGAAAAAATGACAGAGTAACCCATTCAACCTATCCATCCGATCTGATACCCCCAATCCAATCCAATCCAAACCCATACCCAGATCAAAATTCCATTCCAAAAAAAAAGAAGGGCACAAGGTAAGTGCTCTAATGATTCGTTTTGGGCTCGTTGTATGTATGTATGTGTGTACGTACGTGTGTTAATTTGTGTGTTAGACGCCGCCGCTGCAGTTTCTTAATTTCTTGATTTATCGTGCATGAGAACTATATATATATATATACATCTGTATAATTATTTATGATTTTGTAAACATTTTTTACGTTACTGCGTCCTTTTGAGTTTACGCTAAAAGTACAGTTGAGTGCAGTAAAGTACAGTACATTCCCCCCACAACACTGGTGGTTTCTTAGGGTTAGGTCACAGATTAAATGATCATATACCGTTTGGGCCAAAAGAAAAAAACAAAAATACAATTCTTTAGTTTGGCTAAAATACGTATCCGAATATTCGTAAAATTCCATTTAACAGCTGATGAGCATTTGGCCGAATTAATGCCAATCTTTGAGAAAATCCGTGCACAAGATCAAGTTCCATGCGCCTTTCCCATACACATGGGTGCCGGCGGTACGGTATTTGTCCGTTGCAATACCAGCCGTTCGGTCCCGCTAAGTCCACATGTGCTGCATTGTCATCCAACAACACACTGGGTAAGTTCAAAAAGAAATGAGAAGGAGCAGAGAATGCAGGAGCAGAATTTTAACCAAAATGGATTAGAAAATGGAACTCTATGGGGAAAGAGCAGGGTCTCTCTAATACAATAAAGATCGGGTTCTAAGTCTTTATCCTTTTTTCCTTTTATTGCCATTTAGGTACGCGAGCGTTCCGTTCGCTCCATACCCATGTCGAGGCCATCTCGGTCTTCGCTATCGGCTAGTACCCCCGACTCTCTGAGCGATAATGAGGGCAGCCATGGTGGACCATCTGGACGTTATACACCACGCAAGGTCACCTACACGAGCACACGCACAGGCCTCACGCCAGGAGGCTCACGTGCCGGCTCTAAGCCAAACTCACGCCCGCTTAGTAGACAAGGATCGAAGCCACCATCCCGACATGGTTCAACTTTGTCGCTGGATAGCACAGGTAAGAGCCATCTCGAGACTCTTTGTTCAGTCACTAAATTCATCTTTATTCCTCTCTTGCTGTAGATGATCACACACCATCACGCATTCCGCAACGTAAACCCTCGACGACAAGCACAGCGAGTGGTACAACACCGCGTCCAGCGCGTCTCTCAGTGACCACCACAACCACGCCGGGCAGCCGTTTGAATGGCACTAGCACCATAACCCGCAAAACTGCCTCCGGATCCGCTAGTCCAGCACCCACCAGGTAGGATTCAAGATCTATCTTAAGGACTTTATACACAAATATATATACATATATATCTATATACAAAGGTTGACCCCAAAAAGAGAACCAAAGATCAATTCTAATTTATTCTTTTTATTTTTTTATGACATTATTTTCGGTTACCATCGCCATTAACAACTCTTGACCAACACTCACACACTCAAAATAAAAAAAAATATAAAACATCATTCCAATTGGCATTCGATATCGAAAAAAAAAATGAACAATCAAAAATTGACATTTGCTTGAAAACAAAAAATGCAACTAAACCAATATCAATATATATATATATATATAAATATATATATAAACATACATATATTATGCCTGAAAACAGCAACGGAGGCATGAGTAGATCATCCAGTATACCAGCACTAACAGGCTTCGGCTTCAAACCCATTAGGTAATGCATACTTAACATAAGTACCCGCCGCAATCCAACACTAAACATAATTACTAGATTACATTTAATTTTAATTTAAATAATTAGCAAATAAGGCAAATAGGGAACATACATACATACATATGTATAAAGATAATGTAGTTTTTAAGTACTTTGGTTATGGATAATACAATGCTAACTATTTGTTGTACTACCTCCTATCCCATCCATATATCTATATACCAAAAAAAAAAAAAACAAAAAACAAAAACTAAAGCCAAAAGCCATCACGGATACCGGTTAAGATAACCTCATTCGATTCCAAGTCAACATCGCCCACCAGCTCGACTGCGAATCCAAACAGCTTGGGGTAAAGTTCCAGATTAGCCACATACATAGTACTCTAGAGACTTTTCAACTTTTACCATATATAAACTAAATAGCAAGTAATTATTTATATCTAATTTATATTACACAAAACCATTGTTTTTTACATTGTGTTATGTTTTTATTGTGTTGTGTCACACCTATTTATGAGCATGGCCAAAATGAAAATGAAAATTTGCATGTTTTGTGCCGCCTTCTTTCTTGGATAAACCCCAATTATTAGCACTAAGTTTCGTTTTATTTTACTTTGTTTCATGTTATTCAGTTACCTGAGAAATGTGCAATACTAATCAATCTTTAAATGTCATCACTTTAGGCGCAACATCAGCGGAAGTTCAACACCGTCGGGCATGCAGACACCGCGCAAGAGCTCGGCCGAGCCAACTTTCAGCTCGACCATGCGGCGCACATCTCGCGGAACTACGCCCACAGAGAAACGAGAACCTTTCCGGCTATAAGTAAACACTGGAGGCCAGTAAAGCGAATGTTGCCAATTATCAAATCATACTAAATACGCACTGAAGTTCCAAACTAATGGAAATCCCCCTTCCCCACAAAATAAATTCTATATATCTCTACGCTATATACACATTGTCAGATCAGAACTACATTGAAAAAGAATGTAGAATGACACAAAACAGCACCCAGTTCTCTAGAGAACGCCCGTAAAGGCGAATGTTATATATATACAATGTTATATATTTTATAAAAGACAAATGAGAAAATTGGCTAGCACACAAAAATTGATCAGAGAAACAAACTATTTACGAGTACTACTTTATACTAATACCATTTTGCTACTACTAATTTGTAATGCCTACTACTACCTTTATTTCTAATAGTTATACATATTTCCAAAATTATCATTTGTATATACTTATAAACAAATTGAACCTAAATTAATGCAAAATACACTCCAAGTGCTTTAAGGCAACAACAAAAAAAAAAACAAACACCAAGAAAAATTGTCGAAAAAAAAGAAACAACAATTATATAGGAAAAAATATCACATTCGAATTAAAGATCGCATAAATTCTGTCTATAGATATTCCCAATAGGTCCAAGCGCTCTCTCAAAATCGCCAGTTTGATGAGGCGCTCGATCCCAAAGGGAATCTATTCTTATGACAGATATCCTGCGAACACAAAAAAAATTATAACCATTAAAGAGAAAAAATTTGATTTTGTTCTGTTATTAAACTAATGGTAAAGAGAAAGTGTAAGCCACATAAAGAAAATATTTAATTAATTACTAAAAGTCATTACTATAAGTTTAATTAATACCTTAATTGTTAAGCCACAAACCTCCCCTCCCGCCCCCTACACACACACAGATTTTGTAATGCATATTTTGTTTTTTTTATATACATATATACAAAATTATATATTTATGTATTCGCAATCGCAGTGAAAAATTTATAATACAATAGAGAAACAGAGATGATCGAAAGAAAGCCCTTTATATAAATATTGTAAAATACTAATACTAAATTATTTTGTTGTATGAAACGAATGAAAAATGCATTAAAAACAACTGTTTTTTGTAATTCAATTAAATTAAAACAATTTAAAAGAGAAATAAACATTTTCAAAAAAATTAATAACAAAATATAACCTTTGTCTCTAGTTTTACTGCAAATTTTCTTCTCAATTTCTGTAAGGGGGTTAGTCGTCGAAATTGTCAAAAAATCAGAAAAGTCCTTGTAACTCCGCTATTTGAAGGACTATCGCGATGTCCTTTGGCCAGAATGAAGTCCTTAATGATTAACGTCGAATAGCATTGTCACATCCTTGAAGATCCTTCAAACAGCTGAGAAAAAAGGACTTTTTGCTCTACACAAAATTGTCTATAACTCGAGAATCCTTCAAAGGATCAGGACGAAATCAATATGAGATGAACTGTATTAACAAGGACTTACTTCTGTGAAAAGGGCATCCTGATAGTCCTGCGGGAATCCGATATATCAAGGATTCTGTGTTTTTCCACTATTTTTTTGAGGTGAAATTGCAATTTAAGTTTTCGTTGCGTGCTTTCAAGGGCACTCCAACCGAATTTAAAAACGAAAAGTTTGTACTGGGAAAAATATGAAATACCAGGCGAACAGAAATGAGCAGATGGATGCCGGTTTTTTTTTATTTTGCGTTTTTCAGTTTTTGTTGCATACGTGTAAGGGCAGTCGAAGGCGAATTTGGAAACGAAAAATTTGTACTGCGAAAAATATGAAATACCAGGCGAACAGAAATGAGTAGATGGACGCCGGTTTTTTTATTTTGCGTTTTTCAGTTTTTGTTGCATACGTCTAAGGGCAGTCGAAGGCGAATTTGGAAACGAAAAATTTGTACTGCGAAAAATATGAAATACCAGGCGAACAGAAATGAGTAGATGGATGCCGGTTTTTTTTTATTTTCGTTTTTCAGTTTTTGTTGCATACGTCTAAGGGCAGTCGAAGGCGAATTTGGAAACGAAAAATTTGTACTGCGAAAAATATGAAATACCAGGCGAACAGAAATGCATAGAAGGTGACTGGTTTTTTTTTTTTGCGTTTTTCACATTTTGTTGCATACTTATAAGGGCGCCGCAATCAGATTTCGTTGCATAAGGTCAACGTACAAATGAAAAATTGTCCACTGCTGGCTGCATACTTAAAAGGGCTATTAAAAGTCGGAAATAAAATATATTGCAATTCGATTTTGAAATTCGTTTTATTGATTTAATTATTCAATCATAATTAATTTGTAATTTTTTTAATTTTTGACACATTGAAATTGGATTCGCTTTAAATATCATTGTCGTTGTCGATCCAAATGGTTGCGATCGAATATCGTTTTTTGCTACACAAACCATATTTTTATATGAATTGCTATATATTTGGATATTGTATTTGTATGTGTTGTGAGTGACAGTAATTGCTAATGCTAAATCCTTTAGTTACATCGATATTGGTTGTGTGATTGTGTGTGTTTAAACTGTCTGTCCTATCTCTTCATTTCAATTCAGTGACTAGAAATGGTTTTTCCAACTTGTGCTATAGACTGACACACACACATGTAGAGAAACATTTAATTAATTGCAAATTATGCGTATTTGGATATCAATATCATTCATTATCGTCATCTAATCAATCCTAATCATTTTAGTTTATGTGTGAGTGTGTAGGAGTGTTTTGGTGTGTGTGCTCGTCAACGCCAGCGCTGCCAGTTGGTGCTGCTAAATACTTTTACTCCCTAGCTATTCAACGTCCTTTCTCTCTATCTCTCAATTTCTATTCACTCTCTAATATCGTAATATCGTTAATTGTCGGCATATGCCGCGCAAGTCTTTTGTAAAACATTACAAATACCGTTATAGTTAAATTGTACAACTTAAATTACAATAGAAAAAATTAGCTAAACATAAAAAGAATAAAAAATTCACAGAAACGAGTGCTCCTTACAATAACTCAAAATTTGGGTTGTGGATGGTGGTGGGGGAGGCTGTGGCTGTATACGGGATAAGAGATGTGACTTCCTTTGGGTGGAGAACTGATTTGTCATCAACTTGCCGTTGCCACATCTCTGTCCTTGGGTTATGGAAAATGGTTCATTGTGTATTAGCAGCATGGCAACGTTATGGCTATTCTAGTCGTAATTAACTGTTCTGCAAGCCATTGTCACCTGGCATGCCCAGAACCAGCTGCCTGAGCCTTTGGCTGTTTCCCTGTTCCAGTTGCATTGTTTGCACCGCCTCCACCTCCTCCTCCTCCTCCTCCGCTGCCATTTGTGGAATTGGGCACTGCCCCTGCCGAACTTTGCGCTCCTGCCTCACGCTCACCCCGATTGCCGTGGTGTCCATGATGATGATGATGATTATGATGACGCCGACCGCCACGATAATGCCGACGATTGTGATGCTGATAATTGTTGTTAGTGGGCTCCGGCATGATCCGCGGCGTATCTTGGACAACAGGTGCAAAAGTGGTGCTTCCAGTGGGCTTCGGAGCGGAATCCTCTTTTGATGGTGCTAGTTTCTTGGCGGCTTCTGCTTCGCCCCTTCTGCGAATATCCTCCTCGGTCTCAATGGATATGACGGCTGCTCCTTCCGCCTCCACATCGATAATGGCTCCGCGACTTTTTTGCTGGAGATACAATTGCGACATGCGATGTTGCATCTCGCGCAACTCCTGGGTAACCCTGAAATCCGGAGCATTTTCCAGCTCTGACGGTGGCATGGCGCACTTTAAGCTATCCGATTCGTCACTGATCAGCTCCCGGCAGACGGGACACAATGCCTGAAAGGGATCGGCTGTCTTCTGTAGCCAGGCGGGTAATTTTTCAAACTCCTCCTGGTAGTTGCGTCGAAGGGCATGCAAATGCCTGGCCAGGCAATAGCTGTGTAAGTAGTGGAAGCACTCAGTCCGGGTGAACTCGTCTCCGTCACTGAATCCATACAAACAGATAACGCACTGGCCACTTGGCAAATTGCTGCCGGTCAAGTGCTCCCTGACCACCTCAATCAGATCAAAGACGACTGGAAAACCCAGGGATTCCTTTATTTTTGCATTGCAAGCGGTTCGGATAGCCTCTAAGCGAGCATCGTCTAGTCCCCTGGGACGCAGTAGCTTAAACGTTGGACTCACATCCGGATAGCCAATTGGGGGCAGCACCTGCAAGGTGACACATATATACTGCTGATCCTCCTCCTCTCCAGTCAGGGGCAGAACTGTAGTCTCGATTATGTCCACGGTGCCGCTTTACACAAAAACAAAAAAAAAAACAGATGAAAAATCAATTACCCAAGATTTCGGTACATTAAATTTCGAGTTGCTCACCTGGTGGAGCGTTTCACTGAAACGTCATCCATTAGAATCGCTTCCAGTGATTCCACCTCGTCTTGTAAACTGCAAATGGAAAAAAAAGGTAGACAGATGCAGTTGCAATGGATTCATTAATATCACCACTAATTGAACCAGTCAGCACAGTCATTGGGAATGATTAAGACAATGCCTGAACCTTTCACTTTACTTACGCATCCATTTCTATGGTCAAATGTTGCTAATTTTGAGTATTTCTTCAAGTTTTAATTTAAAAAATCGATTTTATTTTCAAGAAGCAATTAAGTGACCGAATTCTACAAAAAGAATTTTAATAGACAAAACAACAAAAACATAAGAACATGCATTTGGTATTTTCTTTGGGATTTTTCGTCGATACGTCACAGCGATAACGATAAAATGCAAAATACCAAAAAGTATGAAAGATTCGATAAAGTTTCATCGATAAGAAAATTAATAAGCGCGTAAATTCAAAAAGTTTAAAGCGAATTATGTGGTCATGGATTTTGTAAATTCTAAGAACATTCTAAACAACAAAATACACAACGTTAATCATAGGAAATATCCAAATATGTATTATAATGACATGATTTCACTAATTGTTTCATACTGTTGTTTGTTTTTAAGTGAATTTAAATAAGTTAATTAAAATTGTACTACGATAGAAAATGCTAAATTAAGGTGTGTCTGAATTAAATCGAGTCTCATTTAATTACTTCTTAAATTCCATATATTTTGGATTGTAAACCAGATTTGTTAAGATTAAGCTGGCTATGTCTTGATACGATTGGATATTCTAGAGATTAGGGATTGTAATTCAAAACCCAATATCAATGCGCAAAATTATAGGCTTATAATAAAGAATTCCGCGGTTCTCTTGAACTGTCTCTCTGTTACTCTGACTCTCTCACTCCTTCTTTCTCTCTCTCTCTATCTCCCCATTACCCTTAACTAAGGCGGCAACTTTCAACCCCTAAAACCACGTGCTTGCTACAGCTTTTGGCCTCCTTTCTAGCACACACACAATCACACATACACACAGGGATCAATGAAAGTGAAGCTATATATGTATGTATGTGGTCGGGCGGGGGGTTATGCAGTGGATATCAACTTCACCACTCCATTCGCATATTTGTAGAGTGAAAAATTTCCATGCAGGCCGCGTGTCCTGGACCCGTCTGCTGGTGCTCCTGCTCCCGCCCAAATGAAACCCCCACGAATTTGGTGGATTTGAATGTCTCTCGGAAAATTCACCACTCTGTGGCACAGCTTGGCGAGCTTCTGATTCGGCTATCACGGCGCCAAGCGATTCAGTTTACAACAGAAAGCACAAATCAACGGTCGTGAAAATTGAGCAAAGCTCCGTGTAAAAAACGCTAAATTTTCGTCGAACGAAATTGTCTTAGTGTTCTTCTGTATCCATCTGTGTGTTTGTGTGTGTGTGTATGTGTTTATGTGGTATGAAAGTATTAACAAAAGTGCATTAAATTCAAATCTCAATTAAATCAAAGTGATTACCCATCTACTGCCATAAAAATAGGAAAAACGGTGCTTGGTGTGCCTTTGTCCTTGTGTGAAAAATCCGCCCTTAAAATCAGCAGCCAGGCCGAAGCTAAGTCAAGTTAAAGTTTGGTACGTTAGCTGGAATGGAAAGCAGAAAACTTTTTTGTCCTGACGTGTCCTGCGCATATCCTTTTGCTGCCTCCCGTCATCATCTCTCTCACAATCAAATAAATTTTTGGGCTGCACGTGCAATTTTTGTAGCGTCACCGTCACAATAGAACGCAATTGTCGTTCCGTGCCCCCTTTGCACTGATGTAAATCTGCATTTTTGTGCATTTCACACTTCCATAGAAATTGAAAGAAATGGGAAAATAAATCATACAAATTTGCAAATCTATTCAGATTTGCACGACGAACTACAAACAATAATAAAAATAACAAACAATTGCAACACACGTGTTAGCAGGCAAATAGAATTCGGCAAGAGTTTACAGATCAAGTGATTAATATAGTTCTCCAAAGCATAAACATTTATTTTTTTTGCAATACAGAAAACAAAAAAAGGAAATCTCTCTCTCGGTCATTCGTTCCATCACTGTCACCATGACCGTCTCTCGGCCTGGTCCACCTCTGTGGCAAAGTGAAATTGCATTGAGGTTGGCAATGGCATTGGTTGGGGGTTGTTCAGGTCACAAACAAAAAGACAACGAAAAGAAAAGCTTCCGACTCTGACATGAATCCTCTCATCTACATTCTTATTTTCCATCCCCAATCCCATCCACATCGACACATTCTCATCCTCAACAGGCCAACAGTTGATGCTGTGCCAAAAAATAGCAAAATTGAACTTTGCGCTTGTCTGATTGCAATCGTACCTTCTCTCTTCCACTCACACATCTCCATATCGGCTAGAGTGAGAGCGAAAGTTCTTTTATACTATATAAAGCATGGGATTTTCTGTTTTTGTTGGCAATCTCAAGAGCAAGGCAAGTGCTAAAAATTTATGCACTGCCACTAACGGACTCAAACAAATTCAAGGATTTAGTTTTACCCTATTTTGGGAATTCACATGTTCAAGGGTAATATAATTTATATGATAAGTCTGTCACAACAATGGATAGTATGGTGGGTTCTACGTTTAGTTAAAAATCGAACAAATATATTTATTTCCTTTTAATTATTTAAGAAATTTAAAATCTTCTAGATATTGAATATTCTCTAATAATTTATTAATGTTAGAAATCTTCCACGTTCTATACACCAACATATATTCCAAATATAAATCTTAGATACTTAAGAATTGATGAATCAATGTGAACCAATATCATTGGGACAATGACAACATTTTAATAGTTTTAATAAATCATATTTTACCTACTGCTAAGGATAAAAACAAAAGTCTTTAGAAAGGAAGATCCAAGTTAATCAATAATTAATGCCGCAATATTTCCCGCAATTAATGGATAGATTAGATTATATTTCAACATTGATTCCGTTTAAATCAATCAGACCATATCATTAGCATTGGTTAACAGCTGTATTATGTGGCTATCGTACTACTATATGAATTTTGATCAAAATTTTCCATTGTGTCTCTAACTCCGTTCGGTTTATTTACTTAAGATTCTCGCAACAATATATAAAAAACGTTTTTTTGCGGAAACTAAAAAATATCAAATTTTTAAGCATGCGTAAACAAACCCAAATTAAGGGATTGAATAGATGGATGAATGTATGTATGTATACGTAATCTGAGACCGTCATGAGTAGTCGCATGTGGCATGGGGCATGTGGAAAAGTAGTGCAATGTGGCTTCAACCAGTTTAAAGCTGATGACAGCTTAGAAGAGGAGAAGGAGTGAAACCCTCCGTTTTCACCAAGGTCATACGGAAGTGGGTGGAGGATGCATTGCCAAATTCTACGTAGTTTTTCGGCGCCAAACGATGGTCAAATCAATTACAATGCAAACACACAAGTTTTTCATTGAAGGGCAAGAGCACAACAAAAAAAAAAAAAAAATTGCACAACCAAAAACCCAAAAAAAAAAAATAAGGAAACACCAGAGCAACGCTATAAATAGCTCGCTAAATTGCATTTTAGAATTTCTCATTCCTTATAATGTTTACATATTTTCTACAATATTCACCCAAAAACAAAATTCAATAAAATGTGCAAAATCGATTGCATAAACATCAGAGGAAAATAATTCGTTGGATTGCAAATTGCATGATTTATGCAGAATGTGAACAAAATAATAGAATAACAGTATTGCACCTCTAATGGACAATGCTCCCTCCATCTCCATCTCCATCTCTCTCTCTCTTCATTCTCTTTTCCTTTGCTTATCGATTTGAATTTAGGAGCCCAAAACACGCCATATCATCAATTTGTAGTCCTTGTCGTCAAAGTTTTCTGTTTTTAATTGTTTTTTTTATTTTTTAATGGGCAAGAGAATATAAGCTTTAAAGAGAAAACACACAAAGAACTGACATTCGCCCCTCTCTAACCTTTGCCCTTTGTCTTAACTGTATACTATTTGGCTATACCAAGCATGGGTTAAGGGGGATGAACTTGTTTTTGAATATCATTTTTGGCACGACGCAATTTCGTTTTGTCCTTTTCAAAGTTAAAGCTTTTCTATATATATATATATATACAAGAGTGTGTGTGTGTGTTTGTGTGTGTCTTAGGTAGCGTCCTGTGTTTGTGTTATTTCTTGTTTTTGTGTTTGGTTTTTTTTGGTACATTTCCATTCATTTAAAATTTATTTTTGTACAAAGCCAAAAAAAAAAAAAGGAAAAGGTGTTTTGTACACTGCGGTTATATAAGCATCCAGCAATGTTATCCTTTTCCTCTTTCTCGCTCACTCACTAGCTAGTTGTCCCTCTTTATGTTTTATTGGAATAACTACACAATTTCTCCATTTAGATGCAATCGCCGCTGTTTCATTGGTCTCATTAATCTGCTCTATCATTGAGTAATTTCCTATAGAAATGATTTAAGCATGGTGTTTAAGTCCACTTAGTCAGGGTCACTACCATGGCTCCGCGTCCGTGTTCTCGCTGCTTGGGATTCTTTTTTTAGAAATGCCGGCCAAGGGCGGGGATGGGTGGAAGTGGTGATGGGTTATGGCACTGCGACGCAAAAAAAAAAAACGGCAACAGAGGCAAACAGCAATCACAGGACTTCTTCTAGAGAGAGCACAGGTTTTTACGTAACGTCAATTGGATTGTGTAATCAACAGCGTGAAATAGCAGCGAAAACATTGCGGAAAACTTGAGTGTGATAGAGGGAGTACATAGGAGTGTAGGGGAGGGGACAGTGCACATATGTACATATACATACAAGTGATTTTTAATGTTTTTTTGCGTGCGCGTGTGTCAATTCATCCAAGTCCTTTTATTATGACTTTTCCTCCACTATCTCTGCCTCTTTCTCTTCTCTGTCTCTCTCTATATCTTTCTATGTGTGGTGCATTAAAATAATGTGTGGTTTCCACTTGATGGTTTTTATGTATATATATACATATATACATATTATATCAATTTTGTATTTGAAAGAATTATTTTGTATTGAAACAGCTGCACTTAGGCTATAAATTGTTTACAATTTGCCCGTTCGATATAAAATAGAATAGAGAACAGGGCAGGAAAATGGGGGGCTGCATTTTGCTTGTTGGGTTATAGATAGGAGACGGGGTTGGGGTTGGGGTTGGGGTTGGGGTTGGGGTTAGGGTTAGGGGGAGGCAAGCCATCAAAAGACGTCATACGTATACGCAATATAAATGAAGAAGAAACGCATAGGTAGACGCTATTAGGAAAATGGTGGCACAGATGGTGGTTACCATTACCATTAGATGTCAATGAAGCGGCAGGACGCTAAAAGCTCTCTCTCTCTCGGTCTCTCTCTCTCTTTCTTTACCTTTTAGTTGCTTCTCGCTTACTCCTGTTCTGTGGTGAGTTTCTGCTGCTTCTTGCCACACAGCTGCTGGCCCACAACACACCCACGCAGCAACTATCTCGCTCTGTTACTCTCTAGTGTTCTCTCTTTCACCCTCTCTCTCTCTCTCTCTCTGTCTCTTTCTCTCTTTGGCGTTTTATCCTCTGGTTTGAGCTTACTACGTCAGCAGCAGCACCAGCAGGTCGAGACGAGCCTCCAAGTAAATAAGCAAAGCATTTACACACACACACACACACACACAAACACAAGGTGGTGTGCATGTGTGTGTGTGTGTGCTATGACCTTCCTGTAGTAGTCAACAAAAACATTGTTTTCGCTATACCTAAACTAAGCAACAAGGTTGAGGAAGTCACATCTAATCCACTGTGATTGCCACAGGAGAGAGAAAGGGTGAGAAGGCTGGAGCAGTTGCTCATTTAATGCCACAATATTTCTCCGAGTGTATAAGAAATATTTGCGAAATGAAAGCTCATGAATTATGCGTTCTCTAATAATAAGATTACAATATTCGAGAGGTCCTCGAGTAAATTTACCTTGTCTCGCTCGTACCGTCTTGTAGGCTAATGGCACATCAATTAGGACACAAATTGAGTTACCAGAATGCCTCAAGGACACTCAACCACATGAACTGCCAAAACGAATATTGATCAAACAAAGGGCCATATAACCATATTGTATCCTTCGTTCTTTTACAGGAACAACTGACAACATAGTAACAAGGCTGACTCTGGACTGGGTCCATCCGTACGTTGATGGCTGCCACTAAAATCATCGATGCCCCACGAAACGGCCACGAAATGGCTCCCTTAAACACACGCGCCCGTGGCGATGGCACCCATGGGGTGACCATAGTGCTGACAGCACCGCAACGCAACTCAGTGCAATCGGTGGATATACCAGGCGGTGAACCGGAGCGAGCCGCATGGAGCGGCAAGATGCAATTCTTTCTCAGCATTATTGGCTATTCGGTGGGTTTGGGTAATATCTGGCGATTTCCCTACCTCTGCCAACAGAATGGTGGCGGTAAGTATCTATTGGAGTGGAGAGAGTGTTGTTAACCCCACAAGCATACACACAACGCTTCGGATTTCTATACTTGGCGACAATACCAACAAAAAAAAATGTGCAAATTGTTGCAGTCTGCACCCAACACTGACTGATTGACTACCTAAATGACAGTCGTTTCGGCTCGACATCGACGATAACGTTAATTACATTGACTGCCCACCCGTCCCTTCGTTCCGTACATCCAATATTCCTATCTTATATCAAAAAAGTAAAGCTAATCAAGTGCACAACTTTGACAATAACATTATGAGATTTAATGTGCACTAATTGCATAGTCTTTGGGAGAACAATAGGGAAAGAGGGATTGGATAGGTTCAGGGGGTGCACATTCCGTGCATTGTTTGCCGCCGGAAGGGCTTAATTGCAGACCTTGGGGGGTTGACGTACACCTCGTGCCGAACACGCACTTTTATATAGGAAGAGGGTAAAGAACAGAAGGGAGGAACCCAAATGCCGCCCACCTGTGTTTTTTAATTCAATTACAAATTACTGACAATTGAAAAGGTATTTCAGCTAGCGGGATAAATAACCAAAAATTTGCCTGAGTAAAATATTGACACAAGACATTTTTAATTAAGCGATTTCATCATCATGCTTCAATTTATAAATAAAAAGTCAGTATTAGGTTATTGTAAGATCAACTCAATATCAAATTGAAAGAACCTTGTGTAAGGGTATATTATAATGCGAATTGATTTAACGTCACTCTAACCGATTTAACACTAACCCAACACCTTTCATCTGTTTCCTCCCTCGCTCAGGTGCTTTCCTGATACCATTCATGATTATGCTGATACTGGAGGGCATACCGCTCTTTCTCATCGAACTGGGTATTGGCCAGCGCATGCGTTTGGGTGCACTGGGCGTATGGAATACGATTCATCCATGGTTGGGCGGCATTGGCATCTCATCATGCATTGTGACGCTATTTGTTGCACTCTATTATAACGTGATCATCACGTGGGTATTTTTCTATCTCTTCAACAGTTTTCGTGTAAGTTTAAGATTCGGATTAATATAGAATCATGATGATAATAACATTTTTATCTATCTACCAAAGTATCCATTGCCCTGGTCAACTTGTCCGACCAATGGCACTGGCTTCGAGCTGGAAGAGTGCGCTAAATCATCGGAAACGACATATTTCTGGTATCGCACCACTTTGGATGCTGCACCGTCCATGGATGAGCCCGGCGGCCTCAAATGGTGGATTGTCCTCTGCCTATTGCTGTCCTGGACCATTGTCTTTTTTATTGTAATGAAGGGCATTCAGAGTTCCGGCAAGGTGGTCTACTTTACCTCATTGTTCCCCTACATTGTGCTGACCATATTCTTCATACGCGGCATCACGCTGAGGGGAGCAGGTGCCGGGCTAATGCACATGTATACACCGAAGGTGGAGAAACTATTAGAGCCAACAGTTTGGCTTGATGCAGCCACTCAGGTGTTCTATTCATTTGGCCTGGCCTTTGGCTCACTAATTGCCTTTGGTAGCTACAATACGCCCAAGAATAATTGCGTCCGGGATGTACTGCTAGTGTCCGTGTGCAATGCAGTCACCGCTATCTATGCTAGTGTCGTCATCTTTGCCATACTGGGCTTCAAGGCCACCGTCAATGTGGATCGCTGTACAGCAGGGTGAGTTGTCATTCACAACGAATGGGTGGGGAAATGGCAGAGGGTGGGGCGCACGCTTCAATGACTGGGTTTGGGGTGGGGTCATGTTGGGTCACATCGGTTATAACCGGACCATCGATAGATGGCTTTTGGCTTTGTATATTTGTGTATTTCCATTGATACGCAAATCGATATGGAATCGCGGTCATGTCTGTCAATTTGTATCAATTAATCGTTTGTTTTCCACTGTGTAATTGACAATTGCATTCGAGTTAACTGTCTGATTTGGTTTCAACTGACTTGAACCGGTCCATCTCCATCATTAATTGTTCCAGCAATACGGATATCCTGATCAAACATCAGCTACTGTCCGGCAAAAATGCCACCACTGCGGAGTACAATCTGGCTATGGAATCCCTTAATGATACAATGACAACCTCACTGCAGTTAAGCGTATGTAGTCTGTCCAAGGAACTGGATAATGTGAGTACCCCCCGTCACTTCTCTTGGAGTTGGTTATTGTTTACATCTATTCTTAGGCGGCTGAGGGAACTGGATTGGCCTTTATAGTTTTTACCCAGGCAATTGTTGAACTGCCTGGTGCACCATTTTGGGCCATACTTTTCTTCACCATGTTACTGTCATTGGGACTGGGCTCACAGATTGGAATCTTGGAGGGCATGTTGTGCACCCTTTTCGACATTGATATCATCAAGCGGGTTAAGAAACAACATGTCACCGGAGTGGTATGTCTATTCTGCTTTATTGTCGGTTTCATCTTCTGCACAGGTGCCGGGGAATATTGGCTTAAAATGTTTGATTCTTTTGCCGGCACCATAGGCTTGGTAGTGGTGGCCCTAATGGAAATGATAGCAGTCATATTTATCTATGGACACGAGCGGTGAGTTAACGATTTCGACATTCAAGTAGACGGAACTTTTATACCTTTTCTTCTCTTGCAGTTTCACTGAAGACATTTATCAGATGACTGGCTATAGACCTGGCCTATACTGGCAATTGACTTGGCGTTATATTGGACCAGTCATAATGGTTTGTATTCTAGCCTCGTCGATAATCTTTATGGTCATTCGAAATCCCACTTATGGTGCATGGAGTGCCGATTTGGTAAGTGACTTTTAGTAAAGTCTTTCTAACTTTTAAAAGTTTTAACTAAATTTTAAATGATCTTCTTAGGGTATGGTAGTGCAAAAAGATTATCCCAATTGGGTTATGGCCATTGCCCTGTCAATGATATTGGCCGGAGTTCTGCCCATGCCCATTGTGTTCCTTATGCGCAGCTTCCAGTGTCTCAAAGTGGATCTGGATATACACCAGGGCTCAATCCGACGCAATGAGACAACAGCTTCAACCAAGGAAATGATTGATAATGATGATGATGTAAGTTTTAGTTATCATAGGATTAATACTCTTTCAAAGTTGTTAGGCTTTCTTTGTACATTATTTTGTTGTGTTGTTTGAACATATATCTATCTCTCTCTATATATATCTTAGGCTAATTAATTATTTAAGATTTCTATTTTTAAAATAATAAGTGTAACTAATTGTGTCTTTCTTTCACCTATAACCCAAACCAAAACAAAACATTCTTCACATTTACGCTTGTTTTTACCCTATAATGCTTCAAAACAAACAAACAAACAAACAAACAAAAACCAAAAACAAAAATCTCACATTCATTGTCGTTGAAAAGAATATGAGTCCGGATATGCCACCGCAAGATTCATTAGCGGCGACACGCTTCACAATTGGAGACTTTGACGTAAGTTGTGTCTTGTCCTTGCCCCCACTAGTCAATCACTCGACTCACTCTTGGCATAATCACTCACTCACAATTCTCTAATCTTTATATATCTCTCTCTCCCCTCTCTCTCTCTCTCTTCTCTTTCTATATATATTTATATATTTGTCTAATCCTTTTTGATTTGTTGTGTTTGGTTTTAAATGTTTTAGAATTAGAATAATTTATAAAAATCACACAATTGAAAAGTTTTAAATTGAATTAACCAACAACAAAAACAAAAAGAATAACAAAAACAAAAAAAGTAGCTCTAACACTGAAGTAAGGACAAACAAAAAAAAAGAATAACAAATTAAGAAAAGAAAATTCACCCACGCCGTCTGCCGAATAGAAGAAGAAACCGTCATAAGCTATAACTTAACTCTCTCTCTCTATTTAACTACTATAACCAAATTGCTCATCCCATTCAGTTACAAACAAAAACAAAGATATATATTTATATATATATATATATATTTATCGAAAATTACTAATCAAGAACGCACAGCAAATAATTAATACAACAATCGCAAGCTCGCCTTCAAAGTGTTTACAAGAACAAAACTACAATTATTTATGAAGAAAATCAAAAAAAGAAAAAGAAGAAATTAATTAATTTAGATGCCATTTGCATAATACTGAAACGAAAACAAATACAAAAAAACAAACAAAAAGAAGGCTCAATTTCTGTATAGGGCAAAAATTCGATTGTATATAAGTAGTCCAAGAATTGGCAGCGAAAATGTGGCTAAAACTGATTGAACAGGTAAAAATTTCATATTTGAATTTGAATTGTTTTCTAACGTTTTGTAACTGTAAACAGCTTACGTTCTTTCTTACACCGTTTACGTTAATGCTTATGTTGTTTTTTACGATGTGTGTGTATGTAAAAAGCTTTCTGCTTTTAAAGAGCTTTTGCCTGTGTGTAAAGTATACGCACTGTGGTAAGCTCGTTTAGGTTTAATTATGATTTATGTACTCTTAAGTATGAATGATTTGTATATTTTTTTTAGTTGTCTCTGGAGATTATCTACAGATTGTTATCTAATTTATCTTTATTTAAGTATTCGCAACTTCCTTGCCCATTACTCATATACTGTTATTTTATCTCTATACCGTCAGGATGATGATGAAGATGACGATGAGAATGATTTCAGTGGCCCTGCCTTGGGGGGCCATGTGAAGACCCAGAGCGATTTCTCCGATGACGATGAGGAGGATAAACCCATGACTATGCGTATGATGATGATGCGTCCAACTACAACAACCACAAAACTAACATCAAATGTGCTAAATGTGCCAACAAACAAAAAGCAAACCTACAGCAAAAAGGATGCCTACGATGTGTAGATAACCAGATGGCTAGATTCAACTAGTGGCTATTGGAGGAGACGCATATATGCAAGTGAATTTTTGTTGGAATTACCAAAACCATTTATAAATATGTATTGACCTAATTTAAGTATTTTAATATAGTCTAAGCCAATCTGTTAAACTAAACTAAACTTAAAACCAAAAAAAAAAAGAAACAAAAAAACATTGAAAAAGTACAATGAGCAGAAATGAAAGAAAAAGAAAAGCGAACTTAAAAACGGGTTGCTAAAGTTTTAATTTCTTTACGGTAGCATTTAGTTTAAATTAAAAACAGAACAAAAAAAAAGAAACTGCGCTTTAAGCTTTACCACACAACACTGAATGAATGTATTTACAGGAAAATTGTAACTGTATTTTCAATCTACCTACTAAACTACCCCCAACTCCTTCCTATCATCCTTCCTTCTGCCTTCAAAAGAAAAAATTATAGGTTGGTTATCCTACCTGGCCAAAATGAGAACTTTAAATTGCAAACGCTTTTTGTTTAATTATTATAAATATATATATCGATTTTGCTGATATATTTATATATATCTGTAGTAGTTAACGTAGCACTTTGGAAAAGCTAAACAAAGGCATTTTCTATTAAGAGTTTAACTCTTACTTTTATTTTTAATAGAGTGTTTTAGTTTTGTCCATTCTTTGTTCGGTTTCAATCTATAAACAAACAAAAAAATCACAAAAATTGAAATACTAAATTCAAAAACAAAAATATGATGTTTATGAAAAACAAGGAATGTGTGATATTCTAAATAATATCCTCAAATTGTAGATTAAGCAAAAACTCATCTTTAACACATTTTAAGTTGTACATTTTTTTTTGTTTTTAGTTCTGCAGCCACTTATTTCATTTATTATTTCAACATTTAAACCAAAAGAAGAAAATAAACTGCTGTGAATAGTTTAAGTGGTTGTAAAGTTCTTCATTACAAAAAAAAAAAAAACAAAAACAAATGAAAATGAAATTTATATAATATTTAACTAGTTTTTAAGTAGCACTCGATCACTCACCCACACTTACAGACACCCTCACACACACACACACACACACACACACACACACACAGATTATTCGGTTTCTCTTCTAAATATTTATATTCAGATACAGATACATTTCCTTGACATTCAAAATCGGAAATTAAATCAAAACTTGGAATATTTAAAAGCAGATGAAAATAAAACAAAAACGTTGAAGACAATAAGAGACAGACATAGATATACATATATATATTCTATATGGGTCATGTCGATTTTAGAGATTTGTAGAGCAGCTTTCAATTTTGTTAAATTTCGAATATTTTATATATTATTTTTTGGGACTACCTTTGACTTTTGTATACATCAGGATATATGGACATATACATATGTGTATGTACAATATGCCTACATTTATATATATATATATATATATATATGTATAACTTGCTTGTTGGATCGATGTACCTTGGAGACAGAAGGTCTGATTGACGACAGTTGTTTTGTATAAAGAACTAGCCGATAGCATGTAACTGTAAAGTAAGTTCCCAATTCTAACCCTCCCTCTATCCTTACGCCCCGACCGCATCACTTGTCAAGTCATATCCTCGCAATTGAAACCGAAACCAAATACATAGTACCAAAAGGAAAGGTAAAAACCAAAGTAATACTATATACCAACTATATACATAGTTTATGTCACTCTACGTTTACATACCCTACAAACGTATAAATATATATACATATACACACATACATACATACAGACATACATATACCACATACGAATCTATAAATATTGTATATCAATTATTGTCGTAGTGCTAAATGCAAAATGGACTTGTGTAAATTTCATTGTATTAGAACAAAACAAAAAAAAAAAATAAGAAAATATCTTTCAAATGGAAAACCAGTAAAGAGAAAATTATAATATTATTATATTGAGCAAAAAGCGAAAGATGAAGAGAACATTATTATAATATATATGTATGCAGGTAATTATTATTAATAAAGATATTTAAAAAAAAATAAATAGTGCGTTAAGTTGACGAAGAGCAGAAACAAAACAAAATTGTTAAATGTTTTATTTTGGGATAAAAAATGTTAATGAATCAGCTGATCTATCAATATTACAATTCAAGCAATTATCACTGTATATTGCTCCACGGTGCCATTGATGGCACGTTTAAGCGTCAGCAGACGCAACTGCAAGTCGTATGAGTGAAATTTATGGGATGTGAGATAGACGATGATCAGGAGGCACCTTGGACTGTGGCTTATCGGCATATGTATTCAATTTGGTTTATTTTTTATTTTTGGTAAGTCCGATTAGGAGGCATGAACGTAGTTCAGAGATTACTCAAACATTTCCAAATTGACTAAAAGATAATCTGGAAATACTTTTATTAAATTACCATGCCTCTGTTTCGGAGGCAGGCCGATCCCCCTTTAAGTGGATTGAATTTCCTCTTTAATATGACCTTGACTTGGGGCTATTATAATTAGAAAGTAATTTTTTATGGATTTAGTTAGTAAGCGGTAAAATTTTTATTGGAAAGAAAAGGCATTATAAATGGCATTGGTTCTATAAACATCGAATAACGATAATGCATAGTCGATATTGATCGCAAATGATAAGACTGAATGGAATGGCCAGAATAAATTCACAAACTATATTTCAAGCAAACCATTCCCCCCCCCCTCCCTGCAAACTGGAATGGAGAGCGAGAGTGCATCCCCTTCCAATGTGTTGGTTATCACTCGCTGGTGGTCGACGGACGAACTGGTGGTGCATGCTGTGGGAGGCACGTAGCAGACGAAGGCGGCAAGGCATCTTATCTTATCAGAGCCAAAAACCCGAAACCAAAACACAAAACATATGTTCCCTTGAATGATGATGAGGAGAATCGAATGAGCGGCATAAAATAAAGACAGAAAAATCGAATGTATGTAGAATGTGAATGTGAATGTATAATATGGTTACTTAAGCGCAAGAGTTTCAGTTTGATTTGTGGTGTCCAAGCAGCAACAAGTGCTCCGCCTCCGCCTCCGCTTCCATCTCCTTCTGCTCCTCCTCATCATCGAAAACTCCAGCTGAGCTGCGGCTGAGCTAGCTGAAGCGCAACAAGTGCCCAAGATAGAGAGAGAGAGAAACATCATTCAATTAGCTGGTTTAAAAAATACACAAATTGAAATTAAAAGTGCAATTTCATTAGAAGCGAACGACAACGAAATAAATTCATTAAAAGAGACGAAAAGAAAATTTGCCAAGTGCGCCACGACGAGTGAAAAGTGAAAGGAGAAAAGGGAAAGAAAAAAGGAAAGACCAGAATGATGCTCAAAGGTGTTCAGTTGCTGAGATGCGGGTGAGTTGCGGTTGACATTGTTTGGCCGAGTTCATTTACAAGTGTTTTTCAAATACACTCACTATAAAATGAGTATATATAATATGACAATCTATGCAATACAGGGAATATATATATATAGTTTTATCAACTAAGCAACGAAAGATAATCTATAAGTAGTTAAGATAGTAAAAAGAAATTAAGCACAGAGCTTTCTTTCAGATGTATTTGTCTAGATTATATAGACTGCTAGAAGGCTATGATAATGGTACTAGTTACTACTATTGCATTTTACACTAGAATCATTCAGTTCTGTCTATTTTTCATAGAAATGAAGATCCAAAACCTAAAAATATTTCCGCAGATGTATTTCGATTGATCTTTCTTCTCTCGCAATCCTTATTTGAAAGCTTAATGCCACCAATAAATATTACATGAAATATTTTCTAATCTTATTTTGAAAATCTAAATTGTTTTGCCCCTAGAACTTTTAGTTATTGTAAATATGATTAATTAGTCTTAAATTGGGAACGTTTCAAAAAACATTCAGCTCCAGTTTTGATTGGCACAGAGCGACAAATATTGTCATATCGACATGCTTATCAGCATATTTATATAACTGTATAATTCTGAGAGAATGAAATACTTTTTCACATATTAATAATATGATTTAGTTATTTGCAAGAGTATACCATTGACCGCATTGTTGAGATAAGCTCTGACCTCTCTGGTTTTGTAATAGAACCTACCTCAAAAAAGAGAAGTACTTGGGATTGGCCTTTTTGAAATTCTCGAGTTGCGAGGAAATTTCCATAATTTGCATTACATTATCAGCATCTTCAAGGCAAAGCAAGAGTCAGCCAATGTTAATGTCACTTGCCTCCAAGATCATTGTACTCTCTGCAACCGAGAAAGAGACACAGAGAGAGATAAAGCAGAAAAAGAACATCTCTCTCTCCTCCTCACTAGCTTTTTTCTTCTCTCTTCTGCTCACATAGTTTGTTTTGTAAACATTTTATTTGATTCGCCCTCATCCAATCACCCTTCCTCTGTCGCCGGCTGCCCTGCTTCTCCTTTGTCCAGTTCACCTTTTTATCAATGAAACCCATCGACGTCGTCAGCTTTGTTCTTTAAAGCTCTTTCAAGTTGTTTCCATAGTCTACTTTTGGGGACACACTTGAGAAATCTCATTTGTAAAGTATGCTACAAGTTTTTCATTAAATAAATTATTTGAAAAAGCTTTTTACTTTGTTTAGCGCTTTGTTTGGCTTTCTATCAGCATCTGCCCCGCAAAACCCCTTGCCCCTTCCACACCTCAACCGCAACGCCTACACTTTGCCATTATTTTTGTAGTTTTGTTTTGACTCGTTTTTCTTCGATCGTTAGACACTTGCTCGACGGGCTCGCTTATTGTGTGTGTTTGTGTGTGTGTATGTGTGGGTATGTCGGTGAGATTGTGTGTAAAGTGTATCGGTGTGTGAGTGCGTGTGAGGTAGGAATTGCCTTTTGTTTTTGTTTTTGAGGCTGCCTAGCAACAGCAACAGCATTTTGAAAATCTTTTTGTCTGATTTACTTGTTTGGTTTCTGTTTTGATACACAATTCTCTCCCTCTCGCTCTTGCTCTACCACTCTCTCTCTCTCTCTCTCTTCTCTATATCGCTCGAAATAGTGGCGTGTTATTTTTTTTTGGCCAAAACACAAAACCGGCGAAGAATTCGAAATAGTCAGCACAATGCAAAAGGCAGGGGAATGAACTGACGTATCCGTCAGATACTTTTGTTTATTTGCAACGCCTGACAGTGCCATTGATAATTCCCATTGATAACCTTTCGACAGCTTTAGTAATAATAACAATAACAATATTGTTATTCAAGTCTCAAGAGGGCGAGGGACACTGTAAGAAGAAGCCGAGCCCCCCCATGTGGCATAAATAATGAAATTCACAATAATAATAAGTTTACTATATTTATTGAGAATAATTATAGCAAAACGCAACGATCGTCATGAACAATAATATTTTTCACACCGAAATTAACGATGACTCTTTGCCGGAACAGGGCACGCGCCTCTTTTTCTCTCTCTACCTTAATGACATTTTAAGCTCAAATCAATCAAGGTAAAATGATATATGTATATCATTTTCTTTCCTACTGTTTTGTTTCTTTTGTTTTGGAACTCGCTAATGATCCACATTGTTTAGACCTTATCAGTTAATTGTTTGTTTACCAGACCATTCCTAGAAATTTTTCAACAAAAATTAGATAAGAAAATTTGGTTCTCCATGACGTTTGTGTTCCATGTAGGTGAAAAAATGGAAATGAGTGCAATTTATATATTTATGAAAATCTGATTCAATATTGATTCGCTGAACCATCGATTAGTCCATTACCTTATACACACACACACACACACACACACACACACACACACACACACACATCTATTGAAATCTCTCTCTATCTCTTTCCAAATATATAAATTTGAATATACGTATTTACATATGAATAATAGAAGCGTGGGTTCCTTATCAATTTATATATGTATATTAAGTGCCTAGTAAACGGTTTTTGTTTGCTTTTTATTCGTGGACTTTGATATGCGGTAGCGGCATTTTTAATTGCATTGCATGAAAACCATTCTGCCAGACATATACGTATACATATGTATATGTATATTATAGAGAACTAATAAATTCTAGTTTCAACTGGGAGCAAATATTACACCTACAATCTACGCAGTTTATCTGTGCCTGGGACAAGGAAACTTCTGGGTGGGAAATGCTAACAAAGATTGAAAGATTCAAATAATGTCAAGATAATGCGGACAAGGAAAGGAATCTCCAGTTGGATAATATCCATCAGGTATTGTTCATTAAAATAGCAAATAAATCTTAAACACAATTGTTCTTTATATCGGTAAATACAATTTTAAAGGGGAGAGTTATTTAACAATATACATACATAGATATAGAATACATTCCATAAAATCAGTTTCTGAAATGAAGAGTATAAAAATTCAAGTTAATACATTAAATTTCATAAATTTCTCAGTGAGTGACCCGGTTTCTCCTTTTTTCTTCTATTCAATTGAGTAACATTTCTTGGGCAGGTGAAAAACAAAAAGAAGAACGAAAATAAGGTGCATAGATCAAATTATACAAATAGGTGTGCTAAATATATAAATCAGTATGACGTGCTGATCTCTAGATTAAGGTTTAGTAGTAGGGTAGGAAAATTTTCCATCTGCTCACTTGAGCGGCGCATGCAAGTCCCGAGTTACGGATCTCGGTCCCGAGTTGAATGACTAACAAAAAACACTGAGAGACAATGGCAAATCCCCGGCAATCAACACGTCACTATAGAGGGACTGTTTATAAACAAGAAACTAAAATAAAATGCACAATAATAACAACAGAATATTGCTGTCTGAAGTGTTTTTTTGCCTGATTTTAGATTTTTGGTTTTGGGCCACGCGCTCGTCATAAACTAATTAAATGAAACGTAAGTTAACTGGTTGAAACCGATTCAAATTCGAATTCGCTTTCCATTGAGTGTCGAGTGGTTCAGTTTCTGTTTTTTTCTTTTTTCTGATGGCCACCCGATAAGGGCGGAGACCTAAAGATTATGTCTGCCCTTAGCCTTTATTTGAGTGTTGTTCTTTGTTGTCGTTTTGTAGGGCCAAGGCTAATGAACTGAGAATGAGTACGGGTAGAATAATCCAAACGCAGGAAGAACCTGTTTTAAAAAGTTCCCAAAATGTTTTAGGAAAAGTACAGTGTTCAAACAGAGATTTGCAATTATTGTCATCATTTTGCATCAGCTAAAAATCCAGCAATCATTATGGATGCCATGTGGCACAGTATGGTTGGCCAGGGGGTTGTGGGAGACAGGAAGAAGGCATAAATATAAAATAAAAACACTACATACATATATGCATATACATATGTATATGTTTTTATGCATACATATATACATACATAGTATGTCGAGTCATAAATTTTCCATATAAAAAAAACACGCGCTCGGTAAAATTATTCTGCGTATGTTTTACGCTATTTTTGCAAACGCATGAAAATTCTCAGTTTCTTCTTTTTTTATGAAAAATAAAAATAAATACAAGAGAAGACTAAAATAAAGTATGAGAAAGAGAGAGGAAGGGGAAGAGAGAAAGAGAGTGTCCAACCAAAAGGTAACTTTAATGGCGTCATGTTTACTACAAAACAACACAAAAAAAAAACCCAATTTATATTTACTTTTGACGAATATAGGGCTATATTCATTTATCGGTTTTATGATGAATGGCGATATAATAAGAAAAATTTACTTACTATTCTTTTGTAGCAAATTCTTGATATTATATCATGTCACAAGACAGAAGGAAAGTTATTATACAACAAATCCTGATTTACGTTAAGTTAAAATTCTAGAAAATGTTTACTTTATATCAGCATCCCCAAATAATCTTTTGTTAAAGAAAAAAATGTACTAAATTTTTTTTTATTTTAATAAAAATCTTCTTAGAAAATACTTTTATTTTTGATTTTA
The DNA here is from genome assembly GCA_037075365.1 of Drosophila emarginata. Taxonomy (NCBI): domain Eukaryota; kingdom Metazoa; phylum Arthropoda; class Insecta; order Diptera; family Drosophilidae; genus Drosophila; species Drosophila emarginata. The sequence continues at coordinate 9,026,445 of JBAMCD010000260.1, forward strand.
ATTTATCCCCTCATGCCATAATAAAAACCGGAAATTCCAAAATGAATGGATTCTAGTTTTAATTATGTTCATATTGTTTTTGATAACAAAGTTACGCAAGAAATTTCTTTCACTTAAATGAATAAATTCGCATGTAGCATAAAAATATTATTTACAAAGTTAAAATTTTACTGAAACACTCGTTATTGCATAATGCTCGAAATATTCTTTTGTTCAATGTTTTTATCAACTCTTTTCTGTTCGATTCAAAAGTATACAAATTACTGGGTATATCTTTAGTCTATTACCTTTCGTTTACATTCGATTTTTAATACATAAGAGTGTTGAGTCTGTAAGTGAAATTTAGTTGCCATTTCGAAAGAAGGCCAACGCAGTTTTCGCAAAACGACAACGAATGGATATTTCCCCGACAAAGTTAAATTCCCAGAATACATACATATATGTACATATGTATGTATACCCTCTTGCTCGTCCTCCCTCTTACTATATTGCTTTTTCTTTTTCTTATTTTTTGAAGAAAAAAAATTCGTTATCACCCAAAATAGACATGGGGCAAGCAATCTGCGCAGCATTTTGCAGTAGTTCCCTTCCAACGGAGGCGCGTGGCAGTAATCAAATACATGCGTATACAGTAAAAAGAATCGGCTACTTGGTATAATTAGCTGTTTGAACACTTGCAATAGAGATAATAGAACAAATGACTATCAGTCTGGGTGGCATATTTGAATAGTAGTCCGAGCATATAGTAAATAGTTCTTTACTATAGAGCTCTAGACCTTAGTTAACGCTTATCATATGTCCAATAAAAGTTACTGGTATAAACAAGGCTAATTTAAAAGACCATAAAAAAAACGCCAGGCCGACAAAAATTCGCAGTCGATAAAATTGTTGAATTCATAGATAAAGGCACCCCTTAAGTAAGCTGGGGACATTTTTGCGGAATCTGTTTTGTGTCCCAAAAGAGAAAGCTGAAAAAAAACAACAATACATACAACAAAGACGAGCAAATTGCGAAAAAATAAACAAAACTAAGATATTAGATTAAAAATTCATTTTCCTTCAATTAGCAGAGTAATTAATTAGCGAGTTTTTGTTGCTATTGTTGTGTTGTTTTTTTTGCCAAGGGCAAGGCAAACGCTTAGATGTATTAAACAGATGATATTATCATTCGGATCACACGCTTTTGAGGCATGCAGACAGATACTTTCAATCGTTTAGGCCAATATAAACCAGGGCGGCGTTCGATACTAAATTTTAGTGAAAGACAACTGCGCAGTTTGAAAAGTATACAAAAATATATACCATACAAACAAACATACATATGTATGTATGGATGTATGGATGTATGTATGTATGTATATGCCAACAGTTTATGATTCGATGGGGCTTATAATGGGTCTCGGTTAAAAAACGAGAGAAGCAGACACAGACGCTGGTTTAGTGACGTCACAATTGGCTGGGGCAGCCCTAACAGAGACAGAGAGTGGAGACGCACACACAATTGATGGTTTTGGACTTTGACCTGGGGCCGGGGCTAGCATATGATTGAGAGCTGTTTAACGAATGATAGCAAGTAGATAAGAGTTTCGAGCAACGGAAATGATGTTTACACTACGAACAGACAATTTTTATCTGTCCAAATTAAACGACAGCTGATGCCTCCTAAACAAACACCACTCCACACCGACCCGAGAGCCGACCCAGACCAAAACAGAGAGTCAGATAGCAAGAAACATGTATACATACATACATACATACATATGTAGGAGCAACAGAGTCTCTTTCGATCGAGGGAGAACCGTAGTGATCGTCGTCTACATACGTTGTCGACGTCGTCAACAGCATCGTAGGCGATGGCTGATGAAACATTGCATCATTCAATGAGAGAGCAAGAAACACCAACACACACAAACACACACTAGCATTACCATGGCCTGGAACCACTTCTAATGAAAGTGACGCGTCTGGCAATTGAAGGTTGGCCCCCTTGTCTCCTGCCCCTGCAACCCCAGACCCCACAATCCCTGTCTCTGATGGAATCCCCTCTCCAAAAAAGAAAAAAAAAATATACGACACGCGAATCTTATTCGTTTGCTGCTTAAATCAAGTTTCTTAAGCAAAACTCTAAAAAAAAAAAAACAAAAGATATAAAAAAAAACCAAGCATAAAAACCTGCACAACCAGACAGAAGTCGACGAACAGCTGATTAGCTGGTTTTTTCTCTTACAGCAGCTGTGTGCCATGCATACTTAGAATGTCAAATTGTAGGTACAGTTGTGTTTGACACATTTAGTTTTTCTTTAAATATACATTTATTTTCTTTATGATTTTGGAATAAATGTTTATGAAATCAGGCTGTTTAAGCAAAACAAGATTGAAGGTAGTTGTACAATGGTAGGCTAGGTAGCTTCTATTCTATTTAACTTGAAATTATTTGAATATTTCTTTCGTTCTGCTCTTTCTTTCTCTAGGCTCACAGGTAATATATCACTGCAGAATTACCGTTTGGTTCTTCGACGTTCGCTCTCCGTGCAATATGGCAATGCGAAGGCTCTTACTGCCGATGTCCAGGCCTATGTGGAGAAATGTGCCAGCCTTTGTCAACCAGAACGCATACATATCTGTGATGGCTCTTTGGAGGAGAGCAAGTTACTTCAAGCACTCATGCTGAAGCAGGGAACAATATTGCCACTGCCAAAATATGATAACTGTTGGCTAGCCCGCACCAATCCAGCCGATGTGGCTCGCGTCGAGTCGAAAACATTCATCTGCACTGATCGCAAGGAGGAGACGGTCCCTGTGACTCCAAAAACCACACCCGGAACCTTAGGTAATTGGATCTCGGACGCCGATATGAAGGCGGCGATTGGGGAAAGGTTTCCTGGTTGCATGAAAGGACGTACCATGTATGTGATTCCATTCAGCATGGGTCCGGTGGGTTCGCCACTCTCCAAAATTGGCATTGAAATCACCGATTCCGCTTACGTTGTCGAGTCCATGAAGATTATGACTCGTGCTGGAGGTCCTGTGCTAAACGAACTTCAGAAGGGAGATGGTAAATTTGTCAAGTGTTTGCATTCGGTGGGCACCCCAAAGAGTGGAGAGCAAGCCCAAGCCTCCTGGCCATGTGATCCGGAGCGCACAATTATCCTGCATAAGCCCGCTGAGAATGAGATCGTCTCATATGGCTCTGGCTATGGTGGCAACTCGTTGCTGGGCAAGAAGTGTTTCGCTCTGAGAATTGGCAGCACCATTGCCAAGCGCGAAGGTTGGCTGGCCGAACACATGCTGATTATGGGCTTGACAAATCCACAGGGAAAGAAGATCTATGTGGCTGCTGCATTCCCATCGGCCTGCGGCAAAACCAATCTGGCTATGATGAAGCCAACTCTGCCAGGCTACAAAGTGGAGTGCGTGGGCGATGACATTGCCTGGATGAAGTTCGATTCTCAGGGCGTACTGCGGGCCATCAATCCGGAAAATGGTTTCTTTGGTGTTGCTCCAGGCACGTCACGATCCACAAATCCCATTGCCACGGACATGATCTTAAAAAATACGGTCTTTACGAATGTGGCCTCAACCTCAGATGGCGGTGTCTATTGGGAGGGCATGGACGCTTCGGAACTATCTAATGTTACGGTCACCGATTGGCTGGGCAAACCATGGTCCAAGGACTCGGGCAAGCCAGCTGCTCATCCTAATTCCCGCTTCTGCACTCCCGCCGCTCAATGCCCCATTATCGATGAGGCTTGGGAGGATAGTGCAGGAGTACCGATCTCAGCTATACTCTTCGGGGGCCGCCGACCTTCCGGGGTCCCGCTAGTGTACGAGGCCCGTGACTGGAGCCATGGCATTTTCATTGGAGCTGGCATGAGGAGTGAAGCTACTGCAGCGGCTGAGCATAAGTCAAAGGTTATCATGCACGATCCCTTCGCCATGCGTCCCTTCTTTGGCTACAATTTCGGTAATTATCTATCCCATTGGCTGTCTATGGAGCAAGAGGGACGACAAATGCCGAAAATCTTCCATGTTAACTGGTTCCGCAAGGGCAGTGATAACAAATTTCTTTGGCCTGGTTTTGGCGACAACTCCCGTGTTCTCGATTGGATCTTCCGACGTGTGCAGGATGAAAACTGCTACGAAGAATCGCCAATTGGTCGGTTACCCAGCAAAGCTGCCTTAAATATTTCTGGCCTCGAAAACCAGATAAATCTCCAGGAACTATTTGAATTGCCAAAAAGTTTCTGGGAACAGGAAGTTGCGGAGATTGAGAAATATTTCACAGAGCAGGTGGGCAACCATTTGCCTGAGCAAGTGACCCAGCAGCTTGCCGAACTAAAGGCGCGTGTAGCCAACATGTGATGAAGTGTGTTCCATAGGTTATTTTCTAATCATAGATTTAATTGCATAATATAAAAACAAAGAGAAAAATTTAACAACAAATTTTGATTTCTGATTTCTGGCTGAATAAAATTGGGCGGGCGTGACAAAAATGCCTTATCAATTGATGGGGACCCAGAGGCCTGTCCATAAACAAGTTTATATAAATCCACAATTAACCTCTCTGTGCAAATTATCAGCCCTGAACTGGAACAAAAACAAGCAAATAAAAAAAAAAATGCCAAACAATAAAATAAACTTTATTAAAAGAACAGGGTTCCGTAGATCGCTGGAAAGTGAAGTCAGCCGAGCCTCTTTCGGTTGCCAAGGACTGATAAGAACCACCAAAAAAACAAGAAACAAAAAAAATATATGGTGTGATTACAATTGAAGAACAACAAAACGAAGAAATCGGATGACACGAAAAAGAGTTACCAAAGAAAAAACAAGTAAATTGAATCAAACTTTAAGACTTTTAATCAATGTTATTTTAAATTTTAAATAAAGATTCGGGTCGTAGCCCCAGTCCCTAATTCCGGTTCGTTCTATATTTAGAAGACCCTTTTAAGAAGGCAGCTCAGAGGCTCGTCGCCAGTGATAACCCGCAATTCTACATTGATTTAGAAATATATTGATTCAATTTAGATTATATTTTCTCAGCTGTACAACCGATTTTGTTGTCTATTGACGTCAGTAACAAGTAAATTTAACTCATCAAAACGCGCGAATTTTTCTGTCGATGATGTGCTAATTAGACTGATGGGCGGGTTGGGGAAAGAGAAGTACGTACCAGGAGCTCTCAATCTTTGAATCTGTGAGCTCAGTCTGCGTCTGAGCAATTAACGACGATGATGAAGATTATCAGGCCCAACTAGAAAAACAAGTCCATAGTTTATAAATAAACATATTCGCATATACCAAAAAAATAAATTAAAAAAAATATATATAAAACAAAAGCAAGATTGAAACACGAGCCAGACTCAATTGAATGCGGGGAAATAAGTAAAATGAAAAACTGGCCATCATTCTCTCCATACCAGTCTGGACTAGTTGTCCAGTCCTTCAAGGTTGAGCGACAATCCCTTTTTTAGGTCTGGGTCAAGTGAATGGTAACTGGATTCATAACGGTCGCTGCTAGATATAGTAGCCACTTTCCATCGGCCAGGGAAACCTTCATTTCTCCTTCTACGCTTTCATTATAGTATGAACATATGTATATAGAACACATGATCAGCATTTGGATACTATTCTTGGATGGGGTACAAAGAACATGAAAACACCGGCAAATGTCACATGAATGGCGGCAACTGACCATGGCCTCCATCTTGGGGTGTGGAGACTTGATCATCACGCATTCTATATAAATATATATATCTTTATCCGTCACAAGTTTTCACTTTTTGGCATTCTGACAATCGTTTATATATTAGGAATCTTATTCCTCGCCCGATTCCTCATGTGATGAGATGGAGGCGTAGGTGTAGGCGTAGATGGGCGCGTGTAGAGGCTCTCACGCAAAATAAGAGTGTCACATTGACGTAAAGCAACGACTTTGTGGTATCCTCTACCAAGTAGGCCTGTTACTAATAATCATTATGATTACCAATTCATAAAACTGACTTTATGTTTCACATCATTCTTAGAAGATCATATTCTTTAATCCTTGTTTAGGTTCGTTAGTGAGAATAAATAATTTAGAATTATTATTATTGCCATGGGAACAAACCGATTATTGACTGTACATGTAAAGGATTAAAAGTACTTACTTCTACCTGCAATTTGGAATATTTTCTTCTCATGGGGTATAAAAAGACACCGAATATACATACACACATGTTCTATGGGCAAAGCCTTCTTTCTACATACACGTATATGCACAGCTGCCTGAAAACCGCACCCAAAACAAAATTCAACTGGTTTCTCCCACAACTATTGTACGCTACTTTTGCCAAAATACAAACCAAAAAAAATATATGTTAAACGTTAACTAATAAGAGCATAAACATTATAATTAAATTAACAAACAATAACAATATCAACATGAAGAACTGCAGGGACGGCAGACCCAATGACGATTGTTTATCAATGCGATTGCTTCGAAAATCAGCCTAGAAAATACGACAAAACAAACAGACGCCTGTTGCCAAGAGGTTTTCATCTCCCCCACTCCTCCACTACCTACTTATAAGTAGCCTGCACTGATGCCCCGTACCCCTGGGACCGCACTGTCCCAGTTCCCTGTTTGAGCGGTGAAAAACCAAAACAACTGGCGAGCCTCCATACAATGGCCAATCAGCGAGCCTGCAGTTTGACCCTCTCGCTCATAAAAACGACCAACAAAATACACAGACACACATACACACATAAACCAGATGATCGGTATTCAACGATCGTTGTAGTCGTAGCGTCACACCACCGACCCGAACCCCCACTCACACATATTCTAGTCTTATCGACGAACGACGCGAGTCGCTGGCACTGGCACTACGAGTTGGGAAGCGTATAAAAGGCCGCACTGCTAGACAGTTGGCATCAGTTACTCGTGTTCAGAGTAAATGGAAAGATCAAGTGAAGAATTTCATTTCAGTGGTCTGAAAATCAAATTGATGTTTGACAAAAAACTTTGGAAGAACATATGAAAGCAACGTTTGAATAAAATAAACACACAATAAAAAAAAAACACAACCCACCAAATAAAGAAATCAAAATACCAACAAGAAATAATTGTGATAATTCCATTTGTGATAACTAAATCAAAAAAAAAAAAGTCGTGCAAAACACAATTTCCACGATATCTAACAGATAAATAAACACTAGAAAAAAAATCAATAATATTTGATTCCAAAGGTTTTAATTTAATAATTTTTTGAAAGAAATAAATAAAAAATACAACAAAATGCCTGAACTCATCGAACAAAGCAAAATTATGTAAGTAAAAAAAAAAGTTGCCACGCACAGCCAGACCAATTCCTTCCCCTTCACTATTTCCCCCTGCCACACACACACACACACACACACAGTCAGTTGTGTATATGCCCCATGTTATGCGAATGCAAAAGAGAAAAATTTTTCCACAATTTGTGGCAAAGAAAAATGAAAAAGCATGAATGCATCTCTTTTAAAAATTCTTTGCTCAACCAAAATATTTTCCACAATTTTCCCACCTTCCCACCTATGAAATTTTATTGCAGTTTAACAGTTACCATAATTTCCATTTCTTTTTTTCTTGATTCTCCCCATTAGCTCTGGCAATGTCTGCGGTCTGCCACAGTTGCATAAGCTCCGCCAGGACAATTGCGGCCTTTATAGCCACATTCGTGGTATTCCCATCTCGTATGGTGATGCCAACTTATTAACTGCCGGAGTCCGCAGTTTTGTGGAGGAAGGCATTGCTCTATGCCAACCCGATCAGGTGCACATTTGTGATGGTAGTGAACAGGAGAACAAGATCCTGATCAAGTCCATGTTGGAGGCTGGCACCATTGTTGCCTTGCCCAAATATGAGAACTGCTGGTTAGCCCGTACCAATCCCTCTGACGTGGCCCGTGTGGAGTCACGCACCTTCATCTGTACGGAGGAACGCGAGTCAACCATTCCCACACCCAAGGAAGGAGTCAAGGGTACTCTGGGCAACTGGATTTCACCAGTGGATATGGAGGCAGCCATTCAACAACGTTTCCCCGGCTGCATGAAGGGACGCACCATGTTTGTGGTGCCCTTCAGCATGGGTCCAGTGGGTTCGCCACTCTCAAAAATTGGCATTGAGCTGACCGATTCCGCTTATGTGGTGGCCTCCATGCGCATTATGACACGCATGGGAGCTGCTGTCCTTCAGCAGTTGGCCAAGAAGGAGGAATTTGTCCGCTGTCTGCATTCAGTTGGCACTCCAGCCAACGGACAGGTAGAGCAGTCATCCTGGCCATGCGATCCAGAGCGCACAATCATCCTACACAAACCCGCTGAGAACTTGATCGTCTCATATGGCTCTGGCTATGGTGGCAACTCGTTGCTGGGCAAGAAGTGTTTCGCTCTGAGAATTGGCAGCACCATTGCCAAGCGTGAAGGTTGGCTGGCCGAGCACATGCTCATTCTGGGCATCACCGATCCTAAGGGTGTGAAGAAATACATCACCGCTGCCTTCCCTTCGGCATGTGGTAAGACCAACTTAGCCATGTTGAACCCCTCGCTATCCGACTACAAAGTAGAATGCGTTGGCGACGACATTGCCTGGATGAAGTTCGATGCTCAAGGTGTGCTGCGTGCTATCAACCCGGAGAATGGTTTCTTTGGTGTTGCTCCTGGAACATCGATGGAGACAAATCCCATTGCCATGAACACCGTGTTCAAGAACACCATCTTCACCAATGTGGCTTCCACTTCAGATGGTGGCGTCTTCTGGGAAGGCATGGAGAGCAGCTTGGCTCCCAATGTCCAGATCACCGATTGGCTAGGCAAACCCTGGTCCAAGGACTCGGGCAAACCTGCCGCTCATCCTAATTCCCGCTTCTGCACTCCCGCCGCTCAATGCCCAATTATTGATGAAGCCTGGGAAGATCCTGCTGGTGTGCCCATTTCAGCTGTGCTTTTTGGAGGCCGTCGTCCAGCTGGTGTTCCCCTTATTTATGAAGCCCGCGACTGGACTCATGGTGTCTTCATTGGCGCTGCCATGAAGAGCGAGGCCACAGCTGCAGCAGAGCACAAGGGAAAGGTAATCATGCACGATCCCTTCGCCATGCGTCCCTTCTTTGGCTATAACTTTGGTGACTACGTGGCCCACTGGCTAAGCATGGAGAAGCGCGGACAAGTACCAAAGATCTTCCATGTCAACTGGTTCCGTAAGAGTGCTGAGGGCAAGTTCATGTGGCCCGGATACGGTGAGAATTCACGCGTCCTCGAATGGATTCTGCGCCGTGTCAATGGTGAAGCTTGCTTCAAAGATTCCGCAATTGGACATATTCCCGCTGATGGATCCCTTAACCTGAACGGCATGAAGGAACAGATCGATGTTGAGCAATTATTCTCACTGCCCAAGGACTTCTGGCAGCAGGAGGCGGAAGAAATTCGCAACTACTTTGAGTCACAGGTGGGCAAGGATCTGCCAGCCAGCATCTACAAGGAGCTGGAGCAGCTCACCAGCCGCATTGCCAATTTGTAAATAGAAAAAGAAAAAAAACTACAGCAGCAGCTATACAAGATGAGAATTTATTTACGACATCTTTACCCGCCTATCCATCCCTCGTTTCCAACATACACATCTATATATATATTTACACCAATTATATATATCCATATATATACAAACACGCTCTATATCCAATCCTGATAATCCTTTACATAGTCGTTTCTAATAGCATTTAAGAAGACAAACTTCCCAACCTATTTATTTTTTAAGCCATTTATTAAGTTTAACTTTAAGATGAGATTATAGAAAGAAAAAAACTAAAACAAAAAACTGATAAAAAAGAATAAAACAAAAAAACTTTTATATACATAAAATAAATTATTCAATCTTTTCAATGGGAACGGGGATAAATTCAAGTAATATATGACATATAAATTATATAATTAGATATTCAAATATTATATCTACTTGGACTGGCATGTTATTCTTTGTTTTCTTTTAATTAGTAAGAAATGTTTAGTTTTGAGGATTCTATTTTTAAAGATGTGCTAATCAGATTTAGCAATGAAATAAAAGATTTTGCTCAGCCTTTTTATAATAAACAATTCTATTAGACCTTTATTAAGTTCAGTTGGATTATTTTATACGCAGTACTCTACAGAAGGATCTTTGTATTGAAAGTGACAAAAAAGTAAATAAGATATTTTCTACTGGTTTTTTTTATTAAGACTTCACGACCAATTAAAAAACATGCCACGTGAGGAGGCTAAAGAGACTTCATATCAATAATGAGAACATCAGATGTCCATCTTAATCAAACAATTAGTAGAAAACAATCGCAATATATCATTCACAATAAGAAATATTTTATAAACACAAACTATAAAATTTAATTTTTAATTTTTTAAATTCTTAATTTAATTTAAGATTTTTCTTAAACTTTAAACTACTTTTCTTAAATTTAATTCATCCACTGCTTTATATATCAACTAATTGTTTCCACTTCACTGGCAATTGCCAAGAATTGTAATTGGCAACCCGATGGTCATATTATATCACAATTAGCTAACATTAAAAGACCACAAACAGTTTACTATAATGAAGATTACGGATGAGTAAATCTCGCTGAACTAAAGCTTTTGGAAAAGTCGACTAAGCCACATCAATTCGTTTAAGCCAAAGTTCTGTCAAGTAAATACATTGTGCGGATCCCTTTCAGGTAACAAGAAATCGCATTGTTGCATGCCTTCGGTTTGGTTTTGCATTGAGCGCCGCTACCTGTGTTCCAGTCCTTCCAGTTAACATAAAAGCTTTCACTTTTTGAAGCTTTCCGAGTAGTTGTTGTTGTTGTTGTTGCTGCTGCTGCTGCCATTGTTGGTGGGGATACCAAAACTCAGACGAGTGGCCATTGGAGCCACAGTTTAGCTCGAGCAGCGTTGGCGGCAGCTTCGTGCTTCGATGCTTTTGGCTTAAACCGACGGTGGCGGCGGCATCGACGAACGGCAGCGGCATTAAAAGCGGAAACGGAAGTGCAGGACATATGTACAGGCATACATACAATCTATAGTGTGAACTGTGCAAACTGTTGCTCATTGTGGCATTTTGGACAGCAAAGACAGAGAAAGAAAAAGTGGGGTAGTGAGTGAGCAAGAGAGATAGAAAGCGTAAATCGAGTGAAAGCGGAAAACGCAATTAAGACAATTAGCAAAGTTCTGCAGCCAACCAATAAAAACGAATTTTGGCAAAGAAAAAAACAAACAAAAAGAATTATAGAAATTGTGGGAAAAATGGTAAGGATTAAATAGTTAAGTCTTGGACATTGAATAGGTTTATATTGTATATGTATATATATATATATATGTATGTGTGTTGTGTGTAGAGCAAGTCTAAGCTGCGATTTGACATGTTGATTTATGCGTTGTCGCCCTCTCAGTCAGTTTAGTTCACATTGTAGCTGGGATTACGAATGTTGTTGTCGTTGGCACTTGTTGCGCTTGCAGGACACTCGCTTAATTGCTAATCCTCGCGCGCCCAGACGCCTCTAATTACACGTAAGTTTACCCTCGCCCTTCCCTTCGTTACCGCTACCACCAATCATGCCCTCTGGCCAAATGACGCAAGTTGGCCAGCATTTAAAATACCAAATTGCCCAAGGGGAACCACAACGAACAGCAGGTCACTTAATATGCCATCAACATGAGATTTGCACAAATGGCAAAATGCCTCAACCAAGAATTATGTGTTGCAATAAAATCAATGGCGGGGGGAGGAACAGGAGCAGAAGGACCAGAAGGAGAAACTGGCCACTGACAGAGATGGCTAGTAGTGGCTAATGACTAAGTTGCGACGTGACTTTTGCAAAGATTTGTAATTTGCTGTTAGCCATTTCATTTCAGTTTTTTTTTTCTCTTCTTTTTCGGGGCTGGCCAAGTGGCCCTCCTAGTTAGGCTATGGTTTCTGTTCTCTTTCTCTTGCTTGTCTGTTTTTTTTTCTCCTTCTCCTTCTGCTATTTGCCCTTCTTCATGTTTTTTCCTTTGCTTTTGCTTTTCTTGGCAAGTATATAAATTGTTTGATCTTAAGTGTTTTATGGACTTTTCTTGTTTGTGTGTTATTTTTACAACTGTGCCATACACACACACACACAGACTGACGGCGAAGGGCATTGGGTAAATATTTATGCTTGTGTGTGTGTGGGTGTGAAAGATGTGTGTGCGAGTGTGTATTTAACGGGTGCAGGCCATGTAATTAAGTAAAGTTTACTAAAAAGGGTTGCCCCCGCGCACCAAAGTTAATGACCCGGGTCATTTTTCATTGCTGTTGCTTTTCTCGTTACACACTCACGCACACACACAACAACAACGACTTAAAGTAGGAAGTAAGTTTAGGTCAAAGACATTTCAACTTTTTTTTTTCTTTTTGTATTCGCTTATTTCTTTATTTCTCTTTGTTCCATTTGGCAGAAGCCATAAACTTGATTAAAAAAAAAAAGGTAGCAAAAACAACAACGAAAAGAAGACCTTTCCCTTGCACAACCCCTTACCCGGAGAAACCTTTCAAATATGCAAAAAGCTAAATCAAACATAAAGCCAAATTTTATGCATAACAAATCACACACATAATAAAATCCAAATCCAGTCAAAATGATTGAAAAATTCTTCATCGTTTTTATACACTAAGTCGAGAGAAAGTATTTATATTTTATCCTTCAATTTGTAATACACAAAAGAAATTATTTTTCGCACATACAGACATCATTACATATATTATTTCTTTCACATTAAATGTTTATTTATTGTATATATACGAGTATTAGAGAAAAGCCGCTGTTCAGTATTTAAAGAAGACTTTGTGCTTCTATTGATAAGTTTCTAGCTAACGGGTATACCACACATGAGGTGACTGACATTGTGAGCTTTGATCCCCTTCCTTCGCCGAATTCTCAAATAGTTAAAACCTTGAAGGAGTGGCATGGCGAAGGCAAAGTCTGCTGATGAGACAACTGGGAAAAGACAACTCGCAATAGCTAAATTTATGTTTTGCTTTTGAATCCTGCTTTTAACCTTAAGCTAGAAACTTTAATATTGTTTATAATACCCCTGTGAGACGAGTTTAGTATATTTTATATAAACTAATATATAGAAAATATTTTTTTTATATATAAAAATGTATTTTTCAAACTTCAAAAGGAATCTATTATGTATATTAATATATAAAATTTTTTCTCATGTCCGAAAAAGAAGATTTAATTTGGCTTTCACAAAGGATTGAATGTAAGAAAAGTAAATCTGCATTTTTTTTAGTCGAACATTTATTTAACGAAGATAAACAATCTAATATAATTCTGCAAAATTGAGAAAACTTATTTGACTCATTTAAAATGTTTAAATAAAATAATTTTTTGAATAAAGTAAAAATTATAATTGATATATAATGGATTTAAAATCCTTTTTCATGTTCTAGTGTAGCTGATATTCGACTAATTCATATATGCATATTCTTAAATGAACATTTTTCAAGGGTAAAGCAACCTTCACTTCCAATATGAATACACTGAACTTGGCCGTGGCCTTTTTTTCATTCTTTTTGTCATTTTCGACAATTTTATGTAATTTGAATCAGATTTCAGATTGCAAAAATTGTAACAATTATTATCATGTAGTCAAAGCCTGCCATTCATGTTCATTTTCCCGGAATTCTGGTTTATTGCCAGAAATTTAATGAACACACACGTACACACACACTTATACACATGCACACATACATGCAATCACAATAAGCTGAACCAAAGCTCCCTTGACTACCAATTCATCTTCTTCTGTTCGTCATGCATAGACAATTCCATAAATGTATGTATATATACATAATGCCAATGCAAACTGAATGACCAGTTGAATGTCAGTGTCGAAGGGAAAGTCTATTGATTTGCTGCCTCTCTGCAGATTTTCGCACGAAACAAATTGATGAAAGCCAACGAGAGATAGGAATAGGGATATGAACTGACACAGATAACGAAATGTTAGTATGTAGAAAGCGTAAGGTGAGCTCTGGACCCGACGGCGAACAGTCTTCTATAAAAAAAGAACACAATTTTATGAATATTTTTTTTCAGGCTCTGTTTCGATAACTAAGTTCTTCTCCCACTTGGTCGTTGGTCGGTTTGATTGGTTGCGGTGGCAACAGGCCGCGGATGTTACGTGCTTCTCGGTAAAACACATAAGGGGAAACAAAATAGCTAAAAAGAAAAAAAACCAAAACAAAACAAAGACTAACTCATCTGAATGCGGACTAAGTTATACCCTAGAAATTACTCATAATGGCGAAACTTTTAAGTCAATCTTTGATTCCAAGTTATATAGCTTTTAATATTATGTCCAATCTTTACTAATGAATATTATGGTAATCATTAATATTTCCATTTCGAAGATTTATATTCGGAAATGGAACCAGGTCGGTTTACTTTGACTGCTGTCAAAAATGTTTCACAAACAATTGTCTGTAATAAATATTTTTGCAAATTTATTTCTGTGTCGAATGCTTTTTCTTCACATATTAATGATTTATGGTAAAATATTTAAAATTTAAAGCGGATATGTATTTTAGAGAAATTGGCAATTACTTTTCATTTCATCGACTTAACGGAAAAAACAATTTGAATCGCAATAATTCATTCGATTTTCGGAATAAGGAAAGATGTCTCCATTTCACATCCGACGAAACTAGCTCGAATTTCGTAAACGGGAAATGGTCTCTTCTTATTTAAGAAAAGTTTCGACCATAGCATTTTCCACTTATATCGAACTTTTCTTTTGTGGAGAAGGAAAGCTTGCATGTTTATAGGGTGTTCACAACCAACAGGTATGACTGCAAGATATACCACAGTCCGCATTTCACATTATTTGCTTTACAATATGGACACGTTCCCCTGCTTATGTGTGTGTGTGTGTGTTTTTGTTTGTATTCGCGAATGTGTATGTGTGTGTAAGGTTGTGTGGGTGCTATTTGTATATACAATATAGATAATGGCCAGCAGGTCAGACGTGAGCAATGCGAACGAGGCGACAAACAGTTGAGTGTCTCATTTCGACCCAAACAGACATCGGGAGGGACCCCATATTTCCACGTGTGTGTTTGTGTCCGTGAGTGTATCCGTGTGTGTTTGTGTGTGGGGAATTCACAAAGAAAACCAACAAGAACAATGACATGACAAAAGTAAAACAAAAAAAAAATGAAGCAAGCAAGTCGTCCCTGCCGACATTGAGTATACCCTGTACCAAGTAAAAGTACCCCATAAAGTCAAAAATAATCAAAATCGCTATCAATTTACGAAAAAAATTCTCTTAGCATGCACTGCTTGCCATACAGCAACACTGCACTGCTTGCCATGCAGCAACAGCGAACGCATGCTATCTCGCTCACACTTAACAGCCCATTTTGCATGGGGCGTTTCAGTACAAAACGGAAATAAGTATATCTCCGATAATTATTGTCCGATTTCGGTCAAATTCGGTCAGCTAGTGCATTTTGGCTATATTAATGTGCATGCCAAATAAGAATACGATATGTTTAATATTGCCCTAGTTATAGGTTTTTCCCAAATTGCGGGGGCGGAAGTGGGCGTGGCAAAAATTTGAAACAAACTTAACCTGTCTACACAACAGACGGATGTTGACACCAAATTTGGTTGCTCTAGCTCTTATAGTCTCTGAGATCTAGGTGTTCATACGGACGGACGGACAGACGGACGGACAGACGGACATGGCTCAATCGACTCGGCTATTGATACTGATCAAGAATATATATACTTTATGGGGTCGGAAAATTCTCCTTCTGCCTGTTACATACATTTTAGCGACTTTAATATACCCTTTTACCCTATGGGTACAGGGTATAAAAAGGACAAGAGGAAAACAAGAATTGTTCCGTGTAAGTGATGCTTTCATGGTGCTTTAGAAAAATACTCCACAGAGAGAAATACAGGTGGATAGAGAAGGACGTGGTGGACTGGGGTGGGTGGATAACTATCATAAAACTAGAGTGGTCTATCGGTAACTGGGGGGTAGCTTAAGAATAAAATCGTTGGACTTTGTTTAGTTCAAAACTATAGACAGTAAATGATGTCAATCAAAGTTTTAGATGAAGATGAAGATTGAGATGACATCGAATGTTAGAAAATTGGTTCAATCACATCAATCATAGGACAAGCTCTTATAAGTAGGCAACATTTAATGAAAGAGGGGAAGAAAGAAAAATATAAATCTTTTTCTTTCTTTCGCTCTCTCTCTCTCTTTAAAGTTAGTCTTTAGCTGCCTTAACACTTGTCGAACAGAATCTGGTTTGGCAACTTTTCTAATTCTAATTCCCCCCGTTCAAAACTTGATTCTGCAAAATCCCTCTAGTCTCTCTTGAATCTCAACATAGAACTTGCATCAGTGAAGCGGAGGCGTGGCATTGCCACTTTGTTTTAATATTAACTTTTCTGCAAAACAACCAGAGACAGAAGGAAACTTTTGCATAAGCTAAGACACAAAGAGAGCGTGTGAGAGAGAGGGTGAGAGGCGGAGTAATGTGTGTAACAAAGTGCTTATGGCTAAACATGGCAGCATGGGAGAGATGGGGCATTGAGTAGGTATAGAGAAAGTGTGTGGCAGGGGGAAGGGGGGGTGGGGGGGTAGCCACTTATGCCGCCAGCTTATAGAAACGAAACACACATTTAATAATAATTTCCAGGGCAAATAGAACACTCTTCCTCTTCCATATCAACGAGCATACACACACACTCACAAAGACACACACACACACACACACATTGAGATAGAATTTCCCTTGGGGCGTGGTTAACCGCCCATCTTTTGAGGTTTCATTTGTAGGTTTTTCATTATTTTGATTAAATAAAGATAAAACCATAAATTATGTTGACTTTGTGGCCATTTAGGATGAAGTTGGCCAGTGACTTACAATAAGGGGACGGGCGAATGAGGGGTAGGGTAAGGAGCATGAATAATGGTCCATATCCATGATATTTACACATGAGTTGACCCAGCCATCTTTCATCAGAAAAAACAGCAGCAGCAACAGCAGCAGAAGCAACATTGAAAATGGCCCAACAACAACGCAGCTGGGATGAGGGAGCTGTCGGAGGGTCTGGATATGGTCATCCTCATTCTCAGCACTCGCAGCATCATCACCACAAGACCCCAGCTAGAGCTTCCAGCAATCCATTGCCCTACAAGGGAGCCACTCCCAAGTCGCCAAGGTGAGAAGCTAGGTCCACGAAACAGAAATTTCGTTTCATCATGTTTGATATCATATGTTTCACTCCAGGAGCACCTATCATCCCGCCCATCCACCGTCCGTGTATGCCACACCCACCACTTGTAGCCAAAGTGGACCACGCAGTCCTGGTTATGGTTATGGCAGTAGTCCCAGAAGTCCCAAAATCACCACCACCTATGCCAATGATAGTTGCGATGATGCGAGCAGCTCCACCCCCAGTTCTTACTATCAAACGCCTACTTCGGGCTCAATGGATGATTCATCGTCGCTGCTCAGTGGTCATAATACAGCTCGTAGTCCTTGCAAATCCCCTTGCAAGTTTGTCTTTGATGCCATTAGTCCAAGTCCTGAAATGGAGCACAATGCTTTGGGTAAGAAATTTGAATACTACGAGCCCATTTCGCCAGATGATGGAGCCATTTACTATGAATCGCCCAGTTCACCTCGTCGTCAGGGCTCGACAAAGAAAATGCTAAGGAATAAAACAGTTCTAGAAGAGCTACCGCAAGTGACCACAACGGGTGTGGGAGCAGTGGGTGGAAATCAGGGATGTCAGGGCAAACGGCGACGTGATGAGTGGGAACTGCCCGTCATCACCAAATTGGATGCAAGGTGTCTTAATTCAGTCGCTTCTGGTGGCACAGGCGCTACTTACTTTAACCTGAAACGCGATTCCTGTGTCACTGAGTGCACTCAGTTATCAATGGAGTCCGGTGAAACTGGAACCCAGCATACGACAACAACTAGCTTTAGCTATACGGATCCCGAGCCGTGCAATTCCAGTGCAAGTGGTCTCCAATCGTCGCATCGTCAACGTCGTCATGCAATCAATATAACATCAAATCCGGGTTATCAAGTACTCCACAGCTCTCACTCTACCCTGGATCGCACCTGTTCGGATAGCGTAGTGTCTTTACGATATCACCGCAAGTCCACCAGTGATCTTACCCAGGACGCTGAACATGAACTAAGCGGATGTAAGCCACAGAAACCACAGAAACGAGATCAAGCGCAGGTGGAGTACAAACCTCGCCGACGAGGCAGCTCTAAGGGTGGCCTGGCATATTTGGCCAGTCGTCGCAGTTCACGAGAGTCAATGAAGAGCGCCTGTTCGAACACTTCCATTTTTTCCAATGACGACATTGGACCATTAGCCTTCCAGAGCTCAAATCGGGGACGTCAGCGTAGGACTTCAAATTTTTTGGAGTTACCTGTGCCGGATCATATACGCCCGCGCGTCTGCTCTCTACCCGAACGCCCCTACAACCCACGTGCCAGCGATGATCTCTATCGTCTGCGCCACTTTTCTATCAGTAAGGGCAATGTGGTCAATTGCGGAGATTCGATAATATCCCGACGTTCACGGAGCAATACCAGTGTGAATTCCACCAATAGTCGGGCCAGTGAACGTTCCCCCTTTGAGGGCAGCTGCTGTGGGGCTGGTTATGCCAATGTTGATTCCCTGCCCGCCTCACCGGATGAATCGGAAAATCAGGAGCCACCACCGCCGCCTCGTTATCGTGTGGTAATGCTCGGCGACGCTGGAGTGGGCAAAACAGCTTTGGTCAATCAATTTATGACATCGGAATATATGCATACCTACGATGCCAGTCTAGGTAAGTTGTTGTTAAGAGAAGGCTCTTGTGTGGGATCGCAGTAAGTAGACTAACCCTTAGCTGGAACCTGATCCTTAGCATCCCAGCTGACACACTTGCGTCTTTAGAGTTTAATTTTGATCTGAGTTTTAGACGATGAGTTTGGTGAAAAAACGGTCAGTGTCCTGTTGGACGACGAGGAATCTGAAATGGTGTTTATCGACCATCCCAGCGTTGAGATGAGCGTGGAGAATTCACTGTCGACCTATGAACCACATGGCTGTGTGGTGGTCTTCTCTGTGGTAGATAAGGGCTCATTTCGCAATGCCGAGGAAATCATCAATTATCTGTGGCAAGAGAATTACACTAAGGACAAGGCTGTCATCCTAGTGGGTAATAAGGCGGATTTGGCTCGTGCCCGACTTATCACATCACAAGGTAACAAGAAAATGTCCCCCTGCTTCCCCATATTTCTTGCTCTTAATTATGATGGCTTGATTTCATTTGCTCCTCTCATTCCCATTCCACTTTTGCTCGTTTCTCATTTCATTTTTGCCGCCTCCAGAGGGCAAAACATTGGCTGCCTCACGCGATGCCAAATTTATTGAGACTTCCAGCGGCATACAGCACAATGTCGATGAGCTGCTCGTCGGCATATTGAAACAGGTGAGTAACTCAATTGGGTGGTCTATCGAAGGGGGAGTTGTGTTTAAGGGGTTGCGGTTATTTAGGTTAGGTGCGAAATACACGCAACGACTCATTGATGCATGCGAAAATTGTTCAGGAAATAAGCTAAATGGTTTTTGGGGGTGGTAGTCAATTGGATTGGGTTTGGTCATAGATTGGTTTGGGTTACCATTTGCTTCCGTATCGACTCACTATTTAATGAAAATTGAGCTGTGAGTGATTTAACCGACATTGCGGTCAAATTATAACCATTAAAGCAAGTCGTTAGCCTAGACTAGATTTATGGTTTAACTTTAAAATTCATTTTGCAGATGCGTCTCAAGGAAGTAAGAGAGAAGAAAGCTACCTCATCCAAGATGAAAACCTCACGCACTCACATATCTTTGCATCTGGCCAAGGAGATACTACAAAAAATTTGTCTAAGTGACATTTCTAAATCGAAAAGCTGTGAGAATCTTCACGTGCTTTAAATCAAAAAGAGCTAAAGAAAACTATTTTGCTAGAATTATATATATATACCCTACATAGATGCAATATATATATACATATATATATACTTGGAGGCTTGTTGAAAACCTTTGTCAATGTCATTGTCTTCTCTCTTAAAAAAACCAAAACGATTTATTTATTATAAATGTGCAACAAAGGCAGACAAGAAAAGGGAGAAGCCAAAGGACACGCATAGCCATCTCTTTTGTGGTTCGGCCATGAGATATTCTCAAGTGAAAAATGTTGTCTTTCGTCTTGACCACAAGTCATTGGCAGTGGTCAGGCCTACAACGACAACCACAACAACGACTACGATAATTCGTTTGTTTATGGCGGATGTTTTGATTAGCTTATCAGCAAACGGAATGTGTCTGGCCCCAGACGCACCTACACGAAGGCCGGACCGGACCAGGGCCTCGTCTGATAAGCCCAAAAGGGGGCGGGTGACCCAGAGACGCGTGTCTAGCCCAAAATAAGAAAAAGAGGGAGGCACGGCATAAATATCACACATATTTATATAAACTTATATATACATATATACCGATTGATGTTAAAGTCTACAATAAAACTTATATATATATTTATTTATATGTATGTATGTATAAATGTGTTCTCAATTCCAAAGAAAAAAAAAAAAAACAAATTAAGCTGTCAATTGAATAACAAAAAGAAATTTAGAAATGCTTGATTCAATGTTAAAGAAATAAATATATAGAGATATATGTACGTATGTATCAAAAGAATTATATTGATAAGCATAGACAAACATATATTTATATTTATTTTCTGCTATGTGAAAAATCTCTTCCAAAAGAAAATTGACGAAAATCTCATATCGGAATGACTGTTGAATGTTGACTGTTGTTATATCTAAGCCATAATCAAAGTTATATATTTATATATATATACCAAATAAATAGATAAATATTTGTATGTCCTTTCTCTGAACTCATACGCTTATACTATATATTAAAATATCTGAGGATGAACTTTCAAACTCAGCAAAACTAAGACAAGAACCTTAACTTAAGCTATAACTATTTTCATATGCAAACTTACACTTTAAGAGGAAATTGGAAAATGCGAGAGAGAAAATGAAAGGGAAATTTGATACCAGGCTAAAAAGTGCTTATAAACATATATATATCATATATGCAAGTTATATATATGTAAAGTAAATGGGGTGAGTAGGAGTTTTGAAAACACTTAACTAACAGCAAATGTACTCATGTTTGCTTTTCGGTGCCTCTTCCCCCAACCCACTCAACCCCTTTAGACCGCTGCTATTGGCCCAACTGCTGCATCATACAATTCATGTTTTCGAGTGCACTTTATCATTTGAAAATTTTGGTAGACAATCACACACACAGACACACTCAAATACAGAAGAGGAGAAAAACTTTCGCTTGCCTCAACTTTTAATTTGCCACGCAAAAAAAAAAAACATCACACAGAAAGAGTAACAAATAAATAAAATATATAAAAAAAAGATCACACACACGCAGAGTAAACTTTTATCATCAAGCATACGCCGCGTGTGACACAGGGTCGAGGCCAGACACATACACGTACACAAAGCCACACACACACACACACACACACACACACACACACACACACACACACACACACGCACACACAACAAACTAGCATCAGAACTCTCGCATAATAAAATTTTCAAATGAAATCAAATAAAATTGAATTAAATCAAATGCAAACTAAATGCCCACCGAATTTATTGTGTAAAAGCAAAAGCATAAAGAAAATATACATAAAAAAATGTTTCTTAAATGCAATTTTAAAACAGTTTTATCTATGCTAAAAAACCAAACAAGGCTTAAAATACAACAAAGAATAATAATAACAACATTAATGTATATGTAAATTTTAGTATGCTTGTATAAAAGTGTAAACCTATCCAACATATATATATATACATAGAGAAAATACAGTATATGTACCTAAATTTTAATATTGTCCAAATTTTGCCCATTTGGCCTCAAAGTATGCTACAAAATTTAGATGACTTTAATTTTTTTCCTTTTAATTTGGCCAAAATTTTTATGCTTATCATTTCGATGAGACAGCAAAAACATGTAAAACAAAACTATATAAAACATATATATAAATATATATATTTATAGCGATAAAATCCAATTTGATGTTTGTTGTGTATATTCCCCAAATCCTAATTCCGCTCCCTGTCCCACATCCACACATATGAAATAAAGGACAAAGGGCATCTCCCATAACTGGATAACAAAAGTCTTTGAATTTCTTGGGTTTTTTTTTTTGGGAGTTTTGTGCAGCCTCCAGTTTAATTTTTTCTTTTTTTTTTTGGTCTCAGCTGTTGCGCACTTGTGCCTCATTAAGGGGGCAACCGACCACAAGGACACGTGGATGAAGCAGGCGGCACAAATGCGTTAAGTGCTTGTTGTCAATCACAGTCGAGTGCCTGAAGTATCGAGAGGGGGAATTGGAGGTTGGAGGGTAATGACAACGTAGGGATTTCACGCTTCAGAGCTTTGCAGATGACTGCGTGACACGAGAGAAAGTCTCTGTTGTCATTTTAAGTTTATTACGAATCACGAATTATATCTCCTCCCTTGTAGGCCAATGATTTGTCAACTCTTAAAAGAACTCTGGAACGTGGCAACTTTTCTTTTTCATTTTCCTTTTTTGTTATTTGCAGTTTTTCTTTTGGTTCTTTTGTTGGTTTTGCAGCTTTGCAATGCGTGTGAGCGAATCAATCAAGCGAAAAACTTCAGTAATTAACTTACAGAGAAACAGACACGAAGCGAGTTAAGTTGAGGCGAGAAGAAGAAATGAGACCGAAAGTCTCTGGCGAAAATCGTTGTCTGATTGATGGGGCACATGGCAGCAGCCACAAATGGACAGGGGCCGGACGGATGGGGGGACTGGGAATAGGCAAGGATAATACTTAGCAACGCAGCTTAAGATGAAATTTATGCTCTGACCCCATCGCCGCAGCCATCGTTTGCTGTTGCTTCTGCTGCCACCTGCTGAGGCTCATAATTTTAATGAGCTTATTTTATTATACTTAACGCACCAAGAAACGGCCTCCTGCACTCCCTTTCGCCTCTACCTGTCACCCGGTTTCTGCTCCTGCTGCTGCTGCTTATTGCCATACGACTTATTATGAAAATTGTTCCTTTTCTTCTTAATTCGCCCGGTTTTCATCGTTTTACTCTGTTGTTATTGTTGTTGTTGTGCTGTCATTTTAAATTAAATTTGCTTTGCTTTCGAATACCCCGGGCAAACGGGAATATGCAGCAGGGATGAAGAAGGGATGAGCGAGTGGCAAAATCAAACTAATTCTAAGTTCAATAAAGAAAGCCCAAAATGAAGAAACGAACCCCAGCCTAAGGCTAAGGAGCTGCCTTTAATCAACGCTACTCATCAACATCACCGTCGTAATCATCATCATCATCATCATCGTCATCAACAACAACATATCAAGAGAGAAGGGAGAGGTGGAAGAAAAAACATCCTTGGCAACCAAAACAAATATTGACACACTTTAAATAATTTATGAAAATAGCCGGACAACGTCATGTAAGGTGGTAGCGACCTCTGGTCTTCGCCCCAATGGCAATCGTCATCTCGTAATCGAGTTGAATTGAGTGGAGAAGGAATGGAAAGGAAGCAACACTCAACAGCAAATCGATTAAGAGCTTAACAAGGATTATGCTAGGATAACTCAAACAAGCTTAATATGAAACCACAAACGGCAAAAAAATGAACTGAAGGAAAGAGAAGAAATTAAAGGCAGGTGAAGGTTCCTTGGGGGAGAAAAACATAAGAAACAAGGATGAGTTGTAGATTATTATGATTCCCAGTGAGGATTCTCCCTGACGTTAATGAGATACAGCTAGTAGACTCAACGCATAAAGGTCAGGGTAGAAGTATAATAAGTTATCTTAACTAAAAGGGGGATTTTTCTATGCAGATGGTTTAATGGTATTAAAGTATAGAAAAATTAGATAACATTTGCATTTTAACTTGAGTGATTTGGCCTTAACTGTGTGAACCTTTTTAGAGTAATACATATCCATCTCGAATATCACTTTGATTATAAATATATACATATATGCATATGTATATACATATATCTACCATATGGTCTTTAATGGTATTTGCCATTTCTTCGTTTGGCTTCACGTTGCCTTTTCAAATGGATTACTTGCACATCATTCTGATGGCAGGCAATGTCTTAAGAGCTAAACCAGCCCCCTCCCCCACTTTCTCCCCTTTCCATCAACAAAAAAGGGATACCAAAGGATGCCAAAGCACTCACAAACACAATTTTATAGAGCAAATGCATGAGTATGCGTATCTGTGTGTGTACCTTTGTGTGTGTGTGTGTGTGTGTGTGTATCTAGTACTTGCCTTTAGGCATCTTCTAACTGCCCGAAAAAGCAAAGCAAACAAAGTCACACCGACCCAACGACAGGTACAGATACATATATATGTATATATATGAATATATATATACATATATATATATATACATATATATATATTTTATATATATATATATATTATATATCGCGCTCCAAGCCAACAGCACACACACACCTACACACTCTCGAGACTCATAACCAAAATAAGCCGCATTTTTTAAAGCATATTTCACCAGTCGCGTCCAACGAGGAGAAATTGGCAAACAAAGCCAAAGCCCGTCCCCATCCTCCTCGCCAAGCATCCCCCTTTCGTCCCTTAGCCCAAACTCAAACCCGATCCCCTCTACGAAAATGGAATTTACGAAATGAAACTTTAAGCAGTGTGTAAAATGAAATTTAAATAACGATTTATGGCCTTTGAAGTATGATTATTTGCAAAGGAAAAAGAGAGACACATCGATGTTGAAATTTCAAAATGCTTTAGAGCGTGATAAGTCCAAGGACATCAACTAGAATTGAATTGGTTAAGACAGTTTAACTTGCAAATACGGCAATAGAAATTCCATTAGAAAGTAAAAAACATCTAACGTTTATATATTTAATCCATATCTAATATTAAAATAAATGAATCATTTGTTCCCACTTGAAAAATAACAATTAAAAGATAACAAACACTGCAGAGAAATAAATATTTAACCTACGTTCTTAAATTTCATTTAATTTATAATATTATTCTAATGATTTCGTATAGCCCCAAGTTAACTTAAGGATTAGCAAAGGCATCTGTCGGCAGGTTTCTGTAGAAAACCAACTTTTACAATGTATTTTCCTTGAAAAATATTAAACTAAGGAAAAGGGTATTTATATTTATTAATAATAAATAAAGGTATCTCAGCCGAAAAGGAACCCAAAAGCAATTGGCGCGTTGCCATAAATCTTGTTTGACATTTATAAAATGGCAAATGATATTCTCCCACATTGGATTTGAAATTGAGCTTTTGCCAAAATATTTATTAATAAAATAAAACAATACCCAAATAAACTTTATTTTTGGATCGAAATTATGAAAAGATTTGTTCTCACATCAATTTTGAATGCCTTCAAAAACAATAAACCAGAACCTTGACATGACAATTTACTGAAATTTGTGACTCCGAAATTAAATGCGAAAATGAAATGACGGAGATTACGGTCCTCTTGAGATTTTGTTAAGAAGTTCTGCACAACAATTGTCGAAAGAAATCTCTAGAGACTGACAGCACACACATCCGCTAATGTTTCCATTCGCATTTCTCCATATCGAGTATATGTTACCAACTTGACTTGACTACAAAATAAAGCAAACTCTAAATCTTTTTTTTTTGAAATTTTAAAGGCTCACTGTTGGGCTTAAATGTACCAACGTTTAAACCAACCATTAAACCAGCCATTATCACATTAGTAACTACAACAAATCCTGGTTATGAATAACAGCTTAGAACAATTTAAATATTTATTATTTCTCCGGTGTAAATTCATTAAAATTTTATAGATTTTCCTCAACATAGTCCGTTGTGTAACATTTCTTCTATTAACTTTTGAGAAAAAGATTAAATTTCCCCAATTGTTCAGTTCATCAACTCTTTATTTTTCCATCTCTACATCCGTTTTCATGGCCAGCATGGGGTCCATAAGCATAATGAAGATCTAAAATGCCCAGAAATCCATGCAGGCAAACAAGAGGCACTAGTAGAAAAGCAAAGAACTGAGATGAAGGGCAAACACAGGTGAAGCCAGACGAAATTGAGGGTGGAGTGAGTGCGTGTTATCAAAATCAAACACAAGGCCGGAATGAAGGCAGAGTCCGTACGTGTGTATATGTGTGTATGCAAAAGGCTATGGGCAATCAGACTCGGGGACAGGTCTTGTTGCTGTCGTTCTTACTCTGTCGATTCTCTCGTGTGGCATGAAATTGCTTTTTGCTAGAGGTAAGTAAGAGGCTGCAACAGCAACAAGTGAGCGTATGAAAGGAAATGAGAAAAGGTTGTCGCTGGCTTGGCTTTCCTTTTCACATTGCTGTTTGTTCGTTTCGTTTTTGCAGGAAGTTGTCAGGACATTGTTTACTCTTTATAGGCAGACGGGAGGCCGCTGAAAAAAAAGTCAAAAAACCAACGAGAGAAGAAAAAACAACCGTTACACAAAAAAATTGGGTGACGCGACGGGTGGTAAGGCAAGACAAAGAAGGGGGTGATGGGATGGGTATGTAAATTACAAGCGGAATTTAGATTGTAACCTAGCGACTACGCGTCCGCGACCTTCTTTTCGTGAAGAGCGGAGACTGTAGCGGGAGGAGACCGAATTAAATGTGAAAGGACCTCGACAAAATAATCTGGTAAATGTAAGCAAAGCGAGTGGGTGAGGCGAGGACAGTAGTAGAAGAAGAAGAAATGGCCAAGGGTGACGGAAAGGCAGACGATACCTAAATGCCAAAATGGCAATTTGGCAAAAGTTTGCCCCAAAGTAAACAGACAACCAACGAAGAAACGAACGAACGAAAGCACAGGCCAGGCCAAAGGAACGACTGCTGCTCGAAGGCAATGGCCAAAAAAAAATCCAGAAAAAAGAAAGCGATGCCAAATGGGAAAAAATTTGAGAGAGGAGTACTGAACCTGGAACTCCTCCTCAACCTAAAGATGCTGGAGGAGACGCAGTCAAAGTCCCGTCTTTCACTTTCTTTTACTTTACCTGACATTGCTCCTTTGGGGTTGGGTTGGGGTGCGGAGAGATGCCCGGCAGCTTTATCTTTCTTTGGCTTTCAACGTCGTTTCACTTGTTGAGCATTTTGCAATGTGTCAAAGAAATTGAAATTCTGTCAGAGTGTATGTGTGCCGTAGAGAAAGAGAGAGAGAGAGAGATAGGTATACAGATTAAGAGAAAGGTAGACAGGGAATTGATGCTCCGAGGTCTTGGGGTCGCTTCGCTTTGGCGGTGAATTGCAAAAACTTTGTTATAGCATAATGCAGTCAGGGCACGACTGGAGCTTGGGAAAACCAGACGCCAGTTAAAGCGATTACTTACTTCTGCTTTTCTGCTCTGCTCAGCTCTCTTTCGTTTAGTTCTTGTTGTCCTTGAAAGATCTGACAGCGAAAGTGCGTCGAAAGTTCAAGTGGTCAATGGGTTGTCGTTGGAGTGCATGTGCAGTATTATGGCCCGAAGGTAAGTCTGGGCGTGAAATGAGCCGTTAACGTGGCCAACCCATCACCATCATCACCATTCCGTTTTGCAGCGTCATAAAATGCATGCAACACTGTTGCAAGCACGAAGGTCGTGCGTACCATATCCTGCAGGCAGCTTTCTTTTTTTTAATTCGCTTTTCTCTCGCTCTATCTCTTTCTCTCCTTTTGCAGTTTGTAGTTTATCGAGTTTCTGTTTACACTGTCCGCCAAAAGTGTTTGCCTGGGTGTGACTGAACTGACTGGACACAGTTTTGGACGGGTCATTTGCTTTTCCAATTATGCAAATGCAAAATATCACGTGAATATTTTTTCACTATGCGTTTACATTGTTTTCCTTTTCAATCAAGTGCGTAAAACGACGTAATGAGTGAGTGGGAGAATAGTACGTGTATATGAATATGTGTGTGTGTGTGTGTATGTGTGCGTGTGTATGTGTGCGTGTGTATGTTTGCATTTAATTTTCCAACAGATTGCGCTGACAGTCATCCCCTTTCCTCCCCTTGCCGCTGCCCTTCTCAACTTAATTTCTTTCTATTGTTAAATGTGCAAAGCTCGAGAGGATTCGACCATTGGACAGTTCAGCTTTGCATAATGAGAGTAAAACAATTTTTCAGTCAAATGAATGACGGAATTATGCATGCAATGTACTTGATAATAAAATAATGAACATATTTTTGGTCGATTTAAATAATCTTACCATACCATAAAAGAACAACACAACACAACAGTGATCTTAGTTAAGCCCAAAAAACAATGCAAATGAAATTATTACATTTTATAATGAAAATCCGAATCGACTTTAGTCATATTTTAGCTACTGCTTTAATGGAGAACATCAACATGGTTTAACATCGGCGCTAATATCATTTATATTATAAAAATTTTTTATCCTGAAGAGCCCTTAAAAACTATAAAATTTAACTTGAAATATATATTAAAATTTTTTTTGGAACTACAGCTGGGAAATCGATTAAAGTTCTCTGAAATGTGATCCAAAATTACATTCTTGAATTAACTGTTATTATTCAAAGACTCAAAAGATTGGTTTGCTTTGCCAAAAACAAGGACTTCGAGCCCCAACAATTCCTTACAAATTTTTAAAGCTCTTAAGCCATTCTAACCCCATCATTGCCACTCGCTAATGGTTACAAGCACACCGATACACACACAGACACATATGGCATTGTTTCCCAGGGCTCCATCACCGCTGCCAGCCTTCATTTACCTCGAAACTAACCAAGATTTTCGCACAATCATAATCATAATAATAATGGCATTGGTGGCAACTGAAGCGGAAATAATGAGGCGAAACGGCGGGGTTTTTGTGGTAGCCGACACGAATGCCAACTTGACGTTGTTGTTAACGACGACAGCGCCAGATTCCTGCGGTTTGATTGATGTCTGAAACTGCCGAAAACTTAACTTGTTGCCCAAACTAGAATCCATCGCATCTCTTTAACTAAATGCAAAGCTAGCAATCAGCCAAACGAGTTTGTCCCCATAAAATGCACATGAAATTTAAAAATTACGAACCTCACCACAAAAACACTTGACAGGGCACACTCCATCAGGCATCCATCTCCTTCTAACCACCCAACCCATTTAGCCACCTGGCCGCCTGCCGCTTTTATTGAGAAATGGCCCCCGAGGAGAAGCTCTGAAGCTGAAGTCGTAGACGAAGTCCTGTCCGTCTGGACATTAGTTTTATGTGCTATGCTCAAGGACCCTAAGAAATGGCAATGTCACCCCCATACCAATAGCCGGGCAACCACTTTGGTTAGAGTTTAAGAGAATGCTTTAAGCTTTTAAGAGGAGCTTTCACTTTCTCTTTGCTTTGCAATGGAAAGCGATCAGGGGCGGCGGCCCAGTGCCAATTCGGGGGTTGCTACCCCAAAACATTAACGGAAAAACAGGGTCAAACATACGTTAGGCTGCCATGGTTACTAACTGAATGACTGCGGAGTAAAGGACGATGACAGGTGCTGGGGATTGGTATGAGTTTGTTTACCAGCGAGAAAAGTATCAAAAATATTAAAAATTGTGAATGAAAATTCGTAAAATATGGCTCAACGTGCTGTAATGATCACGGATCTGGACCAGACCGACCAAGAACAGGCAACAGAAAAGGTAATACGGAAGCCACAACAACCACTAGGATACTCCTCAACTCAACCAAAGCCAAGAAATCGCAAAGTTCTACAGACCATATCGGGTAATTTTAGTCGCCGTTCCAGAAGCGTTGAAATTGAACAACGCCAAGACCCTTCGGCCCTGCAAAGCAAAAAGAGAGATCGCACATTAAATGGACTGGTAAGTAGTCTCACAGAAACTGTCCCTGCTTAACCCGCTGTGCTAATTCAAATTCTATGGTAGCTGCAGGCCAAGGAACAGCAATTGGAACAACTCCTTCAGCGTCTTTCGACGCTTCATAAATACAATGAACAGTTTGCCCAGGAGAATGAGAAACTGCGTCAGGATAGCACACAACTGGAACGTCGCTTGTCAGAAGTGGAGCAAGAGGTGGTCAATTGTCCACGGTGTCAGCAACTAAACCAAAAACTTTCCACCGTTCTCAGCCAAAATAAAACACTTACTAACGATGTCGATATGCTCAAGACTTTGGTCTTTCGATTAAATGTTCAGATTGAGAGTTATCAGGATCAGCGAAGACAAGGAAACAACACAGCATCAACACTGCCACAATGGAACATACTTCCTACTCATACCTTGGGACCATTGCTTCAAGCCTATGACGAGTCTATTCGTGACAAAGATGCCCTTCTTGGACAGTACAGTACGGAGTTCGAGCACTTTACTGGCGAACTAAAACGCGCCCTGGAAGAAAATACTAAACTCGTGGGTGTAACGTAATCCTTATCCTTTTATGAACTAATCTACTCTACTCTTGTTTTCTAGCTGCAATCACAGGAGCAGTTACGAAAAGAATGGGGCAGTTGGCGAGAGGAACGCGTTTGTTTGCAGGCTCAACTGGGAGTCTGTCGTTCCAAGGCCGAGGCACAAATGCGGAAAACCGATCTGGCGAAAGAGAAACTGGTGGAGGTGATGCATTGCTATGAGCAAAGGATGCAGACTTTACTCCTGGACATGGATCATCTCCAGGCAGCTTATGCTCGCACCAAGTCCGAGTTGGCCGCCTTGAAAAGTACACCTGTAGCGCCACCCGCAGCTCCGCCGCCAGCTCCTGCACCTCCTCATTCCGAGCAGCAGGATGCTGCAGTGCAGCAATGTAAGAGCTTGTTGGAACAACTAAAACAGGAGCATGTGCGAGAGCGACATACCTTAGAGGAGCAATTGCAGGCCAGTAACCTACGTGCCACGGCCCTCGTTCGCAGCACAGAGAAGGCCAAACAGGCCAGGGATCGTCTTAAAGCTCGTCTTCGTATGGCTTTGCAATGGGCGCAAAAGCTTGAAGCTGGTCAGGCCGAGATGAGAGATACCTATGATGCTGTGCGACGTTTAGAAGTTCTGGTTAAGCATAAGGAATCTCAATTACGAGGCCTTCATTCACGGAATGTGGAAGAACTGGACAAATTGACACAAAAGCTTCAACAAAAGGACGAGACAATAAGAAACTTGCTAAGAGGAAAACTAGAGCGACGACCGGCCGTAGATTAACCAATTTCTTTGGGAGATTAACGACATTTGAAGTTTTCGCAGACACTGCCCAATGACTAACAATTAAAAATATATAATTTCAATACAAAATACATCAATAACTTAGCGTAGAAAGCTTTTCAAGCACAGCAATACTAGAGTCGATACATCAGCCAGATTCCACCAGCTGCTCAGCCTCATCGTTGACTGCACCCGCTGTTGCTGTTTCTCCACCGGGACTGCCGCCGGCGCATACCACACACGTCTTCGGTAATGTCTGCTCTATATACATGTTAATTCCTTCTAGAACCTGTTGCGGAACTTCCCGCATTATCGCATCGTAACGGGCCACACCCAGCTGAGATTGAAGCGACTGCAGCTGCCATTTGAGGTATTCGGTGAGGGGTATTTTGTAAACGGGATCCTTAAGGATTAGCTGGCGATGACGATCGTCATGGTAGGTCTTCCCGTGATAGGTCTTAAAATGGTAATCCTCACTGCTGCCAATATGCTGCTGGAGTTCGTCGAAGTCCAATTGATGCTCATCGTGGATCACCAACGAGTCGTAGTAGCGAGGCGTGGTCTTGGCAGCGCCTTCATCAGCCACGGCGTATTGCTTGTCCATGACTTCTCGCAATGTCTCATCCACCAATTGCATGATGTGGGGTAAGCGGGTCAGAAGCAATTCGTTGTCTCCAAAGATTGAGGCAAAGGACAGGCAAAACAGTTTCCTCTTTTCAGCATGAGTGTCGGGGACTAAAGGGAAGAACTCGATCCACACATCTAGAATGCGTGCCAAGGCATCTGCTTGTGGAAGCTCCTGGATGACAGACATAAATATAGCCTGGTCGATAAGCAGAGTCCTTGCTACAATTGTCAAATACCAGCCCATAGTCATGGGGAAATCCTGCTTAAGGTACACCTGCTGGAACACAAATGGCAAGGCGGGACGCACTAGACGCAATCCCATGGGGGCATCAGTTTTCAAGCATGTCTCAAATATTCTCAGCATGGCAATAATGCCTTCTGTTCGTATATCCTCAAATGAACGAACACAGTAGGACACAAAGCCCTCTCCATAGCGACTAAGATAGACCTGGGCATCGAGAAGAATGTAGGCATGGATAAGTTGAAGCACAGTGCGTAGATTCTCTGAAGACATCTCGATGATGGGCAGCAAATGATCACACAAAACCAATAGTTCAGGCGTCAATTGAGTGGAATTCCCAATGACGGCCAGCCAGAGCATAATCCCATCTTCTATAAGATACACATGGGAGCGTTGCTGTGAAAATAACGTAGAATTAATGACAGGAGAAACATCAGATATATCTCTCAACTCACCTGAAGATCAGTACTTAACTCAATCACACTATATAGGAAGGGTTTCATGGACTCTGGCACATCCCTTATGGTGCGCACTAGTTGTTCCAAGGTTCCAATGATTGCGCAACGCAGTAAATCGTATTTCTCACTTTCACGCCAAAGGAGTGGCAAATAGGCAATAAATTGAAGAGCCTGTGGTTCGATATATTCGCTCATCTTTTCCACTAGCAACGTCATGGTGCCCAAGACAACAATCTTGCTATCGCATTCCCCTGCCTCGTGTAACAATAGGAAGAGGGCCTCAAAAAGAGGTGAGAAATAAGGATGAAATGATTCTGGAAGGAACTCAAAGTCATCAATCAGAAGATTCAAAGTTCGCGCTGATGCCAATCGTGTGGGCATATCCTCCTGGGAGCGCAACAAATGCAGACAGGCTTCATAGGCCAGAGGGCGCAGTTCGCGTGGCAATTGGACACCCACCCAGTGGCCCACCAGCCAAATGATCCGTCGCCGCAGAATGCGGAAATTAGGAGCATCAATTTTAAGTTCGGACAATAATTGGGAGGTGAGCCAGTTACCAAAATCTAGCCGGTTAAAGAAGTAAAATGAGGTCTGTCCCAATGCATTGTAGATGGCATCTTTCAGGAGAATGGATTTCAGATCCGATTCAGCCGTCAATTGGAGCTCTTGGGCTCGTCTCACATACTTCAGGACCTCTGTTATCATTATCGTCGAGTACTGTGTGAAGCAGGTGACATACAAAGTTTCTATGCTAGCACGCAACGAATATTTCCAGGCATCGCCACCGCCATCATCCTGGTCATAACCTTCGGGATCCTGCTGCCACTCTTCCAGCTCTTGCTGGGTAAGCAAGAAATAATGAGTCACAATCTTCTCGCACATGTAGGTGATGCGCTCTTCAGTAAAAAATTTGACTTGCGACTGACTAGCGGAGGCTAATAGCTCATCCTCCAAGGAGAGTATGCCCTCGACTTCAGCTGTTGCTGGCGCATTAATAGAGTCATTGCCACTCAGCATGATGCCCTTGAGCATATTGATGGCCTGAATGGCAAAGTTGCTAAAGTTCATCCGGTCGCCAGTATCGAAGATCAGTCCAGTACCTTCGTGGAACACATAATGGAAGCTAAATTCCAATGCCACCGATACAAAACGGGCAAAGGATAGGGCACGACGCTCCATGAACTCATTCAGCGATTTCACCATCTTTAGAATGAACCGCTCCAGTTCGGTAATCAGTGGTGAGCCACGGGTAGGCCCTAGACGCAGTTCGTAGCGTAACTCTAGGCACTGACGAAGTCGCTCGAATAGCTGCTCGACGAACTGCATGTGATCTGGTGATTTATATTGCTTAGCACAGCCATACACAAGGAGTTTCCGCAACGACCTCATTACGATGAAGGCACGTTGTAAAACGCATAAAGCCTCCGCCTCCAATTGGGTCTCCTGGCCACCGGAGATTCTTTTGATTAACTGAAGGCAACGATTCGTGAGCACTGCCCAGATATCCCAAGCTAAGTAGCCAAAAATCTGAGTTCCCAGCTCCTCAAAGGCCCGTTGCTCTGCCATTAGACGTCGTGACGCTAATGCCTTCAACACATAATGCAACACTAAAAGAATTCTTTTTTGCAATGCCGGATCTGTAGTCTCTGACGAGCTGCAAGTCTGCAGTTGCTTCATTAGCGTGGGCAGTAGATCTGGCCAAAAACGCGGATAATCCGTTCGTGCCAGTCGTCCAAGGAGAACTGCCACCTGCAGTCCTACTTGAGGCACTTCCTCCGCGTTGTAGTGCTGTAGCAGGACATCTCTAATCTGCTGTTTTTGTTCGGGCGGCAACTCCTGCCTCGAATTCGGTCTCCAATAGCGCTCAATGCCATTTTTTAGATATACCGCTGCCATCCAACGTACTTTGACTTCACCCTCTTCTTGAGCAGCTCCACCTTGCGGGCGACCGGCGGCAGGAAGTTTCATACTCAGTCTTGCAATGGTTGGAAAAAATCCCGGCTGCTGCTCCCATTCTCTCAATTGGGCTTCAGCTTTTTGGACTATTTCGTGACTGGGATTTGTGGCCGCCTGCAGGGTTTGTGCAACCAGATGCAGTTGCTCGGCAGTTGCCATAATTTAATTTTGATTTTTATTCCTTCCTGCCGTTCCTTTCCTGTTAATTCACTCAACGCGACATTCTGGCAACACTATGTTATCGATATCGGTCACACCGGAAAATATCGATTACAGACCCAGTGAATTACGCACAATTCAAAAACAGATAATTTGTTTTTAAACAAGAGATAACTATCTCTGAAGCAGTGAACTTATATATATTTTCGATTAGTTTCTTAAACCATATATTTCATGTGCATATTTGATTTTTAATTGATTTTGTGGGGGTGGAAGTTATTTACCAAAGTAATTTTGGTGTGGTAGTGATTTTGCGCTTTCACACGATTCGAAAAACTACCATCTCGAAGATGGAATGATATCAACAGCAGTCAGCTGATTAGCAACGTAAACACAAAAAATTCTTTTAATTGAAAATTGATAAGAAATTTATTTGACATCATGCTAAAGGCTGTAATCCTTATTGGGGGACCACAAAAGGGAACCCGGTTTCGTCCGCTCTCCCTGGACACGCCCAAGCCGCTATTTCCCCTTGCTGGCAGACCCTTGATTGCCCACCACATCGAGGCTTGTGTCCAATTGAAGGAATTAAAGGAGATTTTAATAATAGGGTATTATCCACA
The DNA here is from genome assembly GCA_037075365.1 of Drosophila emarginata. Classification (NCBI taxonomy): domain Eukaryota; kingdom Metazoa; phylum Arthropoda; class Insecta; order Diptera; family Drosophilidae; genus Drosophila; species Drosophila emarginata. Next base: position 9,061,830 of record JBAMCD010000260.1, read on the forward strand.
AACACAAATGGAGGGATTTGTTAGCGACATGCAGAGCTTGTATAGTAGCAGCAATATCAATATCAGGTGAGAATCGGAATGAAACTACAGGATGGTGAAGAGTAAAGTTATGACGTGTCCCCTCCCCATTTAGATATTTGCAAGAGTTTACATCTCTGGGTACAGCTGGAGGCATGTACCACTTCCGTGATCAGATACGGGCCGGCAATCCGCGCGCCTTCTTCGTGCTCAATGGCGATGTGTGTGCGGATTTTCCACTCCAGGAGTTGTACGATTTCCACACACAGCGCCCACCAACAGCTTTGGTAACAATTATGAGTACGGAGGCGACACGTCAACAGTCACTCCACTACGGCTGCCTCGTCTTCGATCGCGGAAGTGGCGCCGTCTCTCACTATGTGGAGAAACCAAGTTCATATGTCTCGACCTTCATTAATTGCGGCGTCTATGTGTGCTCCATGGATATATTCACAATATTGGCTCAGATCTTTCATGCTCGCGGGCTGGAATACAACTGTGTGGGCTTTTGCAATGGCAATGGGAGGGATCAGGGTCACATTAAATGGGAACAAGAGGTTCTTACGCCATTGGCGGGAACAGACAAACTTTTTGCCATGCCCGTGCCCAACTGGTGGTCACAGTTAAAAACGGCCGGCTCAGCCATCTATGCAAACCGCCACTATTTAGGTCTGTACAAAAAGACACATCCGGAGCGTTTGGCAAATATCGGCACTAAACGTGGTGAAGGCGATGGCAGTTTAATCTGCACAGTCTATCCGGATGTCTATGTCCATCCCAGTGCTTCAGTACATCATTCAGCTGTGGTGGGTGAAAGTAACATTGAGCGTATAAAAGTTACTTATCCCATATTCCAATTTGAATTTCTTTTTTTTTGTAGCTTGGTCCCAATGTGGCTATTGGTCCTGGCGTTTCCATTGGCCCTGGTGTGCGCATACGGGAGTCTATTATATTAGAGCAAGCTCAGATAAAGGATCATACTTTAGTACTTCATTCCATAGTGGGACGGGGATCTATTATTGGCGCTTGGGCTAGAGTGGAGGGCACACCTAGTGATCCGGATGCAAATAAACCCTTTGCAAAAATGGAGAATCCGCCACTTTTTAACAATGAGGGTAAACTGAATCCATCCATAACCATACTAGGTGAGTACGGATCAGCTAACTTTATGAAAATGGCTTTAATCTATGATTACTTTGAAGGTTGTTTTGTTCAAGTGCCCGCTGAGAAGATTCTTTTGAATAGTATTGTCCTGCCGCACAAAGAGCTGAGTCGCAGTTTCAAAAACGAAATCATCTTGTAAAATGATAATCAAGCACCAAAAAACACAACAAAATATGGGAACTATTCGCAGCTGAGAGTAGGGAATATCCCTTACCTATAGACCTACATATATGTTTTTTCTTTTTTCAGTATGCCATTTTATATACATATATATACAATATATCTGTACAATTGTTTTTATTTGTGCAATATTAAAATTATTTAATCCTTGAACATGATGTCAAAGAAGTTTCTAAATTGAATATAAAAGATACAAGGGTTTCCAATTGGTTTTATAATATAGTCGTGGCTTGAAAATTAGTACCACTTGGCTCCAGAAGTTCATTATAAGTTCTTGGTAGTGCTGCATATATGTACCATTACCATGCCATTTGAAACTCAGATTTCATTAGCTGAAAGATTCGATTTTTAAAGAAATATTTCCGAACTTTTTATTACTGGTGAGAAAAAATTCTGGTGTTCTCGATTTCAATGGAAAATATGTCAACTTGGGCTCGATTAAAAATTCTTATCTTGTTTAAAACAAAATTTGTAAAATATCAATACAATTGCCAAGTAACATTTTCATACTTGATTTTCTTGGTTAAAACGGTGATAAAGCATGCAAGATTAGTCGTATCGTAAGATTTTAACTTTTGAAAACAACCAGGGATAGATAATCACGATCCGTTACCGGGCCCCTTTTAAGGGTTAATACATGCATGAGAGTCTTGGTCGATATTCAGGTAAGTTGCCCACGCATACAATTACACGTTTGCTCTCACGCTCCCACACAAACGCGCTCTCTACAGCTCGTTTTCTGGTGTTTCAACCAACGTTCTTCGTATGTCAGAGCCAGTTAGTTGTCATTTGTGTTGCCTGCCGCCTGCTTGTTGCTATTGCATTAGGGGCAACAACGAATATAAATAATTTCCGTTTCGATTGGCATCCAAAAATATAGTTAATAATTCAGTTAAATTTTGCATTGTAAATGGCCATAATAAATGGTGGCTTTGTGTAGTTAAATGGCTAAGCCAAAATAAATAGAACCCAAACAGGTATGTAGGTACGTACGTAGGCAATTCTCTCTCTCTGTTGGTAGTTGAGCAACTACGGGCAGAGGCAGAATGTGAAGAAGAAGCAATGCGCAGGTGTGTGTAGCTCTGTGTGTGTGTGTGTGTGCAGGTAACTTCTAGAGCGAGAGAACTATAGTAAGAGAGAGCGGCAGCGGGAGAGCGCAAGTCATGCTCACTGAGCGTAACTGTTGTCAGCGTGGGAAAACTAAAAAAGGGGAACAGACAGAACATCATTTCAATTAAAGTGAATCCTTTTAAGCTTAGCTTTTGACTACGCCGCTGCAATTTTGGAAGTTTGTTTATTACACGGTTCTCTCGCTCTCTCTATTGAGTTGCCAACCATTTTGTAAAAAATCTGCCTATTGGCAAACAAACTGACTTATACACATACAATTTGTGCGTGCTGGAATCTTGTTTGGCATACCACCGAGAAACTCTCGGGTTCTCTCACAATAGTTCTCTCTCTCTCTTACTCTCTCTTTACCTGAGCGACACTCACGACACGATACACCTGAGCTGCGGCTGCGCTCTCTGGCAAGCTTAGCTCACTCACCTTCGTGGCTACCTGTAGGCCGATACTGACGATCAGTTGTTTTTTTAACCTGGAGACAAGCGCACGCGACGGTCCCCAAAGAAAACTAAATTCGATATACTCATAGCTACCAATTCTCTCACACGCACACACATACAAACATACACTCACCTTTGCGCCTCGTCCAAAAACTAGAAAAGACAACAACAACAACACAAAAGTGGTTAGTGGTAGTAGAAACAGCAACAGCAGAAGAAGAAGCGGCAGAAGGAGGAGGAACAGAAAAAAAACAAAGTGACTTGTTTTTTTGTTTGTGTGTAAACGCCGACATCGGCGTCGACGTTAGCATTTTAAGATCGGGAGACTAACTAAATAAGTGTAGTTATATGCTAGTACATACAGCGCTTATATATGAACATATGTACATACATATGTACTATTGCCACTTAGTCTAGTCAGTGTGACTGGCCAAAACCGAATAATCCAACAAGAAAACCAAAAAAATAAGAAACAGTCAAAACGCAGGCGTTTACAGAGAGAAAAGAAAGTGCAATAAAACCAAAAAAAAAACGGAAAAAATTTGACAAAAAAAAAAGAAGTTGTGAAAACAAAATGCCAACAAGTGCAATGTGTAAAACGTGTTAAACAAAAAGAATATATATACATACATATATACGCACACACACTCACACACTCGAAAAACGAGCACAAGAGAAAAAGAGAGCGAAAGAGGGATATCAACCTGTTGCCACAAAGGAATATCGATCGAATCCGTTAAAGAATTGCGGGATTTCGTTATTGTTGTAGTTGCTGCTGTAAGTTTATCAAATATTTTCTTAAACTGAATGAACATCAGGCAACAAGAGAGGTGGAGAAAAAAGTTAAAAGCAGATGAGCAAACAAAGTGAAAACATATTTACAGTTAGTATACGGCCAAAGCGAAGTAGTAGAAGAAGCAGAAGAAGAAGACAGACAACAGAAACAAGGCAGCGCAACGACGACCACTTCGAGTTGCGATTGCGCTGTGAGACTTGTTTATAATGTAAAATACCCTAACAAATCCCAAATGCAGCAAGCCAACTATGTGATGAGACTTGTCCACGTTAATTAGAAAGAAAAATAATATAGATTTTCTTAATTATAGGCACCAAAAAGGAAATAAATATGTAGAAAGAATTTTTGATTCACAAATTAGAAATACGATTAAGGAAGAAGACCTTCCTAGATTTCGGTTAATATTTTTACTTTATCGATATTAACACTATCTGTTAACAAAAGATTTAAAAAACAGGAAACTTTTGCACGATTTACAAAATATTCTGAACTGACTTATTTAGCCGTTCAATTATAATACTTCCTGGAAATTTCAATATGTTACATTAGTAGTGCGAAATTTTAGACAACCTCTTTGATCATTTATATTATTATTAAATTATTCATACAGTTTCTTCTTTTTCGAATTACATTTTAAAGTTAAGTTACAAATATATGCAAACTTACCTCATGAACAAAATTCAATATCCAACATCCTGTTACACTAATTTGTTGTTGCGACATTTTCTTCTGAAAAATAAAAAACTAGTTAATTTCAAAACTATTTGAAAAAGATTTAATAATATGCTATTAATTATCATATTCTTTTCAATAGGAAGAGTATTTGGGCACCGTTCGAATTACTAACTAGTCCATGGTTTCTTTTCTGGTTTTTTTTGTGTTATATGTATGTATGATATGTTGTTGCTTTTGGTCTCAATGTTGACAGAGCGGTGTGCGGTCGTCACAAACAGAAGAATCACAACTGCATGTTGCACTTGTTGCATGTGAGAGAACAAGAGATAGATAGCTTGTGAGAGAGAAAGAGAGAGAGAGAGAGAGAGCAGCAACAGGTATGGATAACTTTGGCAATTGGAATTGGCATTTCTCGTCAGCAATTTGCGCAATCAAAAGTTTCCTGTTGCCGCCACAAAGAGCTAACGGCACACGCCAATAATAATGCAAAAAAAAAAAAAAATAACAACAGTAACAACAACAGCAGAAAAAGTTACCAAACAAAAATAATGAAGGCCTGGCTAATATGTCAGGTGTGTCATATTTTTTCTTAATACCCTTTTTAACAGGTATTTTCATTTTTATTATTAATATTTAATGAATCGAGAAGACATAACTCCAAAGGTTTTAGCAGCATTAAATGGATATTATAATAGGACATATCCCTTCTCTACTTACACAACATTTACAAGCAGTCATTCTAAAAAAAAAAAATCTACGAAATTTGTAGATTATTAATGACTTTTTATATAGGGGTAAAAGATGCTTCCTTATCTGCATGGCAGTATACCCATTTAGCGAGGGTATAAAAACAAAAAATAAAAAGCAACAAAAGAAACAAAAACCTTGCGCAATTCATAATTTAATAAGCAAGTCCGAAAAAAATACAGTAAAATTTACTCACTTTCTGGTTTACCAATCGACAGGCAACAATTTATTAATTGTATTACCTGTTGTTATTGTTGCTTTTGTTGTTGGTTGCTGTCACTAATTTATATTTAATCACTAGCTGTATTGTCTTTCGAAAACCGTAACGGCCCAGCTTGTCGGGTTTATATCTTGAGATTTTGTCTTCTGCTTCTTTTTTTTCCTTTCGGTTTGGGCATTGGTTTCTTTTTTTCTTATTTTTTTATTTCTTTAATGATGACGATTTCTACGACCCATTCTGGGGCTCCAACTAACCAAGTTAATTAGCTCAAGTCAAGACTCACAGAGGCAGACGCCGTTATTCATTAATGAAAAATATCAAAACAGAAAACTAAAACAACAAAAACCCAAAAACAAAAAAAAAACTAACTGAACTATACGATTTATGTCATTTAGATTTAGGTGAAAATTTGTTTAAGCCAACTCTTCATGAAGTGAAACAGTTTCCACTGATAAGCAGCTATTGCCCGCCCATTAATAACTGGCTATAACCCTTTTCACCATTATATGGATTGGCTAGATCAACAAGTTTAAGTGTTTGCGGAACTGGAAATGAAAATACACATATTACTAAAGTGCGTATGCGACTTTTAACATTTTAACCTTTTCCATTTCCTCGAAACAAAAAAAAAAAAAAAAAAAAAAACACAAACTTCATTTCCGGGCATTTAACCCTTTGGAAAGGTCAATGGAAAAGTGTTTACGATCTGCTATAAGATTCTTTGTTGCCATGATGATGTCGTGGGAATCTATTTACTTGTATGTACAAATGTACTTGCAGTCATATATACATATTTACATACATATGTATATGTACATATATACTTTGTGTATATACAATATTGATGATGCCAATAAGAGAGCAAACAAAAAGCTTTAGACGAAGTTGCGGCATCGATTTGTAGATACCTTTTACCAACATTTGATCTTGTGATGAAATGGAATATATTTTTCACCTAGAATAGGAATTTTATTGACCTGCAAAAGCCTTCCGGCCAGGATTATATTCACTCTCTCTCTCTCTCTCTTTCTATTTGTCTGATAAAGCTATAAAAGCTATATAGTTCCCTTTTAAACAGGAAACTTGTTAGAGTGTGAAAAATCTCAATCTTTTCGCAAAAGACTTGTCCATCAATATATGCGATCCTTCAGATTGTAGAACTTCTTAGAACGACTGTTTTCTCCGCTATATTTGATACGATCTTGGGGAAAATTCATCTATTGTTACCATTCAATATATGTAATTACTGGATGAACGAGTGAATGGGCGAACGAAATATTATAGTTCTAATACACCCTTTTTACTAAAATAGTACACATACAGGGTATATAAGAAGCAACAGAAGAAAGACAAAAAACACAAAAAGAGTTCAGATTCAGCGTAAAAAGCGAACGTCATAAATTGCACAAGACTTCGTAGTCGTTGTCGTCACCGCAATCACTCATTACCGCATGGTCATACCGAAAAAAAAGAAGAAAAACTACAATACATATGAACAATGTATGAACATATGTACATATATATCTATATGTACATATAAGTATTTATGTACAAGACAAAAGAAAAACCAAGTGAAAAACGACAACAAAGCTTAAGCTTAAGCCGCAGCATTGGGCCAACACTTTTCCCTTTCTGACCAAGCGGAAACGGAGAGCTAAGAGAAATGATAAATTTACTTAAACAATATGAGTTATTAACAAAGTTGGTTTGTTTGTGGGGCCCCATAAAAAGCAACATAAAAAAGCAGCCAGTAAGAGATATAACAGCAAAAAAAAAAAACCAAAACTTCAGGCTCAACTTGAAAAAAAAAACTGTCACAGTGTTTCTTTTTTTGTTTTTGTGCTTAAAGTGCTTTTTGGAAGTGTCTTAATTACAACAACAAAATGTATAGCTTGGCTTGGCCTTTTTGCACGTATGCATTATTTTAAATTTTAATTACAAAAGCAACAAAAGCAAAAACAAAAATCATCATTAAACGCGCTCGACGATGTCGATTTGCGCCTGCGGACCTCCGATTAACCCTTGAGAGCCATTTGCTTGAACTGAGACTCAGTCAGGCACTCAGTCTCTGTCTCAGTTTCAGTTTCAGTAACTAAGTCAGTCAGTCAGTTAGTCAGGCAGTCAGCCAGGCATCCAGTCAGTCGCTTGGGTTTTTGTTTTCATTAAAAGTAAAACTTTTCACATTAAAAATGCTCATAAAATTCCACTTTAATTTTTCATTCGCCGTCGTCTTGTCTTGGGCCTTTTGCTTGAATTATTTTAGCGATTTTTCTTGTTTCGCATTATCTGTCATTTAGAGGTGACAGAAATCAAAATTTCAAATTACTCAAACCCAATGGAGGGGTCAATATTTATAACCGTCGCAAATGAAATCAAATCAATCGATCGATCGATCGATCGATCCATCGCTCGATCCAAATGCATTTGAATTAAAAATTTGTTAAGCGTTGCCAATTTAGTTCAGTTTGAAATTGCATATTTGTTTGGACTTTACTTACTTTTCTATTTAGCACACTTTGACTTTGGCAATTCGCTTTGTTTGACATTTCTTCAACGGACTTGTAATTAGTTTTGCCGCACTTTTTTTTTTTCAGTTTTCTGTGTTTGAAATGCATGGAAAGTAGGCGCCAAGGTTCAAGTGCACACATTGTGCAATCATCTTTCTAAAACATACGCTATTCGCAGTTCATTGTTTAATTTTATTTATTTATTATTTATTTATTTTTTTTTTTGTTCTCTAGGCATAACCAAATGGCTAAGCAACCGTAAGATGCAGTTGAACTCCGCCTAAAAGGGTGCTCGTCGATACACGAACCACGGAACACGGAAGAGAATTGTTTGCCCAGTTTAATAATAGAGAAAACGGATCGCGATCGAAATCGAGCGAGAGAATATTATTAACGGAGATCAATAAATTGCTAAACTGATTTCATATACACGCCATCAGAATGCAGGTGCCCGAGTGTGTTGTATCATTGTACATAGCCACGTGTGGCCAGAATGGACCCGGTTTGGGTTCAGATGAGAAGGAAATTATCTTGCTAGTCTATGTGCTGTTGGATGTGGCAACGGGACAGGTGAGAGATATACATATGTATACGTTAGAAGTATTATTAAGATTATCAATTAGCTAATATGGAAGATTCGATTCGAAATATGTACTCTAATCTATCGAGAGTGCTTATTATACAGATTCTCACACGCCACCCCTTCCTTCACTTACATTGAGGCTTTCATTTTGGCACCGCCCCCTGTTCAATTGGCCACCATTTTGTAATGTTTGGCTTGACTCTCAAGCTGTCTACGCTTAATTAATGAATGCTGTGCGATAACACACATACAAATATATATTATACATACATACATATGTATATATATGCACTTTCAACTCGTGCCAGCGCGTTTCGTTGATTATGTTACAAAAGACTCAACTTTTGATTCGCCACACACACAGACTCACACACACACACACACACACAACACATAAAACGAAAGCTGAGGAGGTCTCTGGGATTTGTTGGGGGCTTCAAGCTCTTTGTGATTTGTGTTTCTATATTTCTTTTCTTTTTTTTTTTTGCGTTTTTATGCATATTGAGGAGAGGGGTGCCTTTTCGTATTTATGGGGTACCTCCTCTTTACTCACATACATACATACAGAGACATATATGTAGATATATACATATATATATAGTAATGTATATGTTGATATTTGCATATTTAAAGTTTACCCAACGATTGACACTAATTGTTTGAAAATAAAAATAACAAATCTCTAAACATCCGAGAGGAAGATGGGCAATGCCATTACCCAATCCCTTCTCAACAAAAGCAACAAAAAACCCTTCAAAAAATATGGCTAAATATACTATATACATTTACATTTACATATGTATATACATATATGGATGGTATATTGTTGATAGATATATTTGTCATAGGACTTGAGAAGTTGCCCATAAAAAGGTATTTACTTTGCTAAAAACATTAATTTTTCAAGAAAACAAAATGCAACAATACTAAAACTAAAGGTAAACTAAGTTAATAATGTATAGCACCTAATGAATTAATGAAAAACTGCAAATGCATTTAAATGTATAAATTAGCAATTATTTAAAATTCATCAATTTATAAAGGAACTTAGATATCAAAGTCTGTAAACTGAATCGTTTCCAACTATATCATATCACAACACACAAAATAATGTGATATTCATTTCTTTGTATGTTTTAATAGTCAATAAATAGTTGAGAGAATTAATTAAATTTAATATAATACTGACTAGTTGAAATATAAAAGTTCCATTTAAAGTAAATGATTGATATTGTTGAACAAATTTATTAATTGTTAAACAAATAAAACTTCATTCCAAAATGGGAAATCTTTTGAAAAGTTATTCATAATTGTTAAATTGTGATATATGTAAAATTATACATATATAATAAACAATTTGTTCAATTTCCCTTGCTCCCTTCAATGAGTCAACAAAAGAATTATTAAAGTCAAAGGTAGCCGGCCATTATATTCTCTTTTAATAAGATTGGATTTTAAATACTGTCATACATTTTAGTAACTAACAATTAGTTAACATTTAAAACCAATATTAATTATGGGAAACCTTAAAAAATTCATAGACGAAATTTATTTTCTGTTTATAAAAATCTTATTTTACCTTCCTACAATGAATAACAATGTAAGTTAATATTCTTTCTTTTTTATGTAATATTCTTTCTACGGAGAAAAATGAAAAATTTCCCTGTTTGTATATATAGTAATCCAATTAAGATTTTGTCTAATTAAAAAAGAAAAACAATTTAATATTGTCTATACAGCATTTTGTTTGGATTTTTAATATTTTCTATTGTGGTTTTTTCTTTTTACATTAGATGTACAATATTTGCAGTTTTAGTTTGTCAAATATATATGTATATATATATATACGTTCCCCCAATTATGATCTAAGCAATCTTAATATAGCCATTAGCTATTCACGGAATTTTTCATCCCAAGTTTTTCTTAAAGTTTCCTCAGTTTGTACTGTGTTTGCATGCAAAATAGCGAAATTTTGTTCAATCATTATCAATATATACGCAATTTTATTTGCCAAATGCTTGACAATTGTACACAAAGTCCATGGTTACATAGCCGTTGAATATTTCAGGCTGGCGGTTTAGGCCTGAATGTTGGACACGAGACGAATGGACGGGATGACAAAGTGACTAACTGGCTGATTGCTTGACTGACTAACTGACTGATTGCCAAGATACTTACAAAAGTTGTTTTCGTACTTAATAGACCTGAGGAAGAAAATTGTTTGCCATTATAAGGTAGAGCTATAGGTATACACCCAGCTCACCATCCTCCTCTCACTCTCTTTGTCTCTCTCCTATGTACATATACATATGTACACATACATATATAGTATGCATTATATAGTATATCTTGAACGTATTTACTGGCATTTATACCTGATATTTGCCTGCATACAATAAGGTTGACATTGTCTAGCATTTTATGACTTTTAAGAGAGATACAGACAAAACACGCAATATTTTTGTAAATGCATCTCTAAAGACATGATCATCAGACAGGAGCAGGGACAGGGGAAGATGGGAACACGGGAAAGTCTCATCATCTAAGTGGCATTTAATGGCTAACCGATTACGTAGACCAAACCTAAACCTTCAATCTCTAACCAATGTTCGTGGGGTGTCCGAGAGTAGGGCATTTTGGCCAAATTATTTCTAAAATTAATTTCTTCAACCAAAACGAAACGAAACTACAAAAAAAAAATCGGTTTTCGCTGAGAAAAAATAAACAACAGCAACAAAACACATACAACAAAATACGCTTTGAATGTTTTTGGCCAATTTTTATGCTAATCTTTTGGTCGGTGAGTCCCCGTCGAAGATTGTCATTAAATTTTCGACCTATGAATGCTCGGGGAGAGCAGCAGGTCAGTTCAGGTCACAAAGCTCTTTGCTTTCCCAAATGATGATAAATTTGAAATTTATATATAATTTTTTGTATATATATATATATATATATAGTAACTAATATTTAGAAACGTGTATGTATTAATTAAGACAAGAGCCAAGCCAGACAGTGGAAACTTTCTGTATAAAATTAAACACTTTGAAATGCATAAACATACATTTTTATATACATATAAATAGATTCCTCAAATTTTGTCTGCAAAATTTATGTTAATGTTTGTGCAAAATACAAAATGCGAAATGAAGCTAAACGACACACAATGCTCTTAAAAACCCGGACCTAACGGCAAACTATGGAAAGTGGTCCACGAGGCTAACACACTAATACAAATTGGCCCAAATGGTTTAAATTAGAATTAGCCTTTCAGATAGAGAGCAGCAACAATCAAACAAAAAAAAAAAATAATAATGAAAAGGGGAAAAAAGAAGTCAGCTCCATTTACCTATAATGATTGTTCTGGCACTCATCCATAACGTGACATCGTAATTTGGATTTCAATATGTTCATAAATACATATATTATATAATTTCGGGTGTACTTCATAGTTAAGGCATGCCGCACCAAAAAAAAAAAGACTCATATGCAAATTATAATTGACATTTTTTTTTATTAGACGGCATTGACATGACTTCTCATTCTGAGTACCAAATTGCAATTAACCTGCCTAATGGAGCGCACCTCATATCATACATATATATAGCCACAAATGTATATTTTAGTATGTAGAACCTATTTCCAATTTCGTTCAGAATGAGTGAAATGTCGATTAGACTCTTCAATTGTCAACATGATAAAGGTGCACCCTTTGTGTATAATCTACACAGAATAGGCGAATCAATTCTCTGGATTAACCAAGTAAGTTCTCTGGATTCACAATTTGGGAAGATACATATGAAGATACATATATGTATGTGTAACAATGAATAAAGTATTTTTTGCTTTCGCATGAAGCAATGAATTGAGCTACTACATTTTTTTTTTTACCATTTTTCGACTGCAAATTTAAATATAGATTCCAGTCTAACAAGTTAAATTTCCCCAGCTGAAAAAAAGAGATAATTCAGTTTGTTTTTTTAATACCCCTCTTCCATTAAGTAAAAAAGAAGTATACTGAATTTTATAACTAAAATGTATCACTTTAATAATAAGCATAAGTACATAATTGGCCGATAGGTGCGCTTATCCAGATGATACCCTGTTTGCTATTATAGGAAATGTCATTTAAAAGTGTTGTCAAGTTATATGAAATTTAAGTTGCTCCCCTACTTGGTACAATGTAATATCCTTTCAGTAACCATTCTTAAAGACAAATCAATAAAAAATAATGATCATAGCCATTCATTTAAATGGGTAGCACTTGAATCATATTTGAATAATTGTTGCATTGAATATATGACGGGGTGTCGATTGATTTTTTGTTGACTCTCTAACAAAATGCTTAAGAGTTTCCTTCCTTCTTACCACACAGACATGCAACAATGCAACAATCCCATCTCAATGACAGTTGCAAATTGAAGTTTCACTTGTTAGATAGATTTCTTGATTTCGCACATAAACTGCAAAATGAAAAAAAAAAAAAAAAGCAACGACAAATAATTGGCATGTTAATTATACGCTAGTTATGACTTGAATGGCAACAATTAAAGTTAATTAACATTCGAATGCTGTTGCTATTGGACCTGCTCCAAATCTCTTTCTATATAGAACTAGATCTCTCCTTCTCTGTCGGTCTCTCTGTCTCTCAGATTTGAGTTCTCAATTAATTTCATTCACTAAGATTATATTGCCATTGAGCTACATTTTGTACGGGTTTATTTTGCAATGATGGAAAACTTTTCTTTCGTCTCGCATAATTATTTATCGTTATACCCCTATCTCCTTCCATTTTGTGGGGGGTTTGCTTTTCTTTTCTTGTTGAATTTAACATGAAACTGAAGGCTTAAACTCATAAATATTTCATTTGTTTTTTTTTTTTTTTTGGGTGTAGTACGCACATACACAATGATATAGTGTGTGTATGTGTGGGTATTGTCTAGCTATATGTATATATTCAAAAGCTATGCAAATCAAATGCCGCGAAATCAGCAAATCGGAGAAACGCTTTAGTTTTTGAATCTACCCTTTGTGGGGACCTACGACGCGACGAGACACTTTTCCCTGCCACATGGAGGCATTTGCATAGCCTTCCACAAACAGTAAACTACCTGCAGCTTGTATCGTCAATATACATATATATACTTATATATTCCTATTCCGATTTCAATAGCTTCTTTGCATATCCGTTGACGCAAGATTTAAAAGTCGCTGTTTAACGGTCTCTTCATTTGTGAACCTTGATTTTTATTTTTCAGTTTGAGTAACCCTAATAAACAAAGAACTTTTGTTTATATCGTTTAATATCAGCCAATAATAGTTTTACAATCTCTTAATTGATTTGGCCCATTGCAGATAATTGGCACCAAACAAATACTCGTTAGACCCGATGGATATTTTATCAAGGATCGGACTATATCCAGCTCATCGGATAACTCGAATGCCACCACTAATCCGGCCTGTTCACCCACTCCCCCTCAATTGCTGGCCATCACGGATAGCAATACGAGCAGCATTGGTGGCGGTGCCCAGGCCAGTGGGAATGGCAATGGTTCTGGTCAGAATGGAAATCCCATCATAAGTTCCACATTGGAGAACAGTAACGAACTGATATTACCGATAGCCGAGGCCCAGGCTGCTGGCAAGCCGCTGAATGAGGCCATCGAAGAGGTGAGTCAATCCCACAAATGCAAATCCAAATTGTCATAATTTTATAATCAGGTGGAACCGGCTCTCACTACCATAACAACCATAACCGATAAGATTAGGATTGGACTACTAGTATAGAACTAGATACCGAGGGAGAAAGAGAGAGAGAGAGCAAGAAAGGGAATAAAAGACTGCGATGGAAGGGTAGGCACATGTGCGCGTCTATTTATAGACCTTTGTATTGAACCCCAACCCTTGGCTTAGCCTCTTTTTCTCTCTCTCTTTCTCTCTTGGGGCATTGAATTTCTCGCCTAAAGGAGAGATGAATGACATGCTTATGGCCTGATATCTGATAAGAATTCATTTACATTGGACTTTGGGGGGGGATTTTTTGTTTAGTTCATCACGACTGAACTCTTTTTCTTTTGTGCTTCGTCACTAAGAATTGCATTTGACCAATACCCTTTGAGCTATAGTATATATAACTGAACTGAGACTCACTTGGCCTAAAAAAAACACAAAAACCATTCAATCTTATCTGTAGACGATAAGACGCTACTTGAGCATATTTGGAGACAAGCCTCATCCCATTTTCCCAGTTCCATGTAATACGTAAATTATTTGACACATTGTAGAGATAACTAGAAGGCTGGTTAACTTCGAATATGATGAAGTTTGTATACCCTTGTCAATTCGAAATATCAAATTTTGTGTTAAAACTAAAGTTTATAAATTATTCAATTATTCGCACCTCTCTAAAATGAGAGACGATAAACTCATACAATGATCAATATCATCATAAGTATTGCATTTTAACGCTAGAACTAGTTGAGAATTACAACTGAATAAAGCGAAAAAGGAATCAAAGCTTGCAATAACAGACTCTTCACCCTTTTGTGTGTCTTACATACAAACATATATACATAATATATTCCAAGATGTTTTCTTCTAAGCTTTGCACGTTTCTAACCAAAAGTAATATACCATTTATACAAGGGTATAAAAAGAAGATCTTTACGAATTTTTATGCTACTTATGCAAGAGTCAAGTTTTTGTATCATTTACTTTTGTTTTTTTTTGGGATAAGTGTCATTAATCTACTTTATATGTATAACCTAGAGAAAGAGAGAGAAGATATCTCTATTATCGCCATGTGCGTTATGGCAATTACAAGCCATATTATTGGTGAAGTGCATCATTAGGACTTTGTGTCAAAGCGTTAAGCTCACTCAATCAGCTTTTATGTGACGTAATTGACAAAAGACCGGAGAGGGGGCACACAACTGGCCTGTCTGGCATACTAATTTGTTTAGCCAATATAAAAGCGAAATGTCGAGGGGGGGATGAGAACGAGAGTTAAATGGAGAGTGAGAGCAAGAATGGGGCAAGGTCTCCTTCTGGCTAAGCTTGTAATGCGCGACATTAAGCCGCATGTATTTGATCATGATGACATGGCTAAAAAAAAGTAGTGGCAAAAACCATCTTTCTCTCCCTCCCTCTCACTCATTTAATTGACTATAATTGCCAGCAACTAAAACGGGTTTAAACACACACAAATCACAGCAATGGGGCGTTATTATACTCGATTGTAACCTACAAATGTTGCATTAGTATTAACCCAACAAACCTTTGCACCCCCCACTCCACTTCCCCTCCTTCTTTTAGTTATATATCAATGTTTTTCCTTTCAGTTTGATGCCTACCTGCGATCTCTGTCCATACATGATGCAGAGATCAAACTGATCACCGATGGCCAATTGCCATTGCGTCAGTGTCTGCATCGTGAGGCATGTGCCAAGGATGTGGAACTGCCTGCATATTATAATCAGTTTAGCGATCTAAGGAAAGAATTTGTACGATATAAATCGGGTGATCTATCGCGAGCCCTTGTCCCTGTCAAGGATATCAAAAAGATGCTCCAATCGCCTGCAATGCCCATGCCACAGTCCATTGGGGAAATGCTGAATGGTGAGTCTTTAAAGAGACTTATTTACATTTTCGATTCTTATTATATATAATTTTTATTATATATAATTGAATATAATTTCCAGAGCTCAACACAACATCCATAGAGGATAATGACTTTTATATTCGCGAATCTCGCGATATGATCACTGTGATTCAAACATTGCTCCAGGCGGGTAAGTAGAGATCTCTTTGATTAAAAATAGATCTCATGCTATATAATCATATATTTTTATTTTACAGGTCATGTATTTGCCACAAATGAATTGGTTAACTTAGTACTGGAACCTGGAATTTGGTAAGTCAACTTAAAAGGGGAAGGGAGTGACGATATCTCAAAATTTAATGGGGCCAACATCAATATATAGGGTATTATCTTCGGCAATCAATGTAAAGTACTGAAAAAAAGTTTTTCGTTTAAAGTAAAAGGTTTAAGTGAGAAATATTTCAAGTTAATGAACTTCTACAGCAGGTCTAACGAATCGTTACAGGGCACTTTTCATTTTAAAGTCTTTTTTCCAACTCAATTAAAAGCCACTCAAAGTATCGTATTCGTCACACACTAATATATATAAATATGTATATATATACATATATGTATGTATGTATTTATATATGCTCCAATTCTTGACAAGGTCTGCACTATTTCGAGTGCCCCAAAACTATGAAAACGAAAACCGCTCACTCAAAAAAAAAAAATAAAGAAAATATGAACTTATGTCGATGTAGAAAAAGCAAAACGGGAATGGAACGCTTAAAAAACATTGCTGAATCTCAATCCCAGAGCTCGGTAGTTGTGAGTTGTTGTCGTCAGTCTACATTTGGATTGAATGGCGATAAGAGCTCACTTTTTTTTGAGCGCATCTTTTCCCTTTCTTCAGTTGTTCTTCTTATTGTTGTTGTTGTTGTTGCCGTTTGTAAGACGATCGGAACGGATCGGTGCGGTTTCGTGTTCGTAGTGTCGCCACTGTCTGGATGAATGCATTGCTGTTGTACTGAGTATGTGTGTGTGCGTGTGTTGTTATCGCCTTCTTTTTTCGTGCCTTGGAAACTTTTACCTATTATACATAGAAAGAGAGGAAACATCTAAATTCTAAATCTAGAAGAAACAATCTGTGTTCAAAAGGTAAAATGCAGCAGCAAAAAAATAATAAGATAACTAACTTTGACGACCAAATGATTATTCATGTTTCTATTTGTTGGTCTTTTTTATGGTGTGTTGTTTTGAGTGAGGAGTATCTATGTGAGTGTTTCATATATTTGTGTGTGTGTGTGTGTGATTGGCAACAGTCAGCAGAATGATTGAAGCGAACTTTGCGCTGCAAACTGAAACGTGACTTGGACGCCTTTTTGTGCCAGAGCCACCTAAAAAGAAAAAACACCAGAAACAAGAAACAAAGACGACTCGCCTTTAGCTCAATCACGTGTTGCATAACAGATATAGTGTATATATATATACAGATATATTCATACTTATACATATATATGTGTATACTGTATATGATACATAAAGGAACCACCCTAATTCCAGTTGAAAGTAACTTCATCCTTATCCAAGCGTTTTAATCGGAATTTATTTGTTTATTCTTCAGCTCAATTGACGACGAAATCGACGGCAATTGCATTGTGCGAGCTCGTGGCTTACCCTGGCAGAGCAGTGATCAGGATATAGCCAAATTCTTTCGTGGACTTAACGTGGCCAAGTGAGTAGTATTACAATTTATACATACAATTAGAATGGATGACAGAAAAGAGTATGAATTTGCGGTATGATGGAGGCAACGTAGTGAACCATTGATAAGGGATTGTCTCTCTGATCAGTTGCGAGTTCAGCGGCAGGTCAATCTCAGATTACAAGCGAATGACCCACTTTATCTTCTCTTTTCTTTCTCTCCCTCTCTCTTTCCCTTATTCTTACTCTTTTTGTTGTCATAAGGGGCGGAGTGGCTTTGTGTTTGTCACCGCTGGGCAGGCGCAACGGTGAGGCATTGATACGCTTCGTCTCGCAGGAGCATCGCGACATGGCTTTAAAACGACATAAGCATCACATTGGGGCACGTTACATTGAGGTGTATCGTGCTTCTGGCGAGGATTTTCTAGCGATTGCCGGTGGGGCCTCGAACGAGGCTCAGGCATTCCTCTCAAAAGGCGCCCAGGTGATTATAAGGATGCGTGGATTACCCTATGACTGCACCGCCAAGCAAGTGGTAAGCAAACCAATCCAAATGGTGAATGATTTTAGCTAATTTGTGTTCATTCCTTAGCTGGATTTCTTTACCACTGGGGAGTCACCGTGTCATGTTTTGGATGCCACTGAGGGTGTTCTTTTCGTCAAAAAACCCGATGGAAGGGCCACTGGTGATGCGTTTGTTCTGTTCGCCTTAGAGGGAGATGCCCCCAAGGCATTAGGGCGACATCGTGAGTCGATTGGTCAACGTTATATTGAACTTTTCCGTTCCACCACCGCTGAGGTGCAGCAGGTACTCAACCGTTCGATGGACCCCAAAACCTATGAGGCCAACAGTAGTCACAGTCAGCCGCCGTTGATAGCACAATTGCCGATGCAGCTGCCATTGCTGCCGCAGGTGGGTGCCATAGCCACCGTCGCCGCTGGCCATGGCCATGCTAATCCACTGTGCCCACTTCCCCCCCCTCAGCATCTCATCACCTCGGGCACCATAAAGAACTGCATTCGTTTGCGGGGACTGCCATACGAGGCCATGGTGGAGCATATTCTGCATTTTCTCGATGACTTTGCCAAACATATTATCTTTCAGGGTGTCCACATGGTTATCAATGCCCAGGTAAGTGTTCCACCCATTTAATCGCTTCAAATTCACAATCGATCAATCGTTCGTTGCTGTTGCAGGGCCAGCCAAGTGGAGAGGCCTTCATTCAAATGGATTCGGAGGATTCGGCGCGCCTGTGTGCCCAGCGCAAACACAATCAGTTTATGGTCTTTGGCAAGAAGTTTCGCTACATTGAGGTCTTCCAGTGTTCTGGCGATGACATGAATATGGTGTTAAATGGCGGTCTGGCATCTCCAGTGGGTGCCCCACCGCCAACGCATCTCGGCCATGCCCACAAACAGCCATCTTTGCTCTCTCCGGGTATGTTAGCTCAGCCGCCGCCGCCACCAGCCGGCACCCAGTCGGCCATCTCCAGTTCCCACTCACACACTCCACACTCACATTCACATACGCATGCGCACGTTCATGCCCAGGCACAGGCTCAGGCCCAGGCCCAGGCTCAGGCTCAGGTCCAAGCTCACGTTCACCATGCCTTGCAAACGTCTCCAGTGTCTGCAGTTCTGCCTTCTTTAGGTGGGGCATCTTCGGCCAGTGGCCTAGCCTCATTTATGCAACAAGCTGCTCCTCAATCCGCCTCAGCGGCTGCTGCTGCCGCATCTGCAGCACACTCCTCGCTCCAGAGTGCTGCACTGGCCATGGCTCAAGCTCCACCCGGCTATCCATTTAGCCATCTTTCATTGCCACCACCCTCTTCTCAATCCATGGCCACCAATCCCGTTCTGCTTGCCCAGCAGCAGGCTCATTTTATTGCCCAGCATAGTCTTTTGGCTCGCCAACAGGCGGCAGCTGTTGCAGTAGCCGAGCAGCAGCAACAGCAACATCAGCAACACCAGCAACAATTGTATGCTAATGCTATGTTGCAACCATATCCATTGTACACGGTGCAACATGCAGCAGCAGCCGCTGCAGCCGGTCAGCCCCAGTTTGTTGTTATGCAGCGCCCATCTTATCTGCAGCCCTTTCCCATGGCTGGATATATGCCAGCAGCAGCTGGATCAGCCGCAGCTGCTGGATATCAATTTGCAGCCGGAGGAGCTGGAGCCGCTGCACCTTCCCCAGCTACTGTAGCCGGGGGAGGAGTTGGTGGTGCTGCCTCCTCGGGAGCGGCTGCTGCTGCCTTGGCCCTTCAAACCCAGTCCATGAAACGATCCTATGACAATGCCTTCCAACAGGAGCATGTCGCAGGAGCAGCTGCTGCGGCCAGTGCCGCAAAGAGAGCTCTTACCCGGCCACAAAGTAGTGTCTATTCCTACTACAATCCGGGCATTTAAATGAATTCAACTATCTTCAATCATTGATATACTGCTTAATCCCCTCCCCCCCCAATCTTTGGTTTTATTTCACGACGAAAAATGAGTCGCTAAAATCAATCAAATTTGCAATCAAACTCCAACACTTCAAGCACATTCCATTCAAACGTTTTGCAATCCAAAGGCAAACAGTGAGTGGGCACAATTTTACATACATACATACATTCATACATACATACATATATCTAGAACATAACCACACATCATATTGGCACACACACACCCACACACACATACCAGACATATTTTTAGAGCTTAATATCGTCAAATAATTATGAAAATGGATGATGATGAAATTTTCTTTGGAAAGAAAATTCATCGGGAGGTACTTTTACCCAAAATGGGGTGGAAGTACTTGTAGTTATCTAAGTAACGTATATGTTTTAAGGTTTAAGCATTATCTATCTATATATATATACATATATATATACATATATATGTATGAATCGCACATGTACATCCATATACGACATTCTCGGTCTGTTCATCAATTTTTCATCACTTTTTACATCAAGCGCTGGCACAAGTGTAACTAACTAGATATTGATGCATAAAGTGATGAATTGATGCATTGACTTTTTAAACCTTACACTCATACTAGTACATTCTCACACACACGCACACACATACACATACATATTATGCACCTAAGCAAAAGCTAACAACCGAAATGAGAAAAACGCTTTAACAACAACCAATTTGTACAATATATATGTATCTGTATGTGTGAGTTGTGTGTGTGTTTAAGTTTCTGGGTGTGTGTGTGCGTTTGATCGTGGGTGTGGATCTGCAGCATTGGAAAGAGGATCCTTTTCTGCTAATTTCTCGGCAACAACAGAGGCTAACGTCATTTATGAAGCGAGCTATTGGTACATCAGGTTTTTTTTTCCTCATCGTCAAATCGTGCAATTTACTTTAACAAAAAAAAAACAAATTTTTGATTATTTAAGCTGAAAAATCATTTTAAACGGTAGGAGAAATTACCGGCTAGCTCTCTCCATGAATGGCGTCAGGTGTTGGCTCATGTGTAAACCAATTAGACATAATATCAAAATTTGAGATATTGTTTAAATGGCATATATATACACACACACACACACACGCACAAGAATAATTGGCAAGAAAAAAAAAAACAAGATATCTAGAGAAACAATCAAAAAGAAAAAACTCGTTCTTTAAGACATTTTATATATCTACATACTTAACGGAAAAGAAACAATCAACATTAGCATTTAAGAGAACCGTACAAGTTGTATAATTTTTGTGGTTTTGCATTATTATTCATACATTAATTAATTTCGAACTAAGAAAACTTTTCCTGTGTCTCTCTTTTGTGCTTTTTCTGTGGAGGAGAGGAGGAAATTGGATATCGGAATCGGTATCACGCTCTACATTTTTTGAAGTAACTTTATCTACTTTTTTTTTAACACAATGAAGCGAAAACTATATTTACATAATCTCATTATATTCAATTTGAATATCGTATCTATATATCGTATTTTAAGTGTGCGTAACTGGTGTTAGTCGCAATTTGGAAAGTGATGCAATAATTCTCTTGTCTTGTGTTCTGTGTCATCCACTAAAAAACAAAAACAAATACAAATAAAATGGGGCAAACTTGACCAAAAATACTTGCTTAACGTACGTACCTACTTGCCTCCCTTCCTACTTACCCCCTACACACGCTACACCCTCATTTATCCTCCACCTAGTGTGTAAAGTAATGGTTACATATTGGTAATTGGTTTTTAGCTTTTAGTTAAACAAACTCTTTAAGTCTTAACTAGTTATTGTCTGTCCACTCTGTTGTAATCGAAAAACGTTTCTGTCGTCTCGTTCTTGTTTCTAGTTAAAGTACCAAAAGGGCGCTAAGTGAAGGGGCAGGCAGGCAGAGCGCGGGGTGGGGTTTGGGCGGGGCAGTTATCCTTTTTGTTGCGTCTAACATACAGTATCGCATTTCGGCTTAAACATTTTCTAATTTAGCAAAATTGAACATGGGAAAGATTTTCATAGCTTAAAGAAACAAACGAAAGAAATAAATCAACTTTAGCTTAATTGTTTTTAACTTAGTTTATAGTTATCGATTTAATCCTAGTGGTTACCCATTTGGGTTTTTGGCCTAAATTTCTAATTGATTGGCAACTGCTAAAAACAAAACAAAAACTCATCCAATCAGCCACTTTAAAAAATCAAATCAATAATTAAATTAGACACATTTACTTAATTAGTTTTATGTATAACGCACAAAAAGCAAAAACGAACTTTTTTGATATTCCATTTTTTGATACTTAAATAAAATTATACATAACGCTAAAACTATGCTCGCTCTCTCTCTCTCTCTCTCTGTTTCTCTCCCTCTCTCTGTCACACACTGTCCCTGATTCATTAAATTTGTGTCGTATTTTTTTTTCTTAATGAGAGATTATCTCCTTACTACTAATAATACAAAATAGCATATCAGACCTCAACTTCTCCCTATTATCCCCCCCTCTTTGGTTTTATATTTAACTATTATATATGATATATATATTATGTGTAACATGGGGTTTTTTGTGGGCTTGGTTCCAGCTTTCTCGTACGTTACTTATGTATTTTTCAGCTCATCCTACTCTGGCTGCTGCCTGTGAATTGTGCTACGAATTGGTTCAGAAACAAATTGGAAATTGTCAAGAAAAAAAATACAAAATTAAATATAGTACTCTGGAATTGAAATTCGGCTTGCTGAATATAATATAACTTTGCAGAGGTTTAAGCTATGCATAATCAGCTTGTGCATTAATCTATGAATTAATCTAGGCATTAATCGATGATTTAATTAGCATTATACACAAAATTACAAAAAGTTAATGTTTTAATCATATGCATCATCCATCTAAATTTTCTTAATAGAACTCTTATTTTATTTCTGCAAATTAACATGAGATTAAGTGTATTTAACTGATCGTTGTTCTTAAAGAGAGTTATCCAATTCAAAGAAATTCTAAGATCTTGACAAGAAATTATTTTTATTTTTTACATTCAGAGAATATTTATACTAAAAGCAAGATCAGAAGAATTAGTTTCCTATATATCTTTTTGAATGTGAATTCTTAATTGTCCGTTTTCAAGAATATTTTTCATATACATATAAATTATGGCTTTTCTTTTAAATGGGGAAATGGTAGATCGATTTCTCAAAAAAGGACACAATGCTTATAAAATATATCTATATAGCTTGATAAGCTTTTAGGAATTCTGCAAGGGTATATACCAATATAATAATCTTTGGTTTCTATTTGTTGTGGAAATGTCCATTGTTTAGCTTTATATATACATATATATATAGAAATGCATTTTGTATGTAACTCCTGTCCGTGGCAAGAATCGGAAATAAAAAAATTATTTTTTTAATATTAGTCACTGGCACAGCCACAATAATAATAATAATATTTAGTTGTCTTTGTCTTTCTCTCTCTCTCGCTCGCTCTCTGTTTACCTCTCTGGCTCTCTCACTCGCTCTATATCTTAAATATACATTTTTAATCCTTAATTTTTTTTTGGTTGCATAATCAGATTTTACCTCTAAAGGTTGGTGCTTGGAAAAACATTAAAAGAAAAAAAACGGCAAAACAATTTGTTTAAATTTTACTCGTATGTGCGCAAAATGTTTCATGGTCTCTGGGTAAGGTGGTAAAAATAAAAAATAAAAACAAATCGAACAATACAATAAATATATATGTATGTCTCTCTCTCTCCTACCATTTTGCAATGTCTAAAAACGGTGAGTGTTTTTGAATACGATATTACTTTCTAATCCCACCCTCTCCTCAAAAAAAAAGAATCGAGAAAAACTAACTAAAACGAGCTACTAACACTAACAACTGAGCCATTATTAGAACAAAAACAACAACAACAACCAAAAATAAAACAAAAATCACCAACTCTAATGTATATAGTTACGCTAAAGATATATATATGTATACATATGTATATGTATCTTGTACAAGTCTTAACCTCTCCTCCCTTGCAAATATCAAGCCATACTCACAACACTGACCTATGACCTGTGACCTTTGTTTAAGTCATGTTTCTTTCTCAATTAAAAATCGTATGGAACTTCCTCTTAAATAGTTTTTCGCTAACAAAATATCTGTTTCGTTCTATTTAGGTACTACTATGCTAGGCGCTCACTTTGGCAGTCCTTTTGCAACGCCGTTTGGTGCGGCACCACCGCCGCCGCATACGGCACACGCACCGCTTTTGGCCACACCACGTCCACATCATCATGGCCACCATGCGCATCATCATCATCATCCACATCCCGCGTCGGCTTTTTATCCGCCGCCACTTGTCTACTGGCCCTATCCCAGTCCACCAGTTTCGCCGACCACTTATTACAGTCAGCCGGGAGCACATTCACCGTCACAACCATTGGTAAGTAAAAGAGTAATTTCAAATAACCCAAAGTAATCCACAGTTTCCCCTGATTTCCCGTCCAGTATCCGTTGGACTTCTTTCCGCCCTCACCGCCAGGTGTGGCTATTCCTCATACTAGCAATGGGCTGATACTCACTTCGACCAAGGCGGCCGTGTCCTTTGTGTCGCCCAGGCAAATCTCACCCACAACATCGACAGCGGCCGGGGGAAGTAAGCAACAGGTGGCCATCTTAAGTTATCCAAATCAGACGATCCAGGCGGTGCCGCAGCCAGCCATTGTCACTGTGACTCCACCTGTTGCCATTCAAGTGGTTACGCCTACATTGACTGCAGAATCCTCTTCAGAATCTTCCACGTCCTCATCATCATCATCGTCTTCATCATCATCGTCATCGTCTTCATCGTCATCATCATCGTCGTCGGTATCGCAAAGCATGCTTAGCATTGACACAAACCAATGTGCCAGTCCAACTCCTACGCTAAAAACTGGCAGTAAGGGGGCGACAGCCACATCCCTCGTAAGCAACTCCTGCGTGGAGCTTTACTCTCTATAATGCTCTCTTTGTCTCTCACCACACGGAAAGTTCTTGTCTTGCCAATCGAAGAAACTTATCTATATAGTTTAGCTTTGAACCCCGTAGCCCTTAGTTGGTACACAAACCTTCTACTAGAAGTTGGCAGCGCTCTCTGAAAAGAGACCCAAGGAATCTCGCCGCTGTCTTATCAATTTTAGACCAATAAAAAGAAGAAAAGAAGGACGCCCAGTGCAATTTATACAAAAAAAAAAAAAACAATTAAACTTTCTATTTAATATATATTTTATAATTGCTGCTGCATTGAATATTCCAAAAAATATAATAATAAATAGCGAATTAGACAAAAGCAAAAAGTAATAACGCGCAAATACGACAACAAATATATCCCTAGTCAATAGTAAAATTATTTATATACAATTCTATATGTTTAATTGCATGTTATTAATGTTATTATGCAAATTTTTGTAAAACGATTTGTCAAAACTTTCAATTGTTGCGACTTAGTCAAACGATTTTTCTATATTCTCTTTATGTTTAGGCTAGGTCATCAATTTAAATATTTGTTATTCTGCAAATTCGTTATACATTATGTGAAACACACACACACACACACACACTGCACTCACATACATACACACGCACACCCAAACACACAATACAAACAAAAATCAAAGCTTATCTTCAAAAATGTGTGTTTGTATTTGTTATTCCCATTTCAAAGATATTATTGATTGTTTAAATAAATAATTATAAATAAATAAATACATTTAAACGTATTCAACAACACCTACAAAAAATATTATTTTGAAAGAAATTATAACTGATGCGTTTGTAGTCAAGTTTGGAACCGGTGTGGCCTAGCAAATACACCAACCCGTTGCATTGGAATGACAGCACAAGAGAGAAGAAAAAACGCGATTAACGGAGACGTTGAAATGTGTTCCTGCGCGCACATTTTTGTAGCCGGGAAAGATCAAGTAAAATTATCTAAATTTCTATCATCAATGATGACCTTTAAAACGGGGAAGTGTAACAAAACTCAATTATATTTATACCCCAAAGAGAAAATCTAATTAGAAATACTTTAATAACATTTCAAAGTCGCCCGAATGCCTTAACTTACAATTTCTGGCATCTCACTAATTTCTTTCTCATTTCAATACTAATCTTTAAGAGACTCACCTTGCCGTGCGCTTTTATTGCGCTTTATTTCCACACTTCATTCGCACTCACAAAAAAAAATTCGCATAATTATTTAACATACATAACTGAAACACCGATCTCTTGTCTCACTCACTCGGACGCGCCAAATCTACATTGGTTTTCTTCGGTTGCTTTATTCCTTTTGGCGCTGCCGGCGTCGCTTCAAAGTTTTTTTTATTCTCGTCTGCTTCCTCCTTTGCAAATTGAAAATTATTGCACAAAAGGTTAAAAAACGAACAGATTTTCATGCCGATAGTGTTAATCGATCGCAAATTGAGTAATCTTTCTACCAATATAATTTGTTTGCATTTTTAAACACTTTAAACACACAAAAAATAATAATTAACACCCGCACAGCAGCAACCAACCGAACGCGGAAATGAAAACTAAACAGTGTTGCCTCAAATTTTGTCTAAGCTATGAGAATTCTTTGACATCCCGCTAAAACACTGATGGATTCCGCTAAATAAACCGCTAGCCGCTAAATGTGACAACTCTGATAAGTTAAGCAACAAGAGAGCCAGAAAGAAAAAGAGCATAAGCGACGCATTTTGAGAGAATTTTGGAATTCTAACGGGATCGACGTTTAGTCTTTGTACAGCTTATTGGTATTTATGAATGTTAACAGAACATTTTGAGTTTTAACATTATCTCTAATAAAATGAACTTTTTCGCATTAAATAAGTGGATACTTACCGTTACTTTTAAAATAGTTTAAAACCATTTCTTACGTAACCGTTAAGTAATACATATTTTCAATTCAATTGGTCTTCTGTTATTTATGTCACTGATAATGTTTATTAATTCATCAATATACAAATTAATTGAATGCAATTAAAGCTAAATAATGGTAATTATCTAACGGTTTCTAAAGACTTATGTGCATATTAATTAACGACCGCAAATGTATGAGGAGTGCACCACAGCTGTTAAGTGGAAGTCTTCTTGCCATCATGTATTTTGTGATCCATTCGAGTAAAAATTTCTAAAGTTACAATTGTAAGGATAATGAAGCAAAATACATAGGTTAATGTATAAAAAATTGATATAAAATGTTTTACTTTATTCAAATTCTCCATTTAATTGTTTAATTTATTTGCGTTCATAAATAATCTGGTTTGATTATGATGATGATAATGATAAATCGTTGACAAATGGCGTTACAAACGGACGAAAGTCCCACCGACCAGTTTAAAGGACACGGTCGTTGTGAACCGTCATCCGGTCGCACCGTACCATTACCGTTGTGAAACATTTGTTCATTTTTTTTGTCTTGTGAACCGTTACACATTTAAAATAGATTAAAAATCCAGCTTGTTCAGTGGGTGGGTCATGGGAGAGCGGTTTAGTTTTTATGCACCGTCAACATCATTTGCTGCACCTGCCAGCGGCATCCCCACATGATAATTTATCAATGGCTGCTGCTCTGGACATCCAACTCCCGATTATCAAAAGGACATTAGGCGTTGACAAGTTACTCTGCAAAAAAAAAAAAAAGAAGAAAAATAGTTAAAATAAAAAGAAAACACTAACTAAGGCACACATCCTCGTACTCTGGGGAGAGAAAAAGAACAAACATTGCGTTTTTTTTTATGGCCTGCATTGCACTTCCTCAAAAGGCAACAGGAAATGGCATATAAATCTCACTTGTAATCTCTCTCTCTCTCTCTCTAGCAATGGATATATACTTCTATAATAATAATAATAATGTAGAGATGCAAAAAGTTTGTTATGCAAAAAGTTTCTTTTTCTGTCGTTCAGCCACTCGAAAGTAAGTCAATAAAAAATCCTCCTTTTGGCATCGGCATATTTTCAAATGGCGGCTGGCTTAGCCAACTGTCGCCACTGCCACAGGATGAAGAATGAACGGGCTTTTCCGGTTTTGTGGTTAGTCTCCTCCTTCCTTCTCTTCTATGTCTCACCTCTCTCTCTGACTGTAGTAAAGAGATTGATCTAAAAAAAAAAAATGGATTTCAATGAAAAAAACTTAATTCCCAATACATTTTATGAAACTTTTTAAGCAATCTCAATCTATTGACAACTTGGCAATGGGATTTGGTGCCTTAAAGTATGCTTTAACAATTTGGCCGCAACACCTGCTGTACAAATTTAACAATTTCTCGAACAAATATTTATCCGTTCCCCCTTTTTCTTTACCCAATTTCAATTGTTTTCTTTGCTTTCTTTTCGTCAACAAAAATCAATTTTCGGCACATTACAAGAAGACGAGACAACAACACTCAAAAATACACACACACACACCCATACACACACATACACACATACATTCTGAGCAATAAGTTGATTTTATTATTTACTCGTATTTGCTGTTTGACAGATTTACTTGGCTGCCCTTAAAAAATAATATAAACAGGAGAATGGTTGGGTGGGAGGAGGAGGAGGAGGAGGAGGAGCATGGGACATGGTTTTGTGGAGCTGCTTTAAAATTGCCCCTGGGGTAAGCGTAAGAAATGACTGCAGTGCGACGTGGCTGGCAATAGACAGAAGGACTGACATACAGAGGGACGGACGGTACAAGGGATAAAGAGATAAATCGAAATAATAAGAAAAGAGGAAGGAAAAACCGCTTCGTGCATGTTTGCTCAGAAATCTTTGGCAAATAAAACACGAGTGAGCCAAGATTTTACGTTTTCATTAGACACTGGATAGTAGGACGACAGAGGGAATGAAAGAGACAAATATATGTTAGAGAGAGAGAGAGAGAGAGAGAGAGATAGGGAGAGAGGGAAATAGATGGGTGGAGAGCAAGTTTACTGCAACTTTATCTTATTTTACAAACTACTTTAGGCAATTGATTGTGAGTGTATGAGTATAAGTGCCTGAGCATAGATGAGTCTTAGTTTGTATTTGTATTGGTGTGTGTGTGTGTGTGTGTGCTAAAAGGTGGCGGCAACTGATTCAGAGCTTTTTGATGTCTGCTTCAGTTTTCCCTTTTCTTTCTTTTTTCCCCCCTCACATTTTCCTCTATGTGTGTTTTTCTTTTGCATTCAGCACAAAGCCTAAGCACTTTATATGTATGTGTGTATATCTATATATATGTGTGTGTGTGTGTGTGTGTGTGTGTGTGTATGTGTCTCTGAGGCAATGAAGTGCATTTGAAGCACACTTGATGCACGTACAGCACGCAGCGCCTTTTTAGACGTATTGTAAATGACTGCCAGATGAAGGGCCAAGGAAGGAGAGAGAAAGGAACGCGGTTCGTTAGTTCATGGCAGGACAGAACACGGGACAGTTCAGGACAGACAGGAAGTGTACTCTATACGTGTATGTGTGTGTATGTGTGTATGTGTGTGTGTGTGTGGGCGTCTGTTTGATAAGTGGCAGCAATTTTTTCATTTTTTTTTTTTTTGCCTCTGTTGATTCTTTGCCTCGTTTTATACCCTTTCCCCCTTCACCATTTGTTCATCTCCATGTTCTATCTTTGCTGTTGCTTGACACTACGTCATCTTTTACTTGATACATTCTTCATTCAATTCTTTTTTTTTTTTCTGTTCTGCTCTGCTTTTCTCTTTTTTTCTGTTTTTTTTCTGCCCTGCACTAATGAAATTGTTAATTTTTGTTAGCAAAGTCACGTACACGATGTGTTGATGAGAGCTGAAGAGGCATGTCGACGATGTTGGACTTTGCCACTGGCAATTGGCAGAGTACATCCATCCAAGACAAGGAGGTGGACATGCTGATGGAGGTGTTGCTAGTTGTTAGTCAGTCAGTCAGTCAGTCAGCCAGTTAGTTCTTCTATCCATCCACTCATAAGTTAAATGGCCCTTGTTGTTTTTATGGCCCCGTTTTCGACATATTTATGGGAGCAACAGTTTTTTTTTTTTTTTCTTATTCCTTTCTTTGCTTAGCATTTCGATTTAATATAGTTGGAAAATTGTATTGAAAACTTTTTCAAGTAGCGTGATTTGTCTTTGCCAAGAACACTCACACACTCGGTATAATGTTGCACGTGCAACATCTACACACACACAAACACACACACCGAAACGAACACATCAACAGCCAAAAAGCGAAAAAGTCGCATTGCAGCAATTTTTGTTACGCTTGCCAACTGCTGCCACCAGCAAAGAAATGGGTAAGGAAAGAAGGTCCTGGGCTGGCCATTAATACCATTTACCCCTACCCCTTAAAAAAAAAAGGAAAAAGAAAGAGGGAAGAGGGAAGTGCCTCCCCTTTTTATGCATAGTTCCCTCCTTAACACCCCCTTTCAGGTTGCCTGGCACGTAGCCCATTCTCGTTGATGTTGCTCTGTATTCTGTGTATTCTTGTTTTTTTGTTGCTGTTGTCGTTGTTGTTGCTGTTTGCCCAAATACATATTACGTATACGGCAAGTGGCCCGTCTCCATTCTGCTACGTCTCCGTCTGGTGAATTGCATTTTATTCAAGTTCTCTTCCTCATTGTATTTATGCACAAGTGCAGAACGAAATAAAACTCCAAGGCAAAATGTCTGCGTGGCATGCATATTCTCTCCATATTCTACTTTCATTTCTCTTTCTTTTTGTTCTTTTTTTTTGCATAAATTAAATTGCCTGAAAATTTCATTACAACAACAATTAAGTGGAGATTTGTGGGAGAATTTGAATTTTTATGGCATGCCACTCAACAAAAGACAAAACAAAACAAAGCCAAAAAAAAAAAGAGCAAAAAAGAAATCCTTTAAATGGCAGCAAAATTAGTTCACATTTTGCTATCTCTCTCACTCTCGGCCTCTCCCTCTCTTTTTTGCAAAAAAAAAAAGTTTTCAATAAAGCAAAAAAAAAAAAAAAAGAAACCCCATCATCAGCTTTCATCTTTGACAAAGGTACACATGGCGTATACGTAATCTGTTTAAATACACAATAAATAATCACAACAACAACAACAACAACAACAGCAACAACAACAACAGCAACAAAAGGCCAACAGCAGCTGCTCCATGTGCAAAAAAAAAAAAAAAAAAAATAAGAGAAGAAGAAATTTACATAAAAACCAAAGCCGGAACAATGTGCGATATAATGCCAAGTGGATGGGCAATGAGGGAGGGGGGGGGGGGGTTTGGTAAGTGGGTGTGTGTGTGTGTGTGTGTGTGTATACTTTGGATGGGCAATCATGAACATGCCATAATGTTCTGTGACCACGACTATTAAATCAACACGCGGCACCAAGACTTGCAAAAACTCTGGCCACACTGTGTGGGGCACGCACACACACACACACACGCAGCACCCAGCCATCCCCACACACACACACACACACACACGCAGAAACACACTCAGGACCAGGCAGGCAGGCAGGCAAAAATATATATTTTCATATGATTTATTATTATTTCGTGCTGTTTTTACGCTATTATTTAAATTTTAAATAGCTGTAAAGTGCACACACACACATTTAAAACACACGCACGCACACACATACATATATAGGCAAATGCTGAGAGTGCCATACACACGTACACACACACGCACACACACACACCCACTAAAAATGCTTTATAGAAGTTACGATGAGCGCTTCTTGTTGTTGTTGTTGTTGTGTCATTATTATTATCGTGCATTGTTTGTTGTTGTTGTTTGGTAGCCATTTTGTGGTAAATAGAGTCGTTTAAATGCATACACAGAATGCAATACCCCCCCACTTTTCTCCTCCTGCCAACTCTTTCCCTAACCCTTTTTTTCCCTCTCCTCTTTTTTTCCATGCTTTGCCTCTCCTCCCACCTTCATTGTTTGTTA
Source organism: Drosophila emarginata (assembly GCA_037075365.1). Lineage (NCBI taxonomy): Eukaryota > Metazoa > Arthropoda > Insecta > Diptera > Drosophilidae > Drosophila > Drosophila emarginata. Next base: position 9,093,904 of record JBAMCD010000260.1, read on the forward strand.
TGTGTGAGTCTGTGGGTGTGTGTGTGTGTGTGTGAGCGAAGTAGCGAGATTTTATAATAACATTCATAATGCAACGTTTGCATGTCATTGCCAACAACAACAACAACAACAATGAAGACACGCAAATTGCAATTTTTGCATAGCATACTTTTCAGCAATGCCACCACCCCCCACACTCATTCCACCACCCGCGCACTCTTTGTTCTCATAATAATGTAATAAAAAATATAAATAAATAAGTAAATGGCATACACATTCCCCCCGCTTCCCCTCTCCAACAGCAACCCAAACACCAGCAACAACAACAACAACTAAAAGAAAAATTAACCCAAATGTAAATCAATTAAAATTATTGTTTCAAAAAAAATGAAACATTTCAAAGTCCAATTTAAAATTCAAAGAATATATGTATATACAAACATATGTACATACATACATATATAGAGGAAGATAAGTCCTTGATAAATTTGAAAGGTTTTAAATGGGTTATTTCCATTGATTTTTGTACAGTTTTCGTTTTGTTGGCTGTCGAATCTAAATGAAATTTAACCCTAAAGTAAAGGACAGGAAAAATATTATAGAGAGTATATAAGTGGTAGAGTATTACAGAGAAACAATCCAATAAACATAATAACTTAACTAAATCCGTATTACATATTCTATTAATTATTAATTATTCCAAAACTGTTTCATGTTAAATTTTCAAAAACAATTTCGTTCATGTTTTAATCCGCTGAGAAGAAATTGCAATTGATATTTCTTATAAAATATTGTCTCCATATATGCCTTAACTGCCAACAGTTGTTAGTGTATGTATGTATGTTTCTCTGTATGTGTGTGTGTCTAGGTGTGTGGGTGTGTCTATGTTTCAATAGATATTATTCCCATTTTGGCCATTATGGGTTAAAACCATTTCATGTTCTCGATTCAATGGCCAAGTTTCAGGCTCAACTTTCAGGCTCATTACTTGACACAGCGTTGACGATGAGTGTGCATGTGTGTATATTACTTACCCCCCCTCCCAGACACCTCTCCTTCATTCTTAGTCTATGTATTGGTGTGTGTGTGTGTGTCTTTGACGCTTAGCGGATTTTGTGACAAGCCATGGCAAATGGCACCCCCTGGCTCAGCTCCCCCTCCCGCCGCATGTCAAACCAATCATTTGTAATGTGGCTCATGTTGAGCTCTATTGATTTTATTTCCTCTACGTTTTTTTTTTCCTTTTTTGGCCAAAAGACAAAAGTTATTAGCAACCGAAAGACATTAAGTGACAGCAGCAAATTGCGGGAGAAGAGTGTGGTGGGGAGGGGGGTTCCATGATGAAATTGAAAAATACGAAAAGATTGTCTATAAAAATTGTGCAACAGTTCAGCTGAGAGAGAGAGAGAAAAAAAAAAACAAATTAAGCAAATTAACTGAGGAGAAGAAGGCGAAGAAGAAGGCTCTGCCGCATAAATGTTACTCAATGTCAGCACGGCGTATACGTAATATAACAAATGGGACTGAAAAACAAAAAAAAAATTTCCTGTTTTCTTTTGTGTTTTTAACTGCAACATAAAGCAAATAAGAAATTTTTATTGTTGCCACGCTTTGCGGGCATGCCACGCTTGGAGTATGTTTCATATTTGTGGCAACCAAATATATGCAAGCGAAATGTAGACAGAGAGCGACAGAGAGGGAGAGAGAGAGAGAGGAAGACGGAGGCAAGTCCCTGGCAAAAGTAAAACAAATAGAAATTTATTGCCTGGAATTTATGACAATTTACTTCTTTTTGGCATTTTTCTTTTTTTTTGTTTTGTTCTCCCTTGTTATTGTTTCTCTTATTGTTTCTTATGCAGTTGGTTGCATGTGGCAAAAGTTAGTGGCCAAGTGGCAAATGTGGCATGTGAAATCAAATATGAGAGAATTGATTTCAAGAAATGTTCCAATAAACCGACAAGTTATCATATTAAGTTCTGTTTTAATCAATCGAATAAAACGAAACATTCGAGTTGGCTTAAAGTGGTAACTGAATCTGAAATGAAATGAAATTTCTTTAGTTAACTTTTTCAACTATTCCAATTCAAAGATATTTGGAAAAACGAGCAGCTTTGTTTGTACGAAATTCCGTTTACTGAAGAACAGGAATGTTAATCGGAATGTCAACGATTTGCTAACTAGTTCAAAAACAAAAACAAAAACGAGGCCTAAAAAGGCAGAAAATTAGCAGTTTTGCTAGGAGTGGCCAATTCATTCATTATACCCAGCATTGAGAGGCTATGATGAACTTGTGGAAACTCAAGTCTAAGCAAATTTAGGTTTATATATACAGAATATATTATTTTTAATTTGTTGTTTCTGTTATCCTTTTTACCCAATTTCTCTTTAAATTTTCAAGAGTCTTGCAGTAAAAAATTTAGAATTTATATAGAAGGTTACTTTTCTTGTTCCATAATATAAATCTTTACAAAATTCCTCACTTTTCATGAGTTTAATTTCCTTTTAATTTTCTTAAAGGGTAATCATAAATCTCATTTTTTTACATTCTTTTCATAGGAGTTAGAAAAAAGGCTTACGAAATGTTTTTTTTTTTTGTTTTAGAATGACTGAAAACAAGGCCTTTAAAAACAAAAAATAAAAAAGAAAAGAGAGGGAGATATATTCTCCAGCCTAACTGCCACGCCCCGCCTCCTCTTCACTTGTAGGATGGTTGGTTAGTTTTTTTCCCGTATTTTTTTTTTGTTAGTTTTTTTTTTTTTTGTTTTTTGTGTTCACGAGGCCAACAAGCAATGGCCATGGCAAACATTTGCTGGCACATGTTCAAAAATACAAGCTTTACTCCCCACATCCCCACCCCCCACCCCTCAAACACCCAATCCTTTAGCGTTTTCCCCCCAACCATTGATAGAACTTCTATCTCTATTTCTCATTTCTTTCTCTCGTTGTTTGTGTATGTGTGTGCGTGTGTGTGTTTGTCTGTGTGATTGTGTGTATAATTTTTTCTCATTTTTCTTTTTTTTTTTTTGTCTTTTTTGCCGTTGGCACTTACGATTGCCAAAAACTTTGCCAAACGCTTCGAAACGTCGACTGCAACACTTAAAATGCATTTTGCTTTTGGCCCAAAGTTCTTTGCGTCCTCCTTTCTCTCTCTCTTCGTCTTCTGTATCTTATGCATTGCCTGCTCTTTGCGTCTAATTCGATTAAAATGTTGTAAATTATTGCACTCACATGGCTGTGAGAGTGTGTGTGTGTGTGTGTTTGTTGTGCGAGTGTGAGAGAAGGATTCTTGGCCATATTACATAATGGTTTATTGAATTTGCAATTTCTCTCTCCCTCTCCTTCTCTCTCTCTCTCTCACTCTATCTGTCTCTTTGGGAAACGGCAGGAAATGTGTTTTCAATGAACGTTTTGTGTGCGTTTTTCGGTCATAAATCTCTGGTAAATGTCTTGAGTTGAAATTGAATTGCAATTCCTTGGCATTGCCAAAAGAAAACTTACACACACCCATACACACACACACACACACACACACACTGCCTTACTAAATTCCAAAATAAATGCGTATACGCCCAGTTGTACGTGGGGGAAACAAGGAACCGAAAATGTACAAGGGAATGCATAATGGTTTCCATTCATTTAGTCATTTACGCATTCAAAGTATGACAGGACTCAAGGACCTCAAATGAACAAGAATAAGACGAAACGAGACGAAGAACTCAAAACGAAGGTGAAGAACAAGAAGAAGACGATAGATGACTATGGAAAGGAGACGAAGATGGCCAGAATATGGCGCACCACATGGGGAATATCAATGTGCAATCAAATGTGGTAATTTAATTTATTGTTTATTTGCCATAAATCGAAGCTGGGCTAAAAAGGTAAAGGCGCAGCAGAAGCAAAGGAGATGGAGGAGGAGGAGGAGGAGGAGGAGGGGAAGGCAACATCTGCCTTGCAGGCAAGTAAATAAATAATTTGTGTCTCTGCAAATTGAAATTAATGTTTATGCCTTTCGGTTGGTTGTTCCTTCTGTTTGTTTGTTGGTTTGTTTGCTCGCCCCGAATCCTTCGCCTCCCTCTCTTACCTTCCTTCTGCATCTCCTTTTTCACTTACTCACCTAACAGAGGGTAGCATTTCTGTTCCTGTTCCTGGAAATGAAAAGGATATCAAAGAGGAAATTAATAGTGGCATCATTGAATTCAGAATTCCGTTTTTTTTTCTTTCCTTTATATATGTAATATATTTTGTTTGTTTTGTTTGCTATTATTGTGGTGCTTTAGCAACTTAATTAAAACCAAATAAATAAATCAATTTTAATTAAAAATCAATCAAAAAAACAACGAGCAAAGGAAAAAAAAAAGAGAGCCGAAAGCAAAGCGGAGAGCAAACCAAACCAATTGACATGTAAATTAAATTTTCTCGAAACACTTAAAACTCGATTCGATTATGCATATTTCATTAAACACAATGTGCAAAATGAATGAAAAATGACCCACACACCTCCCCCCCCCCACACACACATAGACACACACACATACCGATGCATAAATGCCAGCATATATATGTATGTATGTGTATACATACATAAATCATTTAATTGTTTCTAGATTTTTGCACCTGACCAATTTTCACACACACCCAGAAAAAAAAGTTGTGTATGTGGTGTGTGTGTGTGTGTGAGTGTTGGGTTGAGGTCATTGTGTATAATTGTATGCGTGGACAATATTTATTATTTATGGTCCTTGGACAGGACCTCGTTGCATGGCTGTAACTTTTAATTGTAATTTAAAATGCAGTTTCGAGAGTGCGTCTCTGTTTGAGTTTCGTTTTAAATTAATGACTCGGCTTTCTCTCTATTTTTTTATTTTGCCAGTGACTTATGCTACAGAAAGCTCTCTCTCTCTCTCTCTCTCTCTTACTCTGTCTCCCTCCTCTGCTCTGTAGCGAAAACAATTGAACTAATTTCCCACTAGACTCTCCCCTGCCTCCGCCCCCACATAAAGGAGGCTTCTGCCATGGCTCGCATCTAAATTGCAAACAAATCAATTGCAGGAAAAGCCTGAAATTACATTGTCTGCATATGTATGTATGTATGTATGTATGTATATGTGTATCTCTAATGTGTGTGCGTGTGCCCCATTAAATATGCAATAAATGTTTTTGGCCATCCCAAAAAGCTGCAAAGTGCAAATGAAATTCAGTTTACATACATTTGTTTGACACTGCCTCTGCAACTCATCTCTCTCTCTCTCTCTCTTTCTCTCTCTCTCTCTTTCTCTCTCTCTGTCTCTCTCTCTATCTCTTTCTCTGTCTACTGTCTCTTATTCATTTGAAATTCTAATTGCTTTGGCCGTGTCTCTGAATTTCAATTTTGTGTTTCATTCATTTGATAATAAACTGTCAATAAATTAAATTTTCCTCTCTATTGTTAAGCCATTTTAGCCTGGCTTATTGTTAGACCCTCTTTTTCTCTCTCTCTCTCTCTCTCAGTCTTTTACGCCTACCTTTATGCAACATTTTGTAGGGCAAAGTTTTAGACTTTGTGTCACACGCATTTCCGCATGCGGTTTACAGCTTAATGGACGCTGAATTCAACGTTTTATCCTCCTCCATTTTCTACCTACAAAAGTATCTCTTACCCCTCCTCTCCGACTACTGACCAGCAGGGGGTGAGGTGACCTCTTCAAAGTTGACAGTTTTGACGGGCGGGCAAGTGTTTGGTTATTAGCACGAAATCATGGCGTGTTGCATGCAGCCAGGCGTGTAAGTATGACAGCCCAGACAAACGCCTTCTGGGAACAGAGCGAGCAGCAGGAAAAGAGGAACGAGAGACAGATCGTCATGGTGGGAGAGAGGTAGGCTGCAGCCACGCCCACACCCACGCCCAATGCTTTTGATGGCTATAAATCAGCTTCCGTTTCCTTGCCATACCAAAAGTTGGAAATCAACATTTAATCAATGACGATAATCACGATGATGACGATGATTTTGTTGTCGTAGTTAAACCATGCGTAACAATCATTGAAATTTGATGGAAGACACGCCCATACTACCTCCCCCATCCCATTCCCGTTCCCATCTCATCCCTAAGGCGCCCTCATTATTTATAATCACTCACATCCGGGAACAGAACCAACTCCTTCTACTCCTCCTTCGTCTTCTACCATTCCTAAAGCAACAGAAATAAGGCAAAAGGCAGAAAAAGCAAACAACTGAAAGTTAACTTTGATTTTAAGATAAAAGTTTCCGTCTAAGTAAGATTATATATATATATATATATATATATATACAATTGTAATTATATGACAGTTTCTATTTTCTTTTACTTTTTAGAATTCTAAATATTTGAACTTTAAGATTTTTATATTTTAACTACAGTCCGTATCTAGTTAATGTCTCTCATTAAGTTTAGTAGATACAGAAGTGGAATTTATTCCGATTAGGAAACTTATTTACAATAAATTTATCAAAATTTATCTTATACAAAACCAACATGAATATGTAAATTTGTTGAATAATTAAAATAAATTATTTACCATTATTGAAAAAGAAAACAAAATTAAAATTCATTGAATTAAATCAAATTTATGTGAAATTTGAGTTGTTGTGATAAAAATAATAAAATGTTTCAATATAAAAATCTGTTTTTTTTTTATAGAAGTAGAAACTAGAATATAAATAGAATATTGCATACATTAGAATATATTAATATAGTCTACTTTTCTGCTCTGATACGAAAACTGTACCCAAAGAAGAAAAAAAGGGATCCTTTGGCAGAAGCTACTTATGACCATTACGGTACAAATAATACCGATACACACCATTTCCTGCCATGTGAAATAAGTGAATCTGTAAATTTTGCTTTTGCGACAAAACGGAAAAAACCCCAAATGAAATCTTTATAGCCTACTTTTGGGCTATATGGCAAGAAAACCTTTTCTTACCCAAAAAAGAAAAAAGGAAGAAAAAAGGGAATCTCATACATGCGGTTTGTTTGCTTTCTTATTTTGATTTTGTTTAACTTGAGTCCCAAATGGACAAAATGGCCTTTAGGGTACTTTAATTTGCGTGTTGCGAGTTTCATCTTCTCGGTTAATGATGCGTCGAAATCAGAGAGAGATGGAGGGAGGGAGGGAGAGAGATGAATGCTTTTGACATAACTAAAAAATTATCTTTTATTCGCTCAAAGGGAGGGGCAGAGAAGTGTGAACGAGCTGTCGCCAACAAACGGCGCCAGAACTTTATGCAATTATCATAATAACAATGAAACTCAGGCTGAACGCCATCTCATAGATGAAGAGAGAAGAGGATAGGGGAAAAGGGATAGAAGCAAAGTAAAATAAAGTGAAATGAGAATGTTGCACAAACTTTTCGAGTGCATAATTTCTACAGTTTGTTTTTTGTAGACACACACACACACACACACACAGTGAAATAATTGCTAAAACTAAAAAGAGAAAAAGCCAAATATAAAAAGAGATTGCCAAGAATTTTCATATTTTCAACTACTAAAAAAGAAACTTTCTTCGTACATAATTTAATAAGTAATCTGGTTGTGCAGGCTCCATTGCAATTTATGCGCCGTGCAGAATATTCAATTTTCACACACACACACACAAACATACTGACACACACACACATCTTTATACACATTGAGAAATAGTTTAAGTTTTCTTATAGTAAATTCTTTTGGCTTAGCTTAGCTTAATTGTTAACATAAACTTGGGCTTATTGGCAGGCCAAAGATAAATTTGAGCCTTGTAATTGAGATTGTGTGGAAAAGGAAAGAACGAAAGAAAGAAAGAAAGAGAGAAAAAAGAATCTAGACCATTTGCAGCTAATAAATTGCACCACACCACCACCACCATCTTCTTCTTCTTCTGCCTTTTACATATGTATTACATGTGTAATTTGTGCTGAGAATGTAACGAAATTAGAACTTTTACACACACACCACACACTAAGTGTGTGTACATACATATATAAAATAAAATGAAGATAAAAATAAAAATGTATGAGAAACTTTTTGCAAATCTCTGGCAAGAAAATGAACTGCATGGAGCAGGAAGATGCATGCCACACCCTCCGCCCCCTTACCCTTTACTCTTCCTGCTGCTGCTGCTGCTGATGCAACTTTCTTCCCTTATCCTTATCCTCATATATTGTGAAGACAGATAGCAAGCAAGTTGAAATGCTGGGCAGATTAACTTGTACCAGAGAAAAGGAGGCAGAGAGAGAGAGAGAGAGAGAGAGGGGGGAGGGGGGAAGGAACACAAACATCGTCGTCGTCTTCATGGCTCGCTGAATGCGCTGCAGTTGAAGAAATTGAAAAAGTTCCCTTCTACTTTCTCTTTACCTCCCCTCTCTCTCTCTCTCTCTCTTTTTCAGTCTTTTTCTCTGTGTGCGAAGTAAAATTGCTGCATGCACACATCAACGCCCTTGGCCACGCCTACACACACACACACACACACCGAACACTGGCAACATGTGTTGCTCAACGCCCCACAGAGCAGAGAAGAGAAGAGGAGAGGAGGGGAGCGAAGAGGAGTTTGGGCATGAACTGGAATGGAATGGTTCGGAATGGATATCCTTTTGCCTTAAATTACACAACTTGACTGCTATAAAATTCAAATTAACTCTCTCGCTTGCCATGGCCACTGTTCTCGCTCAGCAGAGGGGTAAGAGTTACAGGAGGGGGAGGGGGGGGGGGGGGAGTGATATGTCGGCTTACTCTAATATGAAAAACGAAAACAAATCTTAATTAAAAATTATTGTTGACATTTTGGCACAGCCTTTACATAGAACCCCTCTCTGTCTCTCCCTCTCTCTCTCTCTCTCTGGAGTTGTGCAGTTTTTCATGCATTCGCCTCGTTTTTTATACTTTTTGTTTTTGTATATTTTTGTATATCTCCGAGTGAGTGTGTGTGTGTGTGTGTGTGTGTGTGTCTGGGTGTGTGTATATATGCGTAATTCGCATGAGTAGGCGACTAACGAGGCAAAAGTCTCGGTTGTGGCAATTAAAAGCAGTAAATTCAACTCCAACAAGTGTTTAAATGTTTTTTTTTTTTCATTTAAATTTCACAAAATCATCTTTTTACCTCGTTTTCCCCGGGCCCCTTTTGAAGGGGGATCTGTTGAACAAGACATTAAACATATATTTGACACTCATTCGGTTTAGCAATGAAACAAGTTAACATTAACCTAATTACCAAATGGAACTACACTCAGAAAAAAAGGGGGTTGAAGGGGTAAAAAGTTGCATTGGATAACTTCACGATTTGATAGATCATTAATAAATTTATTAGACTATTAATAAACAAACGATCTGATATATTTTTTAACGAATGGCTTAATCTAAACGATTAGTATTTTTCATTATATTTTGAATTTTAATTTAATTTAATTTTAGAATGAATAATTTTGATTTTCAAGTTTAAATTCAAACTGGCTATTCCCTTTAAACTCATCTTATTTCATTTCAAGTGCAAAAATATGATAATTTAATTACAGTTTTCTTTCTGAATTTATTCATAAAACCTTCATAAATTCCTCCAAATGGTCCATAATTTTCCACTTGATCTGAGTTAAGCTTGAGACTTAAAATAAATTCAAAGGAAAAATAAAGGTTAATGTCCATTGAATGACAAAAGACACCATTCAATTCATCTAATTTGAGTCCAAATTCATAGCTTGATTTAACTGATTAACTAATTTTGAAGGTAAGCATATAAAAATTAAGATTCTAGCATAAAACAAGCAGCTAAAATGCCTTAGGAAACGAAAGTCTGAAAAGTAAGTTTAAGATAAATCAATTAACTTAACAAGATTATATTATATATATACATATATAGAATGGAATATACATATATAATATTCATTGAGTTAATATCTCTAACTTAGTTTGGATAAACAAGTTCATTTACTAACTCACTTATAAGCTGGGAAAAAAACGACCCAAGTTTCCTCCCCTTGCAAAGATAATTCCCTTAGAGCCGAGAGAGATTTTACTGTAATATAATATAACATATATATATTATATATACATATGTATATACATACATATATATTTGGAGTTCCATGTGTTTTCTTTCAAGTGGTGGTTCATTGGATAACCTTTTGTTATTTTTCCCGCTGATTTTCTTTTGATTTTTTCATGTAATTTTAAGGAAATTCACCTACACAAAATGCATATTTTATGGCCAGGCATTTGAATAAGTGGCTTTATATAGATGGCCATAAGTTGCGGTCGGTAATGTTTCCATATCCCCAGATACTTGTCTATCATGCCCCCTTCTCTTCCCTCTCCCTTTCTCAATCAATGGTGGCTTATCGACCACAACAAAGCATTGAATAATGCAAAGAAATTTTAATTTCTTTATTAAATTTCCATTAAAGTAGCTTAAAGTCAATTGAGGGAACGGCCATTTTGAATTTAAAGTTGATTCCCCCCTCGATTCTCCCTCTCCTCGCACTATATCACTCGTTTTACTGGGAGAAATTCCAAACTTTTGTTGGTAGCTAAAAGTTTGGTTTAACTTTGTTACTCTTCTCGTTGGCTCGTTCTTTCCTTTCCTCTCCTTTCCTTTCCTTTCCTTTTTTTTTTATGTGATATTAAGAACGCGTTTAACCCCTTGTTGCCGACAACAACGACCCGTTTTCCGTTTTTAACCTCCAGCAAAAGTTTTCTTAGTGACACACACACAAACACACATATCCTTTTTGCTGGCTTGTCGCATGCAAATAAACATTCAATATACAAGAGACAAACATGTTCTCGAGTAAAAGTTTTTGTATTCCTCCTTTGTTTCTGTCTCTATCTATCAGCCTGTCTCCCTTACTCTCTCTCTGTCACTGTCTCTTCTGTTGCATTTTCAATTGGTTTTTATCACTGCATTTTGATTTTCTTCTTCAATGAGTTGCTCAATTGTTTGCCTCGACGAGTAAGTTTACTTTTATTGCATTGTCGTGCGGTTTTTCCCAAGCAAAGTCGTCGAAAAGTATCCTTTTAATTTTCTTACTAGTTCTCTGTCTCTTTCTTTCTTTCTTCCTTTTTCATGTCCACAAAAACTTGGGCAATTTGTGTGTTGACTGTGTGTACGAGTTGCACAAGTACGAAAAGCATTTCAAGTAGCTGATTAAGGCCAAAGAAATATGAGTCAGAGTCACTTAACTGCGGCAAAGTGCCACCGCATTGCGAATTGAATGGAAGGAGCCAGAAAAGGACACAAGTGAAAATGTCTTTCTCACCTGCAGTAGATAATGCCATTTTTTCTTTTTCTCTTTTGATATTCATAACTTTTTAAATTACTAAACCTGTGAAAACTTGAGAAAAGTCATTACAATTCCAAGCAAAACTAATAATACACATTAATTGGTGCGACTGTCAAAATTAAATGGGGTAATTCTAAGAATTATTGTAGTTAATAACTGTTCAATAAAACGATTCTATATATAATGACAAGATCTATATATATAACATTCATTTATTTGACATCTCTCTATCTATTCTATCTCTAACGCGGTATTAGCGCCCATATTTGATTAGTTAGTTAACTAATTACTCTCTCAATTCCCAAGTTTACAGTTCGCTAATTGTTTGAAATATCGGTAATTAACAACTTATGGGTGTTGGCATTCTGCTATATCTTATTTGTGAAAATACTGTAAAATTATAGACTATTATAGTGTCAGTTTTCTTAAATTATAGACAGGCGATATTTTCATAAGTTCATAAGTTGAAATTTATGAAAATAAAAAGATGTGAAAAATATAATCAAAATTAAGAAAGATAAAAAAATAGGAAAGTATTGAATTTAAATTAAATAATATTTAGTATGTAAAATAAATAAGACCAGCTTAAGGAACTTTTTATAACTATAAAATCAAGAAATCTACAAAACTTCTTAAGGCTCCAAATATATATATATCCAATTTGTCCAATTTCAAATTTATATCCTTGTTCATTTTAATAACTTTAGATCTTATCTTTTAAATAGCAGAGCATTCGGGTATATATATATCTATATGTACATTTCATCTGATTCATTTAAAAGTCAAATATCTTGTCATATGACTAAAGTGGGCGGTGAGGCACGTTGCAAGCTCATAAAATTTGTGTGAAACTTGTTTTAAAACAACAACAGAACACAAACAAACAAACGACACATTAAAACAAAATTACTATTTGGTATGAAAAAGCAATGAAAAGAACATAAAGAGGGAACGAGACAGAAACAGACATGGGAACTAAAGGGAAGGATGGAGGGAGGGAGGGAGGGAGGGAATTAAACGGCAAGTGTCTGGCCACGCACACGCAATTCCGTGTGTAATTAGCTCGTTGAATTTGCAAAAGTTTTATTTATATTTCATTCGCTTTTTGTTTTCTGGTTTTTAGTGCGAATTTTGAGGCTAATTAAAACTAATTGTGAAATAATACTGAAATATGTATTTACCTTAGGTATTTGGCCAACAACCGGATATGGTTAGTAGTTTATGTTACCAAACCGAGTCACGATTACGCTCATCCTCCGTCTCGTCGTCCTCATCATCCATCTGGAAAAGAGGAAAGAAACATAAATTTTAATAATTCCAAAGTGCATTTGCATAAATAAAAAAAAAAAAATGAATTGTATAATATAATTTTTTTTTGTGTTACGCTTTATTGGCCCGAACCATGGACATGACTTTGGTTTGGGTTTCGGTTGTTCTAACTGCTCTGATTGCGGCTTTGTTTGCTACCTTGGGGCACGACCTTCATGGTGGAATGGGGGAGGGAAAGGGGGGGAGGCACTGTGAGAAAATGTGCACCTTGCCTTGCCAAGAAGTTTTTGCAACATGGCGACGGCAGCAGCACGCAAAGCCAAGACGGAGGGGGGCAAGTGAAAGAATGAATAAACGTGGCCAGAAAGGGAACGAGGTTAAGGAAAAAAAGAAAACAAAAAATAGGCACAAGGCAAAAACCGGAAAATGCCAAGGAAAAACTGCAAAAAAAGAAAGAGAGAAAAGGCTAAAAAGTTGAAGTCGCCATAAATTGACTAAAGAAATGGGCCATAAACTATATAGTTATATTCGATATTTTACATATATATATATATAGTATTATTAAGTAATTTGCATAAAAAACATTAAAAAGAGAGCGGCGAATGGAAAAATAAATATATATATATATATATTTATTTATGCCTTTTGTTGGTTATTTTTCGTGTTGGAGCGCGTGCTCGTATTTTACATAACAATTGCCAATGCTCCATCCCTGAGGGAGATCCTCCTGGCACAATTGATTTAAATGTTTGCGCACATGTTCAAAGCATAGCACGAAAAAAAGAATAAGAGGGAACAGAAAGAACGAAAACATAAAAAAAAAAAAACACGTAACGAGAATTGCAAAGAATTTCATGTAATATTATGCAAAATGGTAACCAGAAGCACCATGAGGCGACGATGCGGATGCGGATGTGGATGCAGATGCAGATGCAGATGCAATTGTCGCAACATGTCGCCTTTCGCTCTACCCGCCATTCCTCCATACCCCATCCCTCTCAATCTGGATGGCGCGACGGCGTCAACAACATTTTTCCAACTCAATTACCAGGCACAGCCAACGGACGTGTGCGGCATTTGGAAAAAGGCAAATCTCAAGCGGCAAAAGTTGCACAATATTGACGAGGGGGGGGGAGGAGAGCTGGCAAGGATTTTACTTGAAGAATTTAAAAGCAAATGTCAGAAGTCCCCCCCATAGACACACACACACACACACACACACAGAGAGAGAGAGAATCTAAGTTGGGGCACGTGCTAAGGTAGCTTTCGCTTCTTATTTGCCTGCCACAAATATACAGAGCGATGCAGAGATGGAAATGGAGACCGAGTTGCAGAGATGAAGAACGAAAGACAAACAACACCTTGCACTAATAAATAAACACAAGAGAAGGAAAGGAGGAGGAGGAGGAGGAGGAGGTAAGAGAACAGGTAAAGCTGGCTAATCACTCATATAAATAAAATTCAACCCACACACAGAGAGTGAGAGAGATAGAGAGAGAGAAACCAAACAACAATGCTGCTCCTGCCACATTCTGCCTTGCAACTGCAAAGGCTGCGGCATGTTTGGCATATGTAAATTATGCCAGTGCCAAGTCAGGCACTTAACTCGAATGTCTGCCAGTCAGTCTACAGCAGTATCCATCCTTGCATCCTGGATCCTTGCATCCTGCTGATTACAAAAGTCAACTTGCCTCTCATTCACTCTGCTTTTTTAACCCAGAGTGTTTGCTGGTTGCAGTCGAGTGAGCAAATACTTTATTAACACAATTCTCCGCCATTTACCCCTCCCCTCGCTCACCCTTTTTTGGCTTTTTTTTGGCCACATTTTACAGTGGATTGTGTGTGCAAAAGTTATATAAACTTTTGGGGTCATCAGCTAAAGAAATTTTTTTTTATTTTTATACTCTCTCATTGTCCACTGTACTTGGCTGCAATCTAATGAGCAGGACATCATCCGTGGCATTTTCTTTTTGCATAATGACCAAAAACAATTTGGGCATTTAGATATATGTATAAGAGGACAGTTTCCCTCTAGAAATACCACGAGTAGAATATGCATCCATCGTTTTTAATTGTAAAATATGCCAGAGCAGCGATTGAAATACAAAATAGTTTTTGAAATTGAAAATTACTATAAGACTATCTTATTCTATTTTAAATTTCATGTATTGCAAGTAACTCAAATTAAACTTTTTAACTACGAACAGGCAGACGAATTTGGCTATAAATAATCGTTAAAATTATGTACATATGTACATACATATATAGCTTATGGATTCAGAAATTCTTTTTTCTTCAGTTGTAATTCTCAACTAGTTCTAGCTTTGTGGGGGCAAACTTTCCACTAATAATTGTGATATTTATAAATATTGTTCAAGTTTCTGTATATAAGAAAGATATTTTATAGAATCACAATCGAAAAATGTATTGTAGACGTATTTTAATCCTATTAAAATCACATTTTATATAAGAAAAATTAAATGTTAGTTCTGCTTCATTTTAGAAACTCCTCAAATAACCCTCGTATGTATAACCCAGATATATATGCGTATATCTAAGCGTACTTGTTTTAATTTCGGTTTACTTAGCTCAAGTGCCTCTTTTAGCAACTTAAATTTAATGCTCTCGAATATCTCTTTGGCAACATGACGTATGAGCAATGTACATAGATGCTGTAAGCGGAAGCTGTAATTGATATCTGTGTAGAGAGAGAGAGAGCGAGCGATAGAGTGAATATGTGGGAAGAGAAGCGACAACTAATAACGGTATTATGTTGCCCTGTAGCAAAATGAACAAGTCAACAATTTCAAGTGCAGGAAAAAGAAGGAGCAGGAGCAGGAGCAGAAGGAGGAGCAGCAGCTGGAACAGAAGTCAGCAGTCGTCGTCAACAAGCGAAATTGAAGTGTTCTGGCAAAGAGTTTACTTTGTGTGTGGTCTAATCCCCAGTGGAGCTGTCAAATGCAGCTGGAATGTGTCGTATTACTACCTCTCTCCCACACAATCTGTCTCTTTCTCTCTCTCTCTATCTCTATCTCTTTCTCTGTGTTATTTTTTGATTGTTATTTAAATGGCTTGTTCTATTCCCTTTCTAGCATATGACCACGCCCTATATATGTTTTTTTCTTTCATTGTTGCCCTTCGTGTCATATTGTTCAATGATCAAAAGAAAACAAAAAAAATAGTAGAAAAAATTTTCTGTTTACTGTCGAAGGGCAAAAAGTTAATAGAACCAGAGGATTGCCTGACTTAGTGTCGGATGTCTATCCATCTAACTATCTGTCTATCTAACCATCTATCTATTCATTTATCTATATATATATATATCTATCTATCTATCTATCTATATATATATTCGCCTGTCTGTCGCGCCTTCTTTCTTATATTTCTTTGCTTTCTTTCTCTTTCTCTTGGCCTTCTCTTTCATATGTCAAACACTCGGCTCATGTTGATTTCTGACATAATATTGACAGCTAAACAAATCCAATTATGCCCAACTCCTGGGCAACAAAAGCGGCTAACAAAATATGCTAAATGCTGTTAGAATTTGTTTGGCTTAAAGTTCTATCTAAGCCTTAAAGTGGTTACAATATGGCAAGCCAAGTAGATGATGATAAAGGAGAGGGAAGGAAGGCTCTGCTGATTGCGTAGGTGTGCAATTGAATTATTGCAGTCAATGCACACTTCTCCCTCTCCCTCTCTCTCTCTCCTTCTCTTTCCCTTTCTCTCTTACTCTCTGAAAACCATAAATATGAAATTTTCAGCCATAGGAGCGGTAGCAGGAGAAGAGGCAGTGGCAGTGGCAGTAGCAGAGGCAGTGGCAAGCTCTGGCTTGAATGCAACATTGGTTCTGGTTTTGCAATCCTTGTTCTGTTTCTGGTTGCTGGCTCCTGGCTTTTTGGTCCTGTGGCCCTTCTTGTTGCTGCATTTTACGGTTTATTTTTCGGGCATTGAATGCAAATATTGGCATAAATTTGGTCAGTTGTGGTTGTTGGCAAAGTTCACATATAAGGAAAGGCGGAAATGTGCCTGTCTGCTCCTCATTCTGTGTCAGTGTGTGTGTGTGGGTGTGGCTACAAAACTGACAAACAACTGAACTGAATTGACTGGAGCTGGCCCGTGCCAGCCGGTATACTTTCTGGCTATAAAATCGATTGCCACTTTTCATGAAATTTACATAGGCCACAAATTTATTATCAAACAAAACAAAACAAAACAAACCTGGCCAAGAAGCATCAAGCTGAAGATAAAGACCAACAGCCCTGTCATTTCCATATGTAACTTTAACTTCATCTTACCCAACATCTTTTCCTTTCACACACAGCCCCCCCTCTTCCATACACTCTCTTTTTCTTCTTCTTGTGTGATTTATGTGCTTGTTTATGGGGCTTTGCCTTTTCTCTTTCTCCCTCTCCCTCTCCCTTTTAGCTGGACATTTATCAAAAAAAAGAAAAAGAAAGCCAAAGGACTAAAAACAAAAATCAAACAAAAGAATAGGCCAACAACAAATAAAAAGTTTCTTTAACCACAAAATGTTTGTAGTTTATTTTGTGTATATTTAAATTTTTTGGTTGAAATGAGGGAGAGAAAGCGCGAGAGAGAGGAGGAGAGAGAGTTAGAGGGGTAGAAAACCACTTAACGATTTCAGTTTCAGTTTTCAGTTTACAGTTCAAAGTTCAATTAAACCTTTTCCCCATTTACCAATTTTCTGTTTATCTTGCGGCTGACCCAAATCAATAAATTCAAAATGCCTTTAAAACTTTTGAGACTTGCAGGAAATTGGCAAAAACAGCAGAAAAACTTTTGCAAAAAAAAAAGGAAAACTATGCTAATTTTCGCGCCGAGTCCTAAATAAACCTTGAAAAAAAAAGAAAATAAGAGAAGAAGCGGAACCAGAGAAAATGCTATTACCAAACAGAATTCGTTGGCAGTGGCAGCATTTAAACACATTTTAATTAGCCAACTGAGTTGCTAACGGAAACGGCAACAGCCTCAAAGTGGGCTATAGATTTCATTCCACTCTTCATTTTTCCATCTTCTTTTTTTTTTTTGGTTTTTCCTTCTGCCTACTTATACACGAATGATGAAAAGGCATTTTCCCCATTGATGTTTAGTTGGGGAAAAACAATTAAGCTGAAAGCAAAGCTGTGTATTAAAGTGGCAACAGTAAGTGGGGGGGGGGGGGGAAAGCCAACAAAACAGAAGAAAATCAAAACCAAAAAAGAAAAACACATAAAAATGAAAGACAAAAAAAGAAAATGAAGAAAATCGTTGTAAGTGCCAGCCAAATTGACAAATGCCAAACGAGACAGGGACCCTAATATTGCTGTCTCTCTCTGACTGCCGCTCTTAAGAGGCATTAATAGTTTGGCATTAATTTGGGAATATATATATATATATATATGTATATATAAATGTGTATATAGTTAGGTTACATGGCAACAAGAACCTCTATTAATTTTGCAAGTCCTGTGACGGGAAACTTGTTCACGTTTAAAATGTATGTACACATAAACGCATTAACAATTTCTGTCATTGAGTTGGAGTCCTTTCTCCCCCTAGCACCCTCCCCCCTCACTTGACTTGATGTTAAATGTTTGCATATGCTAGCTTGGGAGAAATAGAGAAGAGGAGAGAAGCGGAGAGAAGGAGAGAGAGATCACATTGTCAGCCACTTCTTACCTTCTTGCATAAATAATTAATTTAAAGCATCCTTTTAGGCACTGCTAAAACTGTAGACAAAACTGCTTAAATATGCATAATTACCTGGCCAAGAAGAACAAGAGCAAGAGAGAGATAGAGAGAGAAGGAGAGGGGCGGAGCAAAAGTAGCAAGTCAAGTCAAGTCAAGCCTTAAGATTCAAGTCCGGAAATGTGTGTATGTTTTGCATAAATTTAACTTGAAAAGTAGAAAATACACAAAGAGACAAAGACAGAAATATAGAGAGGGACAGAGCACTTGAAGGGGAATGTTAACTTTTGTGGAATTTAACAATTGTTGCATACTTTTAGGCAATTGCCAAGCTAAACTAATTGCCCCTTAAAACAATAAAAATCAGTTTAATGTGCTGCTAATGCGCTTTAAGTCGCTTCGTCAACCACCAATTCCCATGCCTAGGCAAAAAGCCAGCAAACAACAAGGACACGCAACATTGTCATAAGCCAGGACACACACACACACACACACACACCCTCTCGCATACACTCTCACACGTAGGGCCCGGCAGACATTCCCATAAATATAATTACAAATAATAAAGGAAATATTTACAACAATTGTAAATACCTCAACAACTCGACACGCACGAGGTCCTCAAATTAATAAACTCGAAATTGGCCTCGCAGTTATCCACACCCACCCTCCCTCTCTTACCCTCAACACCATTTCAATTTTCGCATTCCCTTAGAACCCCAAAAAGGATCTACCCTCGCCCCCTCCGGTTCTGATTGCCGGGACTTCCTGATGATGAGCCTGCCGGCTGCCTGCAGTGTGTGTGTGAGAACCCATAAAGACTTCCTGCCTCCGAAAGTATGCGTGTGTGTGTGTGTGTGTGTGTGTCCTAGCCATGGAATGACTAAATACTTGGAAAAAAAGAAATATAAAAAGGGCGTGTCAAACTGTATGACATATCTTTAACTGCATTAGGAAATTAAAGTTTCTGCCTATTTGCATCCAGAGAATTTTATTTGATTATTTGATTACTATATAAGTATATCGGATTACTATATACTACATATATATATATATATATATATATATATTACTCTATCCGCACGCCATCAAGTCATCAGAGCTAAACAAAGAGAAACTAGTGCCACTTGAGTCAAAATGAAATTTATGATTAAACCAGAAAAATGCATGGACAAAAGTCTCAAAGTTGGCTCAAAAGGTAAATCCAATCATGGGACAGAGAGAGAGAGAGAGAGAGAGAGAGAGAGAGAGAGGGAGAGAGGTCATTGTGAGAGACCAACAATGGTAACAAGGAATGGGCACAAACGTTTACCGCAGGCCAAATGCCACACTTAAGTGAATTACAAAAGCAGCTAGCAAAAAAGGCTGGCAAAAAGGAGTTGACTGGGAATGGGGACGGGGGTTGGGGTTGAATGAGATGTGTTTAAGTGGAGGCGGGGTCGAAACCAGTCAACGCGTTGACAGCCACAACAAGCGGCTTAATCGCATTAGTGTGCGCCAAGCCACAGTCATAGCCAGAGCCAGAGCTGGATCCCGACTAGAGGCAAGTGCGAAACTGCGATTGTGTTGGAGGAGTCGTCTCCAGCTGAGGTTATATGCCTTGTGTTGCCCGGGTGCTAAGCCCAGCCATTGTGTATGCCGCCACTATTTATACAAAAAGTAAAAGAGGCGAGGAGCAGGAGCAGCAGAAGCCAGAGCGTGTGGCAGGACCTCCTCTGGGCACACACACACACAAAAGTTCACAGTCAACCAACGTCGAGGCCAAGGGAAATAAAATAAAAAAAAAAAAAAATAGTATTTATATTACACAAAAATGTGCTTTTTCACTACCTCTCTCCATTTCCTTTTCCATTTTTTTTTTTTTTTGTTGGTTGCCTCACCCAAAATACAAAAAAAAAGCAATTAATCTACGACACAGCAGCAAGGACGAGCAAGTGGATAAAGAAAAAGAGGGGAGAGGGAAGCGTAGAAGGTGGAGGCCTAGGCAAAAGTGCTTATGCCTGCTTCCTGTGCCAGCAAATCCAATAACTTATCTTGATTTTATGGTTATTTCAACAAAGGCCGGAAGTTGTAGGTGCAGCCGGCACGACAAAAAGGACGAAGGACCACCCCCCGAACAACTTTTGTACAGTCCAAAAGTACGGCACGAGAGGAGCAAAAATGAGGGAGTAAAGGTTTCATTTTGCAATGTGTTTTTGCATTTTGCACTTGACATGTCATTGTGTGTAAGGACACTACTGCAAAAAGGATAAGGGAGACCAAAATGGAAGGGATTGTCTGCTGCTGTTTGTGACTGCAATTGACATATGGTTTCTTTTCATTTTCATCCTTTTGAATTGTAAATTTTCAATGAAATATTTTATTTGAAATGTCTTGTCTTGTCTTTTACAACAATCAACTCCCTTGCCTCTCCTCTCTCTTCTTCCTTCCTCCACTCCTCCTTTTACCCAGTCAAATGTCAAGATTAATTGTCTAAAATCAACTTTTTGCAGGTGCGTGTAGGCGAATATCCTGTTTGTGACATTTATTAGACAATGCATAAATCTTAAACACAAAACTCTATTTGTTTATGATTTCCCATAAAGGACAGATGGACGGACAAAGGATTCCCCTTAGAGCACTTATCAGCTTAAGACCAAAGATTAGCTCCATTTCCATTTGAACACACATCCATCCCTCTGCCCCCTTCTCCCATCCTCCGCGACCATCTCTCTCACACCCATTTCCCAGTCTGGGGATAAATTGTGTGAGATTTTCAATTAATATTTAAATTCCTACAGCAAAAGTTAATAATCAAATTATTTTTTATGCAAAAATTTACACTTGACTTGCCCAAAGGGAGAAACAAAAAAGAAGAACGAAAAAACGAAACGCAAACAAAATAACAAAAAAAAAAAAAAAAGAAAAACCAAGAGAAAATTTCAAACAAAAAAAGAAAAAGAAAAAGGAACTGACATAGACATGGCTAGAATGAGAAAATTTTGGGGTGGAAGGTAAATACTTTTGGGGCGGACCTGAGATGAGGAAATTGGAAAGTTTTCATTTTTTTTTCTTGTTTTTTTTTTTTGTTTTCGTTTTTGTTGTTGCGCCGCTCCGCTTACATATTCATTAAATTGTGCGAGAATGGGCCAAGAAGCTGCTCTCGCTTACGGCATATAACCATTTTATCTAATTGGTAATGGGGCAACACTCCCCCTCCCCCAGCACAGTTGCCCCCTCTCCAAATTCCTTGTCTCTTTCTCTCTTAACTTAGACTCTTTTTACTTTAGTGAATAAGTTGAAATACGCTCAAAACTCGTTTTCCTCAAGTGAGGAGCAAAAAAGCAAACAGCAAACAACAAAAAAAAAAATCCACAGAAAATCAGGCTGAAATGACGCAATTCAAATATTTCAATCTCAAAAATTAACAAAAAAAATTTCTATAAGCAAATCAATGCGATAATTTGCATTTATAACCTGTTACATTAATGCATTTTAATCAATGGAATTATTCCCTAATTTTTTAATGAATGATTAAATTTTTTGTTTTTAAGAAAAACAAAAGAAACAGTTTGAAGGCTTTTCAGTAAGCACTTTAACACCCTGGCGCCATCTATAGGTCATCAATTTTATTTTAAGTCCTTTTTAGATATTTTAGCCTCTTTTGTTTATTATTTCCATGACTTTAATCTAATTTCTACTTCAGAGTTTAAACAAAATTTTAATTTTCGTTACCTATTCACTGTTTTCTTTAACCATATACGAGCACTTTAGCGACCTCTATGCGACAAAGATATTACTTTTGCTTTGGTAAAGAAAAGTTTTACTGAAAGGAAGCCAATTTGATTTGAATGTACTGAAATGAGTGTATAAAATCTGCAATTTAAAAACTTAAATCTCATAGTTAATAGGAAGGAAAACATTGACAAAATTTATATATCCCTAATTAATCCTTCTACACGGTATATAAAAAAAAAAAAACTGATGCCATTTGGATGGTAAATTAATTGTATTATCTAATTAAATCAATTAAATGAATTGGCGATAATAATAATTTGCATATTGCCTGCATGTTACTTGCAATTGATATAAATATTTTATTATCGAGCTTAAATGAAAATCAAATAAAAATGCAAAAAAAGAAAATAAATAAAATAAAATGATTTAAATGCTTGATGACGAAATCAGCAATGCTAATTTGTTAACCAAAAAAAAAGAATGAACAATAAAATATATAAATTATATATATGTATATATATGTGACAGGATCAGAATCGGAAACAGTAAAGCAAAATGGCCGCAATTAAACAAACACCAAATGGGTGCATGAGACGGGATAGTGAGAGGGGGTGGGGTAGGGGGACAGGCGGCATCAATTACAATTGGTTGATAGGAAGTTGATATCGCTGACAATGTTCAGTTAGTTGGCATTAATTTATTGCATTCTCTCTGGCAATTAACTTTTCAATAAACTCTATGACAATTGTTCAGAGTTTAAAGGATTTATGATATGTACACACACAAACACACACACAGACACACTAGATACACACACATATCATTGCATTGTTGGAATCTGCTCAAATGTTTGCACAATATAAAAGTATCTGTATCTGTATCTGTGTTGGCATGATTGATATGTTAATATAGGTACAACATGGCTATATACATATGTAAGTATGTATATAAAGCTATATACGAGAAAGGTAAAAGGAATGTAGTGTGAGGGATGGGGGAGGTGTGGTGGCCGTCATCTTCATTTCCTCTCATTCACATTTTGCCACAGCATTTGCATATAGACATAATATGCAAAGTATCTGTCAACTTGTGAGAATACTTATATACACACATTCATGTATATGTATGTATATTTGCATGTGTATATGTGTCGCTCCTATATCTGTGTGTGTGTGTGTAAATTTATGCGTATGTGTGCAGGTTGTATAAACATATTCACGCATATTTTTGTATTCTCTTTTTTCTTTAGCTTTTTCCCCTCATCTTGGCAAAAAAAAAAAAAAATTGGTTTATTAGACATGCGAAATCTTCTCTAACGAGCTTCCTACATTCCATACTATATATATTTTCCTCTCTCTCTCTCTCTCCCCCTCTCCTCTTTGTCCCTTTGTTTGATGTGTTTTGAAATGTCCTTGTTGTTGTTGTTGACATCCTTGCAGGTGGAATACAAGGGAACAAGCGGCACTGGAGGACCACCTATCATGCTCCTTTTGTTTGTGCGATTTGTGGACTGATTTGTTGCCTCTCCTCTATATCTAAATTTGCCTTCTACATTGCCTTGTTTTTTCCGGATCTGGCTAACAACGGTCCAGGTTTAGGTCCAGGTCTTTGGGTCAGCCACACACACACACACACTCACACACATACACCTACTTTTATATCTAAGGCAAAGAAAAAAAGCTAAAGCCCAGACATCATTTTTTTGTGTTAACGGTTTCGTTTTTTGTTAGCTTCTTTTTATTTTTTTTTTTTGTTTGGCATATGTCCTCTTTCTGTTTGTAACAATTCTTTGTCCTGCTGCTGCTGCGGCTGATTCTGTTGGCCTTTTCTAAGCTGATTTTATTTTGCTTTTCGGGGTTTATGTTTATCTTTTTGCCATTTGTTTGGCTTTTTTCTTTGGTTTTTCTTTTTCTCTGTTGGACAACACAATTGATTGATTGATTGATTGATTGATGGATTGATTGAGCGTTTTTTTAAGTGTTTGTCAGTGGGTTAAGCTGAAACTTAAGTTCCTTAACAAAGATCAAATCGGAAAGGGGATAAAAGCCTCCATCGATAAATGAAATGAAACAATAAATATAATTCTATAAAAATGTAACAATGTGTGAAAGGATAACAATTGAAATTCGATATAATTGAACACAATAAAAGATAGCATAAAATTTGTTCAAGAAATGGAATTTTATCTTCATACTTATTTATTGATTGATGTATATTAATAATACATTTAAAAAACAGGATCGAACAAATATTTCAGTAGTAATTGTTATTTCATCGAATCAAATTGTTATTGATTATTGGCAATTAGAAAAGATTAAGAAATGGTCACACTCAAAAAGCTTACTAGAAAGTGAAACATGTAATTATGTAATATTGTATTAAAAAGAAAATAATTAAGAATATTTACAAAGATTTCCAATTGAAAAATAAACAATCCTTAGAATATAAAATGTATTTGACGGGACTGTACTAACCATTAAAGGAAATGATATGGTCTTACTGATAACTCATTGATATTGATCGATCTATGTGAATGAGAAGCTTACATGTATTAATATTTTCATTAATATATTATATAAAATGTTATTATCATAGTTTCTTAGTTTTACTGTAAAATAAGTCCAAACTTTTAAACAATAGAGAGAGACTGTGACCTAATAAATAAATTTGAAAACAAGTTGACTGCTCATAACACTCGAGAACAAATGGACGACTGGTAAAGTAATCAGAATGAAGTAACCAAATCCCAATCCCAATCCCAAACCCAGACCAGACCAGACTAGGCAGACAAATGTACTTGAATCGAGAGTTGGTAGTCGGTGGCACTTGAGTTTAAGACAAAGAAACTCGACTCTCTACACACTTGCCACTCGAAACGGATTTCCTTGTTGGGCACACACACACACATAGACCGACCACACTAATACACAGAGAGTAAGAAAAAGAGTTGGAGGTGGGTAGTGAGAGGGGGGTGGGGGGGTTATAAAAGGCTTGCAATTAGCACACATCAATAGGCACGCTCTGGCACTCCAATGGAGCTGTAGGAACTCTAGGAAAATGCTAATCAAGTGGCTCACACACACATGCCAAGTGCCATATATCATAGTCAGTTGCAAATGGCCAACACAGAGGACACACACACACACACACACACACAGAGAGAGATTGGCTAACAAATGAGTTTGGTAGCAACAGCAGCAGCAGGTGCCTTGGGGGGTAAAACTTTTTTGCCCGAATATGTTTAATTGTTGGAAAAAAACGAAAAAAAAGAAGAAAAACGCTGCTGCTGCAGCTTTTTCATCCTTCTGCTTCCTACTACTTCTAGTTCCATTGGGAAAACTCGTATAAAAATTGGAAAGTTTTCTTCTAGACTATTTCATGCTTATAAGCATAAAATCATATAAGGGAATATTGCCTCTCAGTTAAACTCAAGTTTCTTCTTCTTCCTTCTGTTACTTGGCTGCCTTTTGTTCCCAACTGTCCGACACATTTAAATGCAATTTAATGCAATTTATGGCTTACACCAGAATAAAGTAAAAGAGAGAGAGAGAGAGGGGAGGAGGTCTCACAACAAGCTCTTATTAAAAGCGGAAACAATGCGCACTTCCGCTTCAATTGTGCGTGTGTGTGTGTGTATGTGTGTGTGTATTGGTGTTGTGGCTTTTTGCCTTGAATCGAGATCCTTTTGCAATGGCATTATTATTCATATTGTTGTTTTTGCTGCTGCTGTTTGTGCCTTCTGTGCGGCTGATAAAACTTAACAATTTATAGCCCGAAACCTCCTTTTACACAGAGGGCGTGTCTGGTCGGCCATAAATAAGCACAAAAGTTCAATTAAAGCCACAAAAAAAGAAAAAATAAGAAGGAACAAAAATGACTGGCAATATCTTTCTCTTCATTTTTCCGATTAAGCTAAAACTTACCTCATTTGAATCACATTTTTCCTCTCCAAGTATATTCTGCAAGAAAACAAAACAAAAAGTCAGGAAAAACATTATTAAAATAAATAAATATATATGAAATCAAATTGAGTTTTTGTTTCCACTTTGCTTAGCATAAATAACACATTTGTCATCAGAAAAAAAGGGGGAATAAAAACTTCTTTTTTTCCTGTTTTAAGAGAAGAAAAACCATCGAACTTTAAAATACAACATGTACAGTGAAAGCTCGCAAACCAAGAACAATTCTTCTCCCCCTCAAAGTTGTATCCATTAAATGTCATATTTATTTATTATATAATTTAAGAATAATATTTGGTCATGTGAAATGTTAAAAAAAAAAAAGATTTGCATTTATACAAATTTTGTATAATATTTTTTATTTGTAGTTAGAATTTAATAATTATTAAAAAATTGCAATCAATATTTTCATTTAAATCGGAAGTAGTTCGTTAAAGTAAAATTGTTTTCTATTTTAGAAACATATTTTAAATATGATTTTCATTATTTTGTACTAAATCTTTGTCTCTTATTGGCAAAAGAAGATTTATCTATGCAAGGGATGTGTCCCTTAAGCGGCAGTATTCACTGTATATATGTATACACAGAGAAACGTTTACTTGCCACGCCCACTTGTAAGGCATTGCCTTATATGTGTGATTTATTTGAAATTACATTTCCAGATCAAAGTGTAAGAGGGTTAAAGGGTAGAAATCGGATTTCAGAGTGCGGGAGGTTAACTTCCATCGAACTGAGATATCTTTGAGAAAAACTTATTTTGTTGGCCAGTTTTAATGCCATTTTAAAGACAACAAACTGACACATAAAACCCTCCGCCAACCCCCTATCCGACAAGAACAGAGACGGAAGCCAGCAAAACTTTGTCCCAAACACAGAGAAAAAGAGAGAGAGAGAGCGAAAGAGAGGGAGCTAGAGAGGGTCACAAAATATGCTGTCATCACGATTATCCTTAACGTCGTATGGGGCTGCCAATGCCAGTTGTTTCCTTTTCCGTTATGACCAAAGTCAACAGCACACACACTCTCGCACACACACACACACACACAAATGCGGATGTGCTACAATTTGTAAAACGAGTCAGAGAAAACCAACAAAAGGAAAAAGCAAAAAAAAAAGAAGAAAAACACAACGCACAAAATATTCTTCGATAAAAGTCAAACAGAGGCAAAAGGCAACTCATACTTCTCCCCCTATCCCCTCCCCCCCATCTAACATATAGAAGGGTGAACAAAAAAAAAAAAAAATTGAATGAAAACTCTTTGTTGTCTGCTCAACTAATTTTACCAACTTTGTTCAGCAAATTGAAATTTAAATTGTATGCAAATTTTCGCCCTTTTTTTTGCAGTTTTTTTTTCTGCTGTTTTTGTTGTGTAAGTTTAATTTGATTTGATTTCAGTTTTAATCGAAATGTAGATTCAACCCCATTTGCAGAGCCACGCCCATTTGTAGGTTTATCTGCAAAATCACCACATGGCATGCCTATGCAGTAACTAGTTAACAGTATCCCAATTTTAGTCCTCCCATCCCCCATATTACCCATGCCATCGTTTGAGGCTCAGTAGCAGTCGCTTAATCACTGTCCAGCACGCAGAAGTCGCTCCACACAAACACACACACACACACATACTCACTCACACATATGTAACATACATGGACTCATAGAAAGTCCGAGGACCAGAGACCAGCGACCATCGCAATGCCGCGTGCAATTAATTAAAAACAAACAAATTTCAAAATGCACGACAGCCACACACACACTCACACACATGCATAGAGTTTGTCTGTGTGTGTGTGAGGAATGTGAGAGTCCTGTTTGTCCTTTCACCGAAAAACTGTCAATGGAACAATGCCCATGGCCCATGTTGGGTCAGTCTCTTGTCCAGTCTCTCTAGTCTCTGACCAGCCGCCTGCCAGGCGACAAACTTGCTGCTCTAAGCGTTTTTTAATGCAGAGCACAGATTTTCTCTCCACTCTATCTATCTCTCTCTCTCTCTTTCTCTCACTGTCTCTGACAGAGAGTCCCCGAGTGTCTCTGGTAATTTCGTTTTATTATTTTGCAGTTTTCTCTACTGCCGCTGCTCTACTTTGTAAATATTAAATTATGAGAGCACAAAAAAAAAGTAGAAAATTTCTGAAAATTTCCCAAATGGAAGACATGAAAACATGGAGAAAAAAAAAATGAAAACGCAGAGATAACCGTTATGCTTACGGTCATAATAACTGCAGTCTATAGCAGGTGAGACTGGCCATGGCCAGTAGAAAATGTTTCTGCACAGCCACTCGAAATGAAAAGTGGAAAAAATATATATTTATATACATTTCCAAAACTACTACTAAACAGGACAAATACTCTTTCCGGGAGAAACTTTTCCGATTCCATCTAATCCAATTGACAAGCTATTTTCCTTCAAGAAAGTGTGCTTCAAAAGAATAAACTCTTTAATGATTAATTTCAATCACAAAACTGGTTTAAAGTAATCTCATCGGTCCCAAATGAGAAAAGAATATTTATCGATAACAGAAATATTTTTTCCCTTATTGGAAATATTTAAATTAAATTAAAAATCATTCAAAGTAAACCAATTTTTGTATACAAATTTAAAAAACATTTTTTTTTATCTTATAAAGTGAGTTTGGAATAGAAATCAATCGAAACGATTCGAAATGAAATAAAATTATTTAAACATTCAAATAGAGGAAATTTTGAAATTTCTTTTGGCTTGTTTTGAGGGTTAGAAGAGAAATTTGGAACTGTGAAACACTTTAACATCCTTTAAAAATCTTTAAAAATTTTAATTTCCTCTTTAATTTTCCTATTAATTATTCCGCTTGTATATTTTTAAATACCAAATAATTTAGCACTAAATTTTATTAACCAAATTCTGATACTTAGAATCCGAATTCGATTAAGTAAGAATACCTTTATGAAATCAGTCAAACATAATTGACTAAAATTATTTCTAGAAAATTAAAAAAAAAATCAGTTTAAACAAGATTTGTTAGGAGAATCTAATCAGTGAATTAAATATATATTCTGCCTCGTATTCGTAAGAAATAACCAAATTAAGAGACATTTAACTTGAATAAATCGACAACATTCCAAATTAAAGAAATATTTTTATAGAATTTTAATAGTTTTTTATTCCAAATTTTATCTTCAGAAACAGTTCTAAATAGATAAATCTCTTTTAATATGCCCACAAAATCTATGTTTAAATCAAATGCTAATCTATTTTTCTGCAGAGTATAGAAAACTTCGAGTTGCAATTGCAGCTGCCGCTTTTTGGCCATTGTCCTGCCCCACTATCCAACTGTCTGTGTCTGTATGTGTGTGTGTGTGTGTGTGTGTTTGTTTTCTGGCTTCATGGCCGCTTAGGCACCACTGTGAAAATCTGCTCAGCACAATGTTGACTGCTGCGTATACGTAATGTGTATGGAGCGAGGAGGCGACCGAAGGACCGATCCACCGGCTGGTTCCTTTTTAACAATTACGTGACGGGGTTTCTCCTCTACAATTCGGCGTCATGTGCAGCAAATGGCACTAAAGAGAATGCCAGGGATTGGAGGTATGGAGGGAAGTAGTGGGTGGAATTCATACATGGATATGCCAATGATGGTCATCGTGCTAACTGCTTTAAGTGTTGAGTCACACACACACACACACACAGCATACACAACATACATACAGCACACTTCAGTGGAAAAATTGAAATTGAAAAAAAGAAAGGAGGAAAAAAAGTTGCGGCCGCATCCGGAAGAGAGAGAGAGATGGAGAGAGAGAGAGAGAAGTTCTCGTTCCGACTACAACAACTGTGCCCCGCTGTCGTTTGTCGCATGCAATAAGTGCTAGTTGAGTGGCAGCACTTGAAACCAGAGCCAGAGTTACACATTCAATTGGCCGGCTCTTGCTCTCTCTAGGCCTGGTCCTGGGACCGGGACTGGTGTGTATGCATGTGTTTCTGGCGGCGCTTTGGATTTCACTTTTTGGCCCTGGTTTTGGTGTCGTTCTGGTCGTCGTTCTGGCGACCTGACGCCACTATTTCCGTAGATCCCTTATAGTATAACAGGGCAGCACGGAAGTGGCTCTAGCTGAACCCTTTTCCTGCCCCTTCCCATCCTTCTTAGCGGATTTGGCTGTGGCGGCCATTGCATACAAAATGTGTTGCATACATTTGGAACAGGGCAAAAAAAAAAAGAAAAGGAAAAAAATGTAGAAAAAGAAAACGTGGAACGAACGTCCAGCAATCAAAATGGAAATAAAACGCAAAAGAGCCAACGAGAATTATGCAAAAAAAAAAAAGAAGAAAAAAATGAAGCAAAATGTTGTATAATAATGGCAGGACAACAACAGGCACAGGACAGGACATCAAGAGCTTAGGAGTAGAAATGCCGCTTTATATGCATATGTATATACCTATATTTGCAGCACGGATTCTACCTATATATAAATATATATGTATACGTATCTGTCGTGGTAGTTGTAATGTCCTTCGCCATTTGCCAGTTGCGGCTTCCGTTTCGCGTCCCTTTTTATTTGCTAGACGTCGCAATTTCAGTTTTAGTTGAGTTTTTAGTGGCGGCCATTTAAGCACATTTGTCGTCGTCCTCGTTGTCCACGTCCACGTCCACATCCAAAACCATTGTCCTGACCACCGCTGACAGTGTGCTAATTAGAAGTCCTTGTTGCTTGTGGCCACAACAAAACAGACATCGTTGCACATAAAACTAAGGCACGGGAAAACAATGAAAACTACTTTCAGGCCAAAGTCACACAAGGACGAGGGAATGCCAGCTAAAGACAAACCGAGAAGGGAATGGCATGGAATGGAATGGAAGGTACGAAGGGACAAGAAGACCATAAAATGCATGAATGTCCTGTGAGCTACTTGAATATCCTGGCCACGTTTTGCGTCAACTGCACATTTTTGATTCCTTTCCTCTGCGTTCGCCTTCATTTCATTTCGTTTCCTTTCAGTTTTGCCTTCTCTTTTAATGTGTGACTTTAATGTGGTGTTGCGGCTATTAAAAGGGGCGTGGCATGTTACCAAAATCCACAGCCAAAAAATATAAATAATTGCCTTGCTAACTCAACTGTATAAAACACAACAAGAATACAACATACAACAAAAATACAATAACAAAACCGAGAAACAAAAAAGGATATAAAACTGTTTCATGTGGCTTTGGCTTAACTTGGCTCTGCTCGAATGGTTTTTGGGGTTTCTCTGGCATGGTTGGGTTGGGTTGGGTTTGGTCTTTTTTTTTTTATTTTTGGATTCGGTTTTGAATTCTTCCAGTGCAACGCACATTAGTTTACCCCAACCACATGGATTCATCGCATCCTTGCCGGTTTATTATGAAAATGCAACGATGCGAGGATAAGCAAGTGCCAAGCGATGGAAAAACTCTTCACTGACTTGGAGTTGGAGTCGTCCTCATCCTCTGTCTTATATTGTTAATTGCTGTGGTTTTAATGCCTGGCCAACAAGACCAACATAACAAATGCATATTTATTTCCATGTTTTTTTCTCCTTTTTTTTCTTTTGGCCAAGTTCTTGCCAAGTTTTAGTATAAATTGTAAATTGCAGACACTTGTAAGTATTATCTATATGCGTCTACTATTCGGCAAAACAAATTATGCACTTTGCCAAGTCAGGGAAAGGGTAGGAAAAACGGGGGGAAGAAAGGGGGCACACAGCCTGCTTTGAGTAATTGCCTGACACATAAATAATGGTTGAACTCAAACCGAGAGAGAGAGAGAGAGAGGGAACAGTATCCTTATGTTATTTTTGATAAGTTTATTGCAACAAAGGAAATATCAAATTGTTTGCATCTTTAAAGTTATTTTTAATGGCTCTTTAAACTGTTTAGATGGAAATGCATTTAGTTGAAATTATATAAAGGAAACAAGAAAACATAAAATACAAAAATATTGCTGCAGATATTTTGTTTGTTAGCTAACTTAAAGACTACTGATTACGAATATTTAATATTATCTTTGATATATTAAAAATTAAAGTAAAATTATTTGACAGATGAAACAGACGATTATATATACATACATATATATGTACATATATATAAACACAGAGAATCTTAAGGAAATTCTATTTATTTAAGTATTTAATTGCAGCAAATATAACTTGGAATATAGAATTTAATTTTAAAAGTATAATTTAGTAAATAGAAAATGTAATTAAAAAATCAAAGCGCAAGTTGACTAAATTTATAAAAGGATAAAGCATAATAAAAGTTAAAAATTAATAAGGAAATTAAACTATGAATCAGGCAAAGGCAATTCAGTCGTTTCCCCTGAAGCTGCTTTTAATGCTAATAAATACATTTCACGGAAAACTGCCAATTACCTTTCATTCGTCTGACTAAAGAGCAATTGATTTTCAATGGAATAAATTGGCCAGGAATCGGAAAGGCAAAGAGGTTTCAATTTCACTTTGTTCGCAATCGGAAATGGGTTTTGTCTTGCATGCACACAAAATGAAAAGGGACTTTTCACTCTTCTTTTAAGAAGAAAAATAAGAGAGATACTGGGGTCAATACGACATCCTGACTCGACTGTGAAATGCAACAAGAGTTGCTGCAGGATCAAATGATTAAATTAGCCAAACTCAGTTAAAGTTTCTATCATCAATCTATTCATAAGATCTTTTCATTTTAATTTTGATAAATTTCAATTTATATATCTATTTAACTGCTAGACTTTAACAATATCAAATTCAGACAACGAAGCTCATTTAGCTTTCTCACTCTCACACAGTTGCTCTCTCTCTTTCTTTTTGTATGCAAAGTTTTTATCAATAGTCTGATGAAATTTATGACAAGACATAACTTCTCAGATAAACTAAAGTCGCTGCATCTGAGATGCATCTTGAAAGTCGTCCTTTTTGCCAAGAAAATAAATCAGATGAACAATTTCGTTTGCACTAGCAGAGGAGAAGGATGAG
This sequence comes from Drosophila emarginata, assembly GCA_037075365.1. Taxonomy (NCBI): domain Eukaryota; kingdom Metazoa; phylum Arthropoda; class Insecta; order Diptera; family Drosophilidae; genus Drosophila; species Drosophila emarginata. The sequence goes on from JBAMCD010000260.1 coordinate 9,126,746, forward strand.
GAGGAGGAAGAGTAAAAAAAGAGAATGGAGGCGAAAGAGAGTTTCAGAATAAATGCCAACATCTGCTGCTGTTGCTGCTGCTGCTGCACTGACATTAACACGTGACACATGCAACTGATGGAGGTTGAGCATACTACACCCTCCCCTCTACGCTCTTCCTCACTTTGGCTGCCATCAACGTTTGCTGTTAATTTCATTCATTATTTATGGCTTACCTCAAAAACGCATTGGTGCAGTGGGCGACAGTTGGCAGACTACATTTTTACACACTCTTTCTCTCTCTCCCCCTCTCTCTCTGTTTCACTCACTCTTCATTTCTTGCACTTTTAATTAACAAACGCACGAAAATTCTATTTTACATGTCATAAGGGAGTGGGTGGGAAGGTGGAGGGGGGGGGTGGGGTATTGCTGAGGTGAGTATATGTAATGCACTCACATGCAACAGACAGGGAACAACAAGCAACCACATTTCATATGCAGCCACTCCCTATCTCTCTCTCTCTATCTCTCCCTCTCACTCGTTTACAATGTTAAAGCATGACTTTGGTTTTAGTCTCAGATTACGTATACGCCAAGTGGTTGGGGCATAATTTTCATAGCATACTTTGTGGGGCATGTTAGAGGGAAGGGAGGGCATTAAGAGTGCATTGTGTTGTGCTCTTATGCAATTAAAAGCTAGCATTAATCAACAGGCAAAACGAAGAAGAATGAGTAACCAAAAGAAACACTCCCCAACCATCCCTTCCCCCCTCTCCAGCATTCCCTCTGCTACACCAACCGTTTTCGTCGCCATTTAATTTATTTAGACCAAAAATACAAAACGCAAGCGAAAAATGGCAAACGACAGAAAATTTATCTCCTGCACGCCTTGTCGCATAAATTATGTCGAAGAAGAAGAATAACGCAGTCACCGAACGAAATGCCACCCCTCCCTCTCCTTCCCACCCACTCGCTCACTCCCTCTCTCTCTCTCTCTCTCTGCTACAGCGGCGCCTGGACGAAATTAATGAAAAGGCAACGCAAAACAACAAAAAGAGAGAACGCTAGAAGTGAGGAAGAGGAGCAAAGATGCCGAAGCAGCGTAAAACAAAAGACAAAAGACAGTTAAAATGAACTAAAATCAAATGAAATGTAGCTAAATGTGATGGTAGTAGGACCAAGGAGAAGGGGGGTGGGAGGTAGCATAGGGAACGACTAATGACAACCACAATGAAGCGAGACAGAGGAAACGGAAATGAAAGCAGCAGCAAATGCCGCGTTATCCATAACAGAGAATGAGAAATGACAAGAAGAGGCTTACTTACTACTCCCTACACATCCCCCATCCCCTCTCTCTGCTCCATCTCTCTCTCTCTCTCTTAGTCTCTGTGGAGATGCAACAGAATCACACAAGCTCTTAGTGGAATGTTGCCTGGTAAATGCAATTGTCAAGCAATGACCTCATTAGAACAAGACAGCAAAGTTAAAGCATCTACACACTAAACCATAAAGTGAGATAAAGACAGACAGAGAGAGAGAGAAAGGGAGAGGGAGATAGCGCGAGCCTTAGGCAAGGCTGTCAACAAGCATTCAAAGTCATATACGTCAACGCCAACGATGGGGAAAAAAAAGAGGGTAAAAGAAGCAAAGAAGAGAGTGTAAAGGATAAGGTAAAGAGGAGTCAGAAAGAGTGCGATATAATCAGTGCTAACAAAATGCGACAAGATCAGCCCCAGAGCATAGCAGGAGACATAAAGGTGACAAAATGTGACAGCTTGCCACCAGCAGCAGCAGCAGCAACAACAGCAGCAACACCAACATAGGACAATGACATTCGCCACCCAAATGACACGCCCACCTGTCAACCGCACTCGCATATCCGCAAACCGTAAACTGTCATATCCGCTTTAACCGTAACAACTAAAAACAAATTACATCGCATTTAAGTTTTGTAATATGCTTAAAATTAAAATGCACGCGGCACCGAAAAATAAAAAACAAAAAGAAACTAAACCTCAACTTTACCTAGAGGGAGTGCCCCTTCGTCCGTACCGTCTGTCTGTCTGCCCCTTAAGTCTTCTTTTTTGTTGCTGTTACCTTTTCTTTTTTTGTCTAAAAATAAAAGCAATGTTTTCTTTAGAAACTAAACCAAACAAAAAAGGGAAAAATAAAGGAAACCAACAACCCAACCAAAAAGCAGCAGCAGCCAAGACAATGGACTGTCAGGAGTCTATAAAACTTAAGGGGAAGGAGGTGGTAGGGAGAGGCACGCCCCAGACACCGAAACTAGCAAAACTTGCAAATGCACAACACACACTAACAAACAAACACACACACCCACACATAAAGAGGAATAGAGTAGAACAAGCAAAGAGAACAATAAGAAAAACCGCATGCTCAACATGGACAACAACAACATAAAACATACAACACAACACACACTTAGACACACACACACACACACACTTACTACACAAGGAGGAAACAAACAGTCAGTCGTCAGACATTGTCTGTCACAGAATTTGTGGCAATGCTGTCCATGTATGCACATATACATATGCATATTTGTCTGTGTGTGTGTGTGAATTTGCTTTCTTTTTCAGTTGGTTGCATTTCAAAAGAGGTGACAGCTGTTGAAGCATTGTAAAAACAAAATATCCTGTCAAAATTCTGTTCGAACTAAATGAAATGAACTCAGAAACTATAAAAAGAAATTCCATCAAATAAAGCGAAACTAAAAAGAAAAAAAAAATGCAATCCCCTTGATCGTAAAAATATAATATAATTATATAAATTATTATTATTATAGCAATAAAGATATTTACCAACACTGAGAATATTTGCTGCATTATAAAAGGGTTTTATTTTTTAACAAAGTGATGAATATTAAAAACTTAAATTAATTACACAAATTTGAAATTTTTTTTAACCAAATAACTTAACGCCAATAATCTTTTAACAAAGATAATTCCATTCTTTTGTAAAAGCAATCTCAGCCCAAGTATTGATTAAACCAAATGAGTTATTTTTGATTCCTTTTTTTAGAATCAGTCCAAATTCGTTCTACATTTCTTTTACAATATTGTTAATGGATACTTTTATCGTTGCTCAACACGCTAATGCATTTACCTATCGATTAATCGATATAATTGTGCAATCAACTTTGCTTCTTGCTCTAAAAAAATTGCAATCAAACTTCTATTATGTACATATTTAACTTTTCTCGTTTTCTTTTCTTTTATATCGTTTAATTATCTTTTACAATTGTCGATAAAAATACGATTTTTTGGCTCTCCTTATTAGAAAGATGATATCAAAATGGGACAAATTCATGTTAAGAACATTACCAATTCGATAACCATTAATTACCACGACAGACCCAATGCAGAGTTGGCCTAAAATCATTTCTTATCACAACCTATTTGAACAGATTGCACCAATAAATCGAATTGGCACATAAATAGATGGCCAACTTGACTTTTTGAATATTTTCTCATCTATTTGTTAAATTTAACCGATTGTTAATTATAGAATTTAAATTGTTTCCATTTCCATTTAAAATCTTTGTTAATTAAATTATAAATTTAAACAAAATGAGAATTTCCTTTTATCTATCTGTTTTCGATTGCACAAACCTAATTTTTGTCAGATTAATTAATTTTATCCATTTACAAGGTGAAATGAGAACTTGGCTTGGGGCGATCAATTTTCATAAATGAAATGAAAAGTTTTAGTTTGCACTTTGAACTTTCAATCGGTTACTTGGAATAGGAGAGGAGGAATTTAAATCTTTTACTTATTATCCAGGTAAATTTAGGAAAGGAATTCCCTTCAAATATGGATAGGAAAAACAAATTATGTATGTAGTCGGCTATAGAATACCATAAATCATCATGGGCGTCAGTTTTGTGGGTGTGGCCAGTGAATATTTTGCATGTTGTGACCACATGGAGAGTGCAATATCTGCTGCTGCTGTTGGGTCACTTGAAAATTATGACAACTTGGCCAAAAAAGAGACAGATATAGTTGGGGAAAAAGAGCAAGCAAGAGAGGGAGAGAGGGAGAGAGAGGCTTAAAAACATGGCCCGGCCCTTGTGTTTTACAGAAATCCTTGTAGTTTTTTGGCATTCAGCCCAGGTTGGTTGGTTTACAAACAACAACAAAAGGAACAGGAACAACAATTGAAGCAAAAGCAGCAGCCTACGCCAATTGGCAGGAAAACAAAAGCAGCAGCAGCAGCAGCAGCAACCGTAGAATGGGAATCAGTTTGAGAAGCAGGTGAAGTAGATTGCCAAAAACTGCAATCTCTTCTCTACCCTCTTTTCTCTACTCTCACCTTTAACTACAGTAGTGAGGCTGTCTGTGTGTGTGTGTGTGTGTGTGTGTATGGCTTGGCACAGTTTTTGCCAAGGATTTGCTCCTTCTACGTTCTTACTTGGCTTGTTTTTTGGCAATCAGTTTCGTTGCTTTCCTTTTGATGTTTGCCAACAACACAACGGAACTTTGGCTCGTTAATATTTTTTTTGCACAGCGGGCGTAAAAAGAAAAAGGATTTTCCTTAAAATAAAACAAAAAAAAAAAAAGAAAAAGAAAATAAAATAAAAACAAAAAAGTTGAAACAAATTTCTGTTAGATCTGGACATTTTCTAGCTGGTTGGTTGGAGTAGAGGAGGAATAAGAGCGAATGGGAGTGGATGGAGAGGGAGGAGCGCGTTTCAAGCTGTTGCTGTTCCTTGGTAAAAGTCGAATTATTTCATAAATTTGAATGTCATATGAAAAATTTATTCGAACTGAAAAGTAGGCAAGAAAAATGTACAAAAATGCCAAATCACCCTTAAATAGGGGTGCAAAATGAGAAAGGAAGAAAGAAAATTTAAGAGCAAACAAAAACAAAATGGCGCATAAAATTTTAATGCATATCAAATGATTCAATTGCCAGTTGGCATAAAGAAGGCAAAGACTGACCAAATAATTCTGGACAGGAATGAAAATGGGTGTGAATGAAGAGGGGGTGGGGGGAGGGCGTAGGTAGTTAACCAAGGATAACAGTGGGCAGTGACATTGGCAGGGGCAGGGGGTAGGCTTGGCCTGCGTGTTTTCACAGCGTCTCTTAATTACTTTGATGAAAAATGGCAGTTTCAGTGATTAAAGCGAAAAGGAGCTAAGCTAAGTAAGAGTAGAGAGAGAGAGGAGGAGGAGAAGGAGGAGGAGGTAGGAGCAAAAAAAAACACATGGCTGGCAATTCACTTGATTACACATACGCCATGTTGTTGGCAGGAAATTAAGCCTGGTCCAAAACGGAAGTAGAACAAGGCATATGTGTGTGTGTGTGTGTGTGTGTGTGTGTGTGTGTGTGCGAGTGTGTGTGAGGCCTAATGATGTCAGCTTTATCAAAAGCAACAACAACGACACGCAGTTGCCACATTAGTTGTAATTTCTCCTTCTCACTAACCCACAGCCGCCCCCCCCCTCATCCACCGCTTCGCTCCTCTGTCACTTCTCACACAATTTTCTGTTGGCCTCTGTGCAGTTATTTAAAGCCTCCTTTTGGGTATTTTTAACTAAAATGTGAAATATGCCACGTACCAAGTCGACGATGACATGAAAAATCTTGTGAGAAAAACAAAAAAAACAGGAAAAAAAAGTTACTGGCGGCAGTCATAAAGAATGCAACCAGAGAGAAAAATGTGCAACAACTACAGCAGCAGCAGCAGCAACAGCAATGACAATAAATTGCAACAAAAATGAGCTATGAGTAATTCATATTGTGAGACAGAAGCTGGAAACCCAGAAGGGCAAAGCACGAGCAGAAGCACGAGGACGAGGACCAGCGGCAGCAATTCAACGGACCATCAATCTTGACTGGCTGCTGGTACTTCTCCTTCTCATATCTCTGGTTTTTTGTTGGTCTCTGTGGCGCCACAGAGTCTACATCAATTTGGCAGGGACCACAAGGCATGCCACGACTATCCATGGCCAGTGGTAAGGATGAACAGAGGATGGGTGTGGGGGGTGGGGGATAGTAGTGGCGGACATGACGCGCTTTTATGTGGCTAGTGGGAATTGTGAGTTTTGTGAGTGAGCACGGACAGAACGTGAGCGGGCCAATGGGCAACAGCAGCAGCAGCAGTGGCAGCATTGAAAAACGAAGCGTTTGTAATATGCTTGTAAATGCAATAAATTTTCACAAAATTTCTTTCAACTCCCTTTCTCTCTCACTCCCTTCTCTCTGTCTCTGTCATCGTTTGGTACTCCTTCTACCATCTTGTGTTAGTGGCCAGTAAACCATAAAACGCGTTTTTGATTTGACCTCCTTCATGTTTTAGGGTCTCTCTGTTGCTTCTGAGAAAAATTTATGTTGGCACATTAAATGGTAGAAGCAAGAATCATTGGCAAAAGGCAAAGGATGCCAAGGAACAGCAGCAACAGTAGCAACAGCAGCAACAGCTTGCTCTTATCAGTCTTCGACACCAACAACAACATTAACAATCAGAGACAGGTGTTGTCGTTATGCCCCATAATCTTGCATATTAAAAAAAAAAAAAGAAAAAGAGAAAAACAACAATCTAAAACATAACACATACAGAGACAACACCCACGCCCCTTTACGCCTACACACGCACACACACACACACACACACACACATATCAGCGACGGGTTGACAACGATGACAAGCTGTTGCTGTTGCTGATTGTTGCTATTGCTCTTGATTTTGATGTTGCTGCCGCTGCTGCTGCTGGTGGCTGTTGCTGTTGCTGTTGCTGCTGGTTGCTGATTGTTCCTGTCATGCGTTTATCTTCACAATTCTTATTTCTGTTTATATATTTTTACCACTGTCTCTGTTTCTCCTTTGTTTATTTGCCTATCTAGTGGCATCTCTGTTGCTCTTCTTCTTTTTTTTGTTTATAGCAATTTTTGGGCAATTCGCAAAATGCAAAAACGAAGAAATAAAATCGAAACATCTGTGTATATACTATATGGATATCTACATATATATATATATATATATATGTATGTATGTACATACATTGTATATACGCGTTGACGTAATACGCATAAAAATAGAAGAAGAAAAAAGAAACCTAAACACATTTTCACGCATTTTGTATTTTGGTTATTTATCTGATACTTTTATGGGTTTACAATTGGATTCAGTTGAATACGAAATTGAGTTATAAGAAGTGACCTTAAGCGATATATATATATATATATATATATATACCCGATATATGAACATATGTATAATAAGTCTGTGAATTGTAAAAGAGATTCCCATTAAGTGTGAATAGAAAACTTCTTTGATTTAAATTTTATTGTTTGAAAGAATAATTATCAATGGATTACGAATCAAAATATATAATAATTGTTATTTAAAGAATAGGAATTTAAGACTAAAAGTACGCTTATCTATTAACCCTTTAGTGCCCGACAATTATATTATTTTTAGGCTGGTTTGGCCTTTTAAATAAAGTTTCTTTGAACTAATGCGAACTCGAAGTTTCAAAAAGTTATTTGGGTATTGGGCCCTAGAGGGTTAAGAAGGAACTTATTTATTCAGAATAGTAAAAAAGTGCGTTTCAAAATTTGTTTGTATCTCTTCTTGTTTAAATGATATTTATTCAGTAAAAGCTAAAAAAGTTTCAGCTTCTTTATAGTCATAAAAATAGCCAAATTAAATTGATTCTAAATAGTTTTTACGCAAGCACAAGTTGAATTACAATAAAATACTGAGTTAACTAATCAGACTATTTGACTAAACTAGTCAGTGAATAGTGAAAGGGGACCCGATAAGATATAGCTAAGGATGATTCTTATATGAGGTTTACAAATTAGAATTTTAAATAAAACAAATACTGGTCATAAAAAAACGTGGCAAAAAGAAGATAATGAAGCTAAGATTTTCGTCTTAGCACTATTATTAATCTTATCTAGATTAATGAGTCATAATCTAATAATATTATCTCATTAGAATATCATGGAATTATAATGGAATTTCAACTTTAATATAGGACTCTTTGTTGTAAATTGTAAAAATGTCAAAATTTCATTTACTTTATTTAAAGTTCGTTTCATTTTCAAAGAAAAAATGTCAGCAATTTATTCGCAAAATTTCAAATGTTGCAATAAATAAAGCTTGAAAAAGTAAACTGTGATTAAATCTAAAATAAAGTCAAGTATTTTTTCCAATATTTAAAAAATGTCAACTATTTTAACAAAATATTGCTGCAATATATATTGAATGGGCAATAGAAATTGTATTTCAAAATATTGTTGCATAGATTTGTTATTGAAAACTCCAAAGGGAAACTAAATTGGTAAGCAAAAATCATACAAGTGCACACTATATATATATATATATATATGTATACTATATATAGATGCATATATATAAATTGTATATATATTTCAATATTTTATTAGCCCAAAAGCAATGGCGGAATTCGAATTCTGGTCAGGGCAATAAATTGCAGCCGTGGCATCGGGGACGAAGGACTTTGTTAGCCATAAATATATGTAGGAGCCATTACACTCACACACACACACTCATAGAAAGGGAGAGAGAGAGAGAGAGGGAGATAGAAAAATGAAACTATGAATGGCACAATAAATAAATCGGGTAAAGCAGCGCATTTCTTTTATTTTTGTTTTTTTCGTAGTTGTTTTTTTTCTCTTTCTTTTAAACAAATAGAAGCAAATGTAAAGAATGAAATACACAAAAAATGGCGAAATAAAATTTGCATTTATTTCTTGTTGTTGTTTTGAAGCCAAACGTATCAGCAAACTACGAATATAAATACAAAAGTCAAAGTCAGCGAAACAAAAAAAATAACCAAAGGAAAAAAAAAGTGGAAAGAGGGAAAGAATGGGGCAGGGGGGGGAATGAGACAGAGAATAGTAGAGAAACGAAGCGAAATGTTATCGGTTATTGAACAAGTATCATGACAGTCAGACAGACAGATAGAAGGACGGACGAAGGGTTTTGGGGCCAGGGGAAATATATATTCATACATACATACATATAAACATAGGTGGTCGAAAAACATTGACAGGGAGAGGGAGAGGGTGAGGGGGATGCTAGGTGTTGTTAAAGATGCTTTTTATGTGCATAATTTTATTTAGGCAAGAGAAAGATCGAAAGAGAGATGTGCGTGGAGAGAGAGGGTGGAGGAGGATGGAAGAGTGAATAAGAGAACCTCAAGCTCATCTATATGTATGTATATATAGATGTATATATGTATATATATATATATTTGTGTAGGTGCGGCGCATGTTGAATATTTTTTATTCTGCTTCTTTTAACACCCTGTAATCAGAGGATAGAAATGGTTTGGTATATCCATTATGACAGAAGTAGATATAATCTAGCCATATCTATCAGATATTGGTTAACATAATATGTATATTATTGTTAGAAATACTTTAAATTTTACTGACAAACTTTCTGCTTGATAATTAATTGTAAAGATATATAAGTTCAGTGAAAAGTCTCTCAAACAAATTGTTCGCTTAAGAGAGAAGTCCCCTCAATAGATTTGTCCTATATAGGAAGATCTTACTGTATATATTTATATTCTATGCCTATTTCCTTTCCTAAGGAGAGTAATTTAGAATATTTCCCAGCAAACTTAACTCAAATCAATTCACAAAAAGAATAAATACAAAAGAATAGTTCTCAAGTAGGCATCTATTAATTTTTTGTCCGATAGGGTGCGCCAGTGTGATTTAACTATGACAATTAGGGATCAACTGTTTTCGAAATGTTTTTCCAGTGCTGGAAAACAGCAAGAAATGACTTAAATTAAATATGAATAGAAAACTAGACTTGTTTTATTTCCAGGGTAACTAAAAGTCGTTCAACTTATGTGATTACTTTGCTTTTTCAACTACTCTGCAGCTTTCTACTGTTGTTTGTCTTTGTTCTTTATTTCGGCTTCTTTTTTATACGCTTTTAATCAGATACAATACAAAAAACCGAGAAAAAAAGAAAAGAAATAAGAATAAAGCAACCAAATGTTCGCTTTGCCTAAGTAAATACAGAATTTATTTAATTTTTTTTTCTGGTGGGTTTCTGTATTATTTGACAGCTGACGACAACGCTGCGTATGAGCAATAAGCTCCAGACTATGCACTGAAAATGACTCAGAGAGTTGACACTGACCCACCACACACACACACAGGGACACTCCTGCTATTACTATCCTAGTACCTTCCCTTTGGCTCTCTATCTGTATCTCATCACATTACAAATCATTTTATGTTCTTGCTTTTTCATTTCTTTTCAACTTTGGCAACTTTTGTGCAATACATTTGATTAAATTGAGACTTCTCTTTCGCCCCTCTCCTGCTCTCTATCTCCCTCTCTCTTTTCAGCTCTATTGCTATCAATTCTCCTACCATTTCCTTTCATCATCATGGTCATCATTGATGATGGCCCAGCTATAAAACGTTTATCTCCTACACTAACCTACAACTTCTGTTTCATTCTCCTCTCTGTCTCTTGTCTCCTGTCTCCTGTTCTCCTGCCTTCTTATCGTTGTATCAATAAATTAATTCAAAAACTTTGTCGCTTCTATTTGATTCTTGTTCCTCCTCTTCCTCTCTCTCTGTTCCCCCTCTATCTTGCCGTTTTTTAATTTTTCTTGCAAATTTCGTCTGTTTCAAATTCTTTTTCTGTCCTCACTGTCGCCTCGTTCATTCGTTCGTTCGTTCGTTGTATGTAATTTGGTTTTATCTTCTCTTCAGTTCGTTTCCCCCTTTCCACCACTCCTTCTTTTGGCCACAGCAACAACTACAACTAGGACAAGTACAAGGCAGTTACTCGACAGGCAGTTAACAAACCCCACTCCACCCTCTCTTTGCCCTTTTATTCCCTTTATTTTCTTACTTTTTGCTTTTTCTTTTTTTTTTTTTTGGCTATTGAATTGGTTTCATGCTCATGCATTTTATATGAAATTGTCTGCATGTCTGTCCCTCTTCCTCTCACTCTCTCGCGATCTTTCTCTCTGTCTGACTGACTTTTTTATTCACCAAACGAATGCCACGCCTACTATCAACTGCAACTGCCTTTCAGGTGGTAGGGAAATGGCATCGGGCGGAGGAGAACGAGTGGAAAATTTACATCGCTTAATTTTTACACCCGAAAATGTTTTGGCGCCTGCAATTAGTGGACAACATTTGTTAGCCAAACTGAAGGAAAAGTAGACAAGGGAAGAGGGTCAAGAGGACGACGACTACGACAATGACAACGATGAGGTAGAGGGGGGAATAAGGCCATAGGCAATGCAGGTAGGTTGCTAAAACTCTTATCTTTATTACAAACGAAAAAAAAAATGCCAAAAAAAAAAACACACACACACACCGGGAAAAAGAACGAAGGAAATGAAAGAAAATGTGGGCGCGCAGAAAATGGTAGAAACGAAAAAAAAAAGAAATAAAGAAAGAGGAGATGGGAAATTTAATTCCCCCCACCCCATCCCACCTAACACCACCCTAAAACTCAACGACTCGTATGGTTCGGCTTTTTATTTGAAGTAGAATTTTAATCCATGGTTTTTTAATGCGGGCGATAAACTTTTACTACAATTGTCGACGGCATTAGCTGACAGAGGAGAGGCATTTGGAGTTTTCACTCCCAGAAAGCGAAGTGGGAGAAGGAGGAGGACTAGTAGCTAGTGGGGGGTAGGTGCAATAGTCAGTCACTCAGTCAGTCGGTTTTTCTTTTTTTTTCGCTAACTCGTTAGTGTCATTCAGGTGCTTGACAGGCGGTGGCAAACGACAATGAACGAACACCGAATAATGCTTACAGTTTAATTATTGCTCCCATCGACGTCAGTTTTGACGCTTTTAATGCTTTAATTAAATGTTTCATTAGCACGCTCTTTACGGGCGGAAGGTGGGGGAGGGGGCTGGGCTGGATCGGGTCGGGTTGTACTAGGATTTCTATTTGCCCCAATAGTTCACACATGCGGGTCGTCATATTGGAATGAACATGCAACTTTTCAAATTCGTAAAACTGTTTTACATTTGCGTTAAATGAAATTGTGAAAAAACGATAAAAAAAAAAAGAAGAGAATTGGAGAAAAAACAAATGCAACTTACCCATTCGAAATTAGACTAAAGAAATCGTGTCAGTTATATATGTATGTCAGTTATACATATATATATATATGTTTGTTGGCATAACAAATTGATAGCCAAACAATTAAAATTTATTTCTATAACAATATTAAATTGCATATTAATAATGGATATGATTATTTGTTATAGATTTTCACTCTTCTATTTTATACTACTTAAATATTGGAAATAATACGATTTATTATAAATTTCTTGAAATTTGAATTTTAAATTGAAAATTATTTAGTTTGTTATTGCAAAATATAGAAGTAAATAGAAGGAAATATTATTAAACCATTTCCTTGAAAATATTATTACCTTATTTTCTTGGAAAATATTATTAGCCGATTTTGTTTGCTTTTATATCAATTTCATCTCAAATTTATACAGAATCGATAAGTTATATATTCTTTTTCAATTTGTATCAAATATGATCCCTAATAGCATTATCTTGATCCAAAATTATATGGAAAGTTTTAATGTGAGGACAAATAGAAGTTATATGTGATAAAACAATTTTTCAGATAGTACTTTAAAAATGAAGCCCCATAAAGATATGATCTTAATATATCTAATTTTTGGCTATATGACAAACGATTTATATATTTTAAGAACTCCTTATAAAAAATACATTTATCTTTAGTTAATATGCTTACCAAGAATTTTTTTGATCAGTTTTGGGTTTAACATTTTTCAGCTTCTCTTTTCTCTCTCATTCCATTCACAATTATTTCGAAAATTTTTACGCTTGATTTTTTATTGTTTTATTTTTTTTGTTTTTCGTTTTTGTTGTTATATTTAAGCCATAAAAATTCATTTTTCAGGCGAAACCAGTCGCAAAACTGAATAATAGAGACACCAAGAAAGAGTCAGAGTCGAAAACAGAAAGAGAGAGAGAGAGAGAGAGTGAGTGAGTGAGTAAGCATGAAGAGGGAGCGAGCATTTGCTCTTCTTTTCTGTTCTTTCTTCTTTCAGAGTCAGAGTCAGAGTCGCCGTGTCTAGCCCAAAAAACTGAAATGGCGAATCTTGCAAGATGGAGATAGTTGCCTGTATGACTGTATGTGAGATGTGTCAAAGATGGCTACTGATGCTGCTGCTGCTTCTGCTGGTGATGATGTTAGTGTTGCGGCTTTCGGTGGACATGTCCAACTGTCTGAGATTCAGTGTCAGAGTCCGACTTGGGTACGGTTTTTGTGTGCAAGACAACATCCGGTTTGCTTCTGCCATATATTGCATATATGAAATATAAATACAGACAGAGACAGAGACATAGCGTCGAGTGTCTGTCCCTTTGCCTGTTGTCTGCCCCGTCTGGCGTTGGCATTTCTGATAACTGTAGTCTGTAGACTCGTCTCGTCTCGTCTCGCCTCTCCTTGCCGCCGCCATGTGTATGGGTGCGTTGTCTGGGCCGGCACTTTGTAACTGTAATTGTATCTGTGTATGTGTGTGTGTGTGTGTTTGTGGTGTGTGTGCATGAGCTTTTTATATTGAGATTGACTGGCAAGTTGTCGTCTCGTTTTGAATTTTACATTTGGTTTTTATTTTTATGTTTTACATTATTATTTTGGCTGAATGTTCACTTTTTGTTTCACATATTTTTTTTTTTGCACTTTTACTGTTTTTTTTTTTTTTAGAATTTATATTTGTTGTCTTGTCTTTGTTTAACATTTTGCACTGTGAGAGATTGTGGTTGTTTGTGTACCTCAGTGTGAGTGTTTATGAAGAGAGTGTGTGTAAGTAAACTGAGTTAGAATCAAGTGAGCTCTGGAGACGAGAACCGGCACAGGCGAGACGCGCTGAACGAATGAATGAAGTTTTTTTTGTTTTTGGCGAGCAAGCAAAAGATAGAAATACGATTGCAATCTTCGTTGTGGAGTATGCTCGTTCGGTTGCGTATTCGGATTCGTGGAGCAGCGCAGCGTTGGCGTCGTATTGTCGTCGTGTGCTTCTTTTTCTGTTAGAGGGCTCTCTCTCTTTCTAGCTCGCTGCTCCATACTATGGGCTCTCTCTCTCTATTATTCGCTCTCTCTGTGTCTCTCTCTTGCTCTTACTCTCGGGCAGGTTATTGCTCAGGCGTGTAGGTCGTCTAGAGGCCGTTTGTCTCTTGATTTTGGGGGAAACAAGTTTTTCTCTTCATTTCGAATGCTGGCAACGAAATTCTACGCTTCGCTAAAAACTGCAAATCAAAGTCGAGGTCGTTGTACGAATGAAAGAATGTCGGCATGGCGTCGCTGCTGGCGTAGATGATGGCGTTACTGCCTCTGCTCAGCTCAGCTCAGCAGTGCTCTGCTCTCAGCTATACTGGCTGGCACTGATGATGTTTAATGCCTTGGCTCTGTGCCGCTGCCTCCCAATCCACCCCGACGATCTGGCATTGTAGTTGTAACTTCCAACTCCCAACTCCCCTTTACTTGCTCTCTCTCTCTCTTACAATCTCTCGCTTACTCTCCTTCAATCCTAACGTCAACGACTCTCCCACTCCTCCTCCCAACATTCTCTTGTGCTCTTACTGCTGCATTATGCCGCCTGGTATCTGTCGCTCTAAATGTGTATGTGCATGTGTGTGTGTGTGTGTGTTCAATGTGTCTGCGTGTGTGTGCTCGGCATGCCTTAACTTGGCTTTCTTTTGAATAATGTTGCTTCATGCTTTCGCAGTCTTGGTCTTCATCTTTTACCCCACACTCCATTCTACTGTCCCCCCCTCCCTTCTTTTTGCTCCACACACTGTTCGTTGTCTAGGCAAAAATGCTGTTACTTTTTATGTGCAACCCTTCTCCCTCCCCTCCCCACCAACCATCATGCGGCACTCCCCCTTGTTCATGTTGCGCACCTCACATGGAATTCAGTTGGCCACTTTTTACTTATTTTTACTACATTTTCGGCTGGTTTTTTTTTTTCCTATTTTTTCTTCTTTTTTTTGGGCCTGGCGCGTTTGTAATAAAAACTCGTTATAAGTAGAAATTCTTTTTCTTTCTCTCTCTCTAACTTTCTTTCTTATGTAGTTTTTTTTTTTTTTTGGTTAGTTCTCTGGCCACCTGTACCCGACCCGACCAGTCCCCTCCCTCCTTCTCCTCCTCCTCTTTTTATACACTCAACTATCCTGAATTTGGGCCCTTCTCCCAAAAGTTATCCATGAAGTTGGCACTCATCTATTTCCATTTTTCTATATATAAAATATTTCTTCTGTGTGTTCTTCTTTTCGTTAAGCACTTTTGCGGCCACTTTTCTTTATTATGGTTCCCATTTCTTTACTCTTCTTCTTGTTTTTTTTTTTTTTTTTGACCCATAACAAATGTGAGAACCGCCTCTAGCAAGAGTTTTTTTTTTCCTTTTTTTTTTTTTTGGTCGGCTAAAGCTTTTAGAAGTTCTACTCCTCCCACCACCGTAGCAAAAAGAACTGATCTGATATTATCTCATTTTGGTATTTCCTCTTCTTCTTTTTTTTTTCAAATAAACAGTCAAAAGGTAAACTCAATTATTGGCTAATTTACTTATCAGTCAAGAGAATGCGCGCCAAATGAAATTGTTGTCATTGATGATAACGTTTAGTAACGAAAAGGGTGAAAAAAAAAAGATTGACAACGACTGAACCCCTCCCCCTACACCCCACCCCACACAAGATAAGATACGTTTGCAACTTTCCCAAAAACTGAACACTCACGTGTATTAACCCAAAAAGAAAAAAAAAACGAAAGAAAGAAATATGGGGAGGAACAAACAACAAAAAAAAAAAAGAGCAAATTCATCGACCATTTAACAGCATTTATCATGCGAATACGGTGGGAGGGGTTGGTGGGGGAGGGGGAAAAGCTGGCAGTCATGATTTGGCAAAAATGTACCAATGGGTCCAATGTGTTATTGACCAGCTGCCATTTTGTGTTACCAGAATTTGCATATAGAAAAGGGAACACAAGAATAAAGAAGAAAACATAGATGATAGATGATAGATAGATAAATAGATAGATAGAGAGATAGATGACTTGTTCTCTCCATTAAGAGTGGTGATTAGGAGAAATTTTTGGCACTCTAAATATATATTTCAAAGTTCACTTTGTGATTAGAAGGATTGGCCTATTATGATATCGTAGACAATTTTCTTTCCTTTTCTAATTCTAACATTATTCTACAATATATTAGATCCTTCTTTTTCATAAACTTATTTGGAATTGTTTCCATTTAATATTATATTAAATTAGTTCCCTTTCTAAAGCATATTTGTGTCTCTCTCTCTCTCTGTCATTCTCTTTGATTTAATTTTTTTAATATTGTATGAAATTCACTCTTATCTTTGGCTCACTCACCTGTCATTTTCTGTTGCATAACTTAAGGAATTTCCATCGTTGGCAATTTTCCATATTTTGAGCTCTGTTCTCAGTTCAATATTTGCTTACAACGCGACGTAAAAATATTATTTGTATGTACTTTTTGGGTATGTAAATTGTGTTTTTTTTTATTTATTTTTTTATTGCGAATTGATTAGCCCGATTCACGTTACACGATTAGCATATAGAAATATGAAAAGTCAGCATTTGTATATATAAATATATATACATTTATATGGTTGTAGACACTTTTGCTTGTGTATTCAATTGGTTGGATGATCACATTTGATTGACTGATTTGTCACTGGATGGATTGTTAGTTAGTAATTGTGGAACACAGTGCGTATGCGCAACATTCCTTTCGGTTGAGTGTCTGTCGGACAACTGGTCTCTGAGTAAGCTGGTCGGTCGTCTCTTGACGACGATTAAGTCGACAGTGTGGAAGTCGATGTTGATAATGGGTAACTGCAACGGGAACGGCAACTGCAACTGGCTAATACCAATAATGCTTATGGCTAGTTTATAGTTTTTTTAGGTTGGCCGCCGCTGGGCAACCGCAGCTGGCGGATGTTCCGTTTCAACTGAATGCCAACTTCATGGGGACTTGCCCAACGAGAACTGCTGTGTGCATTGGACAGCGACGACAAACTCCAAAGCCAGCAGAGAAGCAGACCGATACCACCAGTAGTAGTAGCAGCAGCCGCAGCAGCAGCAGCACTAGAAGCAGCGTCAGCGATTGCAGCAAAAGCCGAACAGCTGGTTTAGTGGTGAAGGTGAAGGTGGCCCCCCAACGCCAATCAATGAGAGCAAAAGAGAAAGAGAGCCAAGTGCTAAATAGAGAGCGAGCGAGCCAACAGCTAGCAAAAGAGTGAGAGAGAGCTGCGTCGGCGCTGCATTGCTGCAGTGTGCATGTTGGTGGGTCGGTGGGCGGGCGGCTAAGAGGCGTGCCAGACAGACGAGTGCATTGGCATAGTAAACTTTATAAACGAGGCGCCATCGTCGCATCGCATGGCATCGTCTCGCGTCTCGTTTCGTTTTGTTACTTTACGTTGCGTTGCTTCTCTCTTTTCGCCGTTAGATGCGCACTTGACGTCGTCGTCGTCGTCGCATTTTGCTCATCAACAAGTCTGCAGCAGCGACGCCAGCAGCAGCCCTTCGGTTCTATCTCTGTCTGTGTATGTCTGTCTCGTTTCGTGGTCGGTTACACACTTACACACACACACACACACACACAAAGTTTACTACATACAAAGTTTCCCTTGAGCAGAAATTTCCTGCAAGCAAATAGAAATGAAAATTGTGGAATATTATTTATAATTTAATTATCGGTTAACTTAAAATCGCTTATGCTTAAGTAGAGTTAAGGCTTAAATTATACTCCAATTACAATGGATTCTTGATTGGCAGTGGCAGTGGCAGAGACGAAGCAGCAGCATCTGCAGCGACAGCGCCAGCAATAGCAATAGCAAGTGCGACTGGCGCAACGCCGGCGCCAACAGCGGAAGTAAACGGAAAGCTTCAATTTAGCCGGCATTTTGCAGTGCATCCGTTCGTAGTCAACTTCGTTTAGGGTTGTTTCACACACAACGAACAACGAATGCGATTAAAGAGAGCCGTGTACAGGACTTAAGAGAAATTCCTTTACCTTTTTTAGGGCAGGTCAGTTACGTTTCGAAGTGAGCGAGCGAGCGAGCAAGAGACAGACAGAGTGAGAGAGAGATAGAGAGACGGACACAAAAGGCTAGTAAAAAGAAGAGCGAGAGAGAATGATGGCCAGCTGACAGTATCTAACGATGCTTGGTTATACGGCGCCCAGCAGTTCTTAGCCAGCAACTGGAGCAAGGCAAAAAGAGAAATATATACATATATAGAAAAGGAGAACCCAAAAACGAAGCAAATACAAAGACGAAGAGCCAAAGAGACAGTCAGCCCTCGGCACATTATTAGATTTATCTTGTTTAGCGCTTAACCAGCAGCTGCCTGCTGGCTGGTTGCCTGGAACAATCCCAACTGACCATAAAGTGGCATCTCTTTTTCTTTTTGCCTGGTTTATGAGCAGGTCCTTCAAGTCCTTCGCTTCCTTCGCCATGACCGCCTCTCGCCATGAACGCTTTACTCATCATTATGCCTTCTTTTGGAGGATTTTATAGTCAGCATCTGGCTTTTCATTATGATTATTAGCAACACAATCTTGAGTGCAGGATAATTCGGGATTCCTTCTTCGAGTGGCGAATGTGTGTGTGTGTGTGTGGATGCAAATATTTAATTAGCTAGATGCCTGCTCAAGCTGACGCCTGATTAAGTTGAGTGGCCTTTAATTTGATTTGGGGGAAATTTTAGTTCAAAGAGTGAACTGGCTTTCAGTTGGCACTTTTAGCCACTGTTTCTGCTGTTTTGCTACTTCCTGTGTTGTGTCCACAATTAAATTACAAACCAATTTGTAGTTTGCCCAGCCAAAAAAGCCTCACTCTCTCCCCATCTCTCTCACTCCCGTATCTTTTCTATCACTTTATCTCGTTCTCCTTCGAAATTATTATTAAATTTGTTCACAAAATCGCAAAAATAATATGTATAGAAGGGCAACCATTAAACAGAAAACAAGTAAATATCAATAGATTTACATATATGTAAAATTTATATATATATATATGCAGATATATAGAATCTCACACCCATCCAATCGACACACACACACACACATTCATTTGCATTCCACCTATTAACCGCCGCGCACAATTTTCATATGCAAAATTTGCAAAATATTCGATATGACCAACAAATATGAAATCGCAATATCTGGCAAGCACAGGTAAAATTGGCTTAAAAGAACGGCAAAAGAATGTACAAATTTCATTGGGGAGGACAATACCAAAAGAAAATTTAAAGCTGTGGAAAATTGTTGGCAGGTTCTAGGCACTTTAAGGATATTTGCAAACGATAAACAGATTCCTGTTGTTGGGTATCTAACTAAATTCTCTTATTATGGTTCTTTATTGCCCTTAAATAAAACTATAATACAATATATGCATTTATAAATAAATGGAGTCAATTAATATGTCAGGTAACAAAAGCTTTAATTTGCCATTTCACAAATGAAAGCTGAGATTCAATGCGCCAATGGCGTATTAACTTCTATAAGTATCTACTATCTTTATATCTATACATCGTTCAGTTAAACCAATTTGATACGAATCATTAACCGTTAATATCTGATCTCGGTGCGGTCCTGCAAATACTCTCTGTTAAGTAGCAGTAGTTCTTTTTCTGTTAGTTAACATAAACCACCAACGGTTAACATGTCTTAAACTGTAATAATTAGCATCGATGACAATCGATTAAAGACTTTTCAAGTCTGTTAATTAACATTAATTAAATGAATTAAATTTTAAATTTAATGGCATTTTAGTGAGTCATCTTAGCGATTGTTTACTGTAATTTAATGTGTCCTGGCATTGGCAAACTGCATTTTAGGCATTTTGTCGCTAAATTGAGTTCCGGTTTTAGATGGCTTTTGTGTGGGTTTTGTTGCGACACTCCCCCTTTAACCACTCCCCCCCTTTTTAGTTACCCCGCACACCCTCTTTCCACAAACCAATCAACCCTGTCTAAACCACAAGCAATCTTTTTTTTCCTTTTTGTTGTTTACATTTTTTGTTGTTTTTCTTTTCCTGCACTTTGTTGTTGTTTATTTTATGGGCCATTCTTTTCGTTGTTGTTGTTGTTGTTGCATAGAAAAATTCGCACAAATTTTTATTTTTTATTTTTGAAAATATTGGTTGTAATTAAACCAGAAATGATGCTGCCAAAAATTGTTGCCACTAGCAAACAGTTTTTAACAAGAAGTTGGCAGCAATTAGGCACTGGCTGAAAAATAAATTATTGAAAATTTGCATTTGCCACATAAAATAGCAATAAAATAACAACAGCAACAGCAACAAAAAAAAAAAAAGAGTGTCTGACCAGCAAAAATATGTATAATATTTAATGCGCAACTAAAAGCCACCAGAGCTTTAATTAAACATTAAAATAGATGCTAATCAAACGAGCAGATATCCCTTGACAATATCCCTCTGTTTAAAAACTAAAAGCCCGCCACATTAAACAGGACAACGCAGGACATCAGCAACAAATAACACAAATAAAAATATGGAAAAAAATCCCTTAACTATAAATGTACAAAATATTCAAATGCATCTAAATAAATATGAAAATTTTATAGATAGACAAGCGGCAAGAAAAAAAAATAAACACACAAATAACAACGGGAAAAAATCTTTGTTGGCCATATTGAAATGGATTAACGTTGATCAAATGGAAACTCAGTTTGAATTGGCTTAAATTCGTATGCTAGAGGGAAGGGTTAAGTGGGGGGGGGGGGGACATAAGGGCACAAATTAAGCTAATTGCGCGCTAGATATGCAAAACGCACTTGGCCAACACCAGCAAGGGACCAAAGTTGGAAAGAGAGAGAGAGAGAGAGAGAGAGAGAGAGAGAGAGCGATTGAGGTAAGGGAGGGTGGGGCCGGGGTAAGCATTAATAGCCGCATTTGCATAGTCATTGTCAGTCTCTCTGGGACAACATTGTGGAGGACAATAATGATGACTATAATCCTGATGACGATGATGATGATGTCGTCCAATAGAACGTTGAAATATTCTGTCAAACTGACAGCGTGGAAAACCCCCCCAAAAAAATGGAAAATTCAAACATATTCAAACGATATTACAAGTGCTTCTAAGTGACTGTAAAAGTCAATGAATTCCTGACAATAGGGGAAGGGTAAACTCGGTTGGCAGTGCGTCACTTAAAGTACCTCAACTCACTTAAGTTCATGTAGAAACTCCTCCTGCATTTTTAGTGTTTTTTACAATTTCGTTAGATAAAATTATTGTTAAGTAGCGTCACACAATGTCATTCACTTATCGGAATAAATAAAAAATTAAAAATAAATAAATAGTAAATTTTATACAGTTTTGCAACCTTTGCAACCTTTTAGTATTGCAATGTCATCCATCTCTTTCAATGCTAGAACTAGTTGAGAATTACTACCAAAAATGTAAAACTTGCAAAATGAGTGTTGACCCTTTACACGTTTTACCCATCATTATTATAAATTGTAAATATTTATAGAAAATATGTTATTTAATGACCTAAGGCTTCAACCATTAAAATTTTTACCTCACAAATGGTTTAAATTGTCATATTATGGTAACACTTTTCTACTTTTCAGATACCAACAATAAATTCGTTTACTACACCTGGAACTAAAAGCTGTCAGCTTTAACTTAATTCTAGCTAGAGAATTAAATTATTTTTAAAGTAAATAAGAAAAAAAATCTCTCTAATCTCACACCGGCAAAAGTTTTGAAACCTCTAAACTTACCTCTGCCATATATTTACGTCTTTTAAGGGAAACTTCTCATTTTAAATTTGTGGATTACTTTGCCGAAAATCCTCTTAAGAATTGCCATAAATTTAGCTGTAAAGCTTTTGTGATACCAACTAATTGATTTCATTTCCTTTACTTCTAACACCAAGAACAAAAAAATTACAAAAAAAAGAAAATATAGGGAGAAAGGAAGAAAAGTAAAGAAAGTTAAAATCAAACACAAACTCTTCACTTTTTAGTCGCATTTGCAGGAGTTCAATTCGTTTAAGGTGCCAAATTGAAAACTTTTAAGCTGCCAAATTAAATGAACTATGTTTGTGTGTGTGTGTGTGTGTGTGTGTGTGTGTGTGTGTGTGTGTGTGTGGCGATTTAGCAGCAGTCAAGGCTCTCTAACTTTGGGTGTTGACTTGCTAGGGACTCGACTCGACTCGAATCCAACAGGCAGGCGGCAGCGCTTAATGACAGCGCTTTGTGGTTGCCCAACAGCAACAACAACAATAACAACAACAACAACAACACCTGTCAAACGCAACTTCAACTTGAATCTAACAAAACACGCACAAAACTTCCCTTACAATATATATGGAGAGAGAAAGAGAGAGATAAGGACAGAGAGAAGAGATAGAGAAAGCTAATTGAAAAACGTAAAACGGGGTACAACTTGACGTATACTTAATCTTTTTGGCACACAGCGAGAATGAGAGTGCTTACTATGGTTGTGTGTGTGTGGGTGTGTGTGTGTACATCAATGTCAGGACATCTCAAATGGGTTAACAGGCAAACCTCAAAAACTTGACACACACTCGAGCTGAAAGCGTTTAGAGAGACAGAGATTCAATGCAAATATAAACAAATCAGCGCACAAGATTGAGAAAAGTCAGCAAAAAATTTTGTCATTGGTTTGAAGAAGAGCAGTGGTGGGCGGGGGGTGGGGGAGAAACTAAAGAATTGTTATTGCTGTTGTTGTTGTTTGGAAAACGGCAACATCAGCAGCAGCTGCCACAGCACAAAAACATATGGAAATTAAATTTCAACAAACAAAACAAAAAAAAAAAAAAAAACAACCAGGAAAGAAAAACAACAAGAAATACAACAGGAAAGGAAAATCCTAAAAATGTAAAATTTTCGTTGCAGCATTTTTGGCGCAGACGGCCTTTGCTTATGTATGTATGTATGTATCTCTCTTTCTCTGTGTGTGGGTGTGTGTGTGTGTGTGTGTGTGTGTAGGCAGTTTCCGTGTACGTTTTAGAAAATGAAACTTTTGCAACAGCATCGCCATCGCCATCGCATCGCATTGGATCCCATCGAGTCGACGGGGCTAAAAAGGCTGAGAGCCTCTTCTACTTTTGCCCACACAACTGCGGCTACCAAAGCACTTAATCATCTTAAACCGTTGTTTGCACGGTTTGCCGCAGATGTGGGAACGGGAGAGGATGAGTGACCATATACCCACCCACACACACACACACTTACACTATGATAAAAACGACAACCAATGCACACACTTCCGCCCTTCTACATATGTTTCTCCAATGCTGCGTGGCACTCAAAAAAAAATAAACTACAGCAAAAAAAATAAGACAAACAAACAAACAACAAAGCAAAGAGAAAACTATCAAAAAAACAATATTTCTAAATCGAAGTATTTTATACACTATTAAAATAGACACAAGAACATTATTTTTAAAGTATTTCGTAAAGAAAATCGAGCTATAAAATGAGAAATGATTTACGAATCAGTTTTACAGTTAAAATACTCAAACATAGATCTGGCTACACTGCTCTGTTAATGTTCTATAAATTAGTTTACTTAAAGAGGGGAAACAAATGTTATATAAGAGTAACTGAGAATGATATAAAACTAAAAGATCTATTCAAGATGGTTTGCTCTTTTATTGTTTTGTCAAACTTTCACAGATATTTCCGAAATTAATTAAACATCCATTAAAGCGTAAAAGGTTTTTTACATCTGGCCACACTAATATTTGTTATTTTTGCATAAATCTCATCATTGCCAATAAAATGCTTATGCTTTAAATTCAGGGTAAGGGCAAAAGGAAACGGTAAAAAACAACAAAGGCTAACACAAAAACGGATATAACACGGGATAGTCCCCCACCCCCCCCCCTTTCATGCTCCGGTTTCACTGCCTCTCCACCAGTTTGTTGAAGCTAACCCACATTGACCACCTGCGCAGCTAACTAAACACGTGGCAGCACCTGTCTAACCAGAAACAACCCACACCTCCCGTCCCAGCCTCAGTCCCAGAGTCACTCCCACTGAAACCAGCTCATACATTGTCAGCAGAGTGGGCTGAGTAGCTTCCCACACTCCTCGCCCCCCTCTCTCTCTTTCTCTCTCTCTCTAGTGACCACATTTCATACAGTTTCCAAAGCTAAACCGCATTTAGCGTGCGTTTAGTGGTCGCCATTTTGTTTGCCATCGTTGCCATGTTGTGTGTTGCCCAGATTTATGCAATGAAAATATGCCACTGTCTAAAGTTTCAAGTGCCATTCATAGTAAGCCCTTCCCCCCTCCCCCCCTCCTCTCACACGCTCACACTGTATATGTGGAAAAGGAAAAACTTCGTTTGGGTTTTGGTAATTAAAAAAAATTTGTTGCTTATATGCAAATCAATTAGTGTGGGAGACAAGAACAAGAGGAGAAAAGGAGGATAACATATGAAAAGGGTTTTGATATAGACATGGATTCATTTGCATCTTTGGCAGCAGCTTGATATGCCATCCCCCTCTCTCGCTGTCTCTCTGTCACTTTCGTTAATGTTAACTTTAAGTGTTCTCTCATAAATGTTTTCAAATTTCATACACTTTTGGCCCTAATCAAAATTCGGTTGCCTTGTTGCCCCTTTATTTATGGCCCGGAGCAGCAACAGTTTGCATTGGCATTGCGGCCATGTCCTGCGGCCAAAAGTATAGACATACAGCGGAGATAAAGGAGGGAGGGAAGGACGAAGAAGTGAAATAGAGAAAAGTAGCTTGCTTTTACACATTTTTGCATATTGTGTACTTAACTCTTGTTTGCTTGAGCCTAGAAGGGGCGCAAAAAACTTCCAGCCAAGTACGACAAAAGTTGCCTCAGCTCTTCTCCTTTGTCTCCACTGTCAACTCTTTTAACCCAGGGGCAGAAACTTGAAACTGGAGTCGCATCCCATCGCATCGCATCGTGCATCCTTACACTCTAACATTTCAACCAGGCAAGAAAACAACTAAAAGTCAAATAAACAATTCAACTTTGGCGCTGTCAACGGTGGAAGAAGGAAGCCATTGCTGCGGCACTTACTGCACTGCACTAGCAATGCCACTGTGGCAGTGGCAGTGGCAACAGCAACAGCAACAGCAACGGCAACGGCAACAGTAACGGCAACAGCAGCGCCATCATCATCATCGCTCATAATACAAGGAGAGGAGCAAGAGGAGCAGCCTGCCAGGAGATGGCAACGGTCTCCATAGTTTCTTATTTCCTTCTCGTTTTGCATATTTTATTTATTGTTCTGCTTCTTAGTTCTCTCCTTTCAAGGAGGTTACAACTCTTGACTTTAATTGTTAACAAGTGACTGCTGCTAGTTTAAATTATTGAACCACTGGAGTCTGTGTTACACCAGCATTTTCCTTTACCTATGAAAAATTATGTACTAATATTTCAAAAATTTTCACTGCAAACATTTTTGACAAGCAGCAAAAGAGAAGAGAACCGTGAGAGAGAGAGAGAAAGAGACTTTAAGTCTCGCTTTTTTCTCACATATTTCATATAGATGATGATATACGCAGACTTTTGATTAAGGCGACACTAAGTACATGGGCTTAAGGGGCGGAACGTGGGAGCCATGACTGAGAATGACTAAACGAATAAGGTCAGGTCAGTCAGTTTTTGACACACTTGAAGAAATTTTATAAAGGACAAATGGAAATGGAATTAAAAACGTTTTTAGAGATCTATCTAATAAAAAATGTGGAAAATTAAAGTTTCTAACAAAAGTATTTAATAGAGTTTGGGTAAAAGAAAAATTAAAATAAAGCAAAATTTCAAAGGGAACGAGAAAAGAAATAAACACAATTTAGTTGTAATTCCCAACTAGAAATTTAACCACAATTTAGTTGTAATTCTCAACTAGTTCTGGTTCTAGCAAAGTATCCTCCTTCTTCTTACTTCCTTTGGTATTGTCAAGGGAAATCTATTTCAATCACTTCTTTCAACGCTAGAACCAGTTGAGAATTACAAATAAATAAAGCAAAAAAAATGCATAACCATTGAATTCACTCTCTTTAACATCTTAATTACTGATAAAGTGCCTTGATCCTTTTAAAAGAAGTGTATAAAAAATGAGTTTTAGTTTTGTTTTCAGTTAACATTTTAGGTAAAGTATATAATCCATTTATCCATAGGAATCTTAAGAAAGATAAGTTATACATATTTAGATTATTTAATTATTAAAAAAATACGTCACATAATACAATCACTAAACATAATTAATTATTCCTTTCATCAAACAATTTTTAGTTAATAAAATTCTTCAAAAATAATACTTCCATTTAATTAATTCAAGCGGAGTAAATCTAGTTAGATTTCTTCCAACTGCCATTGGAATTATCTTTTTGCTTGTTGTAAAAAGACTTTTGGTTAACTAAAAATATGCTAAGTGCATGGTTAACGTGAAGGAATTGGAGAAGTATCCGCATCGCAGTATTCTGTCTCGCAGCATCATTTGTCTTCATCTCAGTTATTCTGTCTGGGCCTACACTGCGTATACATAACTTTGCAATTTTTCATGTGTGCTTCACGTGTGTGACACAATTATCATCACATGGCACAAAGGTGTAGGAGGAGGAGGAGGAGGAGGAGGAGGAAGAGGAAGAGGAGAAAGGACTCCAAGTCAGAGTCACAGTGTCTGTCAACAAGCCTCAAAGTGGAAGAACAAACAATCAAACAAACAAACAAACAAACAAAAAATGTT
Source organism: Drosophila emarginata (assembly GCA_037075365.1). Lineage (NCBI taxonomy): Eukaryota > Metazoa > Arthropoda > Insecta > Diptera > Drosophilidae > Drosophila > Drosophila emarginata. The sequence continues at coordinate 9,153,527 of JBAMCD010000260.1, forward strand.
ACCTTCAATTAACTTTGATGTGTTGAATTTTTAGCCGCAGGCTTGAAAATAATTAATTGTCCTTGTTTGTGCTTGAATAGTGAGTTAAATTTACCAAACAGTAAACGAAAAACCACAATCAATGAATCATGAATGGTGATGCTTGAAAAGAAGGAAAACAGGCTAAGTGCGGAAAATAGGAAAGAAGAGAGAGAGAGAGAGAGAGATAGAGAGAGGAGAGGGGGTGGCGGCATTGCAGTGGCGTGCCACGATATCAATGCAAATTGAAGTGGCCAACTCGAAGCCGTACGTACGGAGAGACGGACAAACAAGTCACATTTGAAATTCAATGAATTTTTGACCCAGGCAAGAAAAAAGAGAACGCAAGAGGATGAATGGCCAAAAAGTCAACGAGCAGAAATGGACGGAACGGAAAGGAACGGAACCGAACCGGAGACGGAGACATGGCCATGTCAATCGGACGCCACTTGAGGTGCTGCAACATTTTGCATTATGAATGACTTTGGTCAGTGGCAGAGCAGCAGCAGCAGCAGCAAATTGCCACAAATATCTTTGGCAGTTTTAGTTCAAATTCAATTTGCAACTGATTCAAGTTGAAAGAAAATTTACCATAAATTTTCACCCGACTGTCAGGCTAATTACCAAGAGTGACCAACAGAAAAAAGAAAATTGAAAAACACTGAAAGGAAACTCCCAGCCAAATAATAATTAATTTAACTAGTTTTTAAAGTGGCTAGCAGCTTTAAGCCCAAAAACAAATTTTACTTGACAATTATGCATGCAAAATTCACTTGAAATTTTAACACCAAATGAAATAAAATTTTCAACAAAAACATTTTGTTTATTTGTGTGTCCAGGCACTAAGACAAATTGGCCAAAAATAAACCAACTGCTGTTGGCCACTTGATTATGGCCCCCAAGGAATTGGAGAGAAACAAGCAAAGTTCAAACCAACAAACAAACAAACAAAAAAAAAAAAGCCGTAGCCAAAAACAAATGCACAATAACAATTAGCCAAAAGCTGACAACTGCAATCCTTGTCCTGGACAAGTTTAAAGCAATGCAAAAGTAATGGAGGAGATTGGCCAAATTCCTCAAGGAAATGCATGAAATTAATTTAATTTTCTCAAAAACGAGTCAACATGTCGAATGCATCGAATACCCAAGAGTTGGACAGATCTTACCAGAAGACAACATAACAATTAATAAATCAAATTTGAATTGGTTTCCTTTTTCTTTTGATACCCTGCAATCCATAAGGTAAAAAGGGTATATAGGACTAGCCAAAAAAAAAAAAAAACGAAAATATAGAAAAACAGGCATACCTGAAGGGTCATTTATAGACCAATTTATTAGCATAATTCATATTACTAACTAATTCAATAAGAATATTCCCTCTGCCGGCTGTGGCAATATCAAATTCTCTTCCATGGTCATAATCCTACGGATTTCCTGAAGCATCGTCTTTATGGTATACTCGCTTCGCCATCTGGCCAATATGGGAACCGATCTTTGATCAACAACTCCATTATTACGATTTATGCAAGTGAGATTCAATTTCGTTAAAAATCTTAGCTTTGGCGGCTCATCCGGATAACGTGCACCGCACTCAATCTTCAATGAATACATTCGATTCTCGAACGGAGTTCCTGGCGGACCAATGATCATGGCAATCCAATGGGTTAATGTCACATCATCATCGTTCTCAAGGCCCCAAGAGATGGTCCCATCGCCACTACCCTTTTGTCCCTGATCTAACTCATCCAATAAACGGAAATTACGGGGCACTACAACGGCGCCATTCGATGAATACGCCATTCCGACAGATATTGATCAATCTGAAAGGCAATAACGAGAGGCAGGCAATTTAACAGAGATAAAAATATCAAAATAATAAAAGAAAACTGAAATGAAACTCGAATATTTGTGAATGAATTCGAAGTACAATAGAATTCCAACAATCCCAGTAAATTACGACCGAATTCGACGCGGATAATTGTATTAAATTTTTAAAATTATATTTTTTTTTTGAGAGAAATATTAATAATGATAAATAAATAATCAATTGTATTTCAAAATTTCTACCAATGTTAGTTTTATTTAATGAAGAAACTTGGATAATTGGGCGATTACTATATACAAATATATCTCTTTACTCATTAGAACTTTTCGTTTACATTGATTAAAGAGAGAAACAATCAATGTTAACAGGATATAATCGATATACATTACAGAGTTACCAGATCGAAGCGTCATTTAAGGCTTTCCCGATAACGGAACTTAGACAATTACCGTTTGGTCTAATATCGGCAAGTCCAAAGTCCATAAGATGTTTTTGATAAAGAAATTATTAAATAGAAACTGGTAACAACTGGTAATTAAATATGAGAGGGTATTTCCATGCCGATGACTTCAACTACAAATTTCTCTTCTGTTTTTTTTTTTCTGTTTCGGTTTTTGCAACAGGAAATTTCAATTTGGCAATCAAAGTAAAACGGTTTTAGCTTATGTATAATAGTATTGTTGGTAACATGCAAGACACGCGCAGCCACAACTATGTGTAAAAAGTGTAAAACAAAAGAAAAAAAAACACACACGCACACACACAGACAAAAGAAAAAATAACATAAATCATGCGGCTATTTTAAGATACTCCAGAAAAAGTAAAAGAAGAAGAGGCGAAAAGCAGTTAGGTTTTACTTCAGGTAAATGAACTAAAAGTGCGAAGCGGCGCGTGCAGAGACAGCAATAACAACAACAACGACAACAACAACAGTCACAGAGCGAAATTAGATTGCCACACTTTCAGTTGAAGAAAAGAAGCAAGAGAAATAGTGAAATATCAAAAAGGTACGGAGAGGTGGACAAGGGAAAGAGAAGAGAAAAGAGAGAGAGAGAGCGAGAGGAGAGACATTTGAATGAAGCTGGCCTCGGCTGGCAGTCTGCCGGACTGGTGGCTACGCCTGCGCATTCATTCATACAAAACAGCTGACTGCGCCGTTGCGGTTGACTTCAGCAGCGCTGTTGCTGTCGGTTGTCGCTGTCACCGTCACCGTCACCGTCACCGTCACCGTGTTATTTGCCCGTTGTTGTCGTTCACTTGCCGGTTATGCAATCGGGCCAAAACTGTAAACGGTAAAATGCTTCTAGCCATTGGCCGGTCAGCCAGCTGATAACCGAGCACAGTATCTGCGTCAAGCTTGGCCGAAAATTGGCCATCTTCATGTGCTAAGTGGCATGCCCCACTTGGCGTTGACTCGACTCAGCTGAGAAGAACTTGCGGTAGTTTTAGGTTAAAACCAACTGCAACAACAAAAAAAACTACCCCAACACTGAAAAAAAAAAATGAGTGTTAAATAAGAGCAGGAAGAGAACTTCATTTACTGCATCAGAAGAGAATTTTCCACCTGCTTTTACAGTGATTCGATATTCGAAATTCTGGACCTCAGTTTTCGACAAAGCGTTCATTTAAAGCTAGTGAGGTAGCGATCCTACATTGTATTCGTTTGTCATTCATTTTGTTTCTTTCAGTGTCTTGGGTAACTGGCCACATTCACTTACTTCCTCAGTGCTACATTTTGTGGTTTGTCTAGTTTGCCGGCTGCTGCCGCTTCTACTGCTGCTTTGCCTGCACAACTTGGCCAAAAGAGCGGCGTAGTTGTGGTCGTCGTCATCATCATTGGAATGTGGAGAAAGTAGGCCGCGATCATCATCGTTGACTCGTCTAGTCTTGGCTCTGGCACTGGCACTGGCTCTTTCTGGGCATTCTCATGGAGTTGCTATTTGCAGTTGCAGTTGCCTGTGCGCTTGTCGCGTGCATGCAGCATTCCATGATTTTTGCTTTAGTGCTTTGCAGAGTAACAGTTAAACACGGGCCCCCGTTGCAGTTCCGTTTGTTGCTGCAAACGGATTTCAGAGCCACTAATTGGTCTCAATATGTCTGAGCCAGAGCCAGAGCCAAAGCCAAAGCCTGAGCCAGACGAGCAGTTGCCGACGATCATCATTGAAAACGGCAACGGCGTCGGCGGCACACAGCAGTGGCAAGGTTGTTGCACGTATAAGTTATTAGCGCAACATTGTTGCAGCCATAAAGCTAATGCTTTTGCCATTAGTCTGGGCCCAAAGATAGAACCAGACAAGTAGCAGCAACATCGGCGACTGGCTAGCTGCTTAAGAAGACACTGCAACAGCAGAAGAGAAAGAAGGGCGCTCTATCTCTCTCTCTCTCTCTCTCTCTCTCTCATTTTGTTTGTGTATTTTTCTTTGCCTTGTTGCATGTGGCTTGCATTTCGTTTCTTCCTCTTCTCCATGTGATGTGGCAGACAATCGCCCACAAATTCTACTAAAAAATATTTGCGATTCGAAAATTGAAAATTTGAATTGAAATCGGTGCTGAATTTAATGTAAAAAACTATTTAACAGTAAAAGAACATTATAAGTCATGAATTAACAATCAATTAACTAATCAAATTTAACTTGGCCAATTGCAATACCCAAGAAAAAAAAAGAATTTTAAGGAGGAATAAAGAAATTTTTTATCCGACTTGGAAAATAAAACTTTTGTCAATATCGTCAATATATCAATAATCCTAATTATTATTTTCAAAATTATTCTTTGAAGAAAACATGAATGTATTTCTAATCAATAAACAATAATTTTTTTAATGCTTTAGTTTCAGTAACATTGAAACGACCTCTTTTGGCCAAAACTATAACTTGTTTGCGGTTTTTAAAACATTCTAGAAATAGAGTCTAGAAGATTTACGTTCTTTATCTAATATCCACGACAAAAGTCCTTAGAATGAGGATATTTGAATTCAAAATCATTCCATTTTCATATATCAGAAACCCAATTAGAATACTCTACGAGATTTAATATACTCCAACTTCCATTTTAACTGAATTGCGGTTGCTTATATCAAATTTATGCGCAATATGTACACGTTATTATGTTTTCCCACATTTTCCTGTTTTGAGTTTATTTTATTTGCTGATGCAAACCTTCAAGTACATATATATATAAATATATATATACATATATACATCTGTCTGTATATATAGGCAGCACCTACGAGCGATGTTTGTTTACAACTTTATCTTTAGTTTTTTGAGTATGTATGTGGAGAAGAGAAGCGTAAATTTAATTTGCGCAGCATTTTTGCCAATAATAACAATAACAAATAATAATAAGACCAGTAGGTACAAGTGTTTAAGCAGAAACTGACGACTTTTGAGATACCCTGCATCTCAGTATCTTTGACTAAAGTAATTTTAGCTAAGAAATGTTAACTAAATTCATCATTTTGCATTAATCATACGAATTTTGTCTACTCTTAAACTTCGGTTAAAACTATTTGCCAAACAAATTGACTCAAAATATATTCATAACCGTTTTTGGTAAGGTTAGACCAAACACTTAATGCCCAAGCTCGAATTTTATGAGCTTTTTGGTGCCTGGTTTTTTGTTTCTGTTTTCTGTCTCCGATGTATAAGTAACCATATAAAATAAACAGCAATAAGAATATCAGCAACAACAACAACAACTACCTAAACCTTGCTAATATTCTATATATATATATATATATATATATATATGTATATATATATGTATGAAACTTCTACCAGACTCTTGACTCCCCCTCCAACAAGTTGCCTGCCGCCTGCCTGCCTGCCTGCCCGTTCATCCTTTGCCCCAAACCAATCACCTTGAACAGCTGCTGCTGCGTAGAAAAGCGCGAGAGCAAACTTAACCGTTCTACCCCTCCCACCCCTCTAGCTATCTCACTATACCCGCTTGCCGCTTGCTATACACGCCCCCATATCAAATGGCAGACAGACAAAAGTACTTAAAGTTTTCAACTGCTACGTGTGAGTGTCTCTCTCTATGTGTGTGAGTGTATCGGTGAGTAGGTAAACGAAATTGTACAAATATAGAGATTGCGTTACGATTTTGTTTGTGGGTTTCGTCTTTGACTTATTAAAGCAAAAATAAAAAAAAAAAGAAAATAAAGACATGACGTTTTATGGTCTATACAAAATGAACCGGAAGTTCATTTACCTTTTCAAACTATTTTCAGTCTCCAAAAACGGAAAGAGAGACTTCAAGCAAAGAGTAAATAGCAAGAGAAGATCACCTTGGTTGTTATGCCAGACCTATAAATGGCAATGATCAAGAGCCTGGTTTTGCTCTCCCGCTCTCTTTGTATCTTTCTCTTGGCCAACCGCAAACGAACTTGACACACTGACGCAGTTTTTTTTTTCTCTCACGTTGGCGCTCTCTCTTTCTCCCTCTGTCTCTCTAACTGTTAAGCAAATATTTGGTTTGCTGCAGCTACACGCTTTCTGTTTGCCGTTTGATTTATTTGCCGTTTGCACTTGAATTTTTCCTCTCTCTTTCTTGATGTTTGTATGATCTTTCACACTCGCTCTCTCCCTCTCTATATCTCTTTGGATTTCTCTTCGTCTGCACGTTGTTTAACTGCACTTGTCGGCATTGAATGAACAGTTAAATATGTTTGTTAACCCGTTAGGCGCATGGGCTCAGCTTGATGAGAGCAAAGCCAACGCCAACTGATTACCTTTTCTTTTTTACTTGATTTTATGCGGAATCGGATCTAAAAATAGCTAATGAACCGTATTGGAAGCTTAATTATAAAGCTAACAGAACCATTAATGGAGTAATGAATTTCAATTGGTACTCACCTTCAATTGTCACGGCACTGCCCACATAGAAATAAGCAATCTGCAAAGTAGACAGAAATAAAACGATTAATAATATTTTTTACAAAAGAAAACTATTTTGATTTCATTACTTTATAAGATCAGGCTACGATTGATTGTTAAAGAGGTAGAAGGAGATCCAGGTAAAACTTCGATCCTGAAAACAAAGAAAATAGATAAAACTTTAATGCAAAAGTAATATAATCTAAACAATTTATAAACCAGATACTTTTTCACTTTAAATTTGATGTATTTAAACAGCTTTAAACACAAGAGGCCTTCTTTCTAGGGTTCTTTCTGTGCGAGTCCTCGAGTTGTGCGTTCAATTTGAATTTATGAAACTTTTCCCCCAAAATTGACTAGTTAAACCAAGTTTCCGGATTGTGCTCTTCAGCCACAGACTTCCTATATCAAATATTGTTTTTCTTTTTTTAGTTAATCCTACTCTTTTTTTTAGCCATTTTTCTGTCATTCAGTCAACCCCAAAAGAATGCGTAAAACAAAACAGAAAAGCACAAACAACAAAAAAATCGAAGGAAAAAAAACCGAGGCAGAGAGAAAAAAGTTTGCTACGCCAAAAACTTTCCACATAATTTACCGTTTTTAATGACAACATTTACCATAGCATACTTTAAGGGGACATACCAGGATACCCACCGAATCTGCGGCGGGTTGTGCGTACTCGCGTTCCCCGCCCCCTCACCATCATATCCATATCGCTCTACCCCCACACTAAAGCTGCCAGTGGACACATTGTTGTGTTAATTAAATGTCATACGTGAGAAAATTGGCGCCATATTGGATTTTATCTGCGGTGAGGCATGGCACTGACAGAGAGAGAGAGAGAGAGAGTCACAGATAGAAACGAATGGGGGGGGCAAGGGAAAGAGAGATGGAGTCACTTTTGCATGTTGTTGGCAAAAGTGCAACTGGAGCACTAGCAGTCCCTGTGCTTATCTGCCTTTGGCTTTTGGCAAATTAATGAGCCACCTTCTGCAGCAGCACCACCAGCAGCAGTCCACCGACCACGGACCGTGGATATAACCCTTCTTATTTTTTTTTTGGTGTTTTTTTTTTTTTTTGTCCTGGTCTCAAACCAACCAACCAACTTATAAGTAAAACATGTAATTTCAATTTTGTGGTTGTTGTTGTTCTATTGTTGTTGCTGTTGTTGTTGGAGTAGCACATCACGTATGCAGCGCAGGTTTTTGCGGCCCTTCGAACGAACGAACCAAACCAAACCAACGAATGAACGAACAACGAACGTCGACAACAAAATTGAAGTTGATAATAATGCAGTGCGATTTCTTTTGCGGCTCTCCCGCTCATGATGTAAGCAAACAGTGCGGGCAAGGATTGAACGGAAAAGGGTGTGTGTATGTGTGTGTGTGTGGAGAGAGTAGGCAGTTTGGAGGCGGCTGCAGTTCATATGTCAAATTTTTGGCACATGTCCAACACCAAAAAGGGACCAAAAAAAAGGTAGGTAAAGGAAACCCCAAAAAACAGAAAACAGTCACAAAAAAAAAAGTGGGCGGCAGACTCGTAAAAATCAACGAGCAAACGAAAGAGGTGGCAACACAGAAAGGAGACAGAGAGAGAGAGAGAGTAGATAAAGCATTGATAGACGGGGGGAGGGTTCGGGCATTCTTTCCTTAGTTCTCAGTGAGTGTTGGAAAACGACGGCACTTAGACAAGAGCCAGCAAACCAAGGCAAACAAAAAAAAAAAAAAAAACAAATGGACAAAATAGCTGCTCCAGCTACCGCTTCCAACTGCCCCTTTTCCGTTTATGACGCCCCCCGCCCATCTTTGGCTCCTTTCTTTTTGCTCTTCTTCAGTACTTCTTTTTTGACTTTTTTCTTTTTTTTTCTATTTTTTTTTTTTTTGTTTTGGGGTGATGCAACGGAAGCGGATGTTCGTATTTGCACTTTTGCATTTTCGCTAAATGCGCAATTTTGTTATGCGCCACTGGCTAACGGCGCCACGCCCACCTGTATACGCCCACAATACATGTAGCATACATAGATATATATTTCCTTTTTGGTGGCATATACGGCGTATGTGTAATTTGAAAGAAAAAGAACACAAAGTTGTTTTTGTGTAACCAAAAAACAAAAATAAAAATAAAAAAAAGGAACAGATAGAAAAGGCTTTTTCCTAGGCACTTTTCTAATTACTGGAAAAGCCCTGCCACTGACAGACGAACGTACAAACCGGACGGACCAGGGGGAGGGGGGGACGTACGGACAGAGAGTTGTCATAAGTTTTTATCGCACAGTCTTTTTGGGCTAATGAAGGAAGATGATGATAAATGGACAAAGGCAAAAGTTTTCCTCCCATACTTCTTCAGTCTCTTCTATGCATGCAACCGACATTTTCTTCTATTTTGGTACCATAATCAAATTGCATTTTGTTGCAATCAACAAAAAGAAAGACAGAGAGCGATAGAGAGAGACAAGAGGGAGGGGAGGAGAAATGGTTGGAGAGAGAAATTTAAAATGAAATACAAACGTTCTGGCTGAATGGCTTGGACATGGACTTAAACCGGAAACCGGAAACGTAAACATTACTTTCAATATTTTTCGGGACCCAAAGTGGCTGGCCGTCCTGTGTGCAATGAGCGTATGAAAGCCGGGGCTGGTCCCGTCCCGTCCTGTACTGTCCTGGCATGTCCCTGGCATGTCCTGTCAAGCTAGCCAGCCAGCCAGCCAGCCAACCAGCCACAGAAACGCAAACTGCATACCAAATGCGTATGTGGTAAAAAGGAAAAAAAACCGAAGCAAGTATAACTCTGGGCCAACCTAGAGAGGGTCAAGAGGTGGCTTGACATAGGCCAGTTGGACATTACAATAAATCTAAAATAAATATACAACAGAACAGAACTTATATATATGTACATATATATATTTTTTTTCTTTCTTTTATGTGGCTGAAGAAAATGACTTTTGGCCAGTTCTTACTTTTCATTTTTATTCGCTCTGCTCTTTTCTTTTTGCGACTCATTTCCTCAAGGCTTTTTACGAAACGAAAATTAGGTGCAAAATGAGCACACAAAATAAATTTTCAATTGCCCTGGCGCCACCACCACAAGTACCCATACCCCCCCTCTCCCCACACTCACCACACAAACAGAACCAGCCATAAGAATGCACAATTGTACAAAGGAGACGAAGGAGGACGCAAAGGCCATAAAGAAAAAAATTGACCAAAAGAAAATATTTAGATACAATTGTCTGCTACTGGTTACCCTTTCATATTTTTTCTTATTTCTTTCTTTGGCAATCGAGTTGACTTTTTATTAACATTAGCGAACTTGCCACACTTTTGATGGCTCTTGCTCTCTGGCGATTGGGCAACTTTATCTAAAAGTCTTCATAACCTCATCACACACACACACACACACACACACTCAAGGAAAGTGTACAGAAAGGTCTTTTTCTTTGACCTTTTGTTATTTGATTTTATTTTATGTTCATTTTATGAGTTTTCTTTCTCTTTTGCAACTTGAACAAACTTAAAGCCAGAACAAACAAAAAAAAAACCAAAGGGAACAACGGGTCAGCCCCAGCCATGTGCTGTCCCGTGGTTGTCCCTTAAAAAAACTCACCAAGCTATCCGAAAATATGAAGAAAAATCTCATCAACTTTAATGCCGATCAAATATATATCTGTTCGATATATTATAGAGACACTTTATACACAATTTTACGATCTTCGCTTTAATTTTATACTTTAAGCTTAAACTTTTTAGCTTCTTGTGGTAAATTGCGACGCCGTAACTTTGTTTTTTCCTATATAATCTGGTCACACGTTTTTCTTACACAGCTGATCATTGAAGCAAACCAAATGCAGTGTTGGGAAACGAGGTGGGGTGGGGTTAAGTGACGTTAGCCCATACTTAAGTACGTTAAATTTTAAAGCGTTTTTTCTGTAGTGGGAGATCTGTTAATAATACTATTAAAATGTAGCAATATTCCGAATTTCGACATTATATTTCAGTTTAAAACCAAGAAATTTAATGGGATATGATAAATTTGATGTGTTTGGCTCAAGGGTGTTCTAAATGCATGTCTTGTTACGCCCTTGGTTAAATTTGTTGGCTTTAATCGGATAAATACATACGCTTAATATGCATAATTGTTTATCGAAAGGTGACGCCCCTTAGCGAATAGGTAGGTACACGATGAATTTGCAACATAAACCACACAGAGTCAGCCAGTAGTCAGTACTTTGGTGTCCTCCGCATACAGACGAAGACATCTTTACGGGTGCCAGACAAAATTTATGCGTACATAAACCAGAATTGTGCCAACACAAGGGACAAGGGTTTTGCGGGTAAGGGCGGAGGGATATACACACACATACACATACACATACTTCTATATGTTTGTATGTATGTAACTATGCATATGTGGCAAGAGCCTGGATTTGCAGTGTAAATGCGTTAATCTTCAGTTTTGGCATCAACCTGGTAACAAAACAATTAAAACAATATGCAATTTTGATATGTTTATTTGTTGCAGCTTGTCTGGCCCAGGGGCAGGCGTTAGAGGGGTATTGCAACAGGACGAACGGAACGAACTGCAGTTAGATTACATTAGAGGTTTCCTTTTGGGGCTAAAGGACAGCAAGGACAACAGCATCAGCAGCAGGAGCAGTTGTGTAATTGCATTTAGTTTTGTGCTTTTGTTTTTCAACTTGAGTTTTGAAATGGGGAAATGCAATTTTCGGTAGATCCTTTTAACTGAACCAAGGATAAAGTGTGCGGGGGCACTTCCACGAGGGTTTATTTGACATAATGTTTAGCTCAGTTTTTGAAGTGCTTTTCATAAGCAAAGTTTAGGGATTTCATGTAGAGAGAACTTGGAGCTTGGAGAGATTTTCTCTATCTAGCCTGTCGGTTGAAATTTTCTTCAAAACAATTGTCGTCATATTGAAATTGATGGCACTGTGGTAGTAACTTGATTAAAATGAAGTGAATTGAAATCAAATGTTTAATAATTAATAAACCCTTCCACACAGTCAGGTGAAATCTGCGTTTTGGCGAGCTTTTTCTATTTCTTTTAATGCATTTAATTATAATTCTCAACTAGTTTTGGCGTTGAAGTAATTGAAAAGCATAGCTAATTCTAGAGCCAACAGCAAAGTCAACTAATAAGAGATTTTTATGCTTTATCTTTTATATTCCAGTAATTTTCATTCTAGTTTAAATCAAGGAAATATGTCAAATATAAGTTTATGGAATTCTCTTGGAAAGAAGTCTTTAATTTTATCTGTTTCGTGTACTTATTAGTTAAAATCAAATTCAAAATTGGTTAGACGATGGAAAAGGTTTAAGGAGATTAAAATAAATATATTTTATTGCTTATTAATAATAAAGTAATTGCCGTTTAATCATTTACAATTATTATTTAACCGACAGACACCGTTTCTAATTTAACCTCTAGCTAAGCAATGATTCTTTATCCAAAGTCCATAATTAGTTAATTAGAATTTAATTTATTTAACTTTTTAATTTTTACTTTCTCTTAGTTTAAGTCTCAGTGGTTCTATCTGCATTGATTTCAGTCTAAATAATCTTATGCCAATAACAAATAAATTTACTAAATTGGTAATTATAGCCAAAATTTCATATGAAACTATTCTTGATGTTTTCTTCCATTTTCAGTATTGGAATTTTCACCATTCCGATTAGTCACATAAATCAGAGTTAATGACTAATCAATGATCTGTATATAAATTAACCTGCCTTTGCAATTCATGTATAATTTTAATTGAGTGTCCTAAAGAAAAGAGACTTAAGCCATAACCATCAAGTGAACATTGATTTAATCATAATAATGTTCATTTTATTTTATCATTTGATTATAAGTGCACTTAATTTATGATTTTCTACCACTGTTAAATTAAGTTTTTCCTTACTGAATTTGAAATTAGCAAAAGCCACTAACCAAATGCAGTATAAGCTTTTTAATGTTTACTCAACAAATGTCTCTCCGCCCACTCATAAGCCATCGAAGAACAATAAATTGACATCAAATCTATATAAACAAATATATATATATATATGTTTGTAAGAGTGTGTGTGTGCAACTGCATCGATGCAATTGAAATTGAATCGGCAATTGCAGCTGCAGCAATTTACAAAATTTTCAAACAATTTGACACATAATTTTTGTGGTTATGCAGACCAATGAATGGCCAATGAAATGTGATTAACTTTTGATTTGTGGTTCGAGTGGTTCAATGGTTAATTGTGGTGCAATCGATGGATGTACATATGTATGTATGTGTGCATGTGTGTGTCGCCTAAAAGTCTGCTACAAATATAACTTGTTTCAACTTTACTTTGCAGTTTTTCTGTATTTTTATTTTATTTTTTTTTTAATTTTCTTCTTTTTTTTTTGTATGTTTTGTTTGTTGGCCAAGCTGTTGCCTCTTTGCTCTTTGTTGTTTTTTGTTTTTTTTTTTTTCTTTTGTATCCTATTCTTTCTCTGGCTCTTGTTGGCAATTTAACAAACATATCCGCATTACGGTTAAAAACTTTTAATTGTTTGCTTGTTGTTGCGAAACACAAACACATACAAATATATAAAATATATATATTTATACTATATATATGTATATATGTATAGTAGTCCTAGGGTCACAGATGGCGAAGAGAAAAAGAGTCAAAAAAAAAGAAGAAAAAATGGTTCACTAATTAAAATTCGCGCGCATTTCGCGTTGGTCAACCAAAAGGCCAAAAGGAACACCAGCAACAACAACAACAACAACAACAAGAATAACATTTAGCACAAATGCCATTTCTTTTTGGTTTGTTATTGGCCGAAAGGAAAAAACAAAGCAACAACAACAACAACAACAACAACAACAAAAAGGTCATCTACAAGTGCCTGGCAGCGTATTTTTTTTTTCGGGTCGGCTTGTTATTAATTTTCCTTTTTTTTTTTTTTTCTTGTTATTTAGACTTGGAAACTCTTGACTCAGTCTATCTTTGTCCCTCTCTATCTCTCTCTCTCTCTCTCTCTCTATGAGACTTTTGTGTATGTCACTTGTGAAATTGTTGTTGTAGCTGGCCGCATTCTAATGAAGTTTACCCACAGCAATTGTGTTTAGGAAACGTGCCTTGGCCTGCGTTTAAGCGATTTTTTGTCAACGCGCGCACAAAACTCGTGATCGGGGGATGGGGTGAGGAGGGTGAGAAGGGTGAGAAGGTCTGGGGCAAGGGTCGACCCCATACACCCCTAACCCAACGAGGGGTGGTAGATCATTGTTTGCATTTGTTTTGTTGTAAATGTAGTTGGTTTTTGCCCCCCTCCCCTTCCCCTTCCCGGATGTCACTCTGCTACTGTTTCCTTCTCTCAGTTTATTTCTTGTTGTGGTAAGCGTTTTGCATTGTGGCAGGAATTGGAGTTCTTTTTTTTTTATTATTTTTTTTGGGAGTTTTAGGGGTCCACTTGATTTAATAGAATTTAAAGCTGCCAAGCTCCAAAGAAAGAAAGAAAACCGGGACACATTTGCCAACTGGCCGTAAAAATAGTTGAGAGAAAATTGAACAAGCAGACATGAGTGTCCTTTCATCTTTTTGATATTTTCTTTTTTTTTTTTTTGGCTGCTTTATGTGCGACAATAAACATGAAAAGAGCCATAAATGTGTTTGCGAGTGTGTGTGTCCGACTGTGTGTGTGTGTGTGTGTGTCCAAAAAATCCATAAAAAAGAAAGGCTTGAAAATAAATAACATCAACGAAATGGTTGATTAGCTGCCACTACACGAACATATTATACTCTTCCATAAACAAAGAACTTATGGAAAGAACTTTTCATATATCGAAATTTAAATTGTATATTTAATGGTTACTCTTTGAATAATAAAATCCAATAATAAAGCTTCAAATCTGCAATAGATTTTCAAGGCATAAGCTCAGTAGCTGTTATCCTTTTATTTGGTCTTACATTAATACTCTAATTAATATTGTATAAAAATAAATACAATAGATTATAATAAATCCAAAGGCGATCTAAATATTACATGGAAAAAAGATATTTACAGCCTAATTTGATTATATCTAAGTTATAAACCAATTCTTTATTATTTAAAGAAATTTAAATTAAATTAAATCTTCACTTCAGCTATCTCAATTCAAAGAAAAATACTTCATTATTTAAAGGAAACATTCGAATTATTTGTATTCCAAATTTCTGGTTACAGGGATTTTTTTAAAGACTACCAAAAAATATTTAATATTTCACATTAAAGAAAAAGAATTATTTAATTCAACCAAGTTGCCAATTTAATCCTAGTTGATTGGGAGTAAGTAAACTAAATTCATATTTCTTTCTAAAATATATAATTTTTAATCGTTATTCTATCCGATTAATTAAAATCAATCTTATCCTATTTGATCCCGAGAATTGGAATCCTGCTGCATTTTTTAAAGTTTTCAATTTGGTTTTAAATATTTATAGAGAATATCATAAAAAACTATTCCAATATCTTTAAGTGCACATTAAAGATATAAAGTCAAATTGTTTATTAACTATCAAAAGGATATAACCAATAAATGAAATAAATTTCATTTTTCGGTCTCATTCAGCTCTTTAGCATAACCGACTATTGGTCTAGAGTATAAATAGATCTGACAATAAGTGAAGACATATAAAAATACACTCGAAAAAAAAACCACAAAACACACACACAAACACACACGAACACATAGAAAAAAACTCAATAAAGTGTAAGTAACGACCATGGGACAAAAGGAACGAGGAGTGAAGTAAAGTCAAGTGTTGGGAATGGGTTTTTGGGGATGGGAAAGGGAAAGGGGCGGTTGGGGGTTTAAACGCGGAAATAGACACAAAATATTGGCAGATTGTTTAAGCTTTTTGGCCATTTGGCATTTGCCATTGCTGTTATTGTTGTTGTTGTTGTTATTGTTGTTGTTGCTTGCTGTTTGCCATACAAAATATTGCGGTTAACAACAGTTTTGCGGTCAGTTTTTAGAGGCAAAAGTTTCATTTATTAAAAAGTTTGTCACGCGTGTTTTACTTTTTGTGTTTTTCTTCGTTTTTCGTTTTTGTTTTTGTAATGAGTGGCAATTTTTCACGTGTCTGTCATGACAATTGGCTATCTCTCTCTGTCTCTCTCTCGCTCTCTCTCGCTCTCTCTCTCTCTCTCTCTCTCACTCTTAGCCCTTGGCTTACAGTTGGCAATTAGTTGGCTGGTAAACTCATTTACTGTTTACATGGCCCACAAGAAGATGACAATTTATCTTTAAAGTAGGCACACAAATGTATACATATGTATGTGTGTGTGTGTGTGTGAGTGTGCATACGTGTGTCTCTGTGTGTGTGTGTGTGCGTTCAGTTCAATGGAAAAACATGGCCGCAAGTTCATAAATTGTTTGGCTGGCAGGGCAAAACGCAGCTGTAAATTTGCCGTCGAGCATGTGATTTATAAAAATGTTGATTGGAATTTCTGCGAGAGCTGCGCCAAAAAAAAAAAAAAAAAAAAAAACATATCGATAGCATACTTACTGGCGCCCTACACACACAAACCTATATACATATATGTATACACGATTTTTCATAATTCTCTTTTTTCACCAGTTTCTGGCTTTTAATGTGCAGCAGCAGCTCGACAGCAGCTGAGGCCGCACAATGCGGCGTATGAGTAATATTTGTTATTTATGCAAATGAATTTGTTCTCTCTGCGTGTGTGTGTGTGTGTGTGTGTTCCGTGTCCTGCGTTCTGCGTTCTGGTGAGCAGGCAATTTAAAGTGAAGACTTTTCTGCCATCAATTGTAAGAGTCCAAAGTGACAAAATGCATAAAAAACCAAAACCAAAACCAAAAAAAAAAAAAAAGGAACAGTCCAATGGCAGTTGCTGACTGACTAACTGTCTGACTAACTGACTAACTGACCGACGCGTCAACCGGACTAGTTTTATGGTCTCTAGGAACAACTTTTGCCACGTTTTCTGCTTTTTTTTTTTTCATTTTGCTGTGTTCCTTTCTTGCTTTTGTTGCTTGTTGCTTTGTTTTGCCGCCGCCTTTAGTTATGTGCTGCAGATGCACTAAAAAATGCCAAAGTAAACACGAACGAACGAACGAAATGTAACACTCACCGCCCACCGCCCAAAAAGAAGAAGAAAACCCTTTGCCATCTATGTGCAACATGCGCCACGCAAATGGAACAACTAACTCCTTGCTGCATGCGAAATTGGCGGCGTATCTGCAGCGTTAAGTGGGTCGACTTTGTGTCCTGTACAGGACAAACACTACACTACACTACACACTCTACTACACTCCACTACACTCCACTCCACTCCACTCCACTCAATTCCACGCCATTCAACTTTCGCCCCAGGATGGGGACCACTGAGGCGTTAAGGATGCACATGCCAAAACCGTGGTGGGGGAACGGTTACGAAGACGAAGACACCAAAGTACAACTTTCAACTGATGTTGTCCATTACCCAAAAAGAAAAAAAAAAAAATGGATAAAAAAAAATACGGAAAAGGTCTTCTTGTACCCAAAGGCACCCTCTATCTCCATCCCTCTCTACTTGCCGCAACGATTTATCAAGCGAGACGCAAAACGTTGTAGGCAAATGCCAGTAAGCAAATTGATTATGCTAATTATACCCTGGCCAAAATGAAAAGGGTCTATCCGGCAGCACCGAAACGAAGTTCATGAACAAATTTAATTGAATTCCAATAGAACAAAGCAACCGAATATGATAGCAATTAGAACTTTAATTCGGCTAACTACACTCTGAGAAATTATTGCGAATTTCGTCCACAAAAAGTCTTTAAATTTTCGAACAAAGAATAAATTGTTTTAGAATGCATTTTATTTTTTATTAAATTAGTTAACAATTCCACAGTTTGTATGGAACTTCTGGCAAGTTTTGGCTTAGAGTAAGAATTGCTAGATAGATCGTATAATGTTTAGTTCTTCTTCTTGTATAGTATTTGTCTCTTTTGATAGTTCAAAAATAAATATTTTTATCTCTGTAGCTAGTGTTAAGTTACATCCCAATAATAATGTTAAAATCTTACATTCTGTTAAATGCCAGTGTTGGTCAACTAATACAGGGATCCTCACCTATGATCTTTTGTGTTTAAACTATTTATTTTCTATTGTTCATATTGTAAGAACTCGCAGCATTAAAAAGAAAATTTTTTAATTCTTCTTTTCCTTTGTTTCTTTTCTTGTCTTCCTTTTCTCTAATCAAGTGTAGGGTATAAAAAGTTCGTCACTTTTATATTGGATATATAAATTGCTGTACCCTTTTTTCCAGAGGAAGGGGGAGTGGTCCCTCTCTCAACCACCCCCTTCCCTGGTAGAACAACAACAGTTAATGACTGTCATTATGTAATGACAACGTTGACTTACCCAAAGGAGCTGCTACTGCTGCTTCTTCATCAAGCCAAACTACTTGGCCAACTCAAAATGGCAGTCAACATGCAAAAGAGGAAGAAAACACTAAAAAAGAAAAAAAAGACAGGCCACAAAAGTAGGCAACATTAAATTTGCATACAGCCCAAGAAATTGAGAATATTCGTAGAAGACTGGAATGAAGGAGGGACGGGGCGACGGGGGAGAATGGACTTAGTTGGTTTGGTTGTCACAAAAATTTGTTGACAGTTCGCAGTCAGTCACACGAAGCTGACATTGTCCCAGGCCCCGTGCCCCGTGTCCCGTCAATTGTTTACTTTTCACTTGCCACAGCAAGTTGGCCAAGAGACGATGACAGCAGTTTTGTTTAATTTCAGGCAATAGTTTAGGTCTAAACCCCCCTCCCATCAAAATCTCCCGCATGCCATAAACAACCCTGGCCAAATAACTGGCAACGAGGCGAGGCTAGCAAATTAAAAATTTGTGCACAAATATAAAAATCGGTAACAAAAGTTTTTTGCATTGTTTGCTGTTGCATGGCACCAAAAAGGAATTGTCAACTTTTATTACAACTATTTTTTCTCTCCTTTTTTTTTGATGGAGGGGAGGGGAGGGTCGGGGTGGATTTCTACTGTTGTTTCAACTGGGCGACAACCACGTTGACACTTAATTGATGGTGGCAAGCCGTGATTGGTGCCAGCAGTCGTGGTAAGAAGACCCAAAAATGAGTAGAAACAGCAGCAGGAGGAGCAGCAGGAGGAGCTGCAGGAGGAGCAGCAGGAGGAACAGGAGATGCAGTTGGAGTTTGTGTAGAAGTTGTCAGAAGGCTATCAAATGAATTGGTGCGATAATCGTTTTAGCAATTGCAATAGAAAACATTGTTTAAATTTTAGCCGAGAGAGAAATATTTGAACAAAGTGATAAATTGAACGATTTTAGTGATTTTTCTATTGTTTTTTTTATGGCCTTTTGAAAGTGGCAAAATGCAATTGGCCAAGAGAACGCCTCTCACAATTTATGAGTTTAAATGAGAAAGAAAAGTAATGAAATTAATTTAGTCAGCGATAAAGAATTCGCTTTATTCATCTGTCTATTAAATCTATTATCCATTAAATTATTTATTCATTTTTCTATTCTTTTGTTAACTAAAAAAGTTGACTAAAAGGATTCTCTCCTCTCCTTTATATAATAAGTAACTTTCGTTGAAACTTTTTTAAAATTAAATTTAAATCAAGTAAACTTTCCTTACACAATATGCAATTAGAAATTGTTGTATCGCGTTTTGTGTGGCTTCAATTAGTTAAATTATTGTCCACTAATGCTGTAGGGGTGGGGTGAGGGGATAGGGGGGTTTGTGGAAAGCCAATAAATTCCTTTGAAGTTAATTTTGTGAGTATCTGGAAAAGTTTGCCATAAGCATGGCCAGATAATGTCTAAACGCAGTGCGGTCAGAGCTATGAGCCAGAAACTTTAAGGCAACTAAGCAAACAATTTATAAATTGTGCCAAAACTTAAGACCAACAGAAACTTTACCCATTCCACAAACTGCGTGGGAGAAAGAAGAAGATGCTCCTCCTGCTGGTCCTGGTGCTGCTGCAAATTGTAGCAGTTGCAATTGCTGGCCAAGTTTTTCTTGTTGTTTTTACTCGCTCTTTTTTTTTTGGAGCGGGGAGTGTTGGCGGTGTGGGCAGCAATTCGTTTAAGCCGCTTTACAGCCCCAGTGCAATTTATGTATGTATGTATGTATGCATCTATGTATGTATGTATATTTGTGGTTATGGTTGTGCGCTGAGTTGCCTTGGCAAAAGTTCCTTAAAGTATGCAATGCTTTTGCTGCTTGCAAATGCGTTTGGCAGGCAACGGGCCCTCTTGGCGCTTCGATGACACCCCAACAACAACAACAACAACAACAGCAGTAACAAAAGAAGCATAAGTCTTGGCGCTAAATTGCGGCCAAGACGCGTGTCCTACAAAAACTTAAGTGGCTTATGCGTTGGTCCAAAAACAACGCCACCAACACTACAACCACAACAACGTACCACCAAAAGCAACAACAACTGTTGGATATAAAAATGGCTGACGATATGCGATGTGCATGAAAAATAATCATATAATGGGCCAACACACACTTACATACACACACACACACACATACAGAAACACACACACACGCAACTCGTCAGAGCGTCAGAAAGTCTGCGGCAAAGTCTTTTCCTAAAAATTTTGTTTGGCATGAAGCTCACGCAGACCGCCAATCAATCAAGGCCAACAACTTGAAAATAGCAAGAACTAAACACGGT
Organism: Drosophila emarginata; assembly: GCA_037075365.1. Taxonomy (NCBI): domain Eukaryota; kingdom Metazoa; phylum Arthropoda; class Insecta; order Diptera; family Drosophilidae; genus Drosophila; species Drosophila emarginata. The sequence goes on from JBAMCD010000260.1 coordinate 9,173,949, forward strand.
CGTCGAATATGAGAGGGAGAAATGGGAGCTAGATCTATTGATAAGTTCATATCATAAATTTCCATAAAATTTCGTTTTTGGCTAATGCGTCGTATGAGTAATAATAGGTGGAAAATTCAAATGATGTGGAAAAAATAAAACTGATATCGATAGAAAATTTAAAGTTGACGATTTTTGTTGAATGAAGTAAAATGAAAAGAACATTGCTTAAGAATATTCATTTCAAAACATGTTAAATTTCAAAATTCTTTATAAAGAAATTTCATGAAACAGAATTTATTTTCCTGCCGGTTGAACAGCTGTCCAATTGAAACCGTTACCCACACTAATAAGAATTTACATAGTAAACGATTAAGAAGTTTACCAGCACTAGATTATGCTTATTAACACTAGCATAAGAAAACAGTTGTAAATACTTAAACTAACACTCTACTATTAACATTAACATAAAATGTTATGCCAAGGACTGATAAATGTTATACACAACAGCTAATCTATTTATTTTCACCTATTATATTGAAATTAAAGTTGGCTTCTACACCTACCGCAATACCATTAATATTTCATAGATTCATTTATAATTAAGTAAGTTTGTAATCAATTATCCTACCATCAATTCCAACCATTTGTTGGCCGTTTATCATTTGCATATCAAAGTAGAAAAAGAAAAGGGTAAATGTAAATTAAAAACTAATTCTTTCTAAATCTTTGCTCATTCATTTACAGAATGCAAGGGAGAGAGAGAGAGGCAGGGGGGAAAGGAGTATTTTAGAAGCTGCTGTAAGTTTTACCTCTTGAGCACAAACCATAAATTTTGGTCTAAAATGGTGTGACTGACTTGAGCTCATTTGTTAGTCTCTGACCAAAGGCTTCGTTCGTTCATGTGTGATAATTAGCTTCAAGCTGTGCCACGTCAGCAGAAACGCTTCACACTACCCAACCTACCTCCCTCCCTCTCTCCCTCCCTCCATTTGCCGCCGCCAAAGTCCGGTTATTGTTGTTGTTAATAGTGAGAGGCTCTCATTATGCAGCCACAGCATCGACTTTAGCTATGGCATCATAGAGCCATTGGCACAATAACAATGCCTCCCCCTCCCCTCCCCTCCCCTCCCCTCCCCTCCCCTCCCCTCCCCTCCCCTCCCCTCCCCTCTCAGCAAGCATCATGCATAGTTAATCGGCCAGGCATTGTAATTACTTAAGCATTAACCACGAAAGCAACACTTGAGCGGCAATGGCGCCCATAACAATAACAATGGCCAAGCATGTCGCCTGCTCACTTCCGGTTGAGGTTGAGGTTGGTCCAGGACCTGATTGTTAGCTGGCTGGCTGGCTGGCTGACTGGCTGACTGGCTGCTTGACTGGCTCCTGGCTTAATTAGGTTTTTCGGGCAACGGCGACGGGAATTTGTCGTCATCCTTTGGTCAAATGAAACAGCTTCAATATCCTGGTCTACCTTCCCCTATCCCAACTAACAAACGCTTCCCTCTTACCCCCCCTACGCTGTCTTCTTCCCTATAATTTATGATCAAAAACGCGTTTTAGTTTCGGTTTTCAACCATCTCTCTCTTGGTCTTTGGTATTAAAACCAATTGATTTATGTCTTCGGCTGTCTTTCTCCCTCTCTCTCTCTCTCTGTGTGTATGTGTGTGTGTGTTTGTTGTGCGTGCCTGTGGTTGTGTGTGAGATTTAATCGACTTATCGAGCCTATGAAATGCTCTAAATGCCATTGATATTGATTGTTAACAGGAATGGGAAGCCAAACATTTTATGTGGCCGCAATAAAGTGATGGCAAGTTGCTTTAATAGTAGGTTAACTACAGTTGATTTGTAGCTCAGATTAAGTTGTTCGATTTGTAAAGGAATGAAGGATAATTAAAGAAACAATAGAAACATGAAAATAATAGCTCCAGCTCCAGGTACAGAACATTTAAGGTAACTCTGAATTGAATGGCAATGGAGTCGTCTATATGGTAACAATTTATTCTGTAAATAATACTTTCTACACCCATTAATTAGAATAAAAGGTTTTATGTAATTTAACATTTGCGTATAAACTTACATACTTTAACAATGTTAAGTTACAGAGCTACTTTAGCCGCTTACAGATTCTATTAATGTTAACTTACAGACATTCTACACAAGTTATGTTAAACTTGACTTTAAAATCAAAATTATTTAATTATTAATACACTCAATATATCCTCACAACAAAGTATATAAATATTAACTTAAAATCTGTTCAATATACGTATTCACTATAAACCCTTACAGATCATTTACAACTGTGGTAAAATGTCAACTTATTTTTATTTCATAAAAATTGGTTTAATATTTCATTTCATTTTATTTGATTCTTCAATTAATTAAAAATACATCCAACCAAATTGGCAATTTGGCATTTATATAAACCGTAAATGCTGATTTTCTTAATCTTTTGATATCTTTTGCATTGTGAGTAACATTTAATAAACCCAATTTTCGATGGAAGGAGTGACTTTTGCACTCAGCTGGAAGCTGATTGATTTCATGGCACACACACACACACACACAGAGACACACAGAGCAGGTAAACCGAGTCAAGTGCTGCAGTTAACGAACACACACACACACAGATAGATACACACAGATATCGTATACCAAGATCCTTTTGCATTGCCTTTACAATCACACACTTAAAATGCCAGAAGCTATAATTGTTACTCAGGTGACAGATTGCTGAATGGCAGCCAGCGACAACGGCAAATGACAGTGGCATGGGATGAATGCCGGGAGGATGCCATGAAGGATACCAGAGGATGCAAGAATGCAAGGAAAACCAAACCAAAACAGGCCAAGCCATGCCAAGGCAATCTCGAGTATGAGAGAATAACGGCGGCATCAACGTAACGTCAGACAAATTATCACGTTACAGTCGAGTGCGTGGGGCCGATGGTAACTATCTCTCTCTCTCTCTCTCTCTCTCCCTCTTTCTCCCTCTCTATCTCTCTTCAATACTTCAGGAATCTCTCCCCGCAGTTGTCTTGCAAGTTGTCGCCATGTGTCGTGGTCGTCGTGGCAATTGCAACGGCAGTTAAATCCTACCAAACTGAAGCAAAAGCTGAAAACTGCATTGAGGAATGGCAAAAGTCAATTTGCACACTCCAGGCATCCAGGCAGCTTCTCCTGTCACACTGTATCCTGTATCCCATATATGTTAGTGTGTGCGTGTACTTGTACTTGTCGTTGGTTACCACAAAATGATAGCCCCCTCTTCGCACATGCTTCGACTGCGTGAGCAAACTGAGTTGTCCCAGCTCCAACTCTGCTCCGTTTGCCTGCTCCACCTGCCTGCCTACCTGTCTATCTGTCTGTCTGTCTGTCTGTCTGTCTGTCTGTCCGTCTGTCTGCTTTATTATCTGCTTAAACATTGAGCCTTACCTGGCCTGGCTTTATTTGCCATTGATTGACACACCGTAGGCTATCGCAGCTTAATTGCATTTTGCTCAATGATAACATAATTTAAAAGGAAAACGGATATGCCCAGGTGCTACTTGGGCATTGATTTACGATTCCAACCCCTCCCCCCTCCCCATCCCCCTTTTTTGTTGGGTTCAAGTTTAAGAACTTTAATAATAGTTGTAACAGAAATTGAGTGTATAGCAAAATTAAAGATATTTTTCTTCCTTTGCCCACCCACATTAAATGGCCATCTCATAAATCTTTTCACACTAAAAGAAAAAGAAAGAAAATTCAGAAGACGAAAAAAAAATCGCACATTTGCGTGGCTTAGCATTTTCTTTATAAATTCTCTTTGTTGGTCAGTTGATTCTTAGCCATATGCAGCAGATTAAAACTCGATTTGACAAGCTGTGTGCAAGGGCATTCAACAAAAACAAAGAAAAATGCAAAAAAAAAAAAGAATCCCCCCAAAAAGAAAAAAGAAGAAGATATAGAAAATGCATAGAAAAGGGGATTGCAAAGTGTGTGAGTGAGTGTATGTGTGTTGGTAAGATTTATCTATGTATATGTGTCTCTGTGTGTATGTGTGTGTGTGTGTGTGTGTGTGTGTGTGTGTGGACAAGGGCTAAGCTTTGGCAGGCAATTAAAAAGCAGTTAATGAAAATCCAAACTGCAAAGTTGAGCAAAAATTACGCATACGCAGTGAGTGACAAAGAGAAAGACGTAATTCAAGTCAAAGCGACAGCAAATGTCAACAGTCATAAAAAATGATGCAGTCACCGAGACGAGAGGAAGGTGGAACAGGAGGAGCAATTGGCGGATGATATGGCCAAGGGTAAGCAGCAAGCGGCTTATGCCAGTTACTTTGCACCTTTTAGTCAGCTTAGGTCCGGGCCCAGGCAGGTCAGATCAAAACCAAACCAAGAGAGAAGTGTGTAAAGAGGGGTAAACCCATGCATATGGTGGGGTGTAGTGAGGGGTAAGTAAGGGGGGGTGAGCAACGAAAGGAAGCCAAACCAATGCGAAAACCGAAGGACGGCATTGAAGCCAACTTTGGCCAATGCTTTAGTTTGGGCCAACGCCAGACCAAGACCAAGAACAAGGGAATGCAACGGTTGAGGGGATGGGAATGGAATGGGGAAGGGAAGGGGGAAGACATTGCCTCGCCTTTAAGCCTCGCTGAGTAATTGCGCGCAAAAAATGCGCAAATTGAGCGCAAGCCAGCGCAAAAGACCCAAAAGCCCTTCTTCTTTCTCTACCTCTTCTTCTCCTTGCTCTCCTCCTCCTCCTCTCCATTGCCTTCTCTTCATCTTCTCTTCTTTCTTTTTCTCTAGTTTTCATCTGCTATTTGCCCTGCCGCCAGTGAGAACTTAGTTTTCGAGTGTGTTTACTTTACGAGTTGCGTTTTGCGTGCGAAAAGTTTTACTTACGACTTGCATAAATGCAGCAAGAGCTTCAACTGCAGTCCAAGACCAAGACAGAGAGACAGACCGACAGACAGACCGACAGACAGACAGACAGACCGACAGACAGACTGAGAGGGAGAAAGATAGAGCGAGAGGTAGAGAGTTGGCCAGAGAGATTGGCATGTAAAATATGCTAAAAGCATGCCATTTTCCTATTGCCAGGCGTGAATGAAGTGGCTGGGATTGAAACACAACAGGGGAGGGGAGGGGTGGGGCCACATATAACTAGATGTAACCAAAAAAAGAGGACAGGGGAGAGGGGTTTGAGGCGACGCTTTGTCGCTTTTGTCAGATCTGTCAAACATTCTCTCTACTGCCTGGCTTGAAAATGCTTTAAATTCTTTCACATCAATAAAATGCTTTTCCTAACGCCATTTCAAATATTTTAGTACACTTTTATTGCAAACTATTAGAGGTACTTAGTTAATCGATAGATTGCTATTAGCCACATAGTTTAAACCGTTTAATAGACAAGCAGAAAATATATTTTACCTAACTTAAATCCCCTCCGAGATTCATTTGCATATTTAAGGTGTGCGTATACAATTGGCTCCCATTGTCTGCACATTTTCTAGTTGAATATAAATTTATGTTTGAGGTTTTATAATTTTTTAATGGCATTAAGATTGGTTAGCTGATTCTTTAAATATTGTTATTATTAAAACATAAATACTTATAAATATATATCTATAAATTTAAATTTTCTAATTTCAATCGATTTAGCCAAGTGAGTCTGACCATCTGTCTGCCTTTTTGCAGCTTTTAGAACTTTATTTTGGATCTAGGTGGATAAAACTCCGTATATACACTTTTCAGGTGCGTAGCTAAACTAAGTTTAAGACTAAGACAATTCGGACTAGTTTATCATATAGCTTCCATAGGAATAATTAGAATAGAATTAGAATAGTAATAAATAGTAAAAAACTGCAGAGATATGCAATCTTTGACATGGCCAAAATTAGCTTCTTCACATTTGATTTTAAAATAAAATAACTAATAAAGGAGGACTAACTACCTTAGTTAATATAACACAAAGTTAATTATATTACCCACTTCAACGAATAGATTTTAAGGACTATAGCAATATAATTTTCAATGACAAATTGAATTCAAATCAATTTGTCCGATACCAACAAAAAGGAAACCCTTCTTTCTCTGTGAGTAATGAATGGTAAGTAACTTGAGTAACTTTTAGCTGGTTACTGGTAAGTATTTTGGATTTTCAGTTCCTTGGCCACATTTAATGCTGCCTCTTTTCTTTGGTCTTTCAGTCAATCAACTCATGCATATTTCATTTGGAGCTACTTCCTGTACATATCAATTCATTTGCCCCTATGCGAATGACAAACGATTTTCTATATAAGAGGCAAAATTACAGGCGACAGACGAAAAGGAGGGTAAAAGTAAATTTATGCGCTTGTTTGTTCAGGGAAGCGCAAGCTTTGAGCCTGGTCAAAAGAACGGACAGACACGAAGAGAGAGAAAGAGAGACGTTGAAAGCTGTTTGAGCTACATATTCATTTAGAATTTTATTTATTGCGCATTTCAAGTAGTTTGCCAAGGATAACGATTGCCTACTACATCCTTCATTTCTAATGGATTGCAGCACACAAATCTTTAAAATTATCCGTGAAACTTTTTGGAAAATTGGCGACACAGCTAATTTGTAGTTGGCATTTTGATCAAAGGCCAACAGGCCAAAATGCAGGCCTAGACAGTCAAAGCCTCTAAAACACACACACACACACACACACACACACACACACTGATTACTTGGGCACATGTGTCGGTTGTTAGATATACTAATTGAAGGCTATTTGGATAGAGGGCTGAAGGCATTTTTGGCATTTGACCAAGTCCCTCAAGTAACCAGAAGACGTAGAAGATGGAGCCATGAAGACATCTAATGAAATTAAAGTACAATTTCAAATTGCAATGGAAGAGCTCAAACATAGACATACAAAAATTGTTTACCCACCTCCCCTTCCACCACCATCCCCCGCATGCTGTCAGGCAATACATAAACTATTCCACCCGATCCAGACAGATCGGCTCAGACTCAATGCCTGACAGGCTACACAACTTTTGCAAGCCCAAAATCGCACAAATCCCTAACAAAAAAAAAGAAAAATAAAAAAAATAAAAAGAAAAACACAAAATAGAAATAAAGAAAGGATATAAAATGAGAGAAGTAAAAAACCCCTCAACGACTGCGAATAAGTAACGCAAAAATCCTCACACACAATGTAAACGTAAAACGTAAAATATTCCTGAATGCAATTCCCATGCAAAAATTCAACACGAATAAGGAGGAGGAGGAGGAGGGCAAGACGAGGACCAGGCCGAGGTCTCACACACTTTCCGTATATATATATATATATATATAAGTAAATATGTGTGTGTGTGTGTGTGTGTGTGTGTGGAAAAAGTCAAACTACAGCATTGCGGATGTTCAGGACATTCAACTGCACTTTGACCCATATTCCATTCCATTTTGTTGCAAATACGAGTAGTAGCAGCAGCAGCAGCAGCTCTAGGCTGCAGGAACTGGCACAGGCGAGGCACAGGCACAGGGCACAAGGGATTGCAACAACAACAACAACAGCAACCACAGCTGTGGAGCTGTTGGCAGGCTTAACGCGACGGCGGCGGTGGCAGCGGCACACGTGCTGGCAATGGCCAAGGCGATTTCAGTTGAGTTATGAACCACTCGAACACACACACACACTCACACACACACACACTCTCATATATCTGCAACTATTTGGGAATCCCGGACATAAGTAAAACCAAGGCTATCAAAATATTTCTGTGACACCTTTTTTGGCTTCCTTTTTTTATTTGTTTTTTTTTCTTTTCTTTTTTTTGGGCCTCACTGATAATTCTTCTTTACAATTTTAATTTATGACTACAAAATATTAGAAAATGTTTGTTTAAATGTTTCTTAATGCATGCAACGCATCAAAATACAAAATATTTCTCAAATATTTTAGTTTCAAATGTTGCACATTTTGGTCGTAAATAAAACAAAACTGCCAACGGCTACAAAAATTCAGAGAAAATAAATCACAAGTAGCAAAACATTCTTCGGAGAGAACTTTCGTAAAACTTTTAGTCGAGATTTGATTCTAGATTTTTAAATATACATATAAATAAAAATGAACGAGTTAATAATTCTATAAGAAAAGGCAGTCTAACCAAATGAGATAATATTAAATTATAACCAGAAAAGTCAGCTGCCAGTGTTATTATTATCTCTGTTAATGTTAATCTTTTTTCTGCTGTTATGTTAATGTCAGTGTTAGTAAATATCCGAACAGTTCATTATATGTAGTTAGTGTTAGTAAATGTATTAATCCTTCCTTTAAGCAATCATTTACAAATCCTTCCCCTGATATATAAATTTAGTTGCAAACTTTGTTCCTTATCTCTTAAAGTAAATTATTGTTTGCAGGCAATCAACTGTCCTAAGTCAGTGGTAGACAACTAGAAAATCTCAACGAATGTCCTTTACCTGTTTGTTTGGAACGATCCTATTGCTGCAGCACACACAAAACACAATCATATTTCATCAAACAAAAGGCCGAAACGACAAAATAGACAGCAATAAAATAAAAAGCCAAATGTCCCCACACAAACCGGAAAAAATAACAAACTAAAACTGGTCAAACATTTTTCATTCTGTTGGACAGGCCAGGACAGGAGAGTTGAGAATGTAGAAAGAGAAGATGAACAGACTAGGACGCACATTAAGGGCACATCTCCTGGCACACACACACACACACACTCACTAAGAGAATGGGCACACACATTACAATTTGGCAGCCATATACAGGACAGGTGTGGGCACATCCGCAATGCAAGGTAATAAACCAAAAATACGTCAACAAAGAGGCCAAAAACCAAAAACTCTGAAGTGGAGCAAGAGCTAGGCCAAAAGCAGTAGCTATAGTCGAAATAGAACACACACACACACACGTAGACACGTGACAGGTAAACGAGGTAATTTTAATTATGGCCACATTTGGAGCCAAGCCGAGTCGATGTCGCTTCCTTGATTCATCAGCATGCCGCCGGCGTCATTGGGTATATCCTTATGGACACGGACCAGAACTAGGACTGGGACTGAGACTGGGACTGGAACATGAATGCGGCTGACCAATTGCGACTGTTGGTTGGTCAGTGGTTCGTTGTTGGTTTTCGCCTCTTAGCCAAATTACATAAATTAGCTGCGTGTTTTTTTTTTTTTTTTCATTTTTTGTGCCATTATTTTTTTGTTTGTTTGCTTTGGTTGGTTTCTCTGTTTCCCTTCAAATCAAAGCTACAAAAATTTAATGGACTCCTGTGTAAAAGATTTGAAAGGGACGCATCGAAAAACAAACAAAACAAAATGTTTTTTGAACAGTAGCGGGACTTGGCTAAGGGAATACGTGATACTTTTCAGCTGGCCAAAAATGTGCGGCCAAAATTGTTTGATACTCTAACAAAAAATGAGTGCGTCATCCATCCAAGTCGAATTTGTGTCCAACTGTCCAACAGATCTATCATCCTAAAAAGGATGATGGATCCATGACAAGGTTAAGTTATCAAGACAAATGGAGAAAGGATTAAAAAAGTGTATAGCAGGTATATTTAAGATAACAAAGAATGGTCACATTAGAATTTATTCATGCCTTAACTGCTTGGGAATTCTAAGGAAACAAAAGAACTAAAAGGTCAGTAGAGATAAGTAGGAGTAAAGCTTAGCTCTAAGTTGTAGACAACACCGATATCTACTGAGCATTAAATATATATATGTATACATATATAGAAAAGAGATAATAAATTAGTAAGTGCTTTCGTGAAAGAGATAATCTGATTTCGCTAGAGTTTAAACGAAAAGAGAGATTCAATCTTGTGGCTCATAAATATATATATTGTAGTTAAGCATTTAAAATTATGTTTGTGGTCTGAAAGTGCCCCTAGGAAATTCATTTTAAAAACTAGATTTATTTGAGATAACTATTATATTGTAAGAGCTTTTCCAGAGTGTCCATTGGATAGCTTTTTCTCAGGACACACTCATTAAACAGATTCTCCGTGCATTCCCACAGATCACTCAATATCTTATGGTAATTTTTATCTTTTTTCTTAGAATATATACCAATATTACCTATTTTATTTCTAAAGAGCTATTCCCACCTTGGAGAGTATTCAATTTTCGTTTTCAATGCCTTCAAAGAGTGATTGTGGAACGTTTTTTTCTTCCTACATTACTATTACTGATTTCATTAGAATCCATGGGCTGGCGCGATGGTGTCGGCATCCCATTCCCATTTGGTCATGATGGTTTTTTGGTGGATGTTTCCTCTTGTATTTCTTGTTTTCGTATTTTCTGTTGGCGGTGCACCACTGCGTATACGTAATGTTGCATTTTTAGTGCTCGTCGCTAGCTCGTCGTTGTCTGCGGCTGTTGTTGTACATTTTTGCTGCAGTTTGGGAATTGGTTGTCCCAGTCTTAACCCCTAACTGACCTCCCTGCCTAGCTACCTACCTATCAACCAACCGGCCATCGTTTTCTACCTCCCCCCCCCTCTCTGAACCCCCACACCTTGTATATTTCTTTTGGACTTTGGACTGTTTTGTGCATTTTTGCGCATACCTACCTTTGGCATTTTTGGCAAAGTCAAAGGCCAAACCGCCTTCCTTCTCTCTCCTCTCATACCCTCTGACCTGACCACTTTCTTGTTGCGTTTTCTTTTGCGGTAATAAAATGGGAGCCAGCTTGGTCCTGGCCAAAATATGGGCCCAGGTCTCGCACATCGCACATCGAAAGAGGTAATTTAATTTATGATGCAGTAAAATTGAAAATCCTCCCGGGCATAGCGACGAGATGAAGCCAAGTTGAGCCAAAGAGGCGGTGTGGATGGAGGAGAGGAAGTATCCATCCAGGTGTGGCGGATAGAGAGGAGTGACAGCAATGTGTGTATAGTGTGTGTGTGTGTGTGTATGGCCAGGTGACAGTTACAGATGCCCAACTTGTTGGCCCGGCTTAGAGACGAGCGAAGATTTTGCATGCGAACGCGTTTGCCAGCAAACTTGGCCAAGATAGGCATGGGGACTTCGGGATTACACTGAGCGAAATGCAATGACTAGAAAAGTGTTTAAAGGTATTGAAAATTGAAAGAGAAATGACGGCCACTATGGCTAAAAACCGCTAAAACAATCTAAATGAAACTGTTTTGTGCTCATCTCTAGCAAGAGAAGGCAAAGGGGCACGGGGCATGGCAAATCCTAGTCCAATGAGAAAAGGATATAAGTAAAATAAAATAAAAATGATGTGACAATTATTTCGGTTATTGGCAGCTTTGTCCAGTGCAGCTTTTGTCAACGCACGGCCAGGCCAAATCCCAACCCATCAAGCAGTAAGAGCAACAACAACAAGAACAAAGAATATAGCCTATCCTTTCGAAGGATAACCCAAAAAAAAAAAAAAGAAATACTCACATATACAGAAAAAAGAAGAGACTGATAACACACACACACACACACACACACACACACACTGTCCACCACAATGCCAACTGCAGCTGGTGCCACTGCATCCATCCGGCTCATCTATGGGGCCAGCTCCATGGCTTTGCATATTAAATATGCAAGTGAAGCACGCGCAGAGCTCAGCTCAACCACGACAAGGCCATAAAGTACCTGGAACAACAACAGCAACAGAAGCAACAACAGCAACAATAACAGAAACAACATCAACTTTGTGCCTATCGCATTTCGCTGTAAAAGAATTACGAGCCGGCAAGGACCCAGAATAAAGCAACATAAGGAGAATGAGGAGAAGGAGCTTGGAAACAGTTTGGGAGAGTTTTGGAGCCGTAGATATGACGTGCATCCAATCATTTTAACGCAAATAAACCACAACAGATGGCGCTGCGTGTTCCTTGTAAGTTGACGCACGAGTAGATCCGATCGGTTGAGAGGGGGAAGGATGGAGAGTGAGGGGAGGGGATTGACAGACATGGTCCTGGAACCGAGCGAATGCACTCATTTAATGGATGCCACATGGGCAGCTTATCACAACAACAGAGAACAGACTGAGATACATCGAGTGTGCCGTGTGCTATCGTAAGATGCTTTGGTTTATGCATTTGGTGCGACGGCCTGCGGTCACTTGTGGCATGCCCCTCCCTCCCTCCCTTCCTTCCATTTGGTCATGTTGCCACACTGCCTCCTGACCGACCACTTCCGTGTGCAACATTTTTTGTTTGCGCTGCGGTTGCCCCAGCGACGGCAACGGCGACGACGAATTGGAATTTTTGTCGCATTTATCCAAAGAGTTGCTGCTGTTGCTTCTGCTGCAGATAAATCTCATGAAATAATTACACGTGTTACAGTAAATGCTGTTAAATTGCCAGCACCCCAACACCAATTCATCTACCACCACTCCCCCCCTCTCTCCCTCTCTCTCTCTCTCTTTGTTTCACCACCTACACCACGAAACCTTCTCCGCTTCTCTTGATGCTTGGGGTATACTTCAGGCCAAGTCATTGCCTAGGCCATGTAAATGCATTCATGAATGAGTGGACTGCATAAATGCCACCAGGACATAAATGGGATCTGTGAGTGTTTCAATTTACACAGCACGCACACTCATACACACACACACACACACACATCCATACACCACGTACACTGAAAAGGGTGAGAGAGTGAGGCACTCAAAAGAGAGAGGAAGCCGCAGGACTTATGCCCAATTGGGAAAATTATTTTGTGCCACTGCGGCAGAAAAATAAAAATATATATATAAAGTATGTCTATATATATATATATAACCACATCTATATCATTATATGCATATATATATATACAGTAAAAGAAGCTTATAACAATTTAGAAAAAAATTTAAGTATTTTATTAAGAATTTCTGCTTGAAATAAGAAACCAAACAGAGGCAAATAAAGAAAAGAAAACAGATTTCAAATGCAAAAGGATTATTAATCACTTGAGCCTAGAGAAGATATTGTAAATTAGTACGACAGTATTAGAGGGCTATCTAATATTGTACTCACAAAATGTGTAATAATTAATTTAAATTTGATAACATAAATGTAAATTAACATAAAAGTAACATTGATGTCCTACAGCCGTTAATTAGTAATCAAAGTGCAAATGATTTGGCAATGCTGCTGTTAATGTTAAATATAATTACTGGACCCATCTGGCATCTCTTTGAATTTTAAATGTGAGTTAGAAGAAATTCAATGTAAAGGTAACAATTATGAGATTATGTCAGATTTATCCACATTATTAATTATATGTAACCTGAGCAGTTGGTTTGTTTATCTTAGCTGAGGCTTCACTGTTTTGCACGCATTTCTGTTGTGTGCTTTTAAATATAAATTGAAAATCAACTGCGGCTCATTAGCGGTTGCCGTTGCCTACATTTCGGGCGCCTGGGCATACAGATGAGCATTAAAATTGCATGCGGCCAACGTCTGCCAAGTGTTAATGGCGAAATTAGACTGCAAAATAAACACACACACACGCACATGAACCGCATATATAAACATATAAACATTTATATATATATAGATATTAATGCATATTTATTTAACTGTTGACAGACGACAATTTTTGGGCCTCTCATGCCGCAAAACCGCAAAATGTTTGCAGTCAATGGACTTGCGACGATTTTATGGAGCACAATTATTGGCTTCGTTATAATTCTTCGGTTGGGCCGTTTATTTTTTTTTTCTTTTATTTTTTTATTATTATTTTTTCTCTCTCTCTCTCTCTCTCTGTCTCACTCTCACTCTATGGGTTTTTTTCTGTTTTTTTGGCGCAACGCCGCCGCATTGAAGTAATCACATAAATCACGCAACGCTGTAAAAGCGTCGCCATTATGACTCTCAGATAAAACTCGCTTCCTATCGCCCTCTTCCTCTCGCTGACTCTCCCTCTCTCCCTCTCGAACAGTGTCTCTTTCAGCCAGGGATCTATGGAGATAAAATGAGCGAAAAGAGCTAGCGACAGGCTTTATTAAGCATAATGCGGCCATAAAGCCAGTCGAGCCAATCCAATCGAGTCGAGTCGAGAGTTGTAAGTACTCGCCGATGCAAAAGGATTACGGCAAAAGGTACCACTACTATACGGGATGATTGATGAGGCATTGCGGCTAATTCTTGGCGATTGCTTTGCTTTGCTTTGTTTCTTTTTTTATTGGTTTTATTTTTTGCTCGTTCCTCTGTTTTGTTTCCTTTCAATAAACTGTAAATCATGCCCAGCTACTCTGCGTGCCAAGTCATAAATACCCACACGGGCAAGGGAAAGCAACGAGTTGCAGAGTTGCGAACTTCACTCTAAAAGCAACATGCAGCTTTTTAATTAAGGAACCGAGTCCAGGGGGATAGAAAAGGAGTCATCAACTCCATGATACCCTGCAGCAACTAAATGAATAGCTCCAATGGATTGTTAAAGTTCACGAAGTGCAAAGTGCCTTAGGTCCATGGGTAAATGGAAAGATCATCCAAAATGGATGCAAATAGATCTCTCTCGAGTGAGGATTAAGGTACTCTAAACAGACTAATAGACAGGTTAACAACATTGCCAACATTCGAGGCAAATGCTTTTGTCTTACCCTTTATTTATTTTTTTTTTTTTTTGCTGGTGCCAAGACAAATTGGCCAAGGAGCGTGAAAATGTTTCAACAACACTGTGAGAGATCCCCGCTGTATAGCAGAATAAAGTCATTGTCATCTATCATTAAGCGGCTGGCAGGAACCAAATTGAAATGGCACTGCCATTGCAATTATCGCCTCACTTTTTCTACCATTTAGTTTCCCGCTAGATTAGGCCCGACTGACAATATATAACCGAATTAGCGTCGCCGCAGGGCTTTCTCCTTCTGCCTCTTTCTACATTTGTTTTTTATATGACAATTTGCTTTGGCCATGCCATGGCATTCCTGAAACTTATCGCCCATCGCCACTTCACATGGACATGTCATGCATCATTCTTTCTGGTTGTGCTCCGAGCCGGCATCAACGGCGGCAGGCTGTAATTTTCAGCTCTTCCTCTGCACACTGCAGTGCATCTTTTCGTCATGGCGTTAGATTTATGTACCTCAAGCCCTCTGCCTGGCAATATTGTAAATCATTTCCAAATTATTTAGTCGCTCTCTATTCATATATATATTCATATTTTTGGCGCCTTTTCGCTGGTGGTCGTCGTCTACAATTGGGGCTAGCTGGATGGGATGAGCGCTCGAATGTGGCACGTGATTGCGTTATAAATTACAAGCCATTGGATTCATAGACTCCTGTTCCTTCTCCTTCTCCTGCTCCTGCTCCTGCTCCACTTTTGTATACTTCCTCCATTGGTTGGGTCGTTAAAGTTAGTTCAAATGGAATATGCAGAGTACCTACTTACTATATATACTTATAAAACTGTTATACTACAACTGCTACTACTACTACTACTACTGAATGCATTAATATTCAAAACTGGGCGCCCAACGTGGGGCCATCTAATTTGTTTTTCTGTCTTTTAGATTGATTTTTGCATTTACAATTTAGTCACTTTCACGCCCACATGCTCTATATATAGGCACTAAATATTGGTTGATATATGGATATATATATATATATATCGGTGACAGATAAAGCTTTGGCATGCAAATCATTTATTTGCATTTTGTTCGCTTTTTGTTACTCGATTTCGCAGCATATTAAATGCCAGTTTGTAGCATGTAATTTAATATTTATTATATGCACAATATGCTGCCATTATGTTTGCATGATCTGTCAATCTGGCGAATTGGCCCGAGCCACACCTCTTTGCCTACTCCCATTTGCTTCATGTGTTTCTTGCTGGTTTTTTCTTCATTTTCCACAGTTTTTCTTTTTCTTTTTTTTCCTCTCTTTTTGTTGGGCGATAAAAACGAAGCGAAAAGTAAAGTGCCGCTATCTATTTGTATCGCTTTTGGCTTTTTCGCTGGTGGCGAAAAAAGAAAAACAATAAATGGGAAAAAGCAACAAACAAGGAAAACGCTGAAAACTCCTAACGAACGACACCTGAAACCCTTGCCCAGGCTCAGGTGCAGGTGCTGGTGCTGGTGCTGGTGCAAGTGCCTGGTCCTGACGATGGTGGTGCCGGTGCTGGTCCTCGTCCTGGTTCTCGTTCTGGTACTGGTGGCGTTAGCGTGTGGCCCCGCTTCAGCTTTTGCCTTCTGCTCGCTGCTGTTGTTGTTTGCATTTGTTTGGCCGTTTCTTTTTGCGATACACTGAAATTGTTGTTGCACGAATGTTGTAAATCAAAAGTAGGCGAGTCACACGAAGGCTCTAGCTATGGCTCTGACTCTGACTCTCACTCTGGTGGTTCTAGTGGTGCTGGTGCTGGTTCCTTCCTCTGCCCGGCCCGTTTTTTTTTTTGGCCGGGCCTATTTGACTGGCAGGCCGAGCGGATAACGCTGGCAATTATCGCGCTTGTGTTGCACGAAAAGCGGAAGCGGCAGAGGCGCCACATCATGTTACCTTTTTTCTTGTTTCTTTTTCTTCTTCAATTTGTTTTTTTTTTTTTGTTTTTGTATTGTTTTGTTTTTTGTTCCTTTGCTGGCATCCTCTTTTGCAAAGCTTTTCTTCTTTTTTTTGTTTTTTTTCTTTTTTTTGTATCCAATTGGGTTTGGGAACCACCGAAATATACCACTCCGTGTTCCAGTCCCTGGCAGTCAGTCATTGAAGTCATTTATTGCCACCAATGTTTGGCGTTGTATTTTTCCTTTCCCCCCCACTCTCTCTCTCTCAGTCTCTCTTTCTCTCTCTCTCTCTCTCTCTCTCTCTCTCTGTCTCTTTCTCTCTCTATTTTTCCCTGTTTGTAGAGTTGGACAACTGTACTTAGTTTATATGTATGTAGAAAGGAGGTCCGTTTCGTGTGCAGGATGTGTTTGCAATTTGTGGACACGCCGACTGCCTGCCTGACCGTCATTTCATTTGCTTCTGTTGCTAAGGCCATTGTCGATTTTACCGTTAATTTGGCATGTGGCTCAAAATCGCGCATTGCTTTACATTCAACCTGCCATCCGAGTAAATCCACCGTCCATTCAACCAATTCATATTCTCCCCTTGATAAGCCATTTGTTAGCTCAAGAAGCCACACGAAAGATGACGTGCTTGTTGGCCAAAAAAAAAAGAAGCAAAAACAACAAACTTAAATACATTAATTGAAATCAGATTAGAATGCCAACAACCTAGTTGCCTTATAAATTTTCTGAATTCTATTTAGAGACAACTCATTCAAAATTCATTTGTTGACACAATATTTCAAGATGAATCCCAGGGATATTATTCATATATTCTTATTGTTCTGCCTGCATTTTACAATAAATATTATTATTCTCTCTCAACGTGATGTGAGCGAACAAACTGCCAAGCTAACAGCATATTTCAAACCCCAATAAGTCGGGGGCTCAACAATTGATAAAAAAAAAAACTTTGAATCAACCGCTCAAATAAAATTATGCCTCTAGCAGTTCAATTTCAAATTACCGTTACCGATTAACATGGAATCGACATAGCACTGCAACGCCCTCTAGCCAGGCATCGTTGGCAAAAATAACGTAAGAATCAGCTGGCCATGTGGCAAGGCTGAGGTTACTCCATATGTTATTTGTTTGGATTTTGGCGTTTTTCTCGATTTGTTAAGGATTCTTAATGGAGTGCGTCAATTGTACGGAGCCCACAAGGAAGTACAAATGCAGCAAATGCTCTGCTCCATAGTAAGTAAACTGCTATGCCAAATTTTGTGTAAATATAATTCAATCTCCTCTATTTCAGTTGCTCTGTAAGCTGTTACAAGGCCCACAAAGATTCACCCAAATGCGAGGAGTTGGTGGCAGCCAGTAAGACTGCAACGAAATCCCAGGGTGGAAAAATTGAAGAAGAACCTACTTTGCATGCTCCATTCAGCACCGATGATACTGTGCCGCCAGAGAAGCTACAGCAACTAGGTGAGTAAAAATAACCAAAATTAAGCTATTATTCTTATTATTGTCCAATCTTTATATAGAGCAATATGAACCACTGCGTGAACTGCTTTATAATCCCCATTTGAGGAACCTGTTGAAACAAATTGATGTGTCCCACAATGTGTCCCTGGCCATGACGGCTGCCATGCAGGAGCCGCTCTTTGTGGAGTTTGCCAATGCCTGTTTACAAGTCGTAGAACCTCTCAGTGAAGCGGAGCAAGCCGAGTTTGAGTTATGTAATTAAATTAACCACTTTATTTTGGTCTAGCATATAAATTGATATACTTTGTAAGAAATGAATAAAAAGTGTATAAATCTACAACACGTTGTGATTATGTTTGGAATCGCTAAACGAATCAGAAATATATATACCGAGATCTTTAGGTAATGAACAGTTGTCCAAATTCTTCCCTAAAGCAAAATAACGCTTTCGCAAGAGATGAGCCACCATTTTGGGCTGTCGATCACGTGTAAAGACGCCCTTTTTATTGCCACCCACTCGTCTAAAGGCTAGAAGTAGGAACAGGAACACCTGTAGCTTGAAAATTCAGTTAATTATCATCAATCTCTATTCACCCTGGGCTGTCTGAAAGTCGGCAAAATTCCACACAAATTCACCTATGAACCATTTGTGTTTTCTCAACTTGTCAAAGGTTCTAAAATATTCGCTAAATAAGTTCACCTGATACTCTTCCGACCACATAAAGGCGGGCAGCTATTAAAGATCATTAAATGGGATTGTTTTTTGTAGAAGAAGAATCATTCGACTTACCGAATGTAATCCCTCCATGGTATCAGCGCCATATTCAAAAATAATTATGGGCTTTTTGTAGAGATTATGCCAACGCATTGCCTCGGCATACAGCAACTGGAAAATCACATTGGTTCGACCTCCATGACGATACCAGCCCAAATACCGATTAAATCCAATGATGTCCAGCCATTTGGCCAATTTGCATTCCTTTTCACCACTCGTCTCAGCATGTGTAGCTCCAGTTAAGGGACGATCTTTGGCTATGCTGCGGGTATAATTCACCAGAGATCTACATAAAAACATAGGCGGAATATAATTTGAAATCTATATACAAAATTAAATATTAATTTGTATTTACTTAAAGTAACTCCAAGCTCCAGGCAAAAAGGAACGCGCCTCATTAGCAATAGACCAGGCAATCACACTGGCATGATTCCGATCTCTATGAATGAGCTGCTCCAATGCAGACATGTGGTTAGCCAAAATCTCTGGCTCAAAGTTTTCTATATTTACGGCAGAGCACTCGTCAATGACCATAATCCCGTGCTCATCGGCAAATTGCATTGATTCCTCGGAGTAGGGATAATGGGAAGTGCGATAGGCATTGGCACCAATCCATTTCAAGAGATTCAAATCACGCGTCATTAAAGCATTATCCAAGCCTTTGCCACGTATCTAAATGAAACCTTTACCAACTTAAAATCGATGATAAATCAATGTACTTACATCCGAATCCTCATGCTTGCCAAAACCTCTAAAATAGACAGGCTTTCCGTTGATTAGCAAACTACTGCTGTTCCATTTAAGCGAACGTATGCCCACGGGCATTCTGTAGCTATCCAACATCTTGAGATTCGCATCGAAAATTTGAAATTCCAAATTATAAAGATACCCAGGATTGGGATCCATCAAATAGGGCCACCAGAGCTTTACATTCGGCACCAAGAGAACCGAACCGAAGGAGCCAAATTTAAACTTCAAATTCTTGCTTGTATTATGGGCCACTACAGAGTCATCCTGATCTCTCAGCTTTGCTTTAATATAAGTGGGCATTATTCGTTTATCCTTTTGATTCACAATCATCAGACTGTATTCAATTCGTCCTTCGTTACCCTTATCATTCAGATGGGTCTTTATATCTATATCCTTTATATATATAATTGGAGTGGTATACAAATGCACGGATCTCTGGATGCCGGCGTAGTTGAAGAAATCAAAGGTATACATCTGAATTGGTTCACTGTCATCGTTTGTCAGATAATAGATTTTTCTCTTATTTAAATTGGGTAAGAATCAATGGAAAGTCAAATGCTATAATAAACGTATCACATTGTTTAGGATATCCTTAATTCATTATCCTTTACAATTCGTTGGAATCGTGATTTAAATTGCCAACTGTTTGGGAAATGTATGTAAGTATATCTTGGGGCAATGGAATATTATTCAATTTTCGGGCCAAAGTCCAATAGCGTATACGTAATAAATGGGCCACCATTTTGGGCTGACGATCACGTGTAAAGATTCCTTTCTTGTTGCCACCAACACGGGTTATGCCTAAAAAGAGAAAAAAAAAATAAGAATATATCGCTGGATTTGAGGCACAAGCCAATACTTACTCTGAGCCGTCTTAAAATCGGCAAAATTCCAAACAAATTCACCTCTAAACCAATGTAGTTTGTGCAATCGATCAAATGCCTCAAAATGCTTATTAAGAAGGACAACCTGGTAGTCCTCTGACCATATAAATGCTGGCAACTATAAAGTATTAAACAATTTTGTTAAAGTTCTTGAGAAGAATACCCCTGACTGACCGCATGCATGCCCTCCATGGTATCGGCGCCATACTCGAACATAACCACTGGCTTTTGGAAACGTTCATGCCAACCTGTGGCCTCTTCCTCTAGTTGCTTTACAATCATATCTGTCCGTCCGGGGTTCTGATACCAGGCATTGTATCTATTGAATCCAATTATATCGAGAAATTGGGATAACTGGCATAGATTGGGTTGGGAATTAATCGCTGCAGTCAGTGGTCGTCCCTGGGCTATTCCTCTCGTGTAATTGGCAAGAGCCCTAAAAGAAAACCAATTTAAAAGGACTTTCAAAAGTTTCAGCAGTTATCTTACCTAAAATAAGCTTCAGCTCCTTTTTTATATGAACGCGGCTCATTGGCTAAGGACCAGGCAAGGACACTCACATGGTTACGATCTCTATGAATCAATTGTTCCAGGGCTGACATATGATTGGCCAGCAACTGAGGATTAAAGAGATCTATATTGACGGCAGAGCACTCGTCAATAATCAAGATGCCCTGCTCATCCGCAAATTGCATCGATTCCTCAGAATAGGGATAATGGGAGGTGCGATAGGCATTGGCTCCAATCCATTTCAGGAGATTAAAGTCACGTGCAATTAAAGGATTGTCCAAACCCTTGCCGCGTATCTGGAATTAGGGTATAATTAAAAATCAAGATTCAGATTCAATAGCTCAAAGTGAAAGACTTACATCCGAATCCTCGTGTTTACCAAAGCCACGCAAATAAATTGGAAATCCGTTTATCAGAAATGTCGTATTATCCCAACTGAGATCACGTACGCCCACAGGCAATCTATAGACATCCAAGGGCATTTCCATTTTGGACTTGTCCTGCACAATCCGAAATTCTGCAGTATAGAGATAGCCAGGATTGGGATTCATAAGATAGGGCCACCAAGCTTTTACACTGGGCACCAAAATAGTTCCATGATTGGCTTGTCTGTTGGTTTGATGAATCACCACATCGCCATTCTTGTCCAGGAGTCTCACAATTAGGTACTGGGCATTTGTTTTATTTACTTTTCCATTTTGTATCCAGAGCTTGTAGTCGATGCGTCCCATTTCTTGGACAGAGATTTGTGTCCTTATTTCTATGTCTCTAATGTAAATCATTGGAGTCGTATACAGATGGACAGACCGATGGATTCCCGCATAGTTAAAGAAATCAAATGTGTACCCCTGCAATTTGGTTACACCGTCATCAGTGTCCACATCGTGCACCTGTCCTTGGGGTATGGTATGATTATCGAGACGGTTGTCGCACATGACAGTCAGCCGATTCTCGGCTCCAAATTTAAGAAGTTTGCTAATCTCCCCCTCGAACGGTAGGTGTCCAATACTGTGATTCAGAGCGAGATGGCCATTAACCCAGACCACTGCCTGATAGTGGACACTGCCAAATCGCAGCCAGGTGCGACGATTACTTTTCCAAGAGATGGGTGCAAAAAATGTCCGCTCATACCAAACGGTGCCTACATGGTCCCTCATTCGTTTATCGACGGTAATATCATTGTAAGAAGCCGGCACGGGCATGGGTATAATTTTATACCCGGTTTTGCTAAAGCTCTTACTATACCACTTCTCTCTTAAGCCCTGGAGTGGATCTGAAACATTGCTTTGAAGTAGCCGCCATTCCAAGCCATCCAAACTGCGCACTTCTCTTGTCTCGGATTCTCGTGGATACAGCAGTCCAATTGTTGGTGCGAGTGGCTTAACTTTTCCATAGTCATAAATAATGTCATCGTTCTCATCAGAGGAATCAATCTGGGCAGGAATTGGGCGAAAGAGAAGGCAGAGCAACAGGAGAACTGTCCAGCATACAGTTAAGACAGACATGGTTGCCTTTAACCATAGCAAACTTCAGAATCTAATGACTAATATTTCTATTTAATATAATTGTTTGACTGATAAGCCAAAAACTAGGTGGCAACACCATGAACGCGCGCAGCCGGCATACAAACAGCTGATTTGACTGGTTGCATACAAAATGTTTTTGTTGTTGTGATCGACAATAAGAATTGTTATTAAAAATAAAGCTACAAACTTTATTATCTCTGGGATTTACAAAAATACAATTGTCTTAAATTATGCTTAAGATTTTATAAGGCAAAATGGTGGAGTTAAAGTTGTTATCAATGGAAATGCATAAATTGTGGCAGTTCTTGTTTTTGGGGAGCCAACACAGAAAGGTGAAAACGAAACACTGCTCTCTCCATAAAATAAAAAAATATATAAATATACATATGTACATATAATATATACATACATACGTTAAAATACATATGTACAAAAGGCATCAAATACTTCAATATTGTACTCTGTTGTGTCTTTTTGTTTTGTTTTAAATTGATTGATCTCTACAAATAAGTAGTATCAGGTTTACTACTATCGCCTGCTTCGGCAATGTACGTAAGCAAATCGTCCGGGAAACTGCAATCTTCCAGTTCCCGTCCAAGTGCAAAGTAACGCTTCCGCAGGAGGTGAGCTGCCGCCTTGGGTTGCCGGGCTCGTGTAAAAACGCCCTTTTTGTTCCCACCAACGCGAGTGTAGGCTATTTGGAATAGAGATATAGATAGAATAGGATAGGATCAGGATGACCTACAATCGAAAAAGTACTCACATTGGGCCGTTTTAAAGTCAGCAAAGTTCCAAACAAATTCCCCGAGGAACCAACCCTTACGCCTGAGGATATCAAATGCCCTGAAGTGACGTGAAAATATCTCAGATTGAAACTCCTCCGACCAGACATATGCCGGTTGCTAATGGGGAAAATTGCGGGAGATTAGGAAAAATAAAGAAAATAAATAGAGAATTTCCTGCACTCACCATGTGTAGGCCATCCATTGTATCGGCTCCATATTCCGACATGATTATAGGCTTATTATACTTTTTATTCCAGGCAATAGCTTCATTAACGACACGTTGAGTGACCATATCGAGACGACCCGTATTGGAATACCAAGCATTATAGCGATTAAAGCTGATAATGTCTAAGGAGCTGCCCTACAAAATGGAATAATCTTTGGATGTGTAGATATGGACAAAGGAAAATGAGATTAACATTCACTCACGGCATTGTCATCTGCAGTTGGAACGGCTATAGCAGCCGTTATTGGCCTTGTTTTATCCAAAGATCGCGTGTAATTGGCCACAAACCTGAGGAAAGAAATTAACATGAGTTGCTTTAAAAAATAAAAACCTTTTTAATCCATAATTTACTGAAAATAGGTGCCTGCATTGTAGTCCCGTGTACGAGGTTCATTCGCTATAGACCACATGATAACACTGGCATGATTGCGATCCCGATGTATAAGCTGTTCCAGTGATGACTTGTGCTTACCCAGAAGCTCTTGACTGAAGTTTCTGCAAATGAAGGACATCATCGACATTTAGAATAACCTTTGGAACATAATTTAAATTGAACATAGACTCAACTCAGTGTCCACACTGGGGCATTCGTCAATGATCATAATGCCATGACGATCTGCAAATTGCATGGACTCTTCCGAGTAGGGATAGTGGGAGGTACGGTAGGCATTGGCTCCAATCCATTTAAGCAAATTAAAGTCACGCGTCATAAGGGCATTGTCTATGCCTTTTCCACGAATCTGTTAAAAATTTGATCATGGTAAAACTGGAGAATTTTGCATTTGCCTTGACACTCACATCGGAGTCTTCATGTCGTCCGAATCCCCGGAAATATACTTGTTTGCCATTTATACGAAATTGTGCATTGTTCCAGCTAAGTTGACGTATGCCCACTTGGAGGCGATAGACATCTAACAACTCTTCATTCGTTGAAAGCAGATTAATCTCCAGCTCATAAAGATAGCCCGGATCTGCGTCCATTAAATATGGCCACCAAGGTTTCACGTTGTCCACCTTTACAGTTCCATTCAACGACGAGTCTGAAGTGGCATTCACCACCATTACACCTTCTTTATTGTACAACTTAACGCGGGCATAAAGGGCATCATCGGCCTCATTTGCCGCACTTCCATTTACATTGATGCTGTAGGCGACATAACCCACTGGAAGAAAGGAAATTCGAAATCAATCTTAATTCCAGATAAGAAGCGAAAACACTCACCAGTATTATCGTCATTCAAATTGGTTTGAATCTCTACCTCTTCGATAAAAGTTTTCGGTGTCGTATACAAATGGACCGAACGATGTATTCCCGCGTAGTTAAAGAAATCAAAAGTATAACTCTGTACGATGGTGACCCCATCGTCGTTCGGAACTTCAGTTATCTTACCCTGTGGGACTGTTGTCTGTATAAGAGCATTATCGCACATAACCGTAATCCGATTCTCTGCTCCATATTTTAATAGATGAGTGACCTCTGCCTCGAACGGCAGATGACCCATTTCGTGTTTTACCGCCTGTTCCCCATTAACCCACTAAAATGGAAAATTTTTCAATTAATCTTAAATCAATAAATAATATTGAATTGTTTTAATTACCACATAGGCCTCATAGTGTACGCTGCCGAAGCGCAACCAGACTCTCTGCTGTTCGTTGCCCCAAGAACGTGCAACAAAGAATTTCCTATCGTACCACACTGTTCCCACATGATCACGCAAATCATCTGTGGTTATATCATTATATGATGCAGGCACTGGCATTGGTATAATCGGTTGACTCTTGCTCAGGTCATCCTTAAACCATTGATCCCTAATACCCTGTAAAAAATGAAATTAGAAATTAAATTTTAAATTCTAATTACAAAAAACCAATGCCAAACCTGTGTAGGATTCTTCTCGTCTGAACGCACAAAATTCCAAATGCCATCCAATGAGCGCACCTCACGGGTTTCAGATTCTCGTGGATAAAGCATTCCGCGCGATGTTGGAACCTCCTTATTGACAATGATCAGTGCTATGGCGGCATGGATGATGTACCAACCAACAACCACGGACATAAACGTAAGTGCTGAAAAGACAATTTACTGTTTGAAGATCTATTTGGATACGTAAAATTGACAAAAAAGACAGCATCAGATATCAGTGACCTAAAATGAAACCTCATTTAACTGATAAGGTTTACATTCCATATAATAGCTAAATTAAGAAAATTTATTTCAATAAATTTGTAACTTAATATTTCTATATTATTTAAATAAAAAGATTTACATTGCAAATAATAGCATAGATAATTCATACTGAATTTGTTTACCTATATTTTCGACTTATAATTTTTATTTTATAATTTAAACTTTTGATTTTTAACGTCAATGTCAATTTGGCATTGTTAACGGTACATTTAAAACCTTCTACCTTCCCTATCCCCACTCTCATCTCATACTTACAAATTTAGCATTGGTTTTTTTTCAAATGTTGTGTTCAAAACCAGCGGGCGAAACGAAACGGAAATGAAATCGTATACGTTATTATTATTATGGTAATTGTAAGATTTACAAAGATTTACAAAAACTATACAGAATGCCATAACAACAGCTTTTTTTTTTTAACTATAACCGTCAATTCAATTGTAAATGAAGTCCAAAATCAGCTGATTTGACACAATAAAGCTTTCACTGTAAATGAGTCAACAAGAGCGACTATCTAGACTAGAATTGTTTTTTTATGGAATTCTGTTTAGTTAATCGAACACGTTTCTGGGTCTGAAACAACCGTAAAAAAATAAAACAAACATTTCAATAACCGTCTTATGCCCATAATACTTCTGCGGTAATTACTAAATGTGGGGGGGGAGGCGGAGAACTGGCCGGTATTTTGGCGGCGGCCTTGCTGTTCTCACACGTTTGCCCGTCTGAAGTTCAAAACACACTAAGCAGGTATTTCTATACTTCTTCTAAATCATACACACTCACGCAGACATTAGATATTAAAGCTTTGTATTAAGCTTTTTCTGATAAGTTTTAAATTCTAACGGTTGATCATGAATTCTATGTATAACTGAATTTATTCCTTCCATTGAAAGGATGAAATCTTACACAACATTTTGGGAATTTGTCACTCCGTCTCTGGCAGCAAATTGAATTTAACTGAAGTTTCAAGTTGTGAGCTGGCCACCTTTTAAAGCCAAGTGCAACGGGAGTCGCCCCCAAATGGTTTAAATGCCAATCACAATCAGTTTTATTTCCAGCAGGTATACCGTTACTTACAACAAAAATTTGCATATGAATAGAGGGCAACAGGGTGGCTACATATATTTTTATCAGGAGAACTCTTACCCCAGATTTCGTGCTTGTGACACTTAAGACGTATTTTCAATTGCATTATTGGCACACAATATAAAATAAAACTGCAATGAGCGATTTGAGAGTGCCTACTGAATATTCAATTATCTGGTGTGTATCTGGGTATCTGGTCAGTGGGTTAGAGAATCCGTGAGACAGTTTCTTGTGGCTTCAGTAAATGTTGCGGCGTAACTAAAATGCCCACATGGACGGTACATCCAGCGTAACTCGTAGCGGATGTCATTAAGCAAGGTAATTGTGGGAGGTGGAGGTCGGTGGCGTCCAGTGCGCCCTGGCTCTTTACCGGTGCTAGCTGGGTTTAAGCGCTCATGGAGACGGAAGCTTCAAAGCGGGTACACGCACAAAGCGAACACTTTTACCACGACACTACTACACTACACCAGCAGCAATGAATGTGCCCTAATTAAAGCAACCACCCGACCCCACTGTATGCCTAGGCTGTCCACTAAGCTGAGCTGTTTGGCGTCGTCGTTCCAAATCCAAAATCTAGCATGTGCGTGGGTCAACGACAGTAGCAGAAAAAGGAGCCACCGCCAGAGCTAGAACTATTTGGAGCATCTGGGGTTAAGTTTCAATTAAGTGTTTTCTGTCCTCTGACTTGAGTCTTAATTAATTTTGATTAGAACCACAATGCGGAACAAATTTTTGTTTATTTTCTCTATCATAGATTGAAGACGTTGATACAAAGTCAAGTCCAGAAATTCCTTTTTAGCCCCTTCACATTAATACCATTATGGAATAGGTGTGGGAACAGCCATTCCGGAACTAAACTATTAATTACCATTTACTAAATTTAGAAATATATTTAATTAGAGTTTAATGCCTTTGTCTTAGAAAGTCATCAATCATCGGCCACGTCACGTATCCCCCCATTCCTATATGTTCTATTAACGAATATCGTGCAAATTGATTGCAAATGCGAAATTCCGAACCGCCTTTTTTGCAGGCAAACAAAAAAGCTTTGCCAAGTTTATTTGAAAATGCAATTTTCATTTCCCTTCTTATGCACTTTCACTTTCAAGGTTCGGGCTCACCAACCTACCCCAAGCCGTAAAGAATCAATGAAGGAAAGTGAAAATGTCAACAAATGTTAGTCACTTGGAATTTGTTTTAGCATAATTTACCCATTTTAGATAATCGATCCTGATTATGTTTTCAATAACTGGCTAAATTTGTGCACTTAGGAACACGTTTTCAATATCAAACTGTTTGCTAAATAAACATTTTGCATATAATTAATTTAACACTTGAAGACGAGTCTCAAAAAACCACACAAGACGAGATGAGACCCGCCACACCACAACGACAACGCCAACGGTCACTAAACAACTGATTTTTGAGCTAAGCTTTGGGGCCGGAACTATGTGACGTTCAACCCAGGCCAGGGGCTGCTGGCTATGAGTGTTAAGGGTGCGGTGTGTGGAAGAATGTTGCTTTTAAATATTTGTAATTGCATGGTAATTGTATTCTCTTGTAGCGACAGTGTTAATTGACTTTCTCAATGGTTGTTTATTTATCAAGTGAAATTTTTTATCTGGTCTTCCTTTTGATATATATTTTTCAAAATTCGCGCTCACATGCGTTATCGATAACAGATAAATATATATTTTGCAGTTCACGTTAAATTAGTTTCTTCAGCCCTGTGCTAAGCCACCCGCCCTGGTATCATTGTTTTGATTGAATCTGAAGAAAATCCGGAATCGGAATAATAATAATATAAATGTGGGCAAGATGCTGATATAGTATATTAAGGACTTGGAAACATAACAATATGTCCCTGCCCTGCGATCTCGGCGGTGGCACTTATCCACGGAGGTACAAGGTTACCATTCTCGTCCTTTTGCTCCTGATTTTGCTCTCTCTGGTGGCACACCGCAGATTACTTAATGTAAGTAAATGACCTGCATTGTTCACGTAATCTAATTCTTGTAACCCAATTCAGGATGAAGAAGATGCCCCGCCCATGGATGTCCACAGAAGTCGGCCTCTGCTAGATGCCTACGAGGACTTTAGTGCAATGAGTGCCAGCGACTTAAAGATGCGCATAGAGGAAATGCTAAGAATCAAAGTGAGATTATGATGATAGTCAAATAAGCTGCTTTAATAATAGCCTTTATCTCTTTCTCACCCTGCGGCCAGAGCACAGTATCAGTGGAGCTCCGGGAACTTGAATCACGCCGGCAGAAATTGCAATCAGAGATTAGCCAGTACAATCAAAAGATTGAGGAGCTAAAGCAGGAGCTACTTCGAGAGCAGACGGAACTTGAACGTTTAAAAATTTCTGTGGAACAGGCTCAGGTGGCCCAAAGGGAAGCAGTGCAGCGAAACACGCCAGATTTGGCCCTGCCACGAACCTTGCTGCCCAATGCATTGCCCCGAAGGATGAATCCCGTGTCTTTAGCTGTGGCTGCATCCTGTGAGATCCATAATTGCTTTGACCATTCTCGCTGCAGTCTTACGTCTGGTTTCCCTGTTTATCTTTACGATCCGGATGAATATAGTGTCCAGCGCAAGGGATACGATATCGATGGCTTCCTTAAGACCACACTTAAACAGACTTTGGGATACAATGTCCATATTGTAAAAGAACCGAAGCAAGCCTGCATATATCTTGTGTTAGTTGGAGAGGCTCTGCTGGAGCAGGATTTACTGCGGAACAATCGATATGCAGCTCAAGAGGCGGAGCAGCAACAGAAGGTAACGTCTGCCAAGCAATTACCAGGGGAGGATTCCTCCCCCATTGACATGGCCAAGTTGTATAACCTACCTTACTGGGGTGGCGATGGACGGAATCATGTCCTGCTAAATTTAGCTCGCCGGGATCTCTCATCACGCCGTTCGAATGCCTTGCTCCGGCAGAATACCATGCGAGCCATTGTGGTGCAAAGCTCGTTCGAGCGAGATCAATTTAGACCCAACTATGATATAATTGTTCCTCCAATTTTGGGTCCACCCGGCGGAGATGTGTGGCAGGAATGTGCCAGCATGGTGCCAGCGCGTCGCAAGTACTTGCTGACCTTCCAAGGAGAACTAAGACCGCCACCAGATATATCTAATCCCCTGGATGACTTTATTCTCGAGCATCTTGCTGATATGGCCAAAGGTTCAACGCAGGATCAATTCATGCTACAGTTTCAATGTGTTCCCGCCACCGAACAGCAAGAGACAGACTCTCAGTCCGATTGGACATTATGCGGCACAGATTCGTCACGGAAATTGTTGCTCAAAGACTCGACATATGCTCTGATTTTGCCGCCACTCAACCAGCGGGTAAGTTCCACCTTAATGTTGGCCAGAATCTACGAGGCGTTGCGATCAGGAGCTGTCCCAGTCATACTGGGAGCGGATGAACTGCGACTGCCCTATGCCGAGACCCTGGATTGGCGAAGAGCAGCTCTTCTGCTGCCCAAAGCAAGGATAACGGAATTACATTTTCTCCTAAGAGCTGTACAGGATGCGGATCTCTTGTTGCTGCGTCGTCAGGGCAGGCTCATTTGGGAGAAGTATCTCAGTTCTGTCCAAGCCACAGTGGATACAGTGATAGCCAGTTTAAGAGATCGCCTAGGAATACCGCCGCGACCAGTGCCGCCTGTGGTGGCTCAAAGTGTATTCAATAGCACATTTATACCTCTGAAATCTGATCCGCCTGTGGGTATGGATACCGAACCGGAGGAGTCCTTGGGTCCCATTGAACCGCCCTATGCCAGTCCCGCTTTCAGAAGGAACTACACCATATTGAGGATGCAGTCCAAGGAGGCGTGGAACGATTGGCTAGATCCCTTCTACATGTATCCCCAGTTGCCCTTCGATCCAGCTTTGCCATCAGAAGCGAAATTCATGGGCTCCCATACAGGATTTCGACCCATTGGCAAGGGTATTGGTGGTGCTGGAAAGGAATTTAGCGAGGCTTTAGGCGGCAACTATCCCAGGGAGCAATTCACCATTGTTATGCTGACCTACGAGCGGGAACAGGTCCTAATGGACTCTCTGGGGCGTCTCTATGGTCTACCCTATCTCCATAAAGTGGTTGTGGTTTGGAACTCCCCGAAACCGCCATTAGACGACTTGCGTTGGCCGGACATTGGTGTACCTGTGGCTGTTGTTCGTGCTCCGCGGAATTCTCTAAACAATCGTTTCTTGCCCTTCGATGTTATTGAAACGGAAGCGGTTCTTTCGGTGGACGATGATGCCCATCTCAGGCACGATGAGATTCTGTTTGGATTCCGGGTCTGGCGAGAACATCGCGATCGTGTTGTCGGCTTTCCCGGCCGCTATCACGCCTGGGATCTGAGTTCGAACAACATGTGGCACTACAATTCCAATTATAGCTGTGAACTGAGCATGGTGCTAACTGGCGCCGCCTTTCTCCATAAATACTACATGTACATGTATAGCTATCATCTGCCCCAGGCCATACGGGACAAGGTGGATGAGTATATGAATTGTGAGGATATTGCCATGAATTTCCTTGTCTCGCACATAACACGACGACCGCCAGTTAAGGTTACCTCGCGTTGGACCTTCCGTTGTCCCGGCTGCCCTGTGTCGCTTAGCGAGGACGATACACACTTCCAGGAGCGGCATAAATGCATCAATTTCTTTAGTCAGGTCTTTGGCTATACGCCGCTACTTAACACACAATATAGGGCCGATTCTATACTGTTCAAGACTCGAATACCCCATGATAAGCAAAAGTGTTTCAAATACATTTAGTTGTGGATAACATATCATGATCCTGATCATTGTCATCATCCAAACGGCCGGTACACTTACAATGCTGCATAGGGCTGAGTTTTAGTTATAGTTTAATGTGTGTGTGTGTGTGTAAATATATATATATATAGTCAATCGGAACAGATAACGTAACACGGATCATTAATTCCTGATAAGCTACGAAACTGACTGTCATCTAAAATTTGAAAGAATGTGACCCGGAGACGACCCCTATGACTATGTACTCCTGATAAGCCAGATGAGATTAATAGATCGTTTTAACTATATGTCTGTCATTATTCCAGTTGAAGCAAATAATTTTGATTAGTGCAATATTCAATCACTAACTAGCAATGAAATGCCCTCAAATAACGTAACTAATGCAAAATTAGTTGAGAAATTATCTTAAAATAATAACTTTGTCCAAATCAAGTGCAATATATGTCAAGAAATCTAAAAATATTAATCCAAAAATATTTTAAAGGCTAACTACAACTAATCCAAGTTATTTGCTTTAGTCTATATTTTCTATATCAATAGTTGCCATAGGAAGAGAACCATAAAACAGAATGATATATCGGTATATACGTATATATATATATATATAAGAATTATGACTTGATTATTTTCTCCTCCTCTTTTTTAATGATGTTTAGACTTTTTACTCGATTTGCTTTTTAGTTTCTAAGTTGTAAAGTCTTTTTTTGTATATAGATTTTCAATTTCTTTCAATAAATGTCCCATTCTCAATGATATTACTTGTGTGATATTTTCTATATATTTTTCATTTACACAAAAAAATAGATGTATGTATGTATATAGTATATATATATATATGTATATGTGTGTGAAGACATAGTTTTAATTAAATCAAGGGTGTCCCTTTCATATCCTTGTAAGAACATGTTGGGGTTAGCTTTAATTAAATGTATATACACAGACATACATATGAATCGAAATACATATATCAAGGCTACGGAATTTTGACAACTCTTAAGTATATAAAATATATACATACAAAGCTTAAAAAATAGAGGATTGGTATATAATTTTGGCATTATTTAAATAGATTTGGTCTTCATTTGGACAAATAAATTAATGAATATTTAAATATAAAACAGTTTACAATTGGAATTATATTTTATACTTATAGCGGAAGATTATATGTTTGAATTTAAAAATTTGTTCCTATTTTTGAACATTTTCTTTTAACTTTTGATCTCCAATCGAAACAAATATCGGTTAAAGTTTTTGTTCCGTTCAGTCGTAAAGTATTTGGTACTCAGTTTAATTTTG
Organism: Drosophila emarginata; assembly: GCA_037075365.1. Classification (NCBI taxonomy): domain Eukaryota; kingdom Metazoa; phylum Arthropoda; class Insecta; order Diptera; family Drosophilidae; genus Drosophila; species Drosophila emarginata. The sequence goes on from JBAMCD010000260.1 coordinate 9,206,667, forward strand.
TTTTGAAACGCTAGATAACCCGATTTTAAAAAATGTTTTCCAAAGAAAATAAAAGTTATTTACTTATATTTAAATTTCTAATATTGTATAAAAATGAAATACAGTTAGATTGTATAGATTGCAGATTGGCAGCCTTGACATAAATAGATATATATCATATGCATGTATGTAGGTAATAATATATAGAAAACACAGGGCAACAATAAAAAAAAAAACTTATACAAATCATCTGTACTAGTATATCGCCTTCTAACCACATAATACTTCTGTATCTGATATCTAATTACATTACTAAGAGAATTTACTATACTCAAACCATATTTTACAACCAATTAAAACAAAGGATTTTAAATGGAAATAGATTTAGAAAAATCAGAACAGAAGCATTATCATTGAGGTTAAGTTTTTGGCTCTAGGAGTGGTAGATTCTGTGGCCCTGTGCGATTAGAATGTTGAGACAACTTTGCTCCTTCGTACAGGATTTCAGCAAACTTGAAGTTAAAATCGAATCATAAATTATAAAGATATGTGACATAAATGTTGTTTTTATGTTGGACTTAGATAATATATAAGTTTAGCAAAAGCTGTATGACTACAAGATCAGTGGATATACACATATATATATATATATATACACCCATTATGTGTGTATGTATGTATATATATATGCATTGGTTGTCCTTTTAGTAATGCGACTTGTGAGTTCGTTTAGCGAGGCTCGCTTCTTTTCAATTCAATTCAATATATACAGTGAAACCTCGATATAACGAACTTCGTTATAACGAAAAACCCAATATAACGAATTTTTTGTTAAGTCCCTTCGTTATACTAAGGTTTTACATTTCAGTACCTATAGCGAATCAATAGATATAACGAATAATTTTGCGATCCCCCTCAGATTCGTTATATCGAGGTTTCACTGTATATCACAATACAAAATTAAGGATCCATCCGAGAAATGGATGACAAGAGAGAGAGACAGAAAGGACAACTTAAAATGAACTTATATAACTTAGGATTTGTTTTTACGCTAGGAACAAACTGAGAATTTTCAAAACGGAAAACACACTTATACATTGTGATTGAAAAATTCTCAATTTTTGGGAACCGGGTCTTATATCTGGTGATTTGGTTAGTGCTCCTGCAGGCTAAGTTTTAGTGCCTGCTCGATCATCTCCTGCTCACGTTGGCGTTCTAGCTCGTACTTCTGTTGATCCTGTTGGGAGAGACGCATGGCCATGGCCAGATCAGGATCCACATAACGGAAGCCTCCATCATCGTCATCCTCGGAGACGGGCGAGCCACTGGCATTGGCCCCAGAAACACCCAAAAGGGACTCCTGTAAGACTCTGTAAAAAAACAAACAGCGCGCAAAAGAAGAGAGAACACACAAAGCGGAGCAATGAGATGGAGATTCTAGCAATACAAGAGGAGGAGGAGGAGAATGGCAAAGAGGTTAACTACTACTTGAAGATTTTCTTCATGTAGCCAAGGTCATTTTTGAATTGTGCTCCCGCCGAGGCAGAGCGTCCGCGTGGAAGCGGCTCTAGATAATTTTGCTGCTGGTAATGGAGTTGGGGAGCCGGCGAATGCCGGCCATACTGACGTTGTGGGGAGAGTAAATGTGTGTGGGAGCAGCGGGGAGTACTACTGGGATCAGGGACAATCTCTGATTAAGTAAAAGTCTCAATTTAAAACTAAATCTAAAAACCTACCGCTGCAATTGCTCATCATCCTCAGGCAGGAGCTCGGTTCCCACCACATGTTGGCCACGCAACACTTCCCAAATGTCAACTTTATCGTCGGCATTCAATCCACAGGCGCCAGCGGCACCACTTGTTTCTGCCAGACTCTGTTCGATGGCATATTGCAGCATGTCATCCTCATCCAGTGGTATGTTTCGCCGAGAGTCTCCACCGCGGCTCGTATAGTGAGCGGGCACATCGAAGCATCGATCGTCCACAAGGCAAGTGACACGATCCTGCTCCTGCAACGTGGACACATACTCCACCGGCGTTGTCATGGCAAACACATTGCCAAAGGTAATGCATGCATTGAGCACATGGAAGAGCGGAATCTCAACTTTGACCGGAAAACCGGATGGCAGTTGCATCGTAATGAAGTCTTTCAGCTTGGACACATGTGGACTGGCCATGGTGGACATTAGATCAAGAATTGGCAGCACTTGCTCTTGCAGTCGGATGGGATGCTCTTCGGCCAGCCAGAGATTTGCCTTGAATCGTTGCACTTTGGTGCTCAGATTCTTTGGCTTACCCACATCACGACCATGCAAATCTATCTCCCCACTGAAATACTCCTCAGGAGTTATCACTTGGGGAGATTTGGGTGTACTTGTGCCAGAGGCACAGGCTGAAGAGCTTTCATTGCTATTACTCTGCGGAAGGGCTCCAGCACCAGCGGAGGGGGACAAACGTTCACCATTTTCCAAAGCGGGTGAGGGTGTCTAAGAAATCACAGATTAAATGGAAGCCATGGCACATGAAGGTTCATTCACTTACGCGATCTTTCACTAATTCAGCGGGGGGCACATAATCCTCATCGGCTATGCCCAACAAACTATGCAAAGGGGTGCGAGCGGTCTTATTCTAAAAAAAAAAAAAAAGAAATCATTTAATTAAATTTAATTTGAATTTTATATGGATTTCGTTGAGGGGTCACCCTTATTTGCTCTTCGGTGAGATGATCCGTTCGTGTCTTGGTAACAAATTCCACGTTACTGGCTCCATAAACCTTGCAATTGTAGCCATTGATTATCTCGGATTTTTCGCTGCGCCACCCCCAAATGCCAGATTTGTTCCGCTCAAAACTAATCTTCTCCATCTCAATGTTATTGGTTATAACTGGAGCATTGAGGCGGGCCCGAACAGTTCCCAATGCTGGCGGTATGGCCACAATGTCGCCTATATCGCTGCTCATTTGCTCCACCATAACCTCGTGGGTATCGTGATCGATTTCAATCATAGTGGCAGTTTCTTCTGCAATCGGAAAATGCGTTAAACTGTTTTGGCTCATAATTAGAGACTCTCGCTTACTTCCTCCCTTGAAGATGTAGGACCGATTCCCCCTTTGCCAAGTGTTATTATCGAATCCTAAAAGTGTGGTATCTATCCGAACATTCGCGCCACGTTTGTACACCTTGTAAGTGTCACTGGGACAGAGGCGGGACATTAGAGGCACCCACGAGGTGAATTCCCATTTCATTTCAATGTAAAAATCGGGAGCATCGAGCAAATGTTGCAACAGCTTGGGCACATGAGTCACCCGCTGGACATGCCGCTGCAAATCACGCACCTCAATGATAGCCGTAAGTATCTCTACATCGCCGGTACATACAGCTTCCTGGACAACTGCAATTAGAACAATGAATCTAATGAGTAATTACTTCCATTTTTGCATCCCCGCCTTTCTTACTTACCGGACCAACCCTCGTGTTCATAGGTTGCATTACATTTGGCTGCTAGAAGGCACTTAATGCATGGAAGATTCGCCAATCTCACGGCCAATAAAAGCGGCGTTCGTCCGCGCGGATCGATTTTTTCCTTATCAATCTGCAATGGTCAAATCATATCAATGTCAAACAAATCAATAATAATATATAAAGATATACATATTTATGTATATATGTATATATATATGTACATTTGAAATATGACAACATTTGTCTAATTCAATTAGCGCCCAAACGTAGGCCACACCCACCACCTCCCACTCTCTGGTTTCGCATACCTGTTCTTTTTGCAGCTCCACCTGAAGTTGCTCTACATTGCCATTCCAGATCTCCCAATGCAATGGATACTCCACCTTGATCTCATCGAGGCTCTTCATCCTATCAACCGTCGTGTTTTCCTATATTTGTAAAAACTAAAATTTGCAATTTTCTTCTTTTGTTGGGAAAAGAAACATTTTTTTTGTTCTTATGATATAGTGCGTTTATCGATAGACCGTAAAGATAACTGATAAGTGACTGACTGTGACTCACAATTTAAAAATTTTCTTATCAATACATATTTTAAATCCAAGATTAGAAGATCAATTTGTTTTTAGAAGTATAATTAGTTCGCCAAATACACCTAAACTATAAATTATTTACTTGCAGTCGATGTGATTTAAAAAATTTTTTTTGTGATTTGGGGATTAATATTACTTAAAAGATGAATACACTAAATATTATTCTAGTATTTCTTTGGGTGACTAATTCACAGTCGCAGCTAACTGATTCGATATCGATAACAATAATGACAACATTGCACAGCTGATTTGCTAATCCAATAAAAGCGGTCGTAGTTTCTCAAAAAAAAACTTAATTAAAAAGCAATTGTGGCGAATTTTGGGGGCTTTTCGCAGCAATCTAAACAATAGTTTGGAGCGAATGTTGTGGTAAGTTAAATTGAATTGATTAATATTCTTAAATATTTGTTTATATGTGGAAAAAGGAATGTCAGTTAAAGACTGTGTGTATGTTTGTGTGAGTGACACGGGTGGACGTGATTAAAACTGGAAAGGGTCTCACATTACCGGCATTTAAAAAATTGTCTCGTAGTCTACTATTCTTTTTAAGCAAGTTAATGTCCACATTTTAAAATTATTTACAGGATCATCATGCTGCTGAAGTTGGATTAATTTGGAAATATCTATTTAAACTCCTTTGCATATCTTGGCATATAATTGAGCTGACTCCTCCCCCTTCCACCTGCCACATAATCAACATTATTAAAAACGGTAAGTTTGAGTTCAAAACTAAAATGCGCCCACCACTTTGATACAATCACGACATTGAAATATTTCCCCATTCAATTGCAATTCAAGTGGCGAGCGCGGAGCAGAGCAATTGCAGCAAACAAAACATTGGAAACAGTCGCTGAAAGGCCTGGCCAGGTTCAATAGGGTTATTGTATAGCATTAAAAACCACTCACTGGAGAAAATTGACTGAGTATGTTTGGAAAAAACCAGTAAAGAGAAGATATCATTTAATTAAATATCTTAAATGTTCTTAATTTATTGAGTGCTTCTATATATTCATGTATAAATTGGATATAACATCAAATTGAATTTGTCCTGTTTAGTACATTAAAACAAACATTTCCGACTTACCAACTTTAAGTTCAACGTAAAGTGGCAAATCCAATTCCAATTTCATGTTTGCCCTTAAACTAAATACAATTTGGGCTAAAACTAGAGTATCCAACTTTCAATGAGAAAAAACAGCTGCCAGCGGTCTTATAATTAAAATTTTATCGATTTTATATCTAAGGCTTTCAGCGATTGTTTTCATATGCATATATGTACATACATACATACATACATACATATTTATGTTTTAGCCCTCTCTGACTCTACTATGTACTCTTCTTTTTTTGTTCACTCTTTTTGCAGTTATGCTCTTTGCACGTAGACGGCATTTCTTCAAGAGGTGAATTCTCCTGTATATTGTGTCCCCTACTAACCAATTCTCTAAATAACATTTGATATGCTTTATTTTGCTTATGTTGTTATACTTATATATACAGAAATGTATATACATATATATTTAAACTGTACCCGAATGTAGTTTATTTGGCATTAGTCACGGCCGTTTAGAGTTGATAGCGCTTCTTCATTCATTTTTCATTCCATACGCATTTCAATTCTCCCCCATATGTGTATCTCTTATTATCGTAATTTTCGCCACACTCATAACTATACAAATATATATGTATGTATATACATTCATACATCTATCATTATACACCGCCGATCGCGCTTATCAGCAATAACAAATCGGGTACAAAGTTTTTATTTTTGCTGGATCATTTCGGTTTGGGTCTTTAGGCAGAGCGGACATTATATATACATACATACATACATATATATAAAGATATATATATACATATATATTATATAACATTCATTTTATCATTTTGACTAGTTCTCCAGGATTTTGCATGCAATAAAAAAGAAAAAGAAAACCAAGAAATTACCTTTAAATTACTTAACGGAATTTAATAATTTTGTTTATTTCTCTTCCCAAAAAACGTTTCGCGTCAGTTAAAGTGCTTAGTAAAAACGCTTGTTTAACAAAAAAAAAAAAAAAACAAAACAGAAAAAAAAGAATCATCATACAGAATTAACTCAGCTCGATCGTACGATTGCTCAATCGATATCGTTTAAATAAACAAAAAAAAAATGTACGAGCTTCATAGTTGTTTAAATTTAGTATTCTATGCTACAATTATACCCGGAACCATCCTCATTAGTTGGCTAACTGGGCTGTAAGTATGTTTTCTGATTTTCGAAATATGAGTGCCACAAAAATTATCCTTGAACTTGATGTTGTGAATGAGATAAACGAAAGATCTGTTTCCACTGCATAGAAATTTACTGTGGAGGCAGGTTAACTTTATCTTAATGTAACCCCCACACACACACTTTTTATGTATACATACCTACATACATATATATATGTATATAATTTTCAAAAAATCTTTTCATAATCATTGTTGATTAAATCGGGTAGTGCGTTGCCTTTCTCACCATATAACACCAATTCCATTAATTACTAACCCAACTTTGTAGCTTCATTTGGCATTATCATTATCGTTCATCTCATTTATTGTAAATCTATTCTGTTCTATATGTTCCGCTTGCTATATAATTAATTTCAATTAAATTCCTTTTTTATTAATTGTATACATATTTTCTTTCCTAGAGTTGGCCTGGCCACCTTGCAAGTGTCCTTGCTTGTGTTCATTCTATTTTTCATCTTTCTGCCTCTGATATTTCGATATTCGGTGACATTACAACGTGGAATACTTTTTCTCACATTCAGTAAGTAAAATTAAATACAATTTATAATTATCTTGTTCAATATTTATTCTATTATCCTGTCTAGTCACCTATCCGAAAGGACTTGATCTCACCAATCCTGCCAGCATTGGTCTATATGCAACACGAAATTTTTATATAACTGTCAAGGATCATGATCAGGATGAAGATGGTGTAAGCATTGGTGTGTGGCATGTATTGCCCAAAAATGCGGTGCGTCATTTTAAAAGGGAACTGAAAGTTGAGGCTGCCCTCGCTCAGGAACATGCTTCTGAGCAGGAGTCATCGAATGATATTGAACAGGATGATGCACATGAACTGAAGGCCTTGGGTCCGGCGCTACGTTCTGAATTTCCGGTGATTTTGCCTGAGAACGAACAGCTGTTCTATGAGCGACTCTTGCGAATGCCGGGCGGCACTGTGGTTCTCTATTTGCATGGCAACACAGCCACTAGAGGAAGTGGACACCGTTCGGAGGTGTATAAACTGCTACGCAATCTGCATTATCATGTGTTCTCCTTTGATTATCGCGGCTATGCTGACTCCGATTCCGTTTCACCCACCGAAGAGGGTGTTGTACAAGATGCCCTGAAAGTATATGAATATATAGCCAATATCACCTCGAATCCCGTTATCATTTGGGGACATTCGTTGGGCACTGGAGTGGCGACGCATTTGTGTTCAAAGTTGGCGCATTTAAAGGAACGCGGTCCCAGGGGTGTGATCCTGGAGAGTCCATTTACCAATATACGGGATGAAATACGTTTACATCCATTTTCGCGACCCTTTAAGCATTTGCCCTGGTTCGATTTTACAATTTCTGGACCCATGTATAGCAACAAATTGCGCTTCGAATCCGATATCCATATACATGAGTTCCCCCAACCCGTTATGATAATCCATGCGGAGGATGATGTAGTGGTACCCTTCGTTTTGGGCTATCGACTATATCGCATTGCCCTGGACAAGCGTCCTCGTTCGTGGGGTCCTGTCGAATTCCATCGCTTTCAAAGCAAACACAAGTATGGACACAAGTATTTATGTCGTGCTCCAGAATTGCCCAACTTGGTACACCAATTTGTGGAGAACTATCGCAATGCCGTGTACTAGAGCAGAGTATTAGGCACCATCTATTATTTATTTATTAGTATGTATAATAATGCAAGTAGTTTAATTTATTTTTCTTTTATACAGCCACAAACGTTCCAAAATTCTGACACCTTGTGAAAGAAAAATAAAACAAAATCATTCGAATTAGAGTGAAAGAGCAATTATCGTAATTAATCTACATTTTTACTTTTTACTCAATTATTGTGGCTACAGGACACGAATAGAAGCTTGCCCTGCTTGACTCCCATTTGAAATTACCGCCACAAGTTTATCGATATCGTCGTTAAGTGACGAGTTACTGTTATTTACAGAGAAGCTGTTAAATGCCCTACACAGAAAGATTATATTTTGGGTTAGTCGAAAGAGAGGACAATTAATTATTTATTATAAGAATTGTCTAAGAAAGGCATTGTAATTTAGCATATGCCAACTTGCGTAAATCACAAATACTGAAAATATATTTTTTTTATTTAATCGTAAGCTTGCTTTTGATATCCACCTTATTAGAAGGACAAAACATTCAGTTTCTAAATTGTAGCAGAATTTCTCCAAAGCAATCAGCAAGTTTCTCTACTATTTTAACCCCACTATTCGCCTTTTGTCTACAACGTAATATATATTTGCTTTGTATTCTGTAATTTCGTTCTATTTTGTTTTGGATTCTCATTTATTTTACTCTTATTTTCATAGGCGTTCGACTCTGTTTAGTCTTTATTTTGATAGTTATTAGTCTAAGATTAATAAAAATAATACATAATCAACATGTTATTATCTCAAGTAAAGAAGTAAAAGTATTCGACTAGAATAATTTGAATTTATCTCTTAATCTGTAGATAATTAATGTTTGTTGGGTTGATCGTCGTGACAATCCAAGACCATCGATACTTTCGATTTTGCCATCGATTATTCTCCCAGCTCTAATTTTCTGTTAGTGTGTTTTTTGTTTCTTCCGACGCGGACGCAATTTTTGTTGTTTCTTCCTCCCACCTCGAGAAAAGAAAAAACGCCGACTAGAATTTTATTAAATTGTTGTTCCGCACAACAGTTGAATTAAAAGTGAGTGCGAGCGTGTCAATAACGCTAAAATAGCAAGAAAATCGCCACTTTCCTGCCCCTCCTCTTCCTATCCTAAAAACATCCTCTCGCGAAAAAGGCGCATATACAGAGAAAAATTCTGTATGTGGATGTGTGTGTCAGTGTGTGTGTGTGCGGCGACTTTTGTTGTTTAGTGAAATTGTTAAACAAAAACCGAAGAATCGCTTACTAAATAGCAAAGTTGTTTTTAGTAGAAGAAAATAGTTCAAAATCAACATAGAGAGAAAGAATAAAACATAAATTTCGTGTCTACTCCTGGAAAAGGAGTTTTCGGTGGACGAGTGTTAGTGTTTTGTTTCTGTGTCTCCTTGTGTGTGTGTGAGTGAGCCAAAAACAAAAAAAAAAAGGCAAAACAAAATTTACAATTCGAAAAAGGATTCCTTAAAGAAGGAAAAAGGAATTAACCAAAATGTTGTGGTAAGTTTTAATTTTACTTTTTTTTTGTTTGCAATTTATTCATTTTCTTTGAGTTTCCTTTTTGGGCTGCTGCCGCAGCGGCTTCTTCTTCTTCTTCAACACGCCCTTTTTTGCGCACATTGTGTTTGTGTCCATGTGTGTGTGTGTCTGCGTGTGCATGTTTGTTTGTGTGTGTATTGGTGTAGACTGCAACTAAATTTATCAAATATTTAAATTAGTTGCAAAATTATATCATGTCTTCTCACTCACACCCTTTCGCCCTATTTTAGACCATCTTTAGGTAACAGCTGCTTCATCATGGCTTAAACCTGTTTTTCAAACTATCTTCTCTCTGTATGTGTGTGTGTGTGTGTTTGTAAAAGGGGGGAAGGCGGAGGGAGCCAGCTGCTTTAATTGTTGTCGTTGTCATTGTTGTTGTTGCTGCTGCCGTTGTCGCTGCCGCTGCAACTTTGCCGCAAAAACAAACAGCTAAATCTCTTGCCAATTTTGTTATGAGACACAGAGAGAGAGAAAGACAAGCGAAACAGAGAGAGAGAGAGAGAGAGCAACTGCGCAGCCTAGTGCGGGTGGGGCCCTTTACTGCAGCCTCTTCTACTGTTTCTTCCTCTTCCTTATGCATGTTTTGTTTGAACTTTAATTTATGCCCAGCTTCATTTTGGTTTTCCTTTTCCCCCGCTTTGGCTCTTTTTTTTTGCCACATTTAAATGTCAATGCACCAAGGCCCTGAAATGGCAGACCATGAGAGAGTCTATGACTCATTCTCTTTCTTATGCTTTTATGCTTCATTTTGCCTGCTAAATGAACGAGAAAAAAAGAGCAAGGTAGGAGAAGGAGGAGGGGTATCCACAGATATGCCTAAAACAAAAAGCCAACAGACAAACAAACAAACAAAAGAAAAACAACTAAAACCAGTTCAAAATCAAAGTTTTTTTTTGTCTAGTAAAATTTGCATCTGCTTGCCTACCTACTCGATCACTATTCGTCGTTTCCCATCTGCTTCGTCTTCTTTGATACTCTCCACCCACTCTTTTTCTCCTTCTTCTCTATTTCTTTGTTTTCTTGTGCCTTTGGTGGGGTGAAAAACCCATCCAAACACATGGCCAAAATGCAACATTTCGTAATTGTTCTATTGGAAAGAAAGCAAAGATAGAGAAGGAGAGAGAGAGAGAAGAAAAAATTGTTAAATTGTAGCACAAGCCAAGCCAAGCCGCCAATGGGTGTGACGACACAGTTACTTAAACACCGTTAGCCCAGTTTCAGCTGCACACCTCTCCCCTCCCCTCCCCAATCTTTCTCTTTCTCTCTCTCTACCGCCGCCCTACTGACTGTGCCCCCAGCTGCAATTGAGGACGTCTTCCAGATAAGATAAATGTTAATACAAAGCAAACCACATCAAAAAAAAAATAAAAGCAAAATAAATAAATAAAGTTTCCCGTTTTTCGACTTTATGATACCCTACAACGATTGCAAGGTAACATTCAATAGATGTAAATAATGTGTGCACATTCGCATGGATCAGAAATCTATATCAAACTTTTGAAATGTATCTAAAAGATAAATATATTTTATATTATTATTTTTACTGCCTTGTTGCACAGCTCTTGTAAAAGGTAATATACTCTTTTTAGCCCTCCTATGTTCAGGATATATAAAACGACATTTTTCTCCCCTCATTTTCGACCGTTTTTTTCGGTTGTTTACATTGTGTTGTTGTTGTTGCTTTTTAGTGGAAATTTTTATGATGACTAAAAAGCTTTTGGCTGCAATTTCCAGTGAAACAAAAAAAAAAAAACCAAAATCTGAATCATAAACTGGCTACAACAACAACCAAAAAAAGTTTGTGTCACAGCCGATGAGCAAGGTAGAGAAAAAGAGATACTGCATAGTGAGAGAGAGAAAGAGAGAGATGGAGAACCCATTGAACTCTGAACTCCGACTGTCGAAGGCTAAAGTCAAATATGCCACCCACATGGAGCGAGCGAGCGATGGATGCCACAACAAATCTAATTAACATTTCCGCATGCCGCACGCCGTTGCCGTTGCCTTCAATGACGGCTGTCGACCGACAACTGTCGTTTTGTCCACTTCCTCCCACGCTGAACATGTTCACGCAGCATCCCATACCATTGCATCTCATATCATCGCATCCCATCCCATTCCATTCGATCCAATCCCATTCAATCTTCTTTGTTCGACCTGATTCAACATTAAGTTATTTAAATGCGGGCTAAGCGTCTAGGAAGTATTTGAAAGACGAGTTTTGAGATCTTCAATATATGAAATGAAGAAGAAGTTTTATACCTTAATTGTTAAATAAACTATAGAGATTGTTAACTGATATAAAACTAATTGATTTCAACTAAGAGAGAGTCTAAAATGTATTAAGATGTTCTCTTAGGTATCTCTAAATACATATATTTAAATTTTTACCTCAACAAAGATGAATATTTGTTATACCTCCGCACGATCTTTACTTTTTAACATAGACACATTGAGTAGTGTCCTTAAACATAAATAATATTCATTAATTTTATGCAATTTCAATGAACTTTCTCTCAGTGCATTGCTTTGATTTTTGTTTAGAACTGTGTTGGTTTTTTTTTTTTTGGTTTAACATTTTATTTTTGTTTTATTCTTACCGCTAGTTTCCTTCCCACCTGGTTTTAAGGAAATGCCATAATTTCTTTTGCCTAATGTCTTTATTAAATCAACAACAAAAACAATAGCAACAGCAACAACAACAATATAAAATCAATTGCATTGATTGCCATTTTCTACATTTCAATTAAAAAGTTTTCGTTGTTCTTTCTCTTCATTTCTTACTCAAACGTCACTTGCATAATTCATGATTCATTCAGAAAACTGAAAAATCGGATGTATGGAACGTGTTTAGCTTTCATAGTTTAAAAGGGGAGGGCGGGAGGTTCGATGGTTGAAAGGTGCTGCGCTTCACTCTCTTAGCCCGAGCCCCTTTTGTGGCGTTTAATTAATTTCTTTCAATTGCGTTCGCTTCGCTTGTGTTGATTAAATCATTATATTTTGTTTATAGTTTTTTTCATTCATTATTGAGGAAATGTTTTGCTCATTCGCCGATATCAAATCAGCAAAAAAAAACGAAACGCAAAAAAAAACTGACTGGAATGGAATGGAATAAATGATAATAATTATTTCTTATCATTTCATATTGGAATTTTATCACACGTTCAGAAGATGTCACCGAATCCGTAGTTTCGTTTAGAGTTGCCAAATGCATTTTATATAGAGTTAAATATGATAAATATGAACTTATATACATATATATATATATATATATATATATATATATGTATATTTGCATATATATTAATAAAACTGCCAAGATAAGCATAAATGAGTAATGAAATATGCTTAAGTTGGCAGCTTTTTTCAGGCGTTTCTTTTTATTTCCATTGCCATTGTCTTGGAGGCCAGCAGCAGAGGGTGGTGGAAAAGGGGTTGGGGAAGACAAGTGCAGAGCAAACAAACAGTTATACAGACTGACTGACTAACATGGTCCAAAGGCCTCACACACACACACAAACACACTCAGTAAAATGCAAAAATTTAAGATGTGAAATTTGAGTTGAGAAAAATTAAATGATCTTACATACAGCGGCTGGTTAAGTAAATACACTGAAAGAAAACAAGAATCACAGTAGAATAGATTAGAAAACACTTTAATAAATAAAAAACGGTTTTATATCTTGAATTTGTCCCCTGTAAAATCGAAAATAATTCAATAATCCGTAATGAGCTGATAAACTTTAAAAAAAATTGTTATTGCCTTGAAATATCGACTTTTCGGGACTATTCTTACCAAGATATTTTCCCAAGTTTGAAGTTGCCTAAGATAGAGTAATATACCAATTATCTGTAACAGTTGTAAGTTAATTTTTGAAATATAATTGTTCATTTTAAAAACATTTCTCATCCAGATGTAAAAATATTACAAAACTAAAAAAAACCTAGATGAATCAGAGGACTCTTAATGAATTTTCATATTTCTTTGATTTATGTATTAGTGCAATGTTTCAATGTATATATATGTACATATTTATGTACATATACATATATATAGCCAACGTCGTCGTCATACTTAACCAAGTTCGCCACATGTTGTTGGCCTGGTCTATGGGTAATTGCTATGGCGTTTAACCATTTTTTACGGCCTAGATATTTTGCCATACAACAAACACCAAAAAAAAAAAAAAAGAAACAGAAAAACAACAACAATATATACACGAATCCATAGTTGTTGGTTCTGTTTCTTCCACTAGTTAACGCTCCAACGCTCCCGTCTGCGGTCGAAAAATGAAGGAGATAGAGAAGGAGGACAAGGAGATGGAGATGCAATGGTTGGAGATTATATGTATATTCAGTTCCAGTTTAATTAAAATGAAATTATGTTGTCTGCGGCTAATTTACAATTATTTAAAAACAGTTTTCTCCCTTATTTTAAATCTATTTTATTTTGTTGAATCGTTTCAACACACATATTTTATTCATTCCAAGAATATTCACAATAAACATAAAAAAAAAAATATATTTTTAAAAAGTTCTTTTTTATATTTTTGTGTTCTGAAGAAAAATAATGTTTCTTATTTCTTCAAGGTAAATTACGATGTGAAAATTGATCATGAAAATGTGCAGAGCAAAGAACAAAGTGCGAAAAACATTTCGAAGGTCAAAAATTGGAATGAATTTCCTTTATACATATATGTATATAGTAACTGGCATATCATTTACTATAGTCAATCTACATATATTTTATGTGACAAAATATTGTTTCCCTTCAGACGGGAAATGGCGACATTGCTGATTAAACTAAAATATATATGTACATATGTTGAGTGTATGTATGTACATATGTATATAGTATTTATGTGTTGCATCACCATCAACTTGGATGTCTGATTGCAAGTCAATCCCCGAGAAGTTGCCTTTACGTCTCGTCTCGTAGTCGCACTTTGCTTAAAATGGCATTGCCAAGCACTTGAAGTGCTTCCGGTGGATTGAAGTTTCACATTGAAGCTATGGAGTAAGGGAATTTCTTATTGTATTTTCTGTTGTTGTTGCTATTGTTTGTTGTTGTTGTTGCCGCTAAAAGCTTATAGAAAACTTTGTTTTACAAAGGGAAAACGCAGAGAGAAAGAGAGAGACAGAGAAGGAGTGAGAGAATTCTTGCAGTCTTGCCTTTTGGCCAGCAGGTGGCGTTGCAAGTATATTGTTTGACCGTAACTTGAACTGTTTGAATACCCTTGCTGAAAGGGTATATTAATTTTAGTGAAAAGTTTACAATGCAAAAAAGTATCCGTGATTATTTTTCTAGATTAGCCTGAATTTATATCGATAAGGCATAGTTATGAAGCTTTAGTCATTATATTATATAGCTTAATTTTTCCCGATCACACTAACTGCATTTGTGAATATCATATCTTTTGCCCTTCACTAGATAGATTTGATTATTCATAAATGTTCCAATAAATTGATTGATGAATCAGTTTAACAGAAATCTTACGCATTTTCATTTACATCCGGTCTGTTAGTCATATTATCGGTTATTATTTAAACATTCTTGGAAACGTTCTTTTAGTTTTTCGAAAAGCTGATTCAAAGATCAGACTGTATAAATTGAATCATATACCAAAATTTCATTGAGATTGGATCTAATAAAACAATATCTTAGATCTATAATTAAAAGAATTTGTAGAGTATAGAATATTTACTATAGTCAAAGATAGTTTCTAAAGTTGTTTGCTCTTTTTTCAATCTTTCTATTGTTATATCTTGCTCAATTGCCCTGACTTTGGTCCTCTTCTGGCTCTCATCCCCTCTCATTCTCCTTTTAGATTATCATACTCGTATTTTTTATGATGTGGTGTTCTCTCCTCCTCCTCCCCACCCCCCACTTGAACTCTGTTTGTGTATACATATTGTAGATATATGTGCTGTATATGGATTATTATGGAGGTTTTGAACTCTATTGTGTGACAGTGTGTTATAATTTAATAGAGCTTCGCTTTTGTGGCCTTCTTTTTTATTATCGCTCTTTGTGTGTGTGTGTGTGTGTGTGTGTGAGTTAAAAAATTAAAACATTATTCAATAATTATCGAAGAGAAAACGAAAAGATTTGTTGGCCTGGCCCCCAATGCGACCCCAAAAACAAAATTTACGCTTTGTCTGCATCTCAAGTCAAGCAAAACCGAACTGGAAAGAAAAAAAGCAACTAAAAATTACAAGATAATGTTTGTATTTCTCCTCCAGACTTCAAATATCCGCCATTAAATAGAGCGAAGATTGTTCATGGAAATGATTATAATGGGCTTGCCACACCCACAATCGAAAGTCAGTCTACAAAATAATTATTATTGCAAAAAAAAGAAAAATTAAAAGAAGAAGCCAACTTCGTTTGTGATGATGTTTTTATACCCTTGCAGTTTTTACTATTAAATGGAACAATCTTTTGTTGAATGGGAGCTATATTTATAAATATATAGATATATGGCGGAATGATATAAAAACTTATTGACATCCACTTTGGTTGCTAAAACTTGATATACAAATGAAAATCTTTTTCTGAATCGATTGTTTATATGGTGGTTATGTCTTATAGTGGTCCGATTTGATCAATTCAAGAACTTGAGCTAATTAAAAGCATGAAAAACTTATCCACAGAGTTTCATTCACATAGCTCAAAAACAACTATTTCAAAGACGCAAAGAAACCGACAGAGGGACATAACAAGACCTACTCGAATAATGGTTACAAACATCGAACGAATTGTGTTATACCCTCAGCAAGGGTATTAAAAGAAGAAGCCATTAAGATGATAGAGTGAAGATGCTGCCGCTGCTTGCCGCTTCACTGGCATTCGATTTCCTCTATATTATATATAATATACATAAGTTCTTCGATATGCCTGGGAATAAGAGTTAACCAATGATCGATTATCTTTTAGTCAATCAACAAGATGGACAGACAGGCAGACAGACAACCTAACTGTTTTGTATCTCAAGTACATTTCGGCAAATTTTACTTTGAAGTAATGAAATGTCGACCCAAATTCGTTTGCCAAATTAAAGCATATAATAATTTGACTGGATACAAACAACAAAAAAAAAAAAAGAAAAGAAAAGGAAAACATATGTGCAAAAGTCCCAGTTAAGAGCAAAAAAATAAAATAAAAGACAATAGGCTTGGCCCAAAAAACCAGTTCTACAACTTGTAATAACCGGGCTTTTAGCCTGCGGCCAGTTGTGGCTCTAAGTATACAAAAAAAAAAAAAAAAAAAACAAAAAATTACCGCATAAAAGCCAAGTGCCAAGAAGATAAATGAAGAAGCCAAGTGCGAAAAAGATGGATAGATACAGGAGCGAATCTTAATGAGGTGGAGAAGAAAATGCAATTGCAGAAAAGAAATAGGGGAAAACTGATATTTTAGGGATTTTCCCACCATGACAAAACGTATTTAAAAGTCACGCAAGCAATGAACAAAAGGAGTTGGCACTGACATCATTGTTAGAAATGAAAATTCCTGGAAATTCAACAAGAACGTGTCCTCCACCAAGAACTGAAACGTTAAGCCTGGCGTCGTTCAATGTTTGTTGTCTCCATTGGCTATTTGCGAAAAGAAAAAAAGGAAAATTGTAAACTTTGCACCACCAACTCGCACACACACACAAAGACACAAAGACACAGGGGACTACCACCCACCCTATCCCATGTGAGTCAGAGCGGGTAAAAGAGTGATGTCCCTGGACATAGTTAGGGGTAGTTCAGGTCCACCCCTGAAATAGCTCCTCTTCCTGTTTTGAGTGCGAAATATTTCACTTGTTATTGGAATTGGAATTTTTAATTGCCCGAAAACGGTTTGTAAGGGATGATCCTGCCAAAGGGAAGCCACATATGTCCTTCTTTTGCTTGCAAATAAATGAAAATTAACTCGTAAATTGTTATCCTGCAAAAAGGAATGTTAATCCTATAAAAACAATTAAAACAATCATATTCCCATTTATATATGTACACATAAATTGTTAGGTTAAATCGCATCTATGACTTCCGTTTCCGTTTAAGGAGAATGCGTGCCAAACTATGACGTAAGCAAAAACGGAGGCACTCAACCCACAACTAGGTCAACATTCTTAGCGGCGACACAAAAAAATGTTCCTCATATTCTCATACTTGTACAGAATATATATGTATGTATGTACACATATATATACATATATATATGGCGGCTGCTGCGGGGCGTGGCTGGTTGCTTGGTTTACCTAGATCTTCTCTAGAGCTTCTTTGACCTGATTCCATTTTGCCATTTGTCATTTAAATGGCGGTTTTTTGTATTATGAATTGGCTTTTGTTCTTGTCTTGAATGAAAGAAAAAGTTAGAACAGAAGCCACAACCCTTCACCCTTCCACCATCGGTTCATTATTAATTCATTGTTTAGAGCTTTCACTGCTAGTTAATTGGCATGCCATTCTATTTTCTGTCGTTTCAAGGTTTCAATTTATCATTGATTTATCGACTAGAAAGAAATTTCTCGATTCAAATGATTAGAATATGAAAGAGAAATATTAATACTCGAATCACGTGTTTGGCTCTAAAAAGTTGAATAGAATTGAGTTGAAAAGAGGGTTTGACCTTATAAAGCGATAAATAGATTTGAAAGTTCTTGATTATTAAGATTTATTAAAAATAACCAAGATAAATATTAATTTCTAAACGATACTTTCATTTGTGATAAAACATACGTTCTTAGGTTCTAATAAATATCGTTATATGATATCGATTCCTTCAAAACTAATCCAGCGAATTTACAATATTAATGACGATTATCCGTATAAAGTCTGGTTTAAAGTCTGGCTAATTGGAATTCTCCTTTATATCTTTTCTTGAAAGGCATCTGAACTTTACTTCCGATTATCCAAACTGCCAAGTCATAAACTTTAAGGGTTTACTGACCTCTATGAGTAATATTTTGTAGTAAGGGATAACTTGGCCATCTTCCACCAACATCAATTGGCGCCTCATTACGCAGAATGCCTCATAAAAATGTGTGTGTGTGTGTGTGTGTGTAAACATTGCCTGGTCCAAGTCAATGGACGGCAATATCAATTCATATCCATTCAAACAGAAAAAAAAAGGACACACATACAGAAAGTTGTGCGGAAATTGGCAAATATTTCCCTCGTTTAAGCAAGAAAAAAGAAAGGGGAAAAAGCAGATAAAAAGGTTCGATTTAATATAAAGGTATCTGTAATAGATAGCCACGTGTCTGTGTGTGTGTGTGTGTGTGTGTCATTCTTAATGGCTGATTTATTGTCTCTTTTATTTATCTTTGTGGTATTTTCTTATTCTTTGCAGATCTCATAAATGTATTAAAAATCGAACAGAAATTGGACAAGGAATAAAAAGGCCTTTTTTAATATAATATCCATCCAGAAGTAATTGGGCGACACTTTACACCATACCAAATAGAAGAGGAAGAGGAGAAGAAAAACAACAACAATTATTATAATAATAATAATAATCATAACAACAATAACAAAATGACGTAAGTTTAGATATGTATATAAATTTCAATGGTGACAATCAATAGAAATTATCATTGATTCGTGAAGGACATTTCAATTATAACAAAATATTCTCACTGACGACTTTGACTTTCATTCATGCAAATTGTATTCAATTTACACACACACACATGGTCAAGGGAGGGGTGGGGAGGATTGTTACTTCTTTGACCATTTTTTTTACATAGTGCAAAGTGTGTTTTTTAGGTCATTCTCATTACCAGAATTTATGTTAAACTTCGCTTCTAAGGAAGGGCAGCAGCCCCTACACAATATTATTATTATTATTTTTTTTTTTTTATTAATCCCCATAATTTGTTTACCCTGAACGGGGAGTGGCCTTCCCCTAATGTAGTATCTGTTAGTTGTGATGGGTGGGGGATGGCTGTCCCTAAGTATGGGCGGGTTTTTTTTTTTTAGGGCTTTATAACTGATTCATAAGCAAAAACGCAGCCAAGTTTGCGTTTTATTTTATTTTATTTTTTGGGTGTGTCAGTTGTCGTAGGGTATAATGTCTCTAAGGAAATCCGGCGTAAGCTTTAAACTTTATTTCCCCACCCCTCTCTCTCTCTCTTTCCCTCTCTCTGTTCCCCCCTCATTTCTTTCTAATTTGGCAGCCTGTGCATTTCGGCTGGTTTGTATTTTGGCTTCTAGTTTCAATTGCGCCGCTCGATGGGTAACATTTGTCCAATAGATAGCGGAACATCGGCTGAACAACAACAACAACTACAAATATCGAGGTGGGGAAAGTATAGACATTCATTCCCATTCTAAATAAAGACTTGGCGCCGCCACATTTGAAGTTTTAATAATTTAATTGATTTGAAGTGGACTCAAAAGAAAATTCATTTTTGGGCACATTTTCTTCTTTACATTTTTTTTTGTTATCAAAGTGCATTAATCAAAAAGAGAAAACCATTTTACGAAGAATGAAAGAAGAACTTTAGTTTTAATCAAATCAAATAGAATCAATAGTCATTCCAGTGGCATGAATGTAGTCAGCGAATGGCACTTCAATTAAGTGCACATCTCACCTGCATTGTGACCCATTTCCATCCACCTATCTAGACAGAAGGCGGATGAGGATGGAGGCGTGTCTTTGTCTTCTGGCCTGTTCTGATATAAGCAAAGGAATTCAATCGCATGGATAAATTTCCGCATAACAACCGGATGCTAACCACGAGGAAAACTGAAAGAAAGATGGAGGGAATCCTGAGTTGAATGCACTGCACTAACAGGAGGGGAGGGGCAACCTACTGTCATCGATGTCCTCGTCATCCTCCTCCTCATCATCTTCTTGGTCTGTCGTTGTCATGTTTATCGCGAGCTATTGATTCGTGGGTTGATGTGTGTATATTGTGTGTGTGTGTGGTGTGCCTTGGGTAAACTCTTTTTGTGATGCAGTTCCTCCTCTTCGTTTGCCTTTTTATTCCTCCTTTCTTCTTGTCTTTGCTTGTTTTGTCGCCTGTTATTGCCCGGTGTAGAAAAAAAAACCGGCTGGTTTTACACTGGGCAATAATAGTTGCCAAATCATTTTGGACCAACCCATTCTCTGACAAAGCCATTAAAACCAGACGATTTTAATCGTTTCTCTCAAATCTGAGAGGGACAGAGATAGCTATATATATATATATATATCGTAGGTACCATTTGTAGCATGATTTAACAATGGACCATAACAATGTTAATTGGAAATGTACGTTTAGGAATTGTAATACAATAAGCAAGAACAAGAACGAAAGATTAAGAAAGAAACAAAAACAAAAAAAAAACAATCTGATATTTATATATATACAATATTTATTTATTCCATAACATGCTACAAGCTGTTAGCTACTCTCCACAGTCTCCCCCGCCTCCCCGTTCTACAGGGTCCTCTCTAGTCTTTCCGCCGTCAAAAGAACAGTTGAAGAAATACTTGTAATAGTAACTCGAGGGGGAAATATAAATTATTGAGCTCGTTTCTTAAGTAATTATCGCACTGACTGAAATGACTGAGTGACGGAGTGACTGGCGAACCGCAAGATAGTCAGCCAGACAGTTGGTTCGTTCTTTCGTTGCCTCCAGCTTAAACTTGTGTTTAAGAGCGCGCTTTTTAATTGCCCCGACATTTAGCTAAAGCCATGGGAAATCTGTCAAGACTCTGAGTGTCTGTCTATCTGGCCAGACGAGTTGAGAACCTACAGGAGGGAGTTCTTTTCTTTCTTTTTCGTTCTTCACTTGCTCGATTCTCCATGCTAGTCTACCTGCTGCCTCCACAAAACTCAACGCTCATCTCATCGTTTCTCATTATTTTATTGACTTTGAAGTGTAATTATTTGCCTTTTAGACCAAATCGAGGCATTCGTTAGTTCGCTCTCTTTCTGTCACTCTCTCTCTCTCTCTCGCTCAGTGACTTTGCTCTTAAAGCGACTTCGGGTATGAGAGACTCGGCTCGAGATCGTTTCCTATCTTGGCTCTGATGCTCGATGAAGGCAAGACGAGATTGCTTTTCAGTCTCAATTGGGTTTCGAATTCGATCAGACGCGCTGATAGATAGAGATATATATATATATAGATAGATAGATATTGGTGTGGACAAAACCTAAATACATAAGATATCGATACGAGATTGATCATTTAAAGTGTGTGGGATCGCGAGTGCCTGTGTCTCTCTGTGTGTGTGTGTGTGTGTGTGCCGCCTCTGCAAATATTGGCCAACAGTTAATGGCCATGAAGAAACTCTATTCAAAGACATCGTTTACCAATAAAAAATCAAATGCCTCTGCTCAAGGAAAACCAATCCTGGCCTATCATCAATCGGCATGCGAATTTCAACCTGGAATTCCCACACATCATCCACAACAACAACATTCTCATCCACATCCTCATCCTGGTGGTGTTGAGCTAATAAAACGTAGCCAAAGCATGTACAATAATAGGGTAACACCTGCCCAAAGCAAGGCCGCCACCATGTCGGATTACTATAGCATTGAAGAGTTGCAGGAATTGGATTTATTGGATTATCGGCATCCCATGTATCATCATTATCAGCAACAGCAGCAACAGGAATTGCTAATAAGGCAAAGATCGGGTGCTGCTGCTGCTGCTGCTGCCACTTACCATGAACATGAGCAATTGGTATTGCAGTTGCCCATGGCCAGGCAATCGCCCACATCGACCATGGCCATGCCCATTTATGAGGCACCCAATCGTCCGTTGGGTGTCAATGATCAACCGTTGTATGTATCATCGTCTGGGACTATTGGTGTTGGTTCATTGAACAGCAGACATGTGGCTCCATCGTCATCATCACAATCATCATCATCGATAGCCACTCCACAAATAACAAGCGGCACATCAGCTACTCCTACTACTAACACCACTGTATCCGCCTCCACTAAACCAACAATTGCTACTACTATTGCTTCCTCTTCTTCATCGGCATTATTTTCCACTTTACGCAAGTGCGTTTCCCCTTCACCGCCAGTTTCCACAATTTCCTCTTACTCATCCTCCTCCGACTCTACAATTTTAAACCATTCTGTGGCTAAACCCTCGAGACTTGCCTGCTCCATGTCGTTCTCAATTAGAACAACGCCAGCATCAGCAATCCAACAGCAGCCACAACATCAGCAACAACAACAACAACAACAACAACAACACCAACAGCAACAACAACAACAACATCTCTACAGCAACATAAATCATTATCTACTACACAAAACAGAACGCATCATCAACCCCACTCCCCTCCAGCGTCGACATAATTCGGTCAAAGATAAATTCATTGGGGGCATTACAACAATTTTTGCGTATGTTTTCCATTAAACAAAAAAAAAAAACGAAAGAAAGAATGAAAATTAAAAAAAAGGAATAAAACAAGAGAAATAAGTGAATTTTATCCGCAGCCTCTTTATATATTTATTATCCTCTGCTACCTTTTGAACTCTGACATAAATATCCTTGATCTATACCGAGATTATATCTTCTCTCTCTCTCTCTCTCTCTCTCTCTCTCTCTCTTCACCGATACGTGATCTCATCTAAACGCACGTTTTTTGGAATGCAAATTAGAATCGCCCATTGAATCGACAATAATTATAATTTAACGCCAATTAAGGAGAAAGAGAAAAAAATCAAATAGTTTGATCGTGTTTTTTGATTTTCTTTTAGTTTTGTATATATGTACATATATTTTATATATATTTAACGCACGACTGAATCCCTGAAAACCATGAAAAAGATTTCACCTGCCTTACATTATTAGCGTAAAAGTAAACGAATTGCAAAGTTATTTCACTTCTTCATTACCCAGCCACATGCGCTCACTCATTTGTTTATGTGGAAAAAACTTTAATTTTGCTATGATTACTAGGTTTTCCAAAAAAAAAAAAAAAAAAATGCCAAACAAAGCCACAAAAAAAAATCAAATCGAAAACTTCACTTTCGTTCCACGAATTTACAATAAAATTGTATTGAACGGGGCACACACACAGTATAACACACAATTGTATTGTATCTAGTTATATAAGGCACACACAGCTGTGTGTTTAAACCCGCTGGGGAGCCCGGTTCAGATTAAGATTCAGATCTGTCTCTCGGTCTGTCTGTCTGTCCATTGGCTGGGCTCCATTTAAGTGCAAAACTACTCAGGCTTTTGGCTAGGCCAACTCGTCGACAGCAGCAACCACGACGAAGGCGATGACGACGACGACGACGACGACGACGATCGTCGACGAGAATTCTGCAACTCAACTCGTTTTGCGGCTGTGTCTGTCATTATCTTTTGCCCAAGTAACATACAACTTCAAGCTATGATCAGCAAAAAGAAATAAAAAAAAAAAACAAATAGTAAGAGCAACAAAAAAAAGGCAGTCAAGTCGTCGTCATCATCTTAGCCATAGCCTTTTGCATTTTTCCAATGAAGGCGTTCATCAGCTGCCGCCTTTAATTGTCAACGCAGCAAGTAAAAAAAAAAAATAAATAAAAATGTTAAAGGTTGTTGCACATATTAGAACTTTCATTAGAATCATTTAATCGGTCCGACTATAGATAGATAGAGACAGAGGAATAGAAGGAAAAGGAGGGAGAACGCAGTGATGACAACTGCATGACAGGTGCGCGCAATTTTCTCAGCAAAACAAAGAAATGCAATGCACTTCCTGCCCTTCCACAATCCATTTCAGCATAGTGTGAAGCGTGTGAAATGGAAGTCTAAGCTCGGTCTCGGTTAAGGAACTTCTATCTAACGATCAAATGATTTGTTTTTGATCGTCACATTCTAGTTCTTTTCATAAGTTTGCCTTTTTCCCCGGTCAAAAGATCGGCCATGAGTAAATCTTTTTTCATTTACATATTTATTTATTACAAGAAACGATAATCAAGTTTGTTGGCCCTGAATGAGTTGTGCTTTTCGAACCAGTTATTTTTTCAAAGTCTCTGCGGACTTCCACTCTAGTTCTGTAATACTTAACGAACTGAAGTTCAGGAAACATATCTATCGGGTATGATTGAGCATTTATCACATTTCTTTCTTTGTGAAACCCATGTTAGATTAGCTTCTTACTAAGAAGTCCTTCATTCGTGTTTTAGATACTGATTTATACAATTTTCTATGAATATAAATTTATAAATATCACAGAAAGTGAGCGGATTTCCCTCTTAAACTACCAATCTTCTTATTAGCGGGCTTTGCTTCTTAGTACTTTTCAACGCTAAAACTAGTTGAGAATTACAACTAAATGAAATGCAAAAATACTGTTTGTCTGCCAATTGGAGGAGATCTTTGCCATTTTCATTTAGTTTTTCATTTTTCGATCATCTTTTTTAACTCCGTATAGACTTAAACTAAACCGTTAACTGAACAATATCATTTTTTAATCAATCTTTTCAATTTTACACACTTTCCTTTGACTGAATGTCTCTTCTTTTTGTTCCATTTTGCACTTTCAGTGAGCAAAGCATAATCGGCGCCCGAGCCTCCGTTATGGTATACGATGATAACCAAAAGAAATGGGTGCCCTCGGGCAGCTCTTCGGGATTGAGCAAAGTGCAGATCTATCATCATCAACAGAACAATACATTCCGTGTGGTTGGACGGAAACTGCAAGATCATGAGGTGGTCATCAATTGTTCTATACTGAAGGGTCTTAAATATAATCAGGCCACAGCCACATTTCATCAATGGCGTGACTCGAAATTTGTCTATGGACTTAACTTTTCCAGTCCGAATGATGCGGAGAATTTCGCCCGTGCCATGATGCATGCCTTGGAGGTGAGTGAAGACGAGAGGGGAATCCATCGACGAATGGCTAATAATTTGTTTGTCCAAATTTCTAATAGGTGCTCAGTGGACGTGTGGTTAATAATCCGGCTGGTCAGCCCACAAATGGGAATGGTTATGAGGAGGATATGGGTTATCGTACAATGACCAGCGAGGATGCAGCCATTCTTAGGCAAAACAATGGAATTGGTGGTCCAATAACGCCATCGGCACAGACACCCACCTCCCAGACCAATCAGAATAACATACCACAGAGTCCGCCAACGCCGCAAGGACATCATCGTACCAGCAGGTAAGTGATCCGATTATCATCTTCATCTATATACGAATATATATTTTTTGTTTAAAACACTTTCATTGATTGTTGTTGTCTCTCATTCACCACCTCAACCACCAAACCATCATCGATGAAACGAAAACAAAAAAAAAATTGCTCACTAAAGGAATTCCCTTAGCGCTCCACCGGCTCCACAGCCACAACAACAACAACAACAGCAGCAGCAACAACAACAGTTGCCTCAACCTGGTTCTCATTACGGTCTGACGGGAAATGGACCCACATCGAATGGTTTACCACCACAGGCACCACCAGCACCTGGACAAACGCAACAGCAACAACCACAGTATCAACAGCAACCACAGCAAACCGTCTATGCCGCCCAGCAACAACAACAACAACAACAACAGCAGCCACAGCAATTGATCCAAGGCGGTGGCTATGCGCCATCTCAGGTATGTTTTGGCCATCAATCGAAATTTATGTGTGTATCCCCACAGAATCCACATTTTGTTGCTATTGTTCTATTTCTCATTTCATTCGCAAATTGGCTTGAATTCCCAATCCAACCAACCAACCAACCAACCAACCAACGCACCACCAACCCACTGAACCCACCTGAACCAAACAATCAATCAACAGTATCAGCAACCCCACTACGTGCTCTCGAATTCTAATCCCAATCTCAATCTACATCAATACCCCCAGCAGCAGCAGCAACAGCAGCAGCCGCATCAGAATGGCGTTGGAGCCATCTATGTGGCATCCCAGCCACATACTGGCCACATACCCAGTTCGGCCAGTGCCAATAGTGTTGTCTATGCCAGTCAACAGCAGATGGTCCAACAGCAGCAGCAGCAACAGCAGCAGCCACAGCCACCACTGGCACCAGCCATGCCTGGTCCAGGTGTGATTTATGGTCAGCCACCGCAGCAGCAGCCTCAGCAGCAGCAGCAACAACAACAACAGCAGCAAACAGAGAATCCTTATGGTCAAGTGCCACTGGCTCCTCCAATGATGCAACAACAAAGTGGAGGTGTAATCCCCATGCCACCACCAATGAATCCCTCACAAATTCCATTAAATCGGATGAGCAGTCAGGGAGGTGGTCCAACTGGAGCACCAGCTCCTCCCCCACCACCACCAACATTTACTGGGGCACCACCAGCGCCACCACAAATGTTTAATGGTATTCCACCACCGCCACAACCACCGGCACCGCCAGCCATGCCAGCAATGGGTGGTGGTCCGCCAGCTCCAGGTGCATCAGGAGCACCACCGCCCCCACCTCCGCCGCCCGGCATGGGCGGTATGCCCAAAAAAGATGACCCACAAGCTGATCTCATGGGATCGTTATCCTCACAACTGCAGCAATTCAAGCTAAAGAAGAACAAGGTACACTTCCAGATTAAATATCAATCCCCGAAATGATTTAACAGAGCAAATCATGTCTTGTTTTCAGTCCACCACATCTGCTCCAGAGAATAGCGGCAGCAGCACCTCAAGTGGAGGCAGTGGCAATTATGGCACCATTGGACGTAGTTCCAATGGCATGGCCTCCATGATGGATGAAATGGCAAAAACCCTGGCTCGACGTCGCGCCCAAGCCGAGAAGAAAGAGGTGAGACTCGAGGAGAATGAAAGGAATTCAGAATTATTAATAATATTCAAATTATTTAGCCTGAGCCGGAAGCTGATATGAAGAAAAGGCCTTGGGAAAAGTCCAACACTCTCCCCCATAAGCTGAGTGCCAATGGCAGTGGCAGTGGCAGCGGCAATGCCAACGGTGCGGGAGCCAATGGCAGTGGCAACAACACAACGAATAGCGGAGGCGAGTCGCCCCAATTGATGCGCAAGCGTTTCGGGAGTGCCAGTGAAGAGACCATTCTCAAGGTGACTAAGAAAATGTTTATGCGAAAGATTATCGCTTATGCTTATGGTTAACGTTTCAGCAGGTCAACGGCGATGGCCTCTCCCTGGCCCTGTCCAATGGCGATCTGGATACACTGAAGGCTGAGATATTGCGAGAAGTCCGAGTGGAGATACAAAAAGTTAAAAATGAAATTATAGATGGTAAGTGGAGGATACAGATTATATGTATATTGATTGCATTCATTATCTGAGTCATATTTTTCTACAGCTATCAAATCGGAGTTCAATCGCAGATAGATCAAAATATTTAGGACCCTTAGGAGCAGCAAGGAGCGCCCTCACCCTCCCCAAATCCAATAATTAAAAATCAATCTTCAAACTGTCACTGTCGTCTACAGCACTGTCCCAAAGTGAGCGTTGTGCCTGCACACGAATTCACCACGAACTGAGTTAGAACGAAGTAATTATAATTATATATACATAAATATATATAATACAAGCGATAATTCTATATATACATACCTATAGAAAACAAAAATGGGCATTCAAACATTATTATTAAAAACAAAAAGCGATCATTTTAATTAAACTAAATGTATTCAACAAAAACGAAACAAAACAAAAATTGCAACAGAAAAAAATGTTCATCAGAATGCCACATATGTATAGGTTTATATGTAGACACACACACACACACACAAACATCAACACATGCATATATACATACGTATATATATATTCAAAATTTATCGGCTTTTAAAGAAACAAACAAAAAGAAGAAGGAATGTTTAGTCAAAAGTAATTTAATTTTAAATGCTTACGAAATTTGATAATTTCTTACACACACACACATTTTTAGTATATGTGATTATTTTTAAATTGTACATTATTTTCTTTACTTTACCAAATAAGTATAAACAAACACACACACACACACACAAAATATATATACACATATAGATGCATATATGGATAAATCCATATATGAAAGTAACAATTTTATATGTGAGAATAATAATTGCTTGCGATGATGTTTCCTTTTGTTTTTGAGCGCTACCAAAACACGTATATAAAAAATTTATTCAATTATCCTTTATTTTCTCTGTATTTGCATTTGTCTCTATTTTTGCATTCTGTAACAAAATCAAAAAGAATAAAATACTTTGTAATTATATAGAACATATACATTAACATACATACATCATATATGTAAGCCAACAATCAATTCGCTTACTCTATCTATCAAAATTCTTACACATCTTTATATCTAAATATATGAAGAATATATATATATATATATATATATATATATATATATATACATTACGCATACTCTCACAAAAGAAAAGGAAAAAGCCTAACCTTTAGTATTATACATTGAATAAAGCAACAAATCATCAATTGATACCAATTCCATAAATGTCATCCAACATTAAAACCGATAAATAAAACATAAAATATATGTATCTCATAGCAGCTCTTCGATATACATTTCTCCCCGAGCACGATCTCATACAATTATCCTTCAGCAAAATACATAAATAAATACAATACATACATATATAAAGAAATCGAAACCCAAAGTCTTCAAAATAGTTCAATACGGAATTGAGTGTGGTGTGTTCAGCGATAATTTTTTGTCGAATATATATACATGCATACAACTATATATATATATATATATAGCATTAAATATACAAAATTATATATCGAATAATCAATGCGATCTATATATACAGCGAATTCTAGAAGAGCTAAATTATCTAAAAAACAAAAAAAAATTGACTGCTAAATCCCCTAAAAACAACAACACATACAAACACAACCACACACAGATTTCGTAGCGACAAACCACTCCCTCCCCCCCTTAGGGAGATACAGATATATACAAAAAAAAATAAATAAATAAAAGTAACACTTGTTTTCCTAGTTGATCCTGAACATATTCTAATTATATATATATAAAATTGAGTACCAATTTCAACTTCCATATACAATTAAGACTAAATAGTGAAATTTATACCAGAAGAAAATGAAGAAGAAATAAGAATACGAAATAATATGATAATGGAATAGAATACCAACCAACAAGCAAAATGAAAATGAAGAAAATTTAGTTTTTAAGTCCTAAAAAAAAATGGAAAATTAATTGTTTAGTTATATACGGATCGATCGATCATCAAGTGAAATTGTGTATAATTCAAAGGCATATACAAAAAAAAAACACACAAAATAAACATAAAACCAACATAATTTTAATTTTATGTATTGTAATTTAACAATAATTTTTATATATTGATTGTGCAAGGTTACGTCGATTTACATTATAAATAAAAGATATATGCATATAGATTATATATGTATAATATACCTATATGTATATATATATATACATATAAATTATCTGGTATATCTAGTTATAGACGCAGTCGAATGGAATATGTAAATGTTATAATTTTTTGTATTTTTATATATGATCTTTGCATTAACTGCGACAATTTAAATATTAAATACACACACACACATACAAGTAAACTATTTTAAACAAACAAAACGATGCGCGTAATTTTTATGTATTAAATTAAATATATAATAATTATACAACTTATATACAACAACAAGAACACAAAGAAGAACAGTAACAAATATTCAATATACATAAACAAAAGGAATGCATTAAGCAAACGGCAAGAAGGAAAAACCAACACATTGACTTGAGATCAAAATATAATATAATACAATGAAAACGGAAACGCAAATTGGTAAACGGATTCATTTTAGTACTGTAAGTGGCATAAGTTATATGACGACAAAGATAAAACAAAGAAGCGAAAAGTAAACAGAAATCAACAAGAACAACAACAAATTATATGCATATTCAACAAAAAAAAAACAAGAAAACTTACAGTGAAATAAACAACAAAAATGTTTGTATGTAAAAAAAACCAATTAGTTTTTCTTTATTTAATAATAAATGTTCTTCATTCTTGCAATGCCTGATATATACTTATAGCAGATTTAAAGTCGTAAGACCGAGAATTTACAAGATTCAGTTATTCAAGATTCAAATATTCTTAGTTAAGGAAAAAGCGAAGACACAGAAACGGGTAGCGGAGACGCAAACCATAATGTTAATTTTTTTTTCAGTGTGGTTAAAGGCTGTTAAATCCTACATAATCAAATACCGGCTGTTAAAACATAGGCATCAAATAACGGGAAGTAGGGAAAAATAGTGGAATGTTTGAGTTTTTGAAATAAGCATGCAGTTTCTTTTAGTGTTGTTTTTGTTTTGAAGGTAAACGGTTGTGTAGGCGGACGGTTTTCGTTCTTATTGAAATCTCAACGAGTAAGGTGCGTTTTGGCTCTGCGGAAAATGGGCTAAAGCGGCAAACAATATTTGTATCTTTTTTATTTGGTGTTGTTGTTGTGCTTGAAAGCAACAACAAAAGTAAATGCGGGTGAATGTGTGTGTGTGTGTATATACGCGTGTGCGTGTGCGGTAGATGAAATTTGGCAACAAAACGCTTTAAATATTTGTACAAACCAAAACAGAAAGATGAGATACAAAATGAATGAAATGAAACGAAGTATTGAAATATGAAAGAAATTCAATTGTTACCAATTGAGAGTCAAATACAACAACTACAACAAACAGCTGACATGATTTCAATTACATATGTACATAAAGATAGCCGATCCATGTCAAGTTTATGCTATTGATCTTGACAGCTTGTAACCCAGAAACGTGGCATCGTCTCTTATTTAAACAACAAAATATAAAAACCAGTTAACCGAAAATAAAATAAAATCATTGATCAAACCGGAATCGGAATATATATTTTTGTGTGTGTGTGTGTGTGTGTGATGCTATCAACCGAAACGGAAATTACTTTAACCCTGACCTCCATTCAGATCTCTAAATATACAACAATATGTTTCCTCTTCATCTTCTTCTTGTTCTTATTCTTCTTACATGTCTTTTCTGATTTTAGTTCATTTTACTGTTATATGTAAAATTCGTTCAGACGTCAACCACAATAACTCTAACTCCCCACTCCCCTCGCCAACTAAAAAAAGCGAAAACGAAAGAGGAGTAAACAACAAATCGAAAAATAAAGAAAAAACAGTGCATTATTTTTACACAAGAAATAATTGGCAACGGTTTTTAGCTTTCCACTTACAACAACAACAGCAACAATCACCACGTAGCTAGAGACACAATTTCTTTTTAGTGTTTTTTTTCTTAAATATTTTTTGTTCCAAATATTGGCTTAGTATTCAAAATTATTCAAATTGTTAACGTGGCCTTTTTTACAACAAAACAAATTGGTTAGAGCAGTGTGAGTAGAGTAAAGTAGAAATTCTACATATTTTTCCGTTTATTGATTTCACCCAAAAACAACATACACAAAATTTGGCCAAAAAAGAAAACACAAATTTTATTTACTTTCCACCGATTTTTACATAAAATACTCACATACATATATGTATTTAAATATATTTATTTTCTGTTGGTTGCTTCTGTCACTAACCCATCACAGAAACTGCAATTCCCATTGAAAAATTCTTGTTAATAATGCAATTTATTTTTACTTTTACTTCCCCCAAACACCCCGATTACCGCCCCATTCGTCCTCTTCTACGCGATACCCTGCGAAACAAATGTCAATGCGAACACGTAAACATATACAAACATATACATATGTATATGTATATACATATATGTATATTTGCATATCTGTGGTACATCCTGTACAATACAACAAACAACGCCACCAACAACTACAACAACGACAACGAATTGCGCCTTGGTAAGTGTTGAAAACCAACCCCCTTTTTTGGTTGGGGATATACTCTCACCCTTCCTTCAGTGTTGGGTTGGGCTCATTTTGGGTGTGTGTGTGTGTGTGTGTGCGAGTGCTTTTGCTCTGCTTGGGTTATAAAGATGTTCCACATTATAAATTTGCGTCTAGGGGTGATCGTCTATGCGATAAACAGGACTGTCCAGAATATGTCATGGAACGCACCCTAAAGCAGTGTTGGCATTTAAGCTCTCTTTTCTAGCAATAGTTCTTAACTGTACTCTGGAATATAAATAAAACCACTATTTAAGTCTCTATACTTATGTCATATAATCAGGATGTGGCATCTCTCATTTAAAAGGAGTTACCATATAACTATCTAAAAATGGAATAAAATAGATATGATAGGAAACCAACTTGGGTTTTGGTATAATGAAGAAAAGTAAACCGATTTCGATGTTCATGTGGATTAATAATAGTATACTTAACCGTTATTATATTTATTACTTTATCTATTAAATATTAAGAATCAATTATTTTCAACGATAAATTAGCTAAAGATTTAATTTGATGGATAATAGTTTTTTTAGCTATAGTTCTGCTATAATCCTGCCAGCACTAATAACGCAGTAACTAGGACAATCCCCCCTCCCCCAGTTCCCCCCTTACTCTTCCTAGAAAAAATATATGCCACAGAGAGTTGGAGTTTGGCTCATAAGCTGTGGGCCAAATTAAACATTTTGGCTTAAATTTGTTACATTTATTTTGCTGCATATCGCCTGCGTTCCCCCTCTTGCCTACTAACCTAGTGCCTTGCATTTACTCTCTATCTCTCTCTCTCTGTCACTCCCCCTCTCTTTCACACTATGTCAGAGCTTTTACCCTTAACTTAAGCTTTGGGGCCAGCGCAGATGTTTTGTAAACATTTCTAAAAACGAAAAATATTGCTGAAAATTTAATGAAAGTTTTTGTTTTGTAGGGGAAGATAAAAAGTTTTGTTTCGAATGCAAAAGTTCACACGCCTTAAAATTACTTAAATTATGCATAAATATATATTGTATGTACATATACATATGTCGGTTGTCCCTAACAACATGAGGTTTTTGGTTAAAACATGGTCAAAACATTTGGCCAAAGTTCAAATACCTTTCGAGCTCTTACAAAAGATTGTAAAACAGCAGCCGGGGTAAAAAACGTAAAAATCAATAAATAACAAAAGCAACAAAGTAACACCTCCCCCCCCCCCCCCCCCCCCCTCTGTTAGCCTGCCCTAATAGCTTTTGGTCTAATTTACACTAAGTTAAAGTCGAAAGTAATCAATAGAACAGCAAAATTCTTGTTTATACAAGCTTTTAATCAATAATTGGTCCTGACTCTAGCCCTAATGGATAAATATATCTACGACTCGTACTGGAAATGTTGAAGTATTTTGTAAAACAAGTTTCAAAGCACAAAGTCGAAAGGTTTGGGAGATCTCTGAACTTTGTCTCCATCACTTAACCCCCATTCCTCACCTCTCCCACTTGAAGTTTCTCTTTCATTATAAATATGTGAGGTTTGCGTGTGAATGTCTCTCGGTATAATTGCATTTGTCTTTTTTAGATTGGACAACCGTGCGTATGCGTAATGTCATTAGGCATAATCTTTATAATAAGTATACGTACCGAGCACATGAAGCAAAGCCATTTATCATTTCCAAGAAAAAAAGAAACATAGAATTTTGTTTACCTAAAAATTCGAACCGATATGAAACATTTGCTGATTAAATTTTACACCCAAAAATTATAGTGCAATTGATTTGGTTTTATGGCCATTGCAAGTATAACAAGGCAACGCCTCAAATTATGTGTCATCTAGTTAAAAACGTAGAGATAAACGAATTGAAATTACCCTGTAGAAAGTTAAAAAGACTAAAACATTTTTAAATTAAAAAATGGGGAAACTTTTACCTACATAGGGAGAGAGTTAGAGATCTCTTTTCGAGAAACTATATTTATTTACTTCACAGGGTACCTAACTATAGACTATACTATATACCTCTAGCTTGGACTCCTCTTCTGGATTTAGTATACCCTTTCAATGCACAATTACACAGTATTCCAAAGCCAAGCCTCAAAAGTAAATAAAACAAATCACAAATAGAAAATGCCATTTGACTTTGAATGTCTTATCATTATCAAATATTATAATTTATATATATATATTGTTTACAGACAGAAAGAGAGAGGGAGAGACTGAGAATGACATCAGCAGGTGACTACAAATGTCATAATTTGACATATTTTATTGACC
Organism: Drosophila emarginata; assembly: GCA_037075365.1. Lineage (NCBI taxonomy): Eukaryota > Metazoa > Arthropoda > Insecta > Diptera > Drosophilidae > Drosophila > Drosophila emarginata. The sequence goes on from JBAMCD010000260.1 coordinate 9,241,210, forward strand.
AGAGCAAAATTTCTATCTATTTTTTCGGCTCTCTGTCGATTTTTTTCTTGCCGTTGATCGAAATCGTTTGGCAATTTGTATTCATTAACAGCAATTAAAGCGATAAATATATATATACATACATTCATACACGATAAGATAATGACACACCGTTAAAACTTTTCTTGAATGGCCAAAAAATAAATATATATATTTTATATAAAAAAACTGACAAAAAATGATTAAATCATGTCAAGTGCGATTTAATATGTATATTAAGATTATAGTAAACCTTCATGGGAACTAGCTTGCGGTTCGGTTTCGCATTACTCAATTTCTATTTATAAATTATAAATCATTTTGCCAGTTTCATTCAATATTTTTATTTTATTTTTGTTGTTATTTGTTTTTTTTTTCTTTTTTTTTGCAAGTGATTAGCATTTTGCTTTAGAGTTTCATAGAGATTTTAGATCGAGTGGTGAAGTGGGGTGCGGGGGATTACGGAATTATGTTTACATTTGGCATGTTTCGTTTCGGTCTTTTGAGTAGCTCAAGGTGATGATGAGGGATGCTTCCATGCCCATTTCGATGCCCATGCCATGGCTCATTGCAGCCATAGAACGAGCACTCGCGCCTCCATCAACCGTGTCCCATTATTGAATTACGATCTGAACAATGACGTAATGCCCCCCCCAAAACACCAACACACTTATGTACACATTTGCAATACTTAATGATCAATACTTAACCGATTTTATCAAAGACTCCAGAACAAATATTCTATATTAAATAAAATTGTATCCAAAGATTTGGAACAAAGGCATTTAAATGTAAGAGTCAGTGGGTAGACAAAGGCCAGAATATATAATAAATATATGTATATATAATATATGAATAACAATAACAAACAGAGGCAATATTTGGGCCATTTTTGAACCGTTTTCTTTAACTGCGAATAGCATTTTAATTATTTAATTAGTTCCTTGAATATTAATTTCACACAAAGCAAATAAAAACAAGTAAAAATGTAATAAAATAAAAATCTAACGATAGGGAATAAAACTTCAGATGATTTTTTAAATACTAAATATTACTTTAACTTGTTTTTATAAATACTTGATCTATGGCTTAACTTGTCATCTATAATGGCCATTTGATTATTTAATTATTAGTATATATAAATTATACTATAATCGAAGGCCCTACCAGTTATTAATCTCAGATTAATCATTAAATTTACTATATTATATAATGGATTTTTATTGTTAGAGTAAATAAACAAATATAATAAGTAATTTATGAAGCAGAAATATAATTTTTACTCACTTTTAGTATACATACTATTAAAAGTTTATCACATTCCAAACTATAAAACTAAATTCAAATTGTATTTAAAATTTTTCTAATAAATTCGTTATATTTAATATTTTAGAAATATTTACCAAAAAGTAGAGTATACACAGTCAGATGGAAAAATGTTTATAAAATATTTCACAACTTTTTTCTATCTATGTCCCTCTTTGTCTTTTGAAAGAGAGAAAAATTCATTTATAATTTTTACATTAATTAAATTTTATAGGGTATACAAGAAGTTGATGCATTAACTTGAGGCTTATGTAAAAATATTTCTCTTTGGTTGCATTTTGGGGGCATTCAACTTGAACTGGCCAACTTTGAACTTTTACCAAGGCAGTAATTAAAACGGAAGTACTTACCAAGAAACTGAAAACCTGTTGCTCTGTTTGCTCTCAAACGGCTCATTAAATATGGCTTAAAGAAATATGTGCCGTTAGTTGTTACCCTTTGACATTGGGCCACAATTACCTCAGTTTGCATGTGAGTGGAAAAAGAATGTGAGGAAAACTGTTTTTTATTTTCATTTTGTGAATTTAATTAACATTCATTCGTACTGGGCCGGTTTAGGCCAAGAAAAAGGGCAAAAACATTCTCATCCTAGAGATCTCTGTCAGCTGCTGACAAACAATGAACTAACCTTTTGTTCTATATTAACACATGTAGCTACAGCTATTAGGGCGTGGCACGTTCTCGCCAATTGGCAACGGAACCCGTAAAAAAAAAATGTACAAAAAGAAAACAGAAAGAATCAGACAGACAATGGCATTTTGTTGTTATTTCTTTGGTTTTGTATTTTTGCAAATGGTTTTTTAAAAATATCCAACAAGTACTTGTTGCTCTCGTAATAGCCTCAAAGAAGGGGTCAATAGACGAGCGGTGCGGATGCGGATTCAGATACAGATACAGATACATCTACATCTACATATAAAGATTGAGATTCTTGGTAACTGCTAGAACAAGTTGAAAGTCAACAGAGCAGAAATGAAAAAGTCTTTTTTTTTCTGATCGTAAATTTTTCGCAAAAACAAAAGCCGAAAACGAAAAAGAAAAACTGAAAAGTATGCGAAGAAAAACAAGAATTCTTTTTATTTGTTTTCTGTTTTTTTTTTTCTCTCTTTTTTCTTTTGCTTTTTGATATAAAACAGAAAATTGTATGTAAATCTGTTTGTCTGTATACGATCTTGGCCTGTCAGCTTTTTGGCCTGAACAAATGGCCAACATTAAATTGTTGTATTTTCTATTATTTGTATAAATATTAACTGCAACAAGTGCCAAGAATATGGCGCACAAAGAGAGAAGAAAAACGAGAGAAAGCGAGAGAGAGAGAGAGAGAGAGGGAATTCCAAATGGGGAAAGTGAAATAAAGAAAATGCCAAATGACAAACAGAAAATGTGAAATAAAAATATAATAACAACAGCAGATGGGGGCCAGAATGGAGAAGAATGTTTGGAACAATGTATCTAAAAATAAAAGAGGCAATTTACCCTATCCCACCCCCCCCTTTCAAGTAACTTTTGCCTGGCACGGACTGGTCTTACGTCATTTCTTCTTTTCGCTTTTTTTTTCGTACTTGCCCCAACCAAATGCGACCCCAAAAATCGATGACGTCAAAAAGATATGGCCCAGACAAACTCTGTGAGTCGACGCAGAGATTTTCAAGATACAGATACATTAATAGATATATGCAGATACAGATACATTTATTATCTGAGCACAATTCTCACATATGTGAAAGGAAAAATTGAGAGCAAAAGATCTTTTGGATACATTTTTGTGTTCAGTTTCATTTCGGTTCCGTTTTTGAACGTTTCGAGTTTAATTTTTATTTTCTTGCTTTCCACGATTTTTTCCCATATACGCCGCCTAATTAATTAATTTGGTTTTCAACGAATTTACTAAAAATAAAAATTAAACCACTAAAATTGAATTTAATTAAATTAATTAAAATTTAAATATTTCGATCATTTAATTGTGAGTGAAGGGAAAAAAAGTTTGAATTATTTTTCATAATTTGCTAAAAGATAATTTTCTCGTTTCTTGTCTAAAAATAAACTTGGAGAGGCTTTTGGCTCACACGCACACACACACACACAGACACACAGAGAGGGAGATATATACATATACCCCGAAATCATCTCTTTAAACCGATCTAATAATGCTTTTGGTTTTCTTTTTTTCTTTTCTTTTTCACATTTTCAGCATTCAAAATACTAATAATGATGATTCCTCGCTGGAATTTCGTATCCATCTGTTAATATATAATGGATTTAGCAGATCAAATCGATGACTATATCTGTTCATTCGAGGGACTTGGTGACTTAACAATGGACTCTTTAGCCATGTTTATATTCTTATGGGCCGTATTGGCCCTCTTCTCAGTTTGGCTGTGCAAATTGTTATATTCAAAATATCTTAACAAGAAACCGGCAAGTGCCTCCAATAGTCGTCAGAGTAGTGTGGCACCAGGTGGCCTATCCTCAGGCTCTGGTTCTGCCACAACCAAGACAGAGAAACGTTTGTCGGAGCCACGTGACTTGATGGCCACCAAAACTAAAGTTGAGGATCTAGCTAAACCCTTAGTGGGTGGTATTTCAGCGGGCAGAGGACGTTCCTCCGCTTCACCAGGAGCCGGAGTTGGTGGTGGTGCAGCTGTTGGTGGGCCACGTCGGCGTGTGGTGCGACAAAGCTCGACGGGACCAGAGAATCGTAAGACTCGCTATGTACCACCACCATCGAATGTGGTGGGACCCGAAACCGTGAGTGAAATAAGTCGAAAAGAGAGAGAAAAAAAAATCTAATTTTATGTTTATCTTTTAGAGCTCTGTGACTTGGACCAGCCAGGTGTTCCGTTGGCTTTATAGCGATCTAGTCATTGTCAACGAATTACTCATGTCCTGGGTGATTGCCATTAACGATACACTACGCAAATCCGTCGAGGAGGTGAGCCACCGGCATAACCGGCAAAGGTTTTTTGGCTAATATTAAATTCTGACATCAGCCCTGAGCTTTGACATCATCCACGTTTCACCTATGTATCTATCTAGTGGTTCTGTGATGTCATTAGAGAGACCCACTCACTCATTCCGTACATTGAACCTTGTTCTTCAACTTGAAATCGATTTAAGTCACTCCCTCTCCCTACCTCTCCCTCTCCCTCTCCCTCTCTATATATGTATATAGCTTTCTATATATTTTAGTTCGCTCAAGCGAAACGCGTTTTTTAAGCTTTGTTTTTTACTTTTTATCGCCTTTTACGCGAAAAAGTGAATCGTCTGAGTCGTAGGCCAAGGTCAGTACTCATTCCACATGTTAGTCATTTGAACGAGTATTTCTCGCATTTATTTATATCTTAGAAATTCGCATTTTATATCCAAAAATTGAGCTCACACATGAAACACTTTGCTTACGTAATAACCCGCAAAAATAAATACATTTATTTGTATATATATGTATATAGTATAGCCATTCAGGAGTCAGTTGGAAGCCCTCTAAAAGATTAAGATAACATTTCATAGACTGAGAAGAGCTAAATGTGTAGAGTGGATACTTATTATTTCTGAAAGATATCCATTTAGATTGAAATTTAATTGAAATGAGATTTAAAGTTCGTCTTTAAATCATTCTAAGTCATTTTGAAGATATTTCGATTCCGAATAAATCTGTTGGAATCTAAATTTAAGGTTGACAACCTTTTTACTACATTTTTTGGATTCGGATTGAGAAACAAGAACAGAACTTATCAATTTGGGCAACAGTTTCTAAAAGATTTAAGTTTCCCTTTGCCTTTGCCATCTTGCAATATCAGAAAACCTCTGTTTTTCCACCTTTAGCACTCAAAAATAACAATTATACTTAAAACTCAAACAGAAGTAATAAAAATCGGTTGCTAATTAATTGATAAAGGCTTTCTTATCGGTTGTTTCTGCCCTTCTTAAGTATTGGAAAATTGCTAGAGGTCTGGCAACAATCTTTATACAATCTGATATTTACGTAAACCTTCAGATCAAACTTATCAGAGTCATTTAATCCACTTGATATATCTGAAATGAATCACCTTATCTCCATTTTGCAGCATGGTGTGGCCGTTGAAGTGGTACGAGTCCTGCCCGACAGTCCAGCTCCAGGACTGAATAATATATTCTGCAATTGCGATGAGAACAATCCCTCAGATATGGTGAGTAAATCAAATCGGAGTTTAACTGACTCATTATAATCTTTTTTACTCTACTTCATTTAGCTAATTACTTTCGATTGCGATGCCATGCCAGTGCTTCAGGTGAAGACCTTTCGTCAGAAGTCGGGCAAGGTGGAGACATCGCATTACAAGGTTACCGTGTCGCGTTTCCGAGCACGCATGGCCATACCAATGAACTACAATACCCTAAAGGGTGAGATGCGTGTGGAGGGTTATCCAGATGTGAGTAAAAGAAAAAGGTTTAACAATGAGAGAGAACTAAATGATTAATTGTTTTTTAGGTGCGGATTGCCATGAACAGTGTGGGAGCCATTAAGGCCATGGATCAGGATGAGCAGCAATTGCAGACGGTGATCAGTGACATATTGACAACTGCTCTTCGTGACACAGTATATCCTGTGGACTTTTCCATATATTCCACATGCCCCCGGGCAGAAGTCGAGCCACTGGAATTGCCTGTAATCTATCCCGTCCACTATGATTCGCTGGCGGTGAGAGCATTGAGAAGAGGATCGATTATCGATAGTTTGTGCCTGTGCCTCTGTTTTTCTTCTGTTTTTTGTTGTTGTATTCACTTCATTGTACACAGAGTTAACAGACAATCCAAACACACACAACAAATACTTCTCATTGTTCTCACGTGTGGCCATTTCTCTGTCTCTCTATCTCAATTTCTCTGTTTATGAAATTCGCCTTCATATTATATATATATATTTCCGTTACAGTCGTCTACAATCGTTTCCGTTTCCGTTCTCATCCAATTTCAATCAAATGAATTGCCAATGTAAAAGTCTTTTCTTTTGCGCTCTTTCTTTTCAGGGCAATCAATATTTTCAATACTATTATCATTTCTAAAAAAAAAAGAAAATTAAGGAAAAACACAATCTTTTTCGTTCTTGTTAATTGTTAAAGTCAAAAACATAAAACACAAAAAGTTCCTAAAGCAATAAAAGGCGAATTTCATAAGCTTTTTTCTATCTTTTGAATTTTGTTTAGTATTCACCTCTTAACCACATTCCACATTATTGAACACACAGCACAACATGGAGCAGCAGCATCATCTCTCTGGGTTCAGGGACTCCCAGCATATGTCCGCATCAAGTCGCCGCCTGCTGGTTAAGATTGTCAAGGGAGATGGTCTAAAGGATGCCCATGAACCGTATGTGGTCATAGAAATGGATGAGCCGGCCCAAAAGAATCAGACAGGCACTCAGCGTGGCACTAGACCCTATTGGGATGAGCATTTCCTATTGTAAGTGAAGATCAAAGAGAAGGATTTCCCTTTAACTAATATGTACATATGTGACTCTCCTTTAGCGAACTCTCGCCGCAGTCTGCGGAAATCCTCTTCGAGGTCTATGACCATCCGGTCATTGCATCCGATCCGCCCAAGTTCCTAGGCCTTGGCCTGGTTGGCATTGATGAGCTGGCCGTGGGACCGGCTTCCACACAACAGCTGCAACTCCAACCACGCCCCTACGAGACCCAGCCCGTGTCAGGGGCTATAACAGTTGATTTTGTATTCATTGAGGGAGCCGAGATTCCCATAAGTCAGCGACCGCAGCGTCTAAAGGAGGCACTGCGTCTCAGTACGCCGGCCATTAATGAGCATATACGGAATGGAGCCGATCTGGCGGATGCAGCTGTCCGTGCCTTGCAAGATGGTGCCCTCTCGTCCTCGGTGAATGGTGGGCAACCCAGTAAGAGTACCCTAATCATTCACAGTGTGCAGCGGGTAAGTTGGATCAGTGGATTGATTTGGGCATTGATCTCTCTCTCTCTCCATCTCTACCCAATATCATTTCATTTCCTCTTTTATATCCACCTTTTAATTTCTTTATTAACCTTTCCCCACCCCTTTTTTTTCTTCTTTTTGTTGTTCTTTCTGTTTCTTTTTCGTCATTACTTCGATTCCATCTAATCCGATCCCGCACAGAATTCGAGCAATCCAAATGCATTTAAGGTAAATCAAATCAAATTAAAAAATTAGAAACATAAAAAAGAAAACCAAAAATTGATTTAAGCTATCGAGTTATGAGTTCCTCTTTTGAGTTATGGCGTCATCTAATCCTTGTCTAATCTAAAAAAAATTTGTTCTCCTTGTTCTCATTGAATCGTTCTGTATTTTTGCCTAACCCACCTTTGTGCGCTTCTCTAACCCGCCCGCCCAATTTGTCCAGGTCGAGGTTAATAAAGATGGCCAAATCGAGGTGGTGGAATCGCCCACTGCCTTGGATCAGGCCGTTGCCCAGGCCTTTGAGCGGGCTGCCCACGAAGCAGCTGCCGCCAAGGCAGAGGAGATCGAAAGTGAGATCCAAGCGGAAATAGAAGCAACTGCATCCGCAGGAATCAACGAAACAGGTAACCCAGAGGACAGTACAGTCGAGGTGAGTATTTGTTAGTTATGGCATGGCATGTATAGGAGTTCCAATTCAGTTTCTAACTGGCCAACAATTTTAGTATTGCCACTAATCCTCTCCTGCTGACCACTCTTGCAGTTTGGCCAACCGAATGCCGCCTCCTCGCCCAATGGCAGTGGCTATCACAATAATTACAATCTGAATGGGAGCAATCAAATGACTGGACTTGGACATGGCAATGGAGCCTACTCCAATACGAATAGCCTGACCAGGAATGGGGGAACCTCTGCAGCTGCCTATACACCATCATTGGATCATGCCGCTCTAGAGGATGATCGTGGTCGTAGCAAAAAACGTAATTTCTTTGGCACCCTCAAGAAGCGACTTAGTCGCTCCAAGACACGTACCCTATCGGCCGATCAGCCCAATAACAATCATCATAAACTATCACAACTATCAGCCACCAATCCAACAACTGGACTCACCAACTCCAGAACAGCCACCGGAACCCTCAATGGTGAATCTTCCCGTTCATTATCTGTCGATCGTGCCACTCTGTCTAAAAGCAATTCACTTGGTAATTACCCGTCTAAACACACACATATGTCCACTAGATCATGCGATCCACCTTCGTATCCAATATGGAGATACCACCACCACCACCACCAAAAATTGCTGCTGCATTTCTAATCCCAGCTTATGAGATAAATACCAAACCAAACACACACGCATTTTGAATCCGGGTTTTGCTTTTCTCCTTATCTCTGCATGAAGGTTTTCCACATTTACTATATATAAATAGATAATGAAGGCTGAAACAACCGAGGAAATCAGATCTTTAAAGTATATATTCCATTATAAATCCATTCAATTTCAAGTCATCCAACATTTGTGTATCCTTCTGTATCTAACTAACTCCTAGAAACCAATTTACCTTAACCAAATATTATTAGCTTAATACTTAGTTTAGATCTTCAGATATTATAATCCAGGGTTTTCGAAAAGATCTATTTTAACAAAATATTCATTACGAGGGTTTCACTGTACCTCATGGATCGTAAGGGTAATATTTGCCCTAAAGAAAATGCTTTTCTAAACAGTTTTCAGTAACGCAAAAGTGAAAAATTAAATTAGATACTTTTATAATCGGGTGACATTTCGAATCTTTATCGATTTATTTCTTTCAAAATGGCATTGAAATATTTAAAACCCATTAAAAACTTTCATTTCCTCTTAAAACTTTTAATCTTTAATTATTAAATAACGGAATTTTTTGAAGTATTGGATAAAAAAAATGATTTTAGAAAGAAATTTATTCGAAAATTAGTTTATAGCTGAATCTAAAATATCCTGAAGAATCATAAAATTATGCACTTCTTTTCCTTAAACTTTACGAGCTAATAATTTGCATGCTATATATCTAATATATATATATATTCGATCCTCAATTCTTGAACTGTTTTATGTCTTTTGTCTCTATCCTGTTGTATGTTCTTCTATCTTCTTTCTCCTTCTTCACATCTCTCTTTCTCTCAAATGCAAACTGCGAACCTTAAACAAAATCTGTATGTATACCATGGTTCCGTTCTACACACACACACACACACGCGCACAACAAAACTCACAAAAATAACAATTAATAATTATAATAATTATTTTGTACATGCATATTTAATTCCAACATCTTTTCAAAAATTAATTTAATATCTTTTTTTATACTTTTCTGTCTCTTCTTTTTTTTTTTTAATTTTATTTTTTTTATTTTTTGGTTTCATTTACTTTCATCGAAATTGGTTTTTTGGGTGTACGGCTTATGAATACTCTATGTATATCTCTATTATACACAATAACCAAATGAACAATATAAACAACGTACAGGACCCCGAATGGGCATAGGCACCACCATCGATCATCACTCAAGACGCTCTTCAATTTCAGAATCATCCGCTATATCAGGTTTCTCATCGGCCAGCAATAAGACCTATGTACATGAAGCATCCACTCTGGTGCTGGAAACCATTGAGAATGGTGTTAAACGGTAAGACAATCGATTCGAATTTTGAATAGAAATATATATATATATATAGATAATACAGTTACCAGATTGCAATAGAAATCGAATAGAAATGTTGAGAAACAAATCATTTTTTCTTGCTATAACTAAAAGGAAAGATCTGAAATACATATATGATAATTATCAAATGCGGTAGTCATGATATATTAATATCTCAACAATATATTCTGGAATTTGAAATGATTAACAAAATATTTATTTTTTAATTTTGAAACTTGAATGTTTTATACCTCGAAAGTTTTGCTTTGAATGACGTTAAATTCTGCAAATATATCAGAACAATCAAAATATTTTAATATTATATAGTTGTAGTATTATTACTCGAGCCTTTTCTCTCTTTAATACTCCTGAGATTAAACGTTTTTATTTAGTTAAAATAAGATTGTAATTATATATACAATTTTATATTCAAGTCGTCCTATTCGAGAGTATTCGATTTTCTGATAAAATCAGTTTTCAGACAATCAATCATTATTTAATTTCCTTAATTATAAACTTTTATTAAACAGCTTAGTATATTAGTATATTAAGTCGTTAATTTTCTATTGTTTAAAACAAAATGAAAAACTATTTTAATGAGCTATTTAATTTTTCAGTCACTTTATTGTACCTTTGGCCATTGCCCAGAGACCGCGTTGGCGTCGCAAAGGCACAAAATTGCATATCTACAACGATCATACCTTCATTGCCAAGCATTTGAGCGGGTAAGTTAAACAAATGCACAAAATAATTAAATGATTAATTTGTTTATTGTGTGTTCTTTCTTTAGAAGCGGCTTGCAATGTTCGATCTGCATGAAGTCCATACCACGGCGGCCAGGCAAACAGGGATATGAGTGTCGCGATTGCAACTTAATTTGCCACAAGCAATGTCATATAAGGGCACCACAATCCTGCCCCAATCCCACAGTGCTCTCCATGGAACTGTAAGTAGTTGGGAAAATCGAAATTATATATTTTACAAGCTGCCCACCAATAAGAAAGCTTAGTTTTATTCCCATTTTTAATTTCCTGGTAGATGGGCATCCTTAACTAATTTATGGTTTTTATTTTGTTTATTTTTTCTCTTTTCACACACACACACACACATACATACAAAAAAAAAAAACACCCCCTCGAAAATACACGCAAACAAAATGTAACTTCCTGCCACAGAACCTCATTTCCGGTACTCACAGAGAGAGATATGAATTTAGTTAACTAAACAAAAAAACCAAAGAAGAAAAACAAAAATTAATAAATAAATTATATATATCTATGCAGTTTTTTCGTAGTTGCTTTTACTATATATATATAAAAATTTGTGTATATATATTTGAATTGGCATCAGAATTGCAAAATTCTTAAGTTCGCTTCGCCTGCAACAGCATTTTGCACCCAAAAATCGCTTTCGCCTTTGCCACTTGATTTAAGATTTAAACTATGCATCAATCGTTAATACTTCTATATATCTATATATATATATGTGTAATTCTAACATTTATACATTTTCTTCTATATATCATCATTTACACACACATACACACACACACATACTTGAAACATCGGATCTATATATACTGCAAATAGGATGCCTAATGAAATATAAGTAAGAGAAAGTGTAATTTTGATGCCATTCAATAAAAAGAAAACAAAAAACTAAGTCTAGAGTTCAACATAGATAAAATCAACAACTACTACAACAGATATCGATTGATCGATCAATCGATCGATCGTTTTGTGTTTCCTATTATATTGTTTTTCGGTTGTTGTATTTAGGAAAAATTTTAAAACAGAAGAGAAATCTTTTGGGTAAGCTTTCCACATCTGCATGGAGTTTTACATATTGTGTTGTGTACCAAAACAAAAAATAAAAAATGTCGAAAAATTCCATACTTAATAACACTTTAAAAATTCAGCATGATACTAAACAAAATTTTACATCAAATTTACTACCCACGAAACGAATTTGTCTTTTATTTTTCTATTTTGTTATATTGATTTTTCATTGATTATAAATGTTTTATAAATTTATTTAATATATTTATTCTCTTTATTCCTACACCAGAACGAAACTTAACTCAGCGGCAGCGGATCGAAGCATACGGAAGTTGTGAAAAAAAAAACCGAAGGAAGAAATTAAGAAAACATCAAAGAAATCTCCTTATCGTATAATCCCGAATCGAAATATTTACATTTACAATTTTTAATGCTAAGCAAAATCCACAACAACTACAAACATAACAATTTAAACATACTCGTTTATTTATTTAAACACAAGTGCAATAATTTAATTATAATTTTCCATTCTCTATCACCTTTTCCTCGTTTTTGTTTCAAATCTTTTTGATATTTTGTACTTTCTACACACGAATGATAATTGTAAAAGAACAAAACAAAAAATGTAGAATTTGTTTTGAATAAAATTTATTTGGTACAAGTGAAGAGGAAAAAGAGTAATAATAATTTTACTAAAAAAGAAAAGGTATTAAAATTGAAATTTGAAATTGAAACTGACTAGCTGAGCGAATTCTGGTTTCACACCATGGCACAGCGAAACGAACATAAAGGCGGAGCGAATTCAAATTTCGAACATCAAAAGCGGAGCGAATTCAAGTTTCACACTCAAGTAAAACGATAGTGACAGACCTAGTCTTCCTGCTCGATAGTGCCAGCTCTAGTTCTCATCGTTTCGTCGTGTCGTCGTTTTTATCTGCTCGCACAATTTTTCAATTTTTGGTTGATAAATTGTTTTTAATTTCGTTATAAAAACAAAAACTACATAACTTATTTATATTGCATGCTAATAAAACAAATATGGTTTAAATACAAAGTAAATGTGCCAACCAAAACAAGCAAAAGTAACAAAAAAGTTGTGAAAACGACAACGCAGCAGCAGCAGCAGCAGAGACACGGCAAAGATCTGCTGTTATGTGTGAGAGCGAGGGAGATAACAAAATACAGATAAATGGGAGGAAGCAGCAGCAGCGAAAAGAAGATTTTAAATATATAGATAAATTCTTGCGTGCTTCTCTATATAGTTGTGTGTGTGTGTGTGTGTGGATGGATGGATTTTTTGTTTAAACAATCTTGGCCATGTTTTTAAGTTTTCAAGGTGCATGCGGATGTGGACGCCATTTACCATGCAACCGGTATAGCCTCTCTCTCTCTCTCTCCCTCACAATCCCTCGTGTCCCTCTCTCCATCGCACATGCACACACATACACAAACATCGGTGTAGTTATTTAGCTGCGCAAGCTACTACTTTTTTCGCTACTGATTATATATGGGTTCCCCCTTCTTCTCCCGCTGTTGTCTGACTATTTATAAAAACGAATTGCGATAAAGGCGTAATTGCAACAACAAGAACAGCAATTGCAGCTTTAATCAAGCAACAACTAAACAGAAAGGCAACTGTTTTCATCCCATTGTCTGTCATTAGTCTATGTGTGTGTGTGTGTGTGTGTGTGTGTGAGAGAGAGAGAGCAAAAGATGTTCCCATATGCATAATATTTGCCCATACAGTGGTCCTCAATCCATTTGATATAGTGCATTTAAGTTAAATTGCCTGGGAAACCGTTTGCCGTTTAACTGCAGTTAGTTGAAATAAAAAAAAAAGATGCGGAATCATCTCGTTAGTACTAGAATGCTTTATTATGCTATATTATATTATCCATTGAAAATACAAGTTCAAGCAATATCAATTTCATTTTAAGCATAGTAACAAATAACCTTTGAATCAAGGTAAAGATAGCAGTCCTGCCCACACACCCTTGTCCCCTATCGATCTCTCCCTCTCTCTCTTTTCCTACGTCGTTCTTTCAGCTTTCTATTGTTGCTATCTATCCACTTGTTGACAACAGTTAAATTTGTTGTTTTTAATAGGAAAAAAAAATTTGACTTTTTGGTGTTAAATAATTTTGTTTTAGATCAAAGAAAAAGCTAAACCTAAAACGCCTGTGTAAACGTGAGCGTCTGTGTGTGTGTGTGAGTGTGTGCGTAAGCGTGCGGCGCCAATTAAAACACAAACAAATCAACAAATTTTTAAACAGAAAAAACTACAGTAAAACTCGAAAATAAAAAGTTTAAGACAAGTGATTCAACCAGGAGGGGCCGCCAGCTAAGCATTAAAATGTCGGATTCGCATTATCAGGTGAGAAAAATGGAATGAAACACATAATTTAGTCTCTCTCTATCACTCACTCTCTCCCCCTTGGCCACCTGTTGCTTGGGTAATCGTAACGGTAGCTTAAGCTCACACCCATAAAACATTTATCCTTCTAAAAGGCCAATTAATGTGCTGTCATTTGACCACCTTCAGAGAGCTTGGCCAATACAAATAATAACAATAATACTTTAATACTGAGTAGAACTACAAATGACATCACTTTATTTTGTTTGTTACATATTTTGTTGCGTGCTTTTGCCGACCTCCCACTAGTGCGTGCCAGTTCTGACGTCTGTCAATTGCCTCAAGTGTATCTCCCCCTCTCTCTCTCTCGCCTTCTAGCCCTCTCTGTCGAATAATAAACAAATATTTTGGTTTATTGATTAGTAAAGACCTTTTGCATACCCTTTTAGGTGAACCCCATCGTTCTAACACTAAACTAAAATTCTTTTTTGCACGCAAAAGTGTAAAAAGGCTTAATTTATTGTAGATGTAATTTATTTGTTGAGAACACAACAGATTAAAGTATAACAAACAATCTTTAACTTTAATCTTTGTTTGCGTAAATCAAAGCTACCCTTTTTCGAGATTGTAGGGTACACACAGAGGGCAAAGAGTTAAGTTTGAGTTTAGTTTTATAAATAGCAACACTTGCAAAAGATGGACTACTTATACTTGCAATTACCCGTTGAATGGCGCAAAGAAAGATGAAAATGTGTGTGGGGGTGTGCTGTAAGAGGGAGTGAGACGCAGTCTTATCGTTTCGAGTTGCTTATCAACTTGAATTTTGCGTCTGCTGCTACCGACTGAAGCTAAATCTTTAAATGCATCACGTAGTTGATGGTGCTGATGGTGGGTACAGCAAATCATTCATCTCATTCATGACTCAAAATAAACTGAATTACAAAATAATTGTAGAAAATTGCAAAACTTGATTCATATAGCAAAAGATGCCGCCGCCGACAACGCCGACGCTCCAAATGGGAGATGAAGATACTTTTTTTTTTTTTCTTTTTGTTGTACTCTTGCCTGCACCTGAGTTGGAGTTTATTCTTTTGCTTTTCATTTTTATTGTTTGCTTCTCGTTTTAACCGGTTTGGCAGAACAGAACAGGGTCAGCCAGTTTTGCATTACAATTTTTAACCCTTTATTGGCCCCTTACTAAATACATTTACAATTGTTTACTAAAAAACCATTGTTTAACTTATACTCAATGTGAAGCTGTTTTTAATGCTGTTTTAAATTTAATAATTTTAAATTTATGTTTAATTTGTATTGCCTAAAATTTCGATTACTTTACATGATTATATATATATTGGTAAAATGTTGGAATATATATTTAACAACAAATATTTCAGTGTTTTTATACAAGTTTTGCAATTTGTTA
Source organism: Drosophila emarginata (assembly GCA_037075365.1). Lineage (NCBI taxonomy): Eukaryota > Metazoa > Arthropoda > Insecta > Diptera > Drosophilidae > Drosophila > Drosophila emarginata. Next base: position 9,256,708 of record JBAMCD010000260.1, read on the forward strand.
AACAAATTTGCAATAAGCGTAACTAACTAAAGAACCAAATGGACAAAAAAGTTAAATATTTAAGCTCCTCCTTTGCTGTATGCCAACATCTTGGCCACTGACAGCCTGTCAGAGAGTTGGGCAAACAAAAGGGCGGCATCAGTGGCAAGGAGATCGAAGGATGGCATGGGGAAAGGGGAAGAAGAAGGCTGAGGACCTATCTGCATTTCATTGTTTACATTGTGGGGCTTAAAGGTTGACCGTTGGCAAACAATTTAGTTCTACTTGGCTTGGGTATCTATATATGTATATATATTATATATATATTCCTAGATATATATCCACTTTGTACTGGTGCTACTCAACGAGTCAAGTATGTATTAATTAAAACGGTTTTAGTTGATCAGGTCTTTGGTTTTGGTTTTCGACGATGTGTTTACGATTTCCGTGAAACCCTGAGCCAAAGTTGCATTTAATTAAATTCAATTGTATCTTATTAAACTGTTGTTGTTTTTCCGTGTCGACGAGACTTTTTTTGATCAAGATCGTGATGATGATAATGATACTGATGATGATGAGACTGATAAAGCTTCCCGTTATCGCGTCACACTGACTCGTGATTTGTTTATGAAAATGTCGCTTTAGCCTAGATTATTTTGTTTATACATAAAGCTCAGAGATACTTTGTATATTGTGGAAATTTATGGGTTTTCTACGACTTAGAAAATCTCCAGTTTTCGTGTATACTTTTTATATTGGATTTGAATTACCTAAAAATATTCTACGTTATTTTTATGGTTAATGCCAAATTTATAATTCATTAATCATAATGTTTTATAATGTTTCTTCCTTTTGATATTTTTGCATCATCTTTGTTCCATTTAACTTTTTTTTACCTGTTGCTCTGCAAGGTAAAACTCTTATCTAACCAACACATACATAGATTGATGTGATTTCGGGGTTCATAAAACAGGTGATGGGATGGAAGAAGGGGTGATTGAGAGGGGGCATGATGGAGCTGGTGGCGCAAAAGTCAAAGCAATAATTTGCGCAATTGAACCCATCAATTGCCGTGCAATTAAATGTGACCAAGAGGCAACTGAGCTATGAATTAACCTAGTCAAACACAAATCGAGGAAAATAGAAAGAGAGACACACAGAGAGTGAGGAAAAAAGAAAAACAAAGAGCAAAAGACATAAAGCTACATAGAGCGATGCGGCGACCAACTGTTGGCAGGCTGCTATTTCAATGAGAGACAGAGATGAATGATGTGATATAACCTGACACGACAATGGCAACAGCAACAACAGCAACAACAACAACAACGGCAATAACTACGGCAGCAAGTTAATTAAATGATTTTCAATGCCTGACGACTTTCTTTCTTACTTTCTGTTTGTCTTTTCGAATGAAATGGCAGCCAAAACCATTGGGAAATTCATTTTCCACTTCTCATCTATCACATCATTATATTAAAGTTATATACATACATACATACATATAATGGTAAAACTGTTATCTATATTTTATCGGATAATCACAACGGATTTGAGAAATTTTAAAAACCAAGCTACGAAATTTCCTTCCGAACTAGTTCAGTAAGAACATTTTCAAATTCCTTTTTATATCGATTTCAGATTAAAGTTCTTTGCCAATCTCCCCCTTTGTGTGTGTTCCAATTCTAATCCTTCTCCACTAAACCAATTGGAACTAGTTTTTCCTCAAACTGGAAATCTGCTTGAATTTGGCACATGCAGGTGTCCTCAATTACTACAGTGGATGATTCTTTAACGGCAGTGGCCAACAAATGATGGTAGACTTGCAGAGAGAACGGAAGGGGGTAAAGAAAGTAAAGTCTGAAATTGGGACAACGTTAGTTAGTTTTAGGAGTTTTTGGCTTGCAAATTACAAATGGGAGACATAGAAATGGGGACTGGAACAAGTTGTAGTAGTAGAAAGTAGAACTTGTCACAGGATGGAATGTGAGCATAAAAAAGCTAACAAAAAATAGAAACAGAAAAATGAAAAAAAGTTGAGGAACGAGGCAGAGAGAAATACAAAAAACAAAAAAGAAGGGAAAGAGAGAGAGAGAGAGTGCCTTGAACTTGACAACAGCTGGAGTTAATGGATCTCTTGAAATTCCATTCCATTCCGTCCAGCTATTATATCTGCCTTTTGCCATTCCGTTATACCAATTGCTAAACTTCGGTAACATTGATCTCTTTCTATCTCTCTCTCACTCTGTGTACAATTTTATATTTAACTTTTTTTTTTCTTATTATTTTCCTCAATTTTCACTTTCACTTGAGAAAAACAAAACGACAAAAAGTCAAGTGCACATGAGAGGCTATTGCCATAAACTATTTTTCAATCAAATTAACAGCATGTTAATAATCTTAACAGAGAGACATGCCAGCCCATCGAGTGGAGTGCAAGATAGAAAGAGTTAGAAGTAGAGAGAGAAAGAGAGGCGGCATTATATTGCTATGCAATTGTTTTTGTGCTTGCTTAAAACACCTGCTAAAAAATCAACACACACACACAGACACTTGCTCTCAGGCGTCGGCCACTGCTGCTCTTCTCTCTCCCGCTCTGATATGTCTAAGCTCTAAGCTTCCTCATCTACTCGTGTGTAGCTGTTCAGCTGCAAGTGTTGTTGACCGCTGCCGCTGTTGCTGCTCTCAAAATGCCGTTGTTTGTTGATTGAATGCAACTACAACAACATCAACAATGCTAGCTTAGATTTAAGACTTAGGAATGGCAGCGTGATTTATGCATTTGCGTGAGTGAACCACGTCGTGAAATATTTAATCAAATTATTCCACAATGCAAATAAAAAATAATCATAGAAAACTAAACTTAAAAAATACAATTTTTGAACAGTTTAGTTTACTAAGAAGGAAAATAATTACTTATCAAATTCCAAATCCCATTAATTTAAAAAAATGTCACACAATATCAATCCGATTGACCTTAGTTGAGTCACGATGACATCTCAAAAAGTTCACTCAGCAAACAGATGCCGCTTAATCACATTACGTGTGCAGCACGGCTAATGCCTCAATGATTCTGTGGGAATTGCTCTGAATTTGTTTTTTTGTTGAGCTCTTAATGCAATTAGACTTGGCTTTATTTTTTTTGCATTTTCACCTTTGGGTTTTGTAGGTTCGACAGAATTTTCACACTCCCAAGCCCGCCAATGGCTGGCTGCTTGGTCTTCGACTCTTTCTCCCCCATCTTTTAACTGTTTTATATACTTCTAACATTTTTTAGTATTGTCTAATATTAACCGTTGGAATATGTAATGTGCATACATAGGCAAAACTTTTCCAAATTAATTGGTAAGTTTTTCTACCTTTTGAGATGCAAATGAGACTCGACACCCTTCGAAATTGAGAAAAAAAGATATGTCTTAAAGCCAGCCAGTCGGAACTGTCGGAGTCGGCGGTGGCGGCTCCCCTTTGATTTGGCCCTAAACGACGTTACACTCTTTAAGCTTTTTTTTTTGTTGTTGTTGTCATTTCTGACAGAAATCTCGAGAAATTTTCCCTTTCGTTCAAACAAATATATCTGTCTTCAGATCTTAAGTTGTAGCCTTTTTTCTTTTTATTTTTTTGCATTTTCTTCATTGTTCTTTATATAAAGTAACCTAGCGATATAATTGACAAGACAGACCTTAGCTTGGGCTCATTTTCCGCCTGAATGCCAAAGCAACTTTCAGTTTTCTTTCTCATTTTTGTTTTAACTTTTTAGTTTATGCAATTTTTTTTTTATAGTGGTTTGGTTTTTCAATGAATACGAAATTTAGCTAACCAAAAATGAAGTATTTAAAATTTTCTTTACCAAAAGTCTTCATAGACTTTCCAATACTTTTCGTAAAATTGCAGTTATATGTATGTGTATGTATTCAATACAAATTTTTTTTAAGTTTTTAAAATAAGATAAAATTTTAAGTATATTCGTTTTTGTTACACGTCTTTTATGAAAATGAAATTAATGTGATTTACGATTTACCCAAAGTAATAGTAAAGTAAAAAATTGTTCATCTTAAAGTTAAGCAAACTCACATTGTAAAAGTGTAGTAAAATTTTCATTTCCATCATTATAATCACCATCATTGATGACAGTTTTCCTTTTTTGCGCACTTTTCTTTCATTTTTTTGTTTTTGCGTAATTATGATGAAACTTGCTGGCTGAGATTTTATATACATATCTGTTTTTTGGCATGACTTTTTGGGTTTGTCAACCTCTTAGGCGGGCGGTCGGGCGGCTGGCGTGGGTTTTGCCATGACGCATTTTGCCATAAAGCATTAACCAAAAACAAAAAAGAAGCGAGAAAAAACGGCATTTTATTGACTTTTTCCAACTGAGCGAGCTTATCAGACAGAGCCGGAGGCGATTTGCCATGTATTTTGCTTATATATCCGACATCCGGTTGGGCTTTATTAAAAAGTGGTGGCAACCCTTTTTATACCCTTTGCAAAACAGGAAGTTTTTATTCCTGTTAAATAAAATGTTGTGAGCCATATTAACCAATCGAGAAGAAAATTTATAGACCCAACATGAAAACTTTTTGGTTATATCGACGAAATTTAATACATATAACTCCCATATGGCGATGGGCGATGAAAAGTTGAAAGGGTATACAAGGAACGTTATGTTCGAAGTTAGCTCTGCTTTCCATTTAGTCTGCAGGTTAAATTAGGGGCGAGGACTGCCAATATCTAATTAGCCAAAAGTCAGTCGAAGGTGAAGCGCGTTACTAAGGTTTCCAACCAACCCTTGGGCAGTGGGTGGAGTAGATGATGTGAGAGTGACAGTGGAAATTCACCGTTACAAATATTTTCGAACCGATACCCTGCTGTTTCAGAACATTTACATACATCCATAGAATTTTCCATCTATACAGCTTATCTTTATTATGGTCTGAAATATTATAGAGTGAGAAATGTTAAACGTAAAGAGGGAAATGAGAAAGACAACAAGAATCTCTTCCTCTTTTTTTCATCTTTTTCGTTTTTACCTCGTTTTCTTTTTGTTATTGCTGTTGGTGCTTTTTTCATCCAAATGTTAATCAAACATAGCTGTATAATTCTCAGAACTAGCACAATAAAAAGCTGCTGGCTAAAGCCTAAGAACAGCAACAAGAACAAGTAGTAGCAGAAGCAGAACTTCTCTCACATCACACTCTTTGGCCAATTAAGAAAAGAAATGCCTGGGGCCTGCAGTCAGTCTCATGGTTACAATTAAAGAAGATAGCGCATTGCGCAGGTCCGTTAACCGTCCGTCGTGACGTCAGCGGTTGATCAACGGCGCAATTCACTAGCTATGATCGTGTCATTGTCAATGAAATGAAACAATGTATAATATGGATTTGAATAATAGCAAAATTTAATATATTCGATTTGATGTCGATCTCATCTGAAGAAATATTCATTTTGTGTTGAATTGATGACGTAGATGTTTAGATATGTTGGCTTATCTTATGCGAGTGTGCTATCTTGGAGTTAGTCGACTGCACTTCCCCCCTCTACAACACCCCATTTCTCTTTGCCTTTGTCATCATTCATTGAGGCATGCATTGCTCTTTCTTTAAGCTGCGCTCTCTATATCTCTTTTTGAGCTACGCTTTGCTCTCTCGGTTAAATGGTCTCTCTTTCGCTCGCTCACTCACTTGCTCAGCTTGCTTGAGGCTTTGGGTTTGTGGTGCTTTGCTTTCAGTTGGCTTCAGTTAACTTTCAGTCGTCAACTAAGAAGCCGGCTTCTGTGTCGTCGTCGGGTTTCGGTGCGGTGCGTTCGATTCGGTTGCATTTGTTATTGTTTTTGTGTTGCGGTGTGTGAAAGTCAACAACAAAATACAGAAGAAAAAATTGCATAAATAATAAGAAAAGACAGCGAGTTCCCTTGCCCTACCCAGCATTACCTGGTTCTTATGGGTGACGCATATAAAAGAGTAAAAGAGCCGAAAGAAATGCATTTTTCTTAAAACCAAAAGTCAATGTCCTTTAGCCAAAAAAAGGCCCGCAAAAACATAAATCATTTCAACTTTACTTTGGATTAGCTGTTCATTTTCAATATGTAAGTTTCCTTTTCTCTCTTTCTTACCACCTCTGTCTCTCCCTCTCTCTCGGTTCAAAACATTTTAGCGGTTTGGCATTTAATTTGCCGTAAATTTTGTTAATTAAGACATAGCAACAACAACAAAAATAACAACAAAATAGCTTTTGTTTTTTGGGAGAAATTCCATTTCTCTTTTATAAAAAGTGAAAATCCAAGTGACAATCAATTAAAATTCGAAACGCAACAACAAAAAGACACCAAAAAAAAATCGATTTTGTTCTAATTTTTCTTTACTCTCTCTCTCTCTCTCCCACTCGGTCACCTTGCTCTCTTGCTCTGCTGTGCTTGCTTTTTTATGCTTTTTACGGTACTTAGCTTTCGGGCTGGGAGGCTTAACCCAAATTCACTTGTTGCATGTGCTGAATAAGCAAAAAAAAAAAGCCACCAACAAAAAAAAAGGTTATAAAGCAAAGGGTGACAACTTGTGAATACCCTGTACCAAATGGAAGCGTAACGGTTTATTTTTTAAATTATGCCAGATGAAGTTTCGATAAAATTGAAAAATTAACAAATTATTTATTTGCAATATTAAAATATTAAGAACACATCCAATAAAGGGAAAACTATTAAACCTTTAACTAGCGATTTATTAAATTGAGATTCTGCATATTTTTTTTATAACGATCAAATTAACTTTTTGATCCGTTTGAAAATACTTAACTCTATCTTGTAAATCAATTCCAATATACCCACTCACCCTATAGGTAAAAAATGTGTAGAAAAAAACGCTATAAAGAAAAATGAAAATTTTTACATTGTGAATGTTGTTGTTGGTGTTGCTGCTGTTTTTGTTGCATTGTCTGGCAGTTGCCTTTCTATGGCTTTGGCACTGTAAATGCAATTGCTACTGGGTCAAACCTCTTCCTCCTCCTCGCTTATCCACCCGTTGTTCCACCTTCCCTATGCCATATTAGGTCGGCCTCCACACTTTGCCAGCCAATTTGGAAATTTAATTTATCTATCAAAATTCACTTTGCTTGTTTTGTAATGCAAAATTCATTTGGACTTGTTCAATTTGATATTTTAGTCTCCTTTTCTTCTCTATTGAAATCTCCAAAAGTGAAACAAAAAACTGAAAACTGTTTAGGCGTTTTGTTTTAACACTTGTTCAAAAAAACAAACAAACAACGAAATAAAACTAAACAGATTGTTGTTGCTGTTTTTTGTTTCTATCTATAAATGGTCAGCATTTTGTAGTAATTTATTTTCGGTCATATCTTTTACCAGAAAGTCCATTAGCTATGATGAGAATGCTATTAAAAATCAGAATGTTTTCTATTTTATTTCTGTCTCTATAAGAGACATATAATTTGGGCCAAAAAGTAATTTAAACTGTGGCAATTAATTTTTCATTATTCTATATTTCTTTATTCTTAATTTCTTACTTTTCTAATTCTTGATTCTTAATGTTTTTAAATTCGATTAAACTGTTTTTCTTATTCCTTAATTTTAGATCTCCTGTTTTATTCCTTTAGAAGATATTTTTTATATATTCTTCTTGGTATTTTTGATCACTTCTTCTGTCTTTCCTTTTGCTTTTCTGTATATATTTCTTTCTTTCATATATGTATACCCGTATTATTTACTTTTCAATATTTGGTCAGATATTTGTCGTTCAGTTTTTTTTTTTAATTTGTTTACCTCTTTCTTTTATTTTATAAATTATGAAGCATTACATCTAAGGTCATTTATTGTAACGACGAAATTTCTTCTATTTTTAATTTTTCTCAGATTAGGGTATTTGATCTTTGGTCAGCCGGAAATGGTCTTTTTTTTCTGTTTTTTCTTTTTTTAATGTAGAGTGCGAAAATCAAATAAATTGTTACACTTAAAAAAAACAACAACACGAAAGGCAAGAAAAAAATGGAATAAAAAAAAACACAACTGACAAAATTCCCCGCACTTGTTGATGTTGGGGCACGGGCCTTCGCCAGGCAAAACGGGTGTGCGTGTTTGGTGTGTGTGTTTGTGCGTGCGTGTGTGTGTGTTGGTTTGCGTGGGTCGTTGGATGGGGGCTAGTGCCAAGGGTATGGGCACGATATAACGATGATGATATATATTTATATAGCCAATAACCTTGTTACAATGTTTATTTGATTCAATTTGATGTGCGTGTGTGTGTCATGAATACCCCTAATGCCCATTAAATGGCCAAAGTAAATCAAATGAATATTTCAAGCAAATCGAATTTGTCATCTAATTCAATTTCAATTAAATATATATTTCAAAATCGAAACATTATAACTTACTAATTGATTTATGTTTTCTTTTTCTTTGCAGGTAAACCAAACGAGCTAAATATGAAAAGATATTAAACAGATAGGTATATATGTATCTATATATATATTTATAGATATATATGTACGTATGTTCATAGATGCATATGCGTCTCAGTGAAAATTGAAAAACCATAGCAAAAACGAAAGAAAAACAAATTCCGTTTTGCGTTTTCTCCGCGAAAATATTGAAAAGCTTTCTTCTACTGAACGCTTTGATGCTTTTCCCGATATTTCTCTAGCTGCATTTTGTGTGCGCGCCTTGACATTTTCTGCCACAGATCGGCAACAAAATATCCACAAATATCTGAACAGAACAGAATAAATTCATATATATATACATATATATATATATAAGCATATATATAGCCATACACGATGTCGCCTATAAATATGTATATGTACAAACATCGAACATGTGAGCCTTAAGCTTTTTTATTAAATTAAAATATTTGTCGCACGATTTTTAAAGCGAATTTTCGCGGTTTTTCAAAAAATAAAATTCAAAATACCAAAAGATAAAGACAAAGAATTTTAAAATATTTCGAGGAATAAACACATTGCTATGGATAGTTTAAAACGTTGACAAGTGAAACAGAAGAAATAAGTTAATAAAATCCACAACAATTTAAACAAAAAAATAATATCATGGCTTCTCTCACCATGAACATGGTGTTCCTCAAGGATCTGCGATCGCGTCTTAAAGGATATCTGCATGTAGGTATACTGCTGGTGTAATGATATATATAAATATATATATAATTATATATATTAGTACATATGTACATATAAATTGTGTGTACATACATAAATGTTTCAGTATATATATGGAGCAAAGAGATTACTTTTAATTTGATCTTTCTGACAGTTTTTAATTAAACTGTGTGGGATGGCTGTACGCTCGATCATCATCATCATTTCACTCTCTTCCTCTCTCTTTCTGAATTTACCCTTGCAATAAGGGTAAATAGATTTTATCAAGATGTTTGGGATTGTTCAGTTATAATGCTTGTTAGAGGAAGTTTTTAAATAAAAAATTATACTCCAAAGACTAATCAAAGACCTGGATTATATTAGATTCTTTTGCAATATAATATTTAAAACAATAAAGTTGGTGTCATTGAACTGTTTATATAAAAACCTACTCCGAACTAACTTCTTTCATTAGTTCTAGAATGATCGGTTTAAAAATTAGACTGAAAATAGTTTTAGTTTTGAGTTTAGTTGTCAACCAATTTGTTTAAAATGCGACAAGAATCGATATTCTTTTAGTATTTTTTTTTTTGTGTTATTCCCAATTTTCGTATAGTCAATGTTTACATTTAATTTTTGACAGCTGATCAACACATAAGGGTATTAAATACTTCTATATAGTGTCAAAGTGTTAACTTTTGATATCTTTTATTTTTCACTCTCTGCCCACACAGCGACAGATACAGATACAGACAAAAGAAAGGCAACAAATTTTTCAGCAATTTATTGACGTTTCGCCGCCTTTTTTTTTTTTTTTTTTTTGCCTTTTTGCCTACTCTTTTGTCTTGCTCTCGCTCAGTTTCGGTTTCCAGTGCCAATTCTCGTTGCATTTTGCAACTTTCTCAGTCGCCGTCTTCTTTTCCAGCTGGTTGTCATTATATTTATATATAGTATTATTATATTGGGCGGTTGCCTCCTTTTCTTTTTCTTTGCCTTTGTTGTTTTGCTTGTATCTTTTGCTTGATATGTTGATTATTCAAGTTGCAATTGCAAATTTTTTACAACTCTTTATTATGTGTGCGAGTACGTGTGTGTGTGTTTGTGTATGCTTACAATTTTGTATGTGTGTATGTCTGTGTGTGTGTGTGTGTTGGTGTTATGCAACTATGAAGACGTCTGAAAAAAGCCGCTTCAATTTCACACCAAAAGACATTTCCCAGGCGAATTTTTGTCATGATGATTATTAGCTGACTATGTCAAAAATGTGTTTAAAGAAGCTCAACAAATGCCACACTGACGACTACCTGTAAAAAACCAATAAAAAAGAGGCTATAAATCCATTTCAACAAAGAAATGTAAACCAAATTGTATAACAATGCGTCTCACAATATCCAAATCTATAGAAAAACTTGAACTATAGTCCAAAAAGATAATTACCTGATGTTCATGTCCTTTGCAGTCGATGTCGGCTAAAATACACAAAACAATGGTATTGCAAGGTTTATTCCTTTCAGTTGTAATTCTCAACTTGTTTAAAATAAAATAATTTCTTGAATTTTTCTTTAAAATGAAAATTTAGTTTCTGTTAAATTAGAATTTAAAAATTCTAACCTTGCTTGTAGCAATTTAATTTAATTGTAAATATAATTTCGAAATCTATCGTCCTATCATCGACATCCGTTTCTATATAATTTCTATTTACAAATATTGCAAAATAAAAGCACTAGAAATGCTTTTGTTGCCTCTTTAGATACTCGAGACTTTTCCTCAATAAAATTGCTTATCTAACTCATTAAAAGGGGATTTACCAACCAAATACGTAGTTCGACTGACTGCCTGCCAGCCGGCCGGCCTGTTTGACTGCCAACCCACTAAGAAATGCCTTCCAGCCGCAACCCACGCAGGTTGCGCTTACGTCCAGGCGCCTTGTCCGTAATCAGGCTTACGACAAAAACGAACCTGTTGCGTCGCTCGCTCTGTTATGGGTTGCGTTCTGAGTGAATTTCACACTTCGCTCGTTGATGACGAATCATCGAAATCGTTCTCTCACCTACACCTACACCTCCAAAGAACCGCCTTGTTTGCACGACTCTCTCCCTTCATTCAGTAACTGCTCAGCTGTGGACAGGCGTTAACCGTATCTCAAAAAGAAAAAAAAAAAAAAATAATAATAATAAAACACACATAGCGAGACACAGGGAAAAACTGAAGTTCGATTTATTGTAGTAAACGTATTGGACGGGTCGTCATCGTCGCCGTGTGACTAACCAGAAATCATGTTAAATTAGAATAAAGTGAAGTGAAGTGAAATGAAGTTGAAATTTATATAACCATAAAACCGAAAAAATATCTTTAAGCAACAACAAGTTAGAATTTTACTATGTATTAATGTGTTGATATATACATACATATATGTACATATATATATACATACATTAGATTAGTTTTCCATAGTTTCGTTTGCCCTTTTTCATTTTTTGCAGCTTATCAAATACTTATGCGGCGTTATTGATAAGACAGAAACATTGCGCAGCTTTTATTTGCTCTAACCCTGGGACAGGGCTGTATCGTAAGAATATATATATATACATACATATGTATATACTATATCGAAAGGGCTTTGTTTTGTGCCGGAACTAAAACTATTACAAGGTCAAGATATGCCCACTCAAGTGGATAGCACCCTCCCCTATATGGCTAAACAACTTTCCTATACTCTAGAAAAAAGAGAAATTCTTTTGCATATTCATGGCAAAGTTTATCAACTTTTGGCTTAAACTTTCAATTAATGCAAATTTCTTATATTTTATTTTTTTTTTTTCGTTTATCAATTTCAAATAGTTTACATTTACAGTACGAAATTCGTTTGAATTAATTGTTGATTTTTTTATTTCGCTACTTGGCACGAACGAAGTAAATATTATTATTACTACATGGAAATTTAACCCCCCCCCCCCCCCCCATACAATGAGTATTAATTTTGAATAATTTTGTCCCAAAGAGTGTCAGCTTTCGGTATTATGTATAAACGATGAGAAATTGAAATAATAATAATAATATACAGTGATCCAACAAAAAGAAAACAATTGAAACATAGATTAGACACACATACACACACCCATCAATGTACATACACACACACACACCTGTAAACACACCTGCCTACATAGAAATTTACGGAATTTGCAACTATAACTGATTAGGCCTATTATCAGAGTTTCGAAAAGGTCTATCTCTGTAAAAAAGGAAAAAATGAATCGCCTGGGAATTAAATGCAAACAATTTGTAATTTATTTACAATTCATTAATTATTTCGTGACTTGAAATCAGCAAATGTTTCAATAAATGCCTCTCTTATTAACAATAGAGTCAATGAGTCATTTCGTTTACAATAACGGTTAATTATTACATTAAATTTGTATATTGATACATATATGAAATTAAATAATGAGGAAGAAATTTACCAAACTTCAGGTATTTGGCTCATCGACGTGTTCGCCTTTATGTTACTTTTACTTTATTTAATTGTAATTCCCAATTAGTTTTAGTGTTAAAACAGTTAAATGGGATTACAATTTTAGCCTCGGCAGCCGATTGAGAAAATGAAAAAGTTTTAGAAAATAAGATCATCTCGTGCCGGCTAAAAACTGTCGTTATTTGTATTAGATAATTTGTTTTTCTTTTTGAACAATTTCGTACTAACTTTAATTTGTTAAATTTTGTTCCTTTTATAAAATTCTTGGTTTTTATAAACTAAATATAGTCTTTGGCTTTAAATTTTCACAATTGTTTAAAGTAATTGTTAAGAACTCTTTCGTTAGATTTATCGCACTTTTTCTTTTTCTTAGACACTTCCCTTTCAGCTCAATTTACTGTGCTTTCTCCCATTTCCAATTGTTATTGACATTCTTGGCTCATAGATGATTTTCTAAAGAAAGTGTTACACACACAGACACACACTCGCACACACAAACAATTGGTTCAATTGAAATTGATTACTTAGAATTTTAATTTGCATGTTGCTGCTGGTTGGAGATGACGATGACAGTAAAGATGATGATGATGATCAAGTTTACACCTTTTTCTCTTGTCTCTTTCAACTTTCCTTTCTTATACACAGAAGAGACGAAATGATATGAGAGAAACAAAGGCAAGGCAAAAACTGGGAATAGACATTTAATGAGAAAGATTGAAGACAACTTGTTATTCTTCGTCTTGTTATTGTTGCAGTTGTTGTAGATGTTTAAAAGATATTTCTTCAACTTGTTAAGACATTTTCCAACTAAAACAATGAAGTGAAGTAATACAGGATTTATTTTACCTAAAACTTGCTTCGATTTACGACTGAATCCAAAAAAAAGTAGTCGGAAACAAGTTTCTGTTGAAATTTACAACGTTTGTTGGGTGAAAAAGTGTTTCAAAAGTAATGTCTAGATTCTTAAAAAGAATACGCAGTATGCTAAATCCCCAAAGTAAAAGGGAAGAAACTGAATCACCAAATATGGCGGAAACGAAATCGTTGAGTTTGTCACATAAGAAAGAAAAGTCTTCTACTCTGCCGCGTAGATACAGTGCAGCTTCGCCCAGATCAACGAGAAGACTGTGGCAGCGTATCTTTAAAAGCGATCAAGATCGAGAAGATGATTTTCTTACGGATGGTCTTTTTTATACAGATACGGTAATAACGGTTTATACCATCAATTTGGTGGAAATTGTATACCATTTAGTTTAAGCTGTTTCGAGTTTAGAAAATAATATTTTTACTTATATTTATTTTTCATTGAAATTATTTTTCTTCAGGGCGAATACATCAAGCATCCCGTTCTGTATGAACTCAGTCATAAATATGGTTTCACCGAAAATTTACCCGAGAGCAGCATGTCATCACGGCTCGAGGAGATTAAGGAGGCGATTCGTCGCGAAATCCGGAAAGAGCTAAAAATTAAGGAAGGTGCCGAAAAGTTACGTGAAGTGGCCAAAGATCGCCGTTCCCTAAGCGATGTGGCGGTGCTTGTTAAGAAATCCAAATCCAAATTGGCTGAATTAAAGTCGGAACTACAGGAATTGGAAAGTCAAATATTACTAACATCGGCAAATACAGCAGTCAATAGCAATGGTCAAGGTAAGTCCAAGAAAAATATGAAAGAAATGATGAGAAAGCCAACTGCATACATAGTCGGAAAGGGATGGGGAAACAAAAAACAGGTTGTCATTGTGTACCTCTTGCTGTAAGGGTATATAACCTGTCAATTAGGATGAAAAGTTTAGATTTATAAATTAAAGTAAAGATAAAAAAATCAATTGATTAGTATTGATAAATGTTAAGCAGAGTTCACCTTTGAAATGGCAAGCTATGTTCCTTTACTTTAGTTGTAATTCTCAACTAGTTCTGACGTTGAAAGAGTGGTATAGCACTGCAGTCTGCTAATAAGAGAACTGTTTATAATGATTGTGTATAAATTCTGTGGTCAATACTAACCTTAATTTTAATTCTACTATTTTATATCTTACTATAAATCTACCATATCTCTTCCATATAAAATATTTCTACTATGTCTTACCAATTGTAATGGCAAATTCTATGAAATTGGAATGAGTTATAACAAGGGTCGTCACAGCTGACATTACCCTTCTCTTCTTCAGTCAATTTATTCGCCTAAGTCACGCACTTGTCTTCTCTTCAGTTTTCTCTATCTCTCTCTCTCTCTCTCCCTCTATTTGTGTGTGCCTTCGTTTAGGTGTTGTTCGAGGCGTGAAATATGCGATTAGAGGAAGTAACAACAATAGTTTAGTGATAGTTTTTGTTGTAGTTGTTATTTATATTATTATTATTGACACAACTGTCATGAAATGTTTTCAATTTTCATTATGTTACTTTACTCTTCTCTCTCTTTTCCTTTTTTTTTTTTTTGCCGCTTTTGTTAATGTTTATTTGTGTTTGGCATTTTCATTCTCTTATTTCACTCGATTCTATCTGCTTCCGCGTTGTTTTTTTTTTTCGTTTTGGCCAACAAAAGAAGCATCGAAATTGAAAGCTGAAACATTTGTAGTACCAACTCAGTGTACGTTAAAAAAAAACCGGGTGCCTTGCCTAAAAAACATCTATGTATATACCAAAACTTTATATCGTTAAATACGACAGATCTAATAGATATTAGATTCAGATGTCTATAGGGAACTTTTTACTGGCTTAAAAACTGAAAACACAGTTTACTATGTACATATATAAAATCAGCATATATTTATTCGATTTATGGTTGCAAGTTGCAACACCCTTTATGTGTTGCCGTGAATGGGTGGGAGAAAGGGAGGAAGTCAACAGTTGATTGACATGCTTGTTGGCAGTTGGCAGCCACACAAAATGCAAACATTTCCATGGTCCGCTTATAGATACTATTATTATCATATCAACATCATCGTCGTGTGCCACACGATACGAACCATAATGTAAACAAAGCATACAAAATGTGAAAGAGGGGAAAGCAATTTAAAATGAACATGGATAATATTTGGATGGAAATCTGAATTGTAAATGATATTGAGAGAGATAAAGTTTGAAGAACCAGAAACTTTTTCAATTAGTTATTTTTATCTATAAAATATGCAGCCACACTTTTTTCTTGTTCATCAAAGAATTATAAAATTTTACTAATTACCTCTGCCTTTTTTTTTTTCTTGCAGAAGCCATTACCTTTGGCTCTGGCCCTGATACATACGGCGCTGGTTTTCCACATGCTGGTGGCTTGGGCGGTTCCTTAACTGCCAGCTCATCATTGGATGGTGCAGCTGGCCCTGGTGCTAATGCCTCATCATCTGCCACGGCCAATGATAAAATACTGGCCTCACTTGAAAAACAATTGCAAATTGAAATGAAGGTTAAAACTGGTGCCGAGAATATGATACATTCTCTGGGCATCGGATGCGATAAGAAACTACTAGCGGAAGCCCATCAAATGTTGGCCGATTCGAAGGCCAAAATAGAGTTTCTTCGCTTGCGCATCATAAAAGTTAAACAGAATCGTGAGCAAGCGGATCGCCTAAAAGCCTCCAGGCAATTGCATATGGATGATCAGCAGCCCCAAAGTCTGGAGACTAGCCTGGAGGAACGCATCGAGGAGCTGCGCCACAGATTGCGCATCGAGGCCGCCGTTGTCGATGGAGCCAAGAATGTCATAAGAACATTGCAGACGGCGAATCGGGCACCAGACAAAAAGGCATTACAAGAGGTGAGTACCACCTACCTATTCTACTTACCTACTTAAGGGGACAACAGAAAATTATATTTTATTTATATTTTTTAAATATTTTGTGTATACAATATTCCTTTATTGCATTTATGTGTATACACTCGCTGAAAAGTGAGTGCCTGACTCTGTTCAGGTGTTGCCATCTGCTGGCCCACTTGGCGTATGATTCACAATTTCTTTTTTATTTCACGGTTTACTCGCTTTACGTATACGTGATTTTTTCATTTTGAGGCACGCGCAAACTGCTAATTATGCGGCTGTTTGGCATATTTTTTCATCTTTCTTTCAAATGAGTGGTTTTTTTTTTGTTTTTGTTTCTTTTAGTTAATTTTTAAGTCTCTCTAAACTGCCGTCTCATTAATTAAACGGACATGTACCAAATCGGCGGACTTTTACGATTTACTTGCTTGAGCAAATGAAGAAAACTAAAAATATTTCATTTTTTCTTTCTGTTGAATTTATTTCACAAGATATTTTCTATTTTCGGCTTAGGGTCTGCCCTACTAATTAGGCGTAGACAAAATGAATGGAATTTTGTCAAATTTTATTATCTATTTTGTAAATTTTGTTGATTTTAAAAGATTCCCCAGAATTTATTGGCTTCGTAAAGCTTACAAATTTTTATCAGTGTAATTTCCAAGGAAAATGAAGAAGAATGAATCTTCGTTTGAAGAAAAATTGTTAATAGATATATAAAGAACAAAAATTAATTTAGTCATTTTTTAAGGCCTTGCTATGATTTTTCAACCGATTTAAATCGGCCATGTACCAAGGAATACCTTTTTAACTATTTATTATATATTCATTTAAAAGCTTTTTTGTCTTAAGTTCTCCAGTATTATCTTATAATTTCTATAAATGAATAAATATATAGACTTGTAGTACTTCCTATTTATTCGATAAAAACAAAAAGGAAAATTTCAGTAAACTAACTTCATTATTTTTATATTTCTTGGCTATTTCTTTCCATATATTTATATCATTTTTTAACTGATTGCATATTTATACCCTTGTGAAAGAGTATTTCATTTTAAATTTCGCCATAGTTTTTTTTTTTGGCATTTCCTGTCGCGTGGCGGCTCGAAATTTCATCTCATTTATGTGATTTATGTGCATTGGCAGCTGAGGATGACTTCCGCCACAATAAAGTAGCATTTAAATGGATGCTTCGAGATCGGATCTCTGTGGCCCAGATATAATTTATTTATTTATTTATTTACTACTGTGTGGCTGGAGTTGCAGCAGATGTTTTAAGCCATATTTTTGATGGCCGTCCAAATAAATGAGGGAAGAACCGCTTTTCCTTTGCCCTGCCAAATGTGCTTCCATTCCAACATTTTTAGAACAAAAAAAAGATGTGTTGCCAGCTAGAAGAAAATGAAGAAAAGAGCAAAGCGGAGCGCACACCCAACAACAACATATGGCTGGGAAATTTCTGTGTGTGGCTAGCTTTTCTTCTGCGAAAACGCACACAAATTTTCCCAGCAACAGTTTGTACACTTGCTGCGGCGGCGAGTTCATTCAGTTGCCGTTGGCGCGTCGTTTCGTTGCTATTGTTGAGATCAGCTCATCTGATTATATATATGTTTTTTTTTTTTTCTATATGTTTCGCCGCTTTGCCTTTTGCCGTTTTCCGTGTTCGTGTTAGGCAAACGCTATGAATATGTAAGAGATAATAATGTAAATGAAAATGTGGAAAAACTAACTGAAAAGTTAGTGCTTGTGACTGTAATTTCTGATTTGTTCCAGTGCAAAGTGAACATTACGCATACGCAGTGTTTGCTCTATTAACAGGAAACAAAAATTGCGTAATTTCGTCATAATTATATTTGAGTGTGTGCCAGTGTGTCCGCGTGTATGTGTGTGTGTGTGTGTGTGCATTCTGTAAAAATTTGGCTTTTGGGGTCATCTTGCAATTTAAGCATAACAATCAAAAAGCAGAACATAAATGAAAAACAAGAAAAACTGTTTTTAAAAATAAACTCACATTAAAATTAGATGAAATCCAACAACAACGACAACAAAAACCATCAGAAAATTAACGAAAAACTGAAAGTGTTTATGGCCTCTCTGTGTGCGTGTGTGGAAGAAGAAGAAGCTTTAATAATACAGGGTGTGGGTGGTGCATAGTTCCACCATTAAAAATGAACCAAAAGCAAACAGTCAAATTTCGTCTATGATGAATAAAAATCGAGTTGGAAAATTATAGAAAAATATTTTAATGTGAAAAGATGGATTTAGGAACAGTTTAAAATAAAAAGTTTTTCATGTAGGAATCTAAAAAACGTACAATTTAAACTAAATTATAAACATTTTAATACATATATTAAAAAAAGAACAAGAACTAGAAATTCCAGGTGATCCATAGCAAAAGTTTCTGCTTACAAGTTCAAAAAGCGAATGGTTTTCATTGAATGATATATTCAGTACTGGATTTAAGGCCACAGTTTAATAAATAATAGTTAATTAAACGAAAGCAATCTACTTATTAATTGAATATATAATTTATATATTGATAAGAGAGTATTTCGATAATGAATCGACAATTTGCAAGGTTTTTCTTGAGTTTCTTTATCTTTATATATTATTATATCCTTATCACAATATCTTTTTCATTATTAAATAACTAAATAGGATATTAACTTTTCTTACCTAAAAAGTTGTATGAAATATTTGGAAACAATTTGTGGATTCCTTCTTGTGAAAGCTTTTTCAGACATGTTTCATTTTAGGCAAGTTTGACTGTATTATCAAATATAATGTATATATGCATAAATGATAAATGTTTTTCAATTTAGTTGTTTGAGCATTTCGCATGGCCACAGTAGAAGCTATAGAAGAGTACCAGAGTTCAGTTTCTGTGCGTTTATTTTTTGTCTTTGATATTTTTAGACAAAGTTATTATAAGAATATAGAGAATGATTATGTGTAGCATCAGCCTCCTCCTACTAACACCTTGAGAAAACGATGTGAAAACGAAACGAAAGTGAATAAAAATTAAATTAAAACCAAAAACCAAGAGGGTGGAAACGACAACAACAGCGATGAGTGGTGGTAGCAGAGGTATTGGTCGGGTCACTCCAACAGCCTCGCCCATACCTTTGCCCCATGAACTCACGGCAGAATGGACAGTTCGTGCTCAGTTGACATTTGCCCGGAATGGTGAGCCAGTGCAAAAAGAATACAGTGAACAGGATGCATTGCATCCAGTGCGAGTAATCTACAAATTGTCAGCACCCTCCTCGTCTGAACAGGATGCCGATAAGGTGAGGTGTGAGGGAACAATGGACATTCAATTATTAATTAACTATTGATTTTCAGTCAGCAGCTGGCCACAGTTTTCGTTCGACTACCACCACATCGGCAGGGGACTCTGCCTTTGGCAGTCCACATGTTTCCCATGCAGCAGCAGCCGCAGCGAGGGAACCAGCTACAACAATGGCTGCCACAACTGCCCAAATGTGTGGCACTCAATGTCGCAGCACTTGCAACATAATGGTATCGGCCATAGCTGACTTTTTGCCCAATCAGGAAGTTGGTGAAAATGAACCCTTCATCTATCACAGCAAAGTCAAGGCTCAGCAATTGCGTGATGCCTTCTCTCAGACCAGTGATACGGAGGAGAGGCAACAGCAACAGCAGCAGCAACTACAGCGACGTCGCCTCACCGCCTATGACCAGAGAAGGGCCACCACTGATGCTCTATTGAGGAGTTTTAACACCAAAAGGCATGCAGAGGAGGCAAACACTTATAGGGTAAGGGCACCCAATCAAATGCAGCTATGTATATATATTTATCTGGCTATTTCCATTGATTGCAGCCAACCTATTCACCAACGCCGACCCCATCATCTACTTTTAAATCGGCTTCCATGCCTAGGATACCCCAACTGAATGAAAAGAAGCCTCGAACTGTCCATATAGATGTCTATTGTACGGGCTCTGAAGAGGATGATCATCACGATGAAGAGGAAGTCGATCAGGCAGATGCTGAAATATCGAGCACTTCATCTTCCGGGGCAGGCAATAGCAATTTTAAGCCTTACGATTTAGATTCAAATTCCACACCACAAACGGTATTGGATAATGACCAAATGCTGTTGAGACATCAAAGGATCTCTGGCCAAGCCTTACCCAGAAGATGGGGCAACAACCAGCAGCAGCAGCAGCAACAACAGCAACAGAAAGATCAGACGGAGAAAAAGGAGCGTCAGCAAGGTGAACATCCCTTGAATCTTGGTCATGCCATTACCAAATCAAGTACAGCCGAAGAAGTCAGTGAATCCAAGCAATTGCTTTTCCGCAAACATATTGGGGATCAGCGGGCAGCAAAATTGGCCAATTTGAGACAGAAATATATGCGTCAACCCAGTGCAGAGGATACTGTGAGCAGTAGCTCGGCCTATCCGAATTCATCTCGTTCCAGCATTCCTGCCAGAGATGCCACATGTAGTAGCATCTCCTCAGCTGCCGCCTTGGCTGGAACGGATTGTGTGGATTCGTCGTGGAAGGAAACCGACGAATTGGATACACCCAATTTTAATCTTACCAAATCGGATAGTTTCGATTATGATAATTCCCTAGATCGTTTGCGTATAAGGCAAATGGAAAGATTATGGTCCAGATCGAATATGGAGCCATCTGCTGCCTTGCAAACCATTAGGGAGAATCAATTCCAACGTAGCGATACTATTCCATCCGAATCGGATGGTTTTTCGGATACCAATAATCTATATAATACGTATCCGAAAAGGCAACAGCCACAACGTCCTGGCTTTTTGCAGTTCTTTGGCCCAACCCAACAGCAGCAGCAGCAACAACAACAACAACAACATCAGCTATCCCGTCCACAGGACTTACCCCAGACTGCGCCAGTGCAACCCATTGTGGATCCATTTCGTCTGCTCCATCCCAGCTATCGCTGGAAAAGCGAAGCCCGGGATAATCTGTCCGTGCAAGTTGCCCCCGATCAAACAAATTCTCCCTCTTCGGAGCGCAGTTCACCACAATTGTTGTCGGCTGCCACCACCGTTGTGCGTTGTGGCAGTGAGGCGCCACCGAGCACCACCTCAGCTAGCACTTTGGGCATGCCACCACCACCCTCACCCCTACCCATTCGGCGCTTTGATATCACTCGTGGCGATAGTCTCAGTCTGGTCAGTGAGGCCACTACATCAACGGTAACTGCCATATCGGGTTATACCCATGAGCATTTGGAGAAGGCACGACGCTTTGGTAATGTGGTGGCCATGCGCAAACCCGGACATCATGTGGGACCAACCAAGAATCCAAACTGCCATTGTGAGAGCTGCCAGCGTTGGCTGGCCGAACGGTTTCAATTGAGGGGACGAGCCTTCTCTTTGGGCGAAAGACCGCTCTTGAGGAGACCACAGATTTGAGCTTAGGATTAAGTTAACCATCAAAACTATTCATGGCCTGGCAGAGGATCGTAAAATATAAACTGCAAAATCGAGTCTTAATAATTGCGTGATTTGTTTCCTCTTGTAATTCTCAACTGGTTTTAGCTTGCTAATGAGAAAACAGCTGAAAAGGAAATATTGTAGACAACCTGCTTACTTTTTGTCCTGCTATATAAATCCTACTTGGTGGCTATGAAACTATATTCTACAATTTCTGCTTTCCATTCTATTTTTAGTAAGTTGTTTAAATCCATTTGCCTCTGTCAGGTTATAAAGTGCTTTCATTCGGCTAGCCGAATATTAATATATTTCTTTTGTTAATGCATTTAACATATGGCCATAAGTTGACTACCCGATTAACTAAAACCCGAACTCCTGTCCCAGAGAAATAGGATTATAAGATCACCAAACAAAACCAATAAATGTTCCTCAATGTTGTACAATAAAATCAAACAAAAAATTGAATAAACTAAAGAGTAGATTGTATATCAAAGAGTTTTCTTGGGTGGTTATCTTTGAGATCTATATAATTTTTATTCCAACACTCATTCTTTATCTTTGCTTTCTTCTCTAATCCAGGCCCATGGACGCCTATCGGAATCATCACGTAAACTTGATCTCTTGCGCTATTCACTCGATTTGCGACGCCAGGAACTGCCCGCAGATTCGCCGGCAGCCCAATTGCTCAAGAAGGAGTTGCAAATCGTTCAACAATCCACATCCCCCGCTCCAGTGACTTACACTTCGCTACAATCGGGCCAGGCAGGACTTTTAGGGAATAAGGCCTACCAATCGGTATCTTCATTGGGACGCTGTGCCAGTGTTACTGGCAAATTGGAAGTGCGCTTGATGGGCTGTCAGGATCTATTGGAAGATGTACCAGGACGTTCGCGTCGTGATAAGGACGCTAGCTCGAGTCCTGGAGATTTGCGCAGCTTTGTCAAGGGAGTAACCTCACGCAGCAGTTCAAAGAGCTACTCGGTTAAGGATGAGACATCGATTGAGATAATGGCAGTGATTAAGCTGGACAATATCAGTGTGGGTCAAACGTCATGGAAGCCATGCTCACAGCAGGCCTGGGATCAGCGCTTTTCCATTGAACTAGATCGTTCACGTGAACTCGAAATCGGTGTCTATTGGCGCGATTGGCGTTCATTGTGTGCCGTTAAGGTACTGCGCCTCGAGGAGTTCATTGATGATGTGCGTCATGGCATGGCCCTGCAATTGGAGCCGCAGGGTCTCCTCTTCGCTGAGATTAAATTCCTTAATCCCATGATATCACAGAAACCAAAGTTAAGACGTCAACGAATGATCTTCAACAGGCAACAGGCCAAGAATATTTCACGAGCCAAACAAATGAACATCAATGTGGCCACATGGGGTCGTCTATTGAAGCGGAATGCTCCGAATCATGTGCATTTAGGTACCAATTCGATGTCAGGTGGAACAACTGTTCCCAGTAATGCCTCAGCGATTGCTGTTCAAGCTTCATCGCGGGACTCTGAATCACCCATTTCTCGTACACCTTCTTCGGATGCTCTGGCCATTGAACCCGAACCCTATACACCCGGTGAACAGGCACAGAATATGGAATACGATCCTGAAGCTGGACTTAATGAGCATGTGGAGACTCCTGGAGAATATCCAGATCCCTCATCTAGCGGTCTGAGTGGAATGCGTCCGCTTTCTATGCATATGCAGGGGATCAGTGTTTTGCCTCCAGAGTCACCGGCAGCAACTCCTTCATCCACAACTTCTCGTCCCAATTCTCTTAATCTGCAAATGTCGAACAAAACTGCGCCAACAATACCATCGCCTGTCATGCCCAGTGGACGTTCTGCTGCACCCACAACTGCTCCACCACCGCCACCCACCATGCTTAAGTCATCGAACACTTCGACTACGTCAGTGCTGGATCAAGATGTAAGTCGGCATTCGATCTTTTTCTTTATATATATATATCCTTTGTACATTTGATCCTGTATAGAACTCTTCATATATGACTTGATCGTTGTGCCTTGCTCACGCCTAGCTATCCTATCCACACACACATCCTTGTACAGTCATCCACATTCACTCTTCTTATATCTACCTAACTATCTTCTCTTCTTGGTGTTGGTTTTTTGTTTTGATAGTAAAAGAAGAAAAAAACTCCATACAGAAATATCATCATCAACGTCATTTAAATGGGATCATATATTGTGCTTAGGATAATGATTGCTTGATGAACTGAAACTGCTCTATAAACCGATCATCCTTTGTCTCTCTCATTAACCATATAATTCATCAAAGCTTTCCATTCATGTTCCATGAGACCTTTGCCCTTTTGAATGTTAAGGAATTTCCATAAGATCTGGTTAAGGGTTTTAATGATTTCGGCGCGTATTTCAGTTATGATTCACAACTGGTTAAAGCATTCAATCCTTGAATTAGATAATCAAATATGTATAAGGTTTTCGATATTACATGAAGTTTGTATTATAAACCATAGATCACAAGGAAATACCAATTATTATTCATTTTCATGCTTTTAATTCTTTTTTTTTTTGTTAAGTCAAGTCCTTAGCTTAAATCTCATGGAAATTCATTAGCTTTCGCTTAGAGTAGGTGAAGCCCACTGCTCTTTTCCTCTCTCTCTCTCTCTCTCTCTCTCTGTTTCCCTCATCACATCATCTTGAAGCAATTTTTAATCTTAACTGATCTCTTTTTCTCCAACTTGATCTTTATTTTGGTGTTCCTTTTACTATACTTCTCTTTTAATGGAACATTAAATCTCTTGTCTTTCTTTCAAATTCTCTCCTCTATTGCTTTGTGTGTCGCTCTCTCTCTCTCACCTTTCCTCTCTTTCTCTATCCTCTCTCTGTGTGTATATTTGTGTGTCATCTATTTCGTATCATGGATGATTCGATACGATTCGTTTCGTTTCTCTTCTAATTGGCGCCACAGTTGCAGGATGCATTAAACGAATTTGATTTTCTCACCGAACTGGACTCGCATCCAAATACCTTGAAGAGATTGGAGCACATTCAGTTGCCATTGCTCGATCAGGAGGTACTCGAAAGCCTTTTGCTACGCGAACAGCTGAGCGAAAAGCAAGCCCTACAGCAAAGGCAACTGGAGGAGCAACAGAGACTCCAGCAACTTCAAGAGGCCAAAAGGAAAGCCATTCTGGACCTATGCGAAAAACAGAAAAAGGAAAATCATCAACAGAAGAAGTCTCCCCATCACCAAAAACATCCCCGCCAAAAAGTCATGCAAGAACCGCCGCCACCACCGCCGCCTGAATTACTAACCAGCAGTCATAATGCGCCTATTCCATCAGCTCCCCCCTCTACCACTACTGCTTCATCTTCTGCGACTCTTGTCTTGCCCAACCACCACCAACCAAGCCAATTTCAGTTGCAGCCCAACGAGAAGCAGGCGCCGACATTACCATCATCATCATCATCATCATTATCATCGCCAAAATCACCACCAGTGACGTCTGCTGTGGATCAGCAGCTGCATCGTCCTTTATTGATTATGCCGCCAGTGGTTTTAGTTGGCGGCCGGGATGAGGATATTGCCATTGTTTCCATGCCCCCATCACCACTGGTCGAGTATCCCGAAGATGACGACGACATGGAGCGAAATGGTGATGATGATGCATTCTTGTATAGGTCAAAGGACATTCAGCAATCCAGCAGCAGCAGCGATCGTTTCTGTGTGGAGGTTAGGTGGTTTTTATTTCCCTCCCACAATTTGTTTGGCTTTCTGGTTTTTTGGTCCTTTTTGCCATTTTGACTAATCAAACGTTTATTGTTAACTCTTGTTTCAATCTTAACTGTGTTTGATGAACTTTGAACTTTTCTTCCACTACTCACCACTCACTCTGCATATGCACTTAAAGTTCCTTTGTTCGTTCGTTAGATTGTTTGTTCGTTCACTTTAAACTAACTATATATAATAATAAATAAATATTTAGAAACTGTAGAGCCTAACCCATTACTAAAACTATATATACGAAATTTAACAAAACAATTTAGTTACTAAAAAAAATGAAACACCTCCAAAAAAAAGTTCTGCATAATTTTCAAAGATTTCCAATATTTTTGTTTCACCAAAAGTCACAGTTTAAATTGATTTATAAATAGAAATCTAACAAAAACACACTCAACGAATCACAAATTTTAAATGTACTCTAAAATAAAATACTATTCGACTTTTGGGATACCCTTTAATGCAGTTTTGCAGATTAGAAATATGGCTAAGTAAATAAACTGTTAGACCAAGATCGAACTACTAAAGACTACCAAACTAAGCTCCCATTAGTTAGCATTTAATATAATGGAGATAATAATACCGGAAGAGAAAGATTTAGATTTCAAGTTAGATTTAACGGTCATATTTTAAATTCAATGTAAATGCCTTAAAAGCCTCTGTTACATTTGCCTCTTACAGACTATGTTAATGTAAGCCGCTTACAGACTCTGTTAATGTTAAGTTACAAACATATGCTGAGCTTAGCTTTGGTTATG
Organism: Drosophila emarginata; assembly: GCA_037075365.1. Lineage (NCBI taxonomy): Eukaryota > Metazoa > Arthropoda > Insecta > Diptera > Drosophilidae > Drosophila > Drosophila emarginata. The sequence continues at coordinate 9,282,961 of JBAMCD010000260.1, forward strand.
TTAGGTCTCTGTTAGCTTTGAGTGCATTTTTAAATAATTTTATTTTGGAATGACGATAAAGTCAGAAATATAGTATATATAGTCATAAATTATTTGAAGTTATACATTTAATATTACCTTAGTTTATCGATAAACGAATATACATATGTTTCGTTGCTTTCCATACAAAGTCACATAGAATCTTCATGGTTGATAAGTTAATTTAATAGATAATAGTTACTTAAGTTAATAGATACCCAAAGATATTATATATGAAAGAGTAGGCAAACGTAGTATATTTGTTGTGTACTGTCTTATATACCTGTTTCTTAATTTATTTGATAATGGGTAGCTCGAAAGAGATCACAGAGCAAGTGCAAATGTTAGCGAAAAGTGTGTCCATTTCACGTGCCAATTGTCCGTCTTGTTAGATTGTTTGGGGTGGGGTGGGGTGGGGGGTGTAAGAGAAGGAAGAATAAGTAAATGTTTAAATTGCTCTCAGCAAAGAATAATCACCCTTTTGTCTATCCCATTTTACACGTTGCACGTAACATGGTCAAGGTGGCGCGCATTTTCCATTTCCCCCATATAGAAAAGAAAATTCCTATATAGTATATGTACCTTATATGTCTGTCTTTCTAAATATATATATATATATATATATATATGCATATATATATATATGTGTGTGTGTGTGTGTCTGTTTGTGTATATTTGTTTTGCACTGTCACATTTTTGCCTAAACTTACCTTTGGTTTTTAATGGCAATTTTCTTTGACGTCGCAAAAATGAAATTCTGGCCAAGAGGCAGAGGACAGTTTGTTTTGACCACTTGTCGTCTACCCACCTATCTGCCTACGATATATATATTGTCTGTCGCTGCATTATCGATCTATATAATAGATGGCTAGATGATGTTTCTGCCAACTTTTTATCTACTCTCGCAAATTGTGAGGCAAATTTGTAGACAGCAGCGAAATCAGCAATTATCATCAAATGTATCCATACCGAAATCTGTGTGTGTCCAATCTCTTTCTCTCTATATAGATATATATATATATATATAAATCTTTGTGTATGTGTGTGTGTATATATATGTATGTTTGCAGGCCCATATCAGTCTAGTGCATATAACACTCGAACCCATTGAGGCGGTCAATAGCTGTCTAATCGAAGAGCAAAAGGAAGATGAGGAGGAGGAGGTGGAGGAGGAAAATCAAGTGGAATCAGCCACTGAGGCCATTGACAGCATTTTGATAGAAACCATTGAACAAGTAGAAACAATTTCCATCACAGATGAGCAGCAGGTGAAAACACACACAAAGAAACAAACAGACAAACAAACAAACAAAAGAAACCCTGAAAAATATACAGAACTTTTTTTTTTGTTCAAAATCTCTTACTAAACCAATTATACAAATATATAAATCCATTCAACTAAAAATGATAAACTAAAATTAAATGTATAATTTATCTATATCTTTAGGTAATACCACAGTTGGGCAAACTCTATGTGGGCAGTAACCAGCAACAACAACAGCAGCAGCATCAGCAGCAGCAGAACTATATACAATCCTCACCAATTATACAGGAGCCACCCACACCCACCATATACGGGAGCAACAGTTCATCCATACACTTTCCACCACAGCCGGCACAGCGGCAGCAGGATAAGCAACCGATTTATGCCAATCAATATGAGTTGAATGTGGCCAAGGCAGCGGGCACAACATCATCTGTTTCATCCAACAATAATAATAACAACAATAATAATAATCAACAACAACAACAACGTCGCCAGCAGGTGGCACGAGGATTACAATATCGTGAGGATATAACCACCACCACTGGAAGGCAATCGCAAACCCAATTGACAACTTCTGGTTTACTCAGCCTTGACAATTTCCGTCTATTAAGTGTCTTGGGTCGCGGACATTTTGGCAAGGTTATTCTGTCCCAGCTCCGCTCGAATAATCAATATTATGCCATTAAGGCACTGAAGAAGGGCGATATTATAGCTCGCGATGAGGTGGAATCGCTGCTAAGCGAGAAACGCATCTTTGAGGTGGCCAATGCCATGAGGCATCCTTTCTTAGTCAATTTGTATTCATGTTTCCAAACCGATGTAAGTCAACATAGACATAAAGAGAGGCACAGAAGTTTTCTATCTAATCTAATCCTTTGATTTTTTCCAATCCTTCATAGCAACACGTCTGCTTTGTGATGGAATATGCCGCCGGCGGTGATCTTATGATGCACATTCATACCGACGTTTTCTTGGAACCGCGTGCCGTATTCTATGCCGCTTGTGTGGTTTTGGGTCTACAGTATCTGCATGAGAATAAGATTATCTATCGTGACTTAAAACTGGACAATTTGCTATTGGATACCGATGGTTATGTGAAGATTGCCGATTTCGGTCTATGCAAAGAAGGCATGGGATTCGGTGATCGTACGGGCACTTTCTGCGGTACACCCGAATTCTTGGCACCGGAAGTCCTAACCGAAACATCATACACAAGAGCAGTGGATTGGTGGGGATTGGGTGTACTGATATTTGAAATGTTGGTGGGCGAGGTAAGTTGGAAATGTTTGCAGGTGAAAGTTTTTATTTAATTTAATTTATATATTGTTACAGTCACCTTTCCCGGGCGATGATGAGGAAGAAGTATTCGATTCGATTGTTAATGATGAAGTGCGCTATCCGCGTTTCCTTTCACTCGAGGCCATAGCTGTCATGCGTAGGGTAAGATTTAAAATTAAATCCAAAGTAATTGGAAAATGGAAATCTAATTATTGAATCTCATTTTCCTTTCAGTTGCTGCGTAAGAATCCTGAACGCCGTCTGGGCTCTTCGGAACGCGATGCGGAGGATGTTAAAAAACAGGCCTTCTTCCGTTCCATTGTGTGGGACGATTTATTGCTACGTAAAGTCAAGCCACCATTTGTACCCACCATTGTGAGTAATCTTTGAGAAAGTTCTTGAGGAAAATGTACTAAACATACTTTTAATTTCTACTTAGAACCACCTGGAGGATGTCTCGAACTTCGATGAGGAATTCACCTCAGAGAAGGCCCAATTGACGCCACCAAAGGAGCCGCGTCATCTAACCGATGATGAGCAAGGACTTTTCCAAGATTTCTCCTATACGGCCGAATGGTGTTAATCAATGTGGAAATGGGCTTAGCCCAGTAACAGATATAGAAAAGATCGATATGAAGAGAAACATACATATATAGATGAAGAGAGGATATGCTTTTAAATAATAATTTTTTATGTTTAATTATTGAATGCAAAATATAAGTATATAAGTATATATATATATATTATCTATTGTAAAGTAAACAAAACAAAAAAGAAGCCAATAAGCTTCCTAATCATATTTACGAAGATGTTCTAAATTCCAATTCGGCTTGTTCTCAATTCAGGCAAAAATCTCTGATTGAAAACTACTTTATAGTTATGAGAATGTAACGAAGACAAAGAACGACGAACGATTTCATTGGAATTTAGAGCATTTGCGTTTCTAATTGATATATCACCCGATATACATATATATATATATATATATATATATATATATATATATATATATATATATACCTAAAGCATTTGTCAATCATCCATCCATCCCAAACTAAACTAAACATCATTAACATTTTGTACAGCATTGAATAGTCTGACAAATCCCAAAACAAAAAAAAAATATATATATATAATTTTGGAATGCCTTATACACACACACAAACACAAAACCACACACTAAGCATGATATAGAATGATTTTTGTAAGCCACGATCTAGGTTTTATACACATATATATAAAGAACGATGGAGATGAGAATGAGAATATTATATATATACACCAGCAGCTATTTTACAAGCCCCCCATTAATATACATACTATATATAGATATATATACATTTTCATAACATTTAATGAACAAAAAAAGAGGAAAAGAAAAGTCATAAGGAAGAGCGAATAATAAAAGCATTGAAGAAAAATTATCAGGTAAAGCAGCTCATCTTTTGCATAAGAGCGAGAAATATATATATACATACATACATACAAATATATATATATATATTTACAATTTTTAAAATGTATATTTGTTTTACTTGAGTTGAAATTATAATTATTATCTTTTAAACAAATCATATTTATACTTATATAACACATACACACAATGCTTACATTTGTTATTTATTCTTACAACCGAAACACAAAAGAGAGAACAATTTTTGATTGCTTTGAGCATTTTATTATTCAATTTTTTTTTAATTTTGAATTGTAAAATGAATTTTGCGGCAAGCTTTAAAATACTAATCAAACTGATTGATAGAAGGAAAACATCAATTTACACATTTTTATAAATATACATACATATAAATCGATATGCTTGCAATCAGATTGTTTGTAGTTCTTAAGAGATTTATTGCTATATGTTAATCTTAAACAACAATTTTATATACACTTAAGTTTATAGTATTTTGATTAAGTTTAATTTTATTATATTACACGATCCTATATATCTATATTATACACATAACGCCCCCCTCACCACTTATCCGTACGTCTACGCCCACGCCTCATTCATTACAAATCATGCGCTGATCTATTATAATTTTATTATGTTCCTTCAACTCGGAGATAATGCCAATCTCTGAATTGGGAACATAAGTGTTATTTATGCAAAACTATATGATATGATTTTTGAATAAATGTATATCTATCGCTATTATTAAACATTTAATATTATACTGCGTTTCAATTTCATTGGCAGCATATCACAATTTTTTACAGGGAAGAAGCCAAACAAACAATCAACCTTTTTAAATAATTTTTTCCGTTGGGTTGCTCTTCAAAGTATGCCACAAAATCTGAAAATCACAAAATAAAAATAAAAACCGGCAACCTTCTAAGCATTTCTGTTTGCCTGGTACTTCATATTTTTCGCAATACAAAATTTTTATTTTGAAACTCGGTTTAGGCTGCCCTTGTAGGTATGCAGCAAAAACTGGAAAATACAAAATCAAAAAAAGAAAAAACAGCAGCTTTCTGTGCATTTCTGTTCCCCTGGTACTTCATATTTTTTGCAAAACAAATTTTCATTTTCAAGCTCAAAATGGGTGGCCCTTGAAACTATGCTACTAAAAATTTGTTTTTCTTTTCAGTTAAAAAAATGACTAAAAACACAAAATCCTTGATAACTAGGTTTCCTGCAGGACAATAACGATGTCCTTTGTACTGAAGATAGTCCCTGTTGAAAAGGATCATTTGACATTAGTTTCGTCCTGATCCTCTGAAGGATTCTCGAGTTATAGCCAATTTTCTGTAGAGTAAAAAGTCCTTTTTTCTCGGCTATTTGAAGGATATTTAAGGACCTGTTAGTTCCATTCGACGTTAATCCTTGAGGACTTCATTCTGACCAAAGAACATCCCGATAGTCCTTTAAATGAAGGAGTTACAAGGATTTTTCTGATTTTTTTACATTTTCGACGACTAACCCCCTTACAGAAATTTCGCATAGGATTTTCACCTGCACAATGAGAAAGTAAAACATTCTGTGGCAAATTTTGTAAAGTATTTTAAGCTAACAATATTTATTTTATCAATCGTTATTTTAATTTTATTTCTACGCTTAAAAAACGAAAATATTTACTTATAAAATATTTTATTTTATAAAATAAAAGCATTTTTGCTTTTGAATGCCATCCAAAAGACAGAGTCTGGATATGACAGGTGCCGTTTAAAGGACTTCCGGAGGCTGTTCTTATAGACCAGGATTGACGTTTCCAAATGTATTCCTTGTCCGAGAAAGAAATTATGATCCATTTGTATATAATGACTATTTACATAATATATAGTGACCGATCGGGAACTAGTCCTGCCTGGAATGTCCAGCGATAGTATGGAATCGCGATGAATTTGTTACTTGAGCCTTCCGTTGTGAGCCTTCTTGCAGTGACCTTCCATGAATGTGGTCCTCTTGCTATGCTGAAGAGAGTGGACGCTCATTGAATCCTTGAGTGATTTGATAATACAAAATGTTACCCGTATTATCGACTATAGCCAAAAAGATAGTTCTGCAAAAAATAAAATCGGGAAAACAAATTTAGAAACAAGTTTTAAAATCGGGATAGAACATACTCCTCTATATTGGGCTATTTTTGATTAAAGTATTACCTGTTGCTTAGTTTTTCCTGAATTTTGCTTATCAGACTGAAGTCAATGTCTTTGGTATGAAGTACGGGTAAGTAGACCTTTTGCTCACTGTTCTCTTCTCCTGCACTCAAATAAAGAATCTTTAATTCCTCATCATAGCGGGGCATAAGAACGGAAGGTTTATCATCCTTCCACAGGTCTGTATAGATTTGGTATGCCAAAGCCGATGATACGGCATTGGGGCAAGCCATTTGAAAGTCGCTCAGTTGTAGCTGCAAGCAAAAAAACACGCTTTAATACTGGGTGTCAATGACAATGATTACTTTAAAATTATTACCATGATGTGTAACAACTTAAATTTAACAAAAATACTTTTCGCTTCTCTTTAAAACATGTGTTCGAAGCGTTGCCAGACCATCAGATAACTATCAGCATTGCCATTAGATTAAGCTTACACGTCGTAGACTTGACCATGGCTAGTGTTAAAAGCTGTGCTACTCAACACATTTGGCGGAAGTTTCAAATTCTTAAGCAATAAATAGTGTTAGAAAATATGGAACTCTATCTTTTAGCGGTTAATTCAAATTTAAGAAAATCAGTTATGGTAGCTTCTGGTATTACCAAATTTCACAATTATGAAGCGATTTTAATTGCATAATTTCGGTTAATTGATAATAGTACTCGATTTCTTCATTGTTAGGTGTGAAACCTTTTTAACATTTTATTTTTTCATAAAACCTAAAGAAATTGTCTTCAAAGATGGAAATTCGAGTGAAATGTCAAAATTGTAAGGATTCTGTTTATGTGAATGTTGTATTTTCGGATACAATTTGTATTTATTGATTTGTTTGACCGGCCATAAAAAGTGCAGCATCATCATCAGCATTCAAGTGCAATAATATGTAAGCCTTTTCCCGTATGCAGACATTGTCTCTGAGTCTAGACTGACAAAGAGACTGGCTGAGCCAGGCAGCCTGGGAGCCAGTCAGGCTGGTTGGCAGGCAACTTGGGTCCTTGACAGCTATATCTATCCACTTCTTTTAGAAATATGTATAATATTCCCCAGCTGCCATTTGCCAACTTTACAAACCCTACGCATAGACAATGTTAAAGAAGGAAGGCACGAACAAGGGAAATGAAAAAAGGATAAAAAAAAACAAGACAACAAATTATGCTAAGTAGATGCAGTTAGACAAGATGAGGATGACGATGATGAGCATCAGAAGCAGGAGCAACTAGATAGATGGCTGCTACGGATATGCAATGCAAGCAAATGCTTATGGCTATAGGTTAGATGGAAAACTTTTACTCTGGATCAAGTCCAATGTTCTTTAAAGATGCGTTTCAATTAGCCAACAAGCTTGCTGTATGTATTGTATACCTGTTTTTCGGTTGAACCTGTGAATCAGTTGCCAACTTGGCTAACAAAACTCAAACTGGCAGGCACAACCAGATGTTGCGGTCGATGGCCATTATTGAGCTTGTCAATGACAGCAACCAGAAGCTGAAGGGAGCAGCAGCAGCCCAAGGAGTAGAAAAGCAGATGAAATAGTAGGAAGTGAATGTGGTAGTTGTAGTTGTAGTAGTAGCAATAGCAGTTGAAGTAAAACCAGCCAAGGCAATTACAGTGGCAACAACAGAAACGTCGACGACAACGACAACGACGACAACAGTTATTACAATTACACACACACACACACAGACACACACACACTTACTTACTCCTTAATCTGCCCAGGATGGGAGTGAAATGTTGTATGTGTGTGTGTGTGTGTCTTTGTATGAATCGGTAGCGAAATAAGGTCCTTAGTATTTAAGAATTAAGTATAATTTAAATGGTTAATATATTTATATATATTTATTTCTATTTAGTCAACATTTTCTTTGTTTATAGCAATCAATTGCATTTGGATATAACTTGGATATAACTTTTACAATTCTTTTTTTGTGTTCAGTAAGCCAAAATCCAGCCCTGGTGTTAACAGTTTGTATGTGTGTGTGTGTGTATGTCCGTGCGGTTACTTAATGCTGTTTGCCCTGGCAGAGGCCAGTTTGTGCGTGTTGTTGTTCGGTCAGTGAAACTTCCTTTCTCCCTTTTAACTCTCACCATCTCATTCTGTCATTCTCGTGTCGTTGTTTGTGTTTTTCTTTCTCTTTGTGTGTGTGTGGGCAGTTAACCATAATATTATTTGCACTTGCTTGGCCAACGCTTATCCCCAAGTTGTCGACCACACGCAAAATGGCCAAGTCAGCTTTTACTCTCTGTCCTTTTCTTTATCTCTACATCTCTCTCTCGCACTTGTTCTCTCTAACTCTAGTCATAACAATTCCGAGCCAAATGGCCGCGTTTATGGCTTTTCTGCTTCGAAAAGCTGCTTAACCAGAGACTCATTCACATTCAACTCGATTCATGCGGATTCGAGTCGATTTCCCACATCCAACATTCAATTACTTCATTTTAGCTTTATGATTTTAATTAAAAGTACTTACACCTCATAAACTTGAACTGGAAATCAGGTAAGAGGACATAAAGGCCATAACTAATTGCGACTTATAGTAAATTCAAAGGATAACCAACTTGTACACTAAGATTAAATAGTCGCAATGGTTTTTCTTTTACTTGTACAAAATGCATTGCCTATCTTTGGGGCTATGTAATGAAACTTTTACAAATACTTTCTCAGGTGTGAACTTATCTTGGCCGATTCACCAGCTAAAAGTTCGGATTAATCCATAAATAATGGATTAATTATTTCTTTAGGAAGTTCTTTTTAAGCATTTTAAATATAATAATTTTTTTGTAGTTCGATTTATATCAGAGAAGCAACTATATTAAAAAAGCACAATATATATATCTTTTACTTAGTTTTAGAAAATATTCCTTTTCCACGCTAACACATTTTCTATAGTAATTTTTTTAACTTTATTTTTTACTTTTCTTATTTTCTTTTTTATTTCTCGACTTGCTGGTTGGTCCCAAAGTATTTACTTGCCCCAAATTGCAATGTATGCAAATATATTTCTTTTTTTTTTTTTTAGTGTTTTTCTTTTCTTGCCACTTAATATATTTGCTGGCACTAGCATTGGGAGTTGTCCAAATGAAACTGGATATTGCCTGGTTACAGACCGACCTATGACCACAACTGACCACTGTTTGAGGTATGCCGTCAGGAGACTTTTAATTGAACTCTTGCAACAGCACCGCGGGGATCAATTGAGATTTATTGCCAGAACGTGTCAGAGTTCTCAGTTGTTACCAATTCAGTTGTTGTGGTTACGTAACAGAGAGCAATTAACGTGTTTTATTTAATTTGATTCACTTCAAAAAGAGAGCGGTGTGCGGGGTAGGGGGTGTGTAGGGAAAGAAACTCGTTAGGTGACTTATTTGTTGGCAATTTGGCAGCTGTTTTCAAAAACTTTCTAATGCCATTTGCAATTCAATGGGCATAAATGGCCAAGTAATTAGGGCCAAGAAGAAAACTTGAGGCATTTCCTTGAAGAGATTTTAGGCCTACAATACAAATCCTTAAAAAATAGAGGCAATCAAAAACTGTTTTACATTTGTCCTTGTTTTGATATTCTGTTTTATTAAACATTTTGAGACTTTTTGAGCATTTTCCGTTTAATCGACTAATCGGTTATGAGGGAAATTTCATTATGGATTTGTGTTGAAGCATATTCAATTGGCATTTCCCCATTGCTTACAACTTTAATGACAATTTAAGCATCTTAATGACTTAATGGCTTTTGGCTTTGACTTGGTCTTGCTTCGTTCTCCTTGTCTGTTTGGTTCTTGGCCAATATCTACAGAATGATTTTCGCCGCATCATTGGCAATGCAATTAACTCACCCACTGGTCAAAGGGGGAGGGGGGAGAGGGAAGGTAATTAAGAGCAAAGTTTCACTTAGTTTAGTTTTGGCTTAACATTATTTTTCCTCTTTTTTTCGGGGGGTGTTAAATGATTTTCTATGACTGAGCGGGAAATTTCATTAAAACTTAAGATAATTGCATGACCAGGCAGGAAGGGAGGCAGACAAGCAAGGTTTTCTGGCCAAATGGAAAACGAATTAATATCGTATAAAATTGATCAATCTAAATATATATGATATAGTGTATATATGTACATAATACATATGCATTAATATTGAGGCTGGCTTTGTGGGTTATTATGATTTCAGAATATTTGATTGAATGGAAATTGCAATTGCAATTTTCTTGTAGGTGAATTTTAAGCCTGAATAAACAGAATTTTAGCTAAGATGGGGAAAATGCCATACAATTGAATTTTGAGTTTTCCACTTGAATTGAGTTGAGCAGCAGCAGCTACAACTACACCAATAGCCCCAAGCCAGACAGTATTGTTTGTCCAGTTTAGTGGGATGATGGTTGGTGGCCAACATTGGACTGACATTTATCACAGGGAGTCGGCTCATCAGATTGTTGGTATTTTTGTTGTTATTGCTTTTGGACCGGAGAGAGAATTCATTTGCGTAATTAGTGGCCAAGAGGGCGTTGTTGGTAACCAGCAAAAACAGCAGCACTGCAGCAGGAGCAGGAGCAGGGGCAGGGGCAGGGAAATCTGACCGCAATGTAAGTGCTTTAAAATTACCGCAACAATGTCTACATTTACGTCTCTTCCTGGATTTTCCCTCCATGTCAGCAGTTTTCTCTCTCTGTTCTCTGGTGCGACAAAGACATCTACATAGATAAGGACAATTGCATGTCCTTGTCCTTAGGCTTTGTTGATTTTGCAACAAATTTATGGCCTTTGATTGAGTAGATACTTAATTAGAGTTTGCAATTTTCCAATTATATTACTAGGGATACGAAAGTTTATACAGCTTTTTGTCATCTGAAAATGCTAAAAAGGATTTTAATTTATGATTTGGTATTTAAATAAATAAAAATTGTTTTGCTACATACCAAATAAAAAATGTTGCTTCCTTGTTAACCGCTCTCTGTTTATCCTTTTGTTAGTAGAAAGCAAAACTTATATAATTAAAACTGAAATGAATGAAAGAAGGATATTAATATTGGCGTTGTTATAATATTTTTTATTAAGACTTATTAGGAATTTGCTTATCGGATTGATTGCAAATAAATAAAAGTCCTTTTTATCGTCTTGGAAAAACAAATTTTCACAAAACAATGGGAAATATTTATTTATTTTATAGATATATAGAATATTGTATCTAAAGGGCTATTTTAGGTTAACTCGAAACATAATTTACTTTAAAATAAAGTTGAAATGTAGTTTCTAGAGTTAACCCTTTGGCAATTTTCTTGGCTGTGTTTAGTTAAAGGGGGATACAAGAAGAATTTAAAAATATTTCAATTAAATTAGTTGAGGGGAAACTTTTAGCTAAGATAATTGAATCATTTGGCTTTTGTGAAGATGCCGGAAAACTTGATTTGGTTGCCAAGCCAACGCAACGCAGCGCAACGCCACGCCACGTGATGCCGCGATGAAGCAACATTTTAACGCTAAAGCTACGTGCGAAAGTTACAAGGGCAAGCAATGGGTAAGGCGCCTAAAATGCGGCAATGCTAAAAGAAAAAGCGAAAGCAGCAACTAACCAAAACACATAAGCAAAATCAAAACAAAAACACACACAAACACACACACGCAAACACACACACACACACACATACACACACATACACAAACAGAAGCGAGTTTGGATAGCGAAACCGATTTACCGGCAAAATGCACGTGATGGTAGGCAATGAAAAAAACAGAGAGAGAATGAGAAAGAGCGAGAGAGAGAGAGACAATTAGTACGGCAGTTCGTCAATTCAACGACAACTGCAACTAAACGAAGGATACGACGAACGGGCTAACGAACGCATGGCGAATGGCGCAGAATCCAACGAGCAGTATAAAAGCGATGACACTGAATGCCAAGCAACGCATTTTCCTGTCGTCAGTTGTGAGATAAACACCAAAAAGCGAACCAAGGATACCAAACAAAAAAAAAAAAAACAGGAACCAAGCGAAACGTGAATATTGTATGCGTCTCCCTCTGTTTATGTGTTTGTGTGTGTGTGTGTGTGTGAAAACAAAAGTGAAACTTTAAAGTGAACCTAAAATATATTTGCACCAATACATACACACACTTACACATATGTATGTATGTATGTGTGTGTGTGTGTGTGTATGTATAGGACCTCCGTAAGTGCAGTTGTTTGACACCAAGTAAAAGGATTTCTATTTTTGCGCCTTCTCCAAGTGTTTGACAAGTGCAACAAAGTTATAGCTTAAAGTGAATGCAAATACTTATAGATTTAAGCCCCATTTTGATTGATTGTTAAACCACAACAATATATACATATATATACATATATATTTATATATATATATAGGAAGACATTTGTAGTTGGATCTATTTTTGGCCATGCTAAGGGCCAGGCAACGTATGCGCCATAAGCCATTATGGGCTTTAATATCCTTGACCGTATTGCTATTGGTTTTGCCGGATAAGAGTAATGCCAATACAGAAACTGTCGAAACAACAACCACATCGGAGCCAGGTGAGTTATTTTCTTTTTTTCTATAGCTTTGACCTTGCCTATACACACACACACACACACACACAAGCGGGCAAAGCAATCAACACACACAAATATAAAAGAAGTGGAAGCAAAAAAGGAAGTAGCGAAAAAGCGCCAAAGCAAATAAACTGGTAAAACAAATGAAATATTTTTACCTATTGCCTGAAATAAAGGGTATATACACTTTCTGATTGCATTTGCTATGCGAAAGCAAAGAAGAAAAGGAAAATTCTTTCACATAATGTCGGAATATATATAATATTATAGAGATCTAATATATCGGGGGAAACTTTTATCAGATGAGAGAATAATTTAAAAGCCAATTAACAGTAAAAATAAAGTTTATATTACAGAGAGTTTTAGAACTTTTTATAATATTTTTAACTTAAATTTATATTAATGGCGATATAAGCTTTTGACCATTAACTCTTGACCATATTTATTTGATAAAGCTTATTTCAACGTTCTTTCTAAAAATCAAAAAAGAATCATTTTATTGTTTACTTGGTTAAATATCTTTGACATAGCCAAATACTTTATTTTATTCTAAATTTAATTCTCAAAGCAGCGATCAATAGAAAGAAAATAAAGTCTCTATGATATTGAGCTGATCTTAAATATATTTTTTAGGGAATTTATTAGACACAAGTCAAATGTTGCGAATCTAACAATCGGAAGAAATTTATAAAAAACCTGATCAACAGATATTCAAGGATCTGTTCCCTTAAGAATAAAAGAATTATTATTATTTATCTGTTTCTGTTTCTTTCAGATTTATAGAATTTTTATTATTTATACAGGAACAGACTGACTTTGCCTTTATTGATATACCAAAAGGATGTGTTTTAGCCGTCGCCACAGAAATTACTGCAAGGATACGGTCTCTAATTAAGTTTTAAGTTTTTATGTGTAGTAAAGTGCCTGCAAGTGTATGTAAAATTCGGCTTACCAAACTCCGCTTCCGGCATCAAATGACGATGCTTAAGTCCAATCAAAACAAAAGAATAGAAACGAAAAGAAAACGAAACGAAAAGAAAAGAAAGAGAAAAAAAAAAGGTAGCCGGGTAATAAAAAGTGATAGAATGGGAATTAGGGGTTGTAGCCAGTTGTCAGCCTCCGGTGGTGAGGTGAGGGGAGGTGACGGTGGTAGCTGCGTATAAAGTAATTAATTTCCATATCGTGAAATGGACAAATTGCGACGCAGTTTCGGAGAATGGGCAAATTGCGTTTATTTTATTTTTGCGTACTTAATGTATGTATGAGCGGGGGAAGAAAGGGGGGGAAAAATGACGCAGTTTTCAAGGCAAGTCAATTTCATGAGGATGCTGCAGGTAGCCAATGCTAGTGCCAGTGCCACTGCCACTGCCACTGCCAGTTGCACTTACCACACCAACAGTGCAAATATTTGCTCAACACATATGAAGCGAAAGGAATTTAATTTACATGGACGAACTCTCTCCCTCTCTCTGTCTCTCTCTCTCTGTCCCTCTCTGATTGGGGAAAACGGAATGTAGAATTGCAGTCAACTTGACTGGGGCTGTCATAAAATTTGACTTATGCGAAAGAGAGTGTGCGGGAGGGAAGGGGCGGGGAGGAGATAGCGAAAGAGAACTGAACTGATGAAATATGCAATAACACAAATGGCAACTTAAAATAAAAAAGAAAAGGAAACTCCTAGTACATACCATAAATCTTAAAGCTTCATCCAAATGTTGATGATGATGATGAGGAGGATGAGGAGGAGGAGGAGGAGGATGAGTATAATAGAGATTATGTTGCATACCCCCGGGCTGAATGGTCTCACATGCGTTTCACAAGCTTAAAACAAAAGCCGAAGTCAGCAGCATTATGCATGCAAATGTTATAACTGACTAACAAACTGTCAAAATCGCAGTTACAGCAAGCACAAAAAGAAAAAATGAAAATGAAATGGAAATGGAAAGCGTATGACAAAAAAAACTATCTTACACATTATGCCATCTATATACACACACATATATAAACACACATACATACGTATATGTTTGTGTGGGAACTAAAAGATAAAGATGACTTGGTCTGGTCTATACCCTCCCGCCGCCTCTTTGACAGCCTTCCCTTTATACAAGTATTCGTGTTTTGCATAAATGCAGTTGAAACTGAAGGAAACTATGGGGAATATCAAGCTGAAATGGCAAAAAGAACTTGCTTTTAGCCGCTTTTCCTCCGACTCTACATGAATGATTTATAAAGCAGCGCCCAGCTGCTGCCTCCTTCTAGCTAACAGCGATTATCACTAGCCATAAGCGTCTCTAGTCAGATACAAGCAAGTAAAAAATAAGAAAAACTAACTAAATCTAACATATATCGAACTGAATGGCATTAAAATGGTTTATCAGATCAGAGAGAGAGAGAGAAGCCTTTGCCCTTCAGGTTTATTTGCATGTAGGAGATCTGCTTTTAAGTTGTTAGCCAAGTTATTTGTACACTCAATTCATTTGGTCAATCATTAAATAGCTGCCATGCAGAGGCCAATGTGACCCAATTCTGATAATTTAATGGGCAGCACTGCTTTTGCTTGTTTTAGTTTAAAGTCAAATATTTTGTTGAGGAACTTCTTTTTGAGTACCTTGAAATGATTCCGTAGAGAGAATTGTGACTACACTACCTAAAATATCCTTTTTTCCAATGGTATAAATATATTTTTTTCATTCTTTAAACTTTGGTCTCCGGTGAACAGTTTTTTTTGTTGGTGTTGCTTGTTGTTTTTTTTTTATTAACTTTTTATTTGCGTTTGACTAGCTTTACTTTGATATCATTTTTGCATTTCAAAGTGATGCCAGTGTGAAATACAAAATCTTTTGGATCAACTAAAGGTAAAACTTGGAAATGCTTTAATACGACCACCAACAAAGTTTTCATTTCCAGCATGGCAAATTTTTGACCTAAAATGAAAGCGAAAAAAAAGACAATCAAGATATCAATTAAAAGAAATATATTTTTCAATTTCATTAACAAACCTATGCAATTCCTTTGACCGGCACTAAAGGGCAGATAGGCATACGTGTGACGATCCTTTGAGTTTTCGTTCAAAAAACGTTCCGGTTGAAATTCATCTGGTTGTGGCCAATACTTGGGATTACGATGTATATCAAAGACATGCAAAGTGATTTGGGTATTGGAGGGAAGGATCAAACCATTCGATAACTCAGTCTCTCGAATGGTTTGGCGACCCATAATGGGCACCGAGGGGAACATGCGTAAAGTCTCCTTAACAAAACATTCCAAATACTTCATTTTGCCCAACTGTGTGACATCCAAGTTGCTAAAGTCATCTATTAAGAGATGTTGGTGATGAGTATTCAAAATGTTATATGTTGACCTTACCCTCAATAAGCTCTTCGATTTCCTTAAAGCAAAGCTCCTGCTTATCCGGATAGAGACCCATATTCATGAGACCAAATATGAGACCCATGGAAGTAGTATCATAGCCCTCAAACATCAAAGTGTCCACCTCTTCACAGATCCCTGCATGATCAATGAGCCCATCCTTTTCAGCACAGATCAATGTATCCAGCATGGCAAAACGTTTCTTCTTATTGATGAAACTGTAAAATCAATTAAATATTTATAATATTTAATGAAATTAAAACAAAATGATATATGTACATATCATCATCTGCCGTCTGAGTTTTAAATCTCTCCGATAATTCCTCTTCAAAGAGAATTCGTCGTTTGGCTATAATTTCACTGGAGAATTCATGAACCACTTTCAAGAATGGTTTATATTCACTAGCCAGAAATAGATTATACAAGTGATTATTCCAGTATAAAGGATTACTTAAACGTTTGATAAAGCATTGCTCAATCACTTTAAAACTTTCGCGATAACGATCCCCCTTTTCCGCCATATCATCCAATGTAATACCCATCGCGGTCTCTGCAAAAATGTAAGTAATAAATAAATATCTATAGTTCTATTTAAAGTTTATGACAACTCACCGCAAACGCTGTTCAGGGTAAATCTTGGTATAAGTTCACTCAGAGATATTACCGATTCCTTTTCTCCAATCAAAGGCTGAACAAACTTTATACTTTCCATTCTGAAAAGGAAAGAAATATGTTTAGATAAATCAATAAGTCGGTGGAATTCTTTCAACTTACTTGAATATCTCTTGAAATTGTCCCAATATATTAAAATGAAAAGTGGGCGTTAACATCTTGCGACGCATATGCCATTTTTTAGCTGAAAACGAGAGAGAAAATTTGTATAAATTAATTAAAAATCTATTGCACTCTCTCACCCGTTGAGGTCAATAGTCCAGTCTTGAGAGCTGGATGTAGAAATTCATAGACCAATCCCTTGGTTATTATATTCTGATCATTAAGAATTAATTCAGCATTTTCAGGATCAATAATATTATATATGGGAACACCCATTCCATACTGTAAATAACTTCTTCCCAATTTCTTTGCCAAATCGCGAGAATATTTAAAAACTCCAGCTAAAAAATTGATTAAATGAAAATTAGATTAAATATTTTATCAACTATTTTATTATCTTACCGTCACTTTTGCCATATAGATCAAAGCAATTGCCAAATATTGTTCTTCCTGGGGGTAAGGCGGCAATACTTTCCACCGATTTCCCTTCTACGGCACGGACTCGTCGTGCAAAGACCGAAAGTATATAGTAATCCTCATTGATTTTATACAGCCAACGTATGAGAACGCCAAGAGCTACAATTATCCAGAAACAAATTACCAACATGTTGTCTCTGGAAAGTTTAACTTTAAACTAAAATGTTTATATGTACTTACCTTATAGTAAACTGAACACTGAGACACCTTATCACTGATTTAATAACAACACAAAAACAACATTTAAAACATTGATTAGATTATTTAGCTTTGCCGGCGAAACACATGTACGCGTTTTTATAGATTAGAAATGTTTTATATATGTACATACAAATATTATATATATATATTTTCCCGATTAGATTGAAAACCGAATCTAAATGCATTAATTTCAACAATTCGTTGAAATAGAAAGAAAAATATTCTTTAGTTTTAATCTTTTCCAAATTTCAATAATATATAATTTTTTTCCTATCTCTTAAAAATGACAAACTCATTGTGAGAACTAATTTTTTTTTTTTAATTGACGAATCATTTTTATGATGTAGTTTGAGTGTTGACCCACACGGAGAGTCCATTCAAGTAGCCACCACTATTCTCAATCAGCAGAAGGGCTCAGCGGCTAATAAAAGGACCGTCGCGAACTAATCAAAATGCCAAAGCTTTGTCATATATTGTTAATTTTATAGATAGCAAAATGTTGGCTAGGTCAATAAAAAAATATTAAATTGTTTCAATACGTCAGGTTAATGAATTTTACCATTTATAAGTTTGACACGAAGTATGACTTTGAGTTTTGCTCATGGGTAAAGGTTGAATAACAGAAAAGTTGCTGAATTTTCACAATGGGGAACGGATATTACGAATTTTAGTTTCTTTTTTTAACAAACTTTTTAATCTTTACGTTCATAAGCACTCGGCTGCTTACCAGATGAGAGCTGGAGTTCCGCAAGGTAGCGTCCTAGGGCCGCTGCTATACTCTATATATACTGCCGATATGCCATGCCCCAGTGAGCACCATATGGAAGCTCCAAGTAAGGCTCTCCTGGCCACGTACGCAGACGATGTCGCTGTGCTGTATAGCTCTAAGTGCCGCTACCAGGCAGCGGATGGAATTCAAGGGTATTTAGATGCTTTTTCAGCTTGGTGCAAGAGGTGGAACTTGAAGGTTAACCCTCAAAAAAGTACAAATCCTTGCTTCACTCTGAAGACTACCTTTAGCGGCACACCAGCTATTCAATTGGAAGGCGTAACGTTGGAGCAACCGATGAAAGTGAAATACCTAGGGATTACACTTGATAAGCGACTAACCTTTGGACCTCACTTAACAGCTACGGCTGGAAAGTGCCGTCTAAGAATGCAACAGTTACGCTGGCTGATGAATAGGAAAAGCACCATGACATTGAGGGCAAAAAGAGCTGTCTATGTTCACTGCATAGCGCCGATCTGGCTCTATGGCGTACAAATTTGGGGTATCGCAGCAAAATCGACGTATAAGCGTATACAGGTCCTCCAGAACCGTGTCATGCGGCAAATAACGGATTGTCCCTGGTATGTGCGTGGTTCCACCCTTCATCGGGATCTAAACCTTCACACAGTGGAGGAACAGATTGGAAGGCACACAAGCAGGTACAGAGACAGACTTGCTAGGCACAGAAATATGCTAGCAAGAAGCTTACTCCCGGCCAGGCCTTTACAACGTCTGAAACGAATAGGGTTCGCCAAAACACTTGGGCAACCATGAATTCTCTTACATGAGTCCTAATGTAACATGAGCATTAGGTTTGGTCCCCAGAAATCCTTGCGTCTGTTAAGATACCCTATTGTATGGTATGGTTCCTACGCTAATAAAAAATATATACAAAAAAAAAAAAAAAAAAAAAAAAAAAAAAAAAAATTGACGAATCATTTTTATGATGTATTTTGAGTGTTGACCCACACGGAGAGTCCATTCAAGTAGCCACCACTATTCTCAATCAGCAGAAGGGCTCAGCGGCTAATAAAAGGACCGTCGCGAACTAATCAAAATGCCAAAGCTTTGTCATATATTGAGAATTTTATAGATAGCAAAATGTTGGCTAGGTCAATAAAAAAATATTAAATTGTTTAAATACGTCAGGTTAATCAATTTTACCATTTATAAGTTTGAAACGAAGTATGACTTGGGTAAAGGTTGAATAACAGAGAAGTTGCTGAATTTTCACAATGGGGAACGGATATTACGAACTTTAGTTTCTTTTTTTAACAAACTTTTAAATCTTTACGTTCATAAGCACTCGATTTATTAGCAAAATATAAGTGAGCAATTTATTTGCAGCACTAATTGATGGATTCCCGATTAAAAGATTTTAATTCAATTGCATCAGCCTTTTGTGGGTTAAACCAGTTGGAAATTTTAAGAACCTGGCCAAAAAAGAGCAAAGCTCGCAATAGCAGAGTAAATGTTGTTATTAATCAAAGTCTTTCCTTTGAATATTTTTCAATTATTAATATTTTGCCCATTTGAATAAGTAATAGTAATAAATCGATTTAACTGCTGGTTATCAACAATTTATCATTGAATTAAATAAACATATTTTTTATATGATAATCAGTTTAATTAGTGAATTTTATACGAAATAAATTAGGATTTGTGGACACTTTATTTAAGCATTTTAGCAATTAAAATGAAATACATTCAGCATTGACCTACATAAAGTAAAGTGTTAAATAACACTTATCTACTGATAATTCCAATTTAAATCTCACTTGAATCCATGCAACATTTTGTATTGGTTATTGCAACATTGTTCTAATCAAAGAAGAGTGCAACGTTGTTGAATGTAGGAGGAGGCAAGTCAGCTAATTGGGAGCAATTACAAGAGAACAAAATGCAATTTGGCTAGATTTACAACAGTTGACCTACTTTTTATGCACACACACACAGATAGACAGAGAGAGAGAGAGAGAGAGAGGGGGGGTCTGGTGGTACAGTAAAAGAAACAGGAGACTTTATTGTTGCCATTGGCGTTGACTTGACTTCAATTCACTTCACTTTGGACTCGGACTTGGACATAAAGCTTCAACTTCAACTTTTTTGTCGATAAATGTAGAAACGAGGAAAATTCAATTGAAAAAGAAGCTTGTGCATTTGTGTGGAAAATGTTTTCCTGCATATTGAAACTTGACGCTGTGCGTGTGTGTGTGTGTATCCTTTCGTCCCTGAATGGATATGGCAATGCATATTGGAAATTTTGCAATTTCGATGGCACTTGAAAGTTATTAAATTAGATGGCTGCATATATGAAATATTTATATCCAAAAGTTGATGATGAACTTTTTTCTCTCTCCTTTTTCTTCTTCTCGGTCCCTCGGCAGATGCTTCGCCTGGATGTCGTGCACCGGATGTAAGATTTACCATCAGTAAACCGGAAATGACCACCGAGCAGCCATATGCGAAATTCGAAACCACTCAGGTATATCTGCCAGAGGATTTCACCACAGCCGATGTGGAATTTGTCGATTCAATTGGTGTGGCCCGCCATCCCAGTGAGAATCATGCTGCCATTGTGAATCCCTACTCGATTGACTTGGGTGAGGGAGAGGGAGAGGGAATGCATTCAGCAAGCCTGGTGGCCGATGACGATTTGGCTGATGACGATACGGAAGATGATGGCGATGCTGCTGGTGATGGTACAACTAGAGGCGAGGACGGCTCTTACAAGCGTCTCAATAGCAATCGCAAACAGGGCAAGAAGCGACGTTCCGGTTCCGGTCGTCGTCGCCGCATTGAGAACGAGAATGGACAAACTGGACGTGGTCGTGGGAGTCGTTATAAGCGTCATGCCATATTGCATGATGCGGAGGCTTCACCGGATACAGACCGCTGGTCAGGGAGTAAATTGGCCGCCGATGGCGATGTCTACTATGTACATATAGCGGATATCCTAAAGAGTCGTGAACCAAATCGTGAACTACGTTCCAAGTTGCACAAACTGAAGATGAAGGCCCGATTGGGTAAGTGTCTGGCCCAGGAGGGTGCCACCATGGAAATGTGTCAGAAGCTAATGAAAACCAAGAAAGTGAAGCCCATTAAGGCAGCCGGAGATATAACTCCAGAGAAGGAGTCCAAGAAGAGTCAAGAGACTCATCATCATCATCATCGCCGGCGCGGTGACAGTCACGATGCAGAGCTCGACCAGCGTGACATCACTGCGCGTTGGCGGCGCAGCAGCAGCAGCAACATTACCAGCCATGCCAAAGGAGATCCTGGCGAGCTGCTGCTGCAGGACGAAGAGTTGGAGACGGATCACCAGTATGATAATCAGTCGAGCAGTGCAGCAGTGGCCCTGCAACGTGTAAAGCGCAAGTCGGGCAAGACCACGGGTGCACTGAGCCGTCCGAAAGGCGGTGGCGATTCCAGTTCAAAGACCACCAGCCGAAAGGATAAGGGTAAGTTTGGCACTTACACTTAGCCGGCCAGACACTGGCAATGCCACAGTGCCCAATGCTTATAATGAATTGCCGCCGCTGTCGCTGTCTCGTTGTCTGTCTGTCCGTCTGTGTTGTGCAGAATGGAGGGCAAGTGGAGGAGAATGAATGCCTTCGGTTCATCGAAGCGGCGGGGGCTCTGGCAAAGGCAGCAATCAAAATTGAAAATTAAACTAAATACAAATATTTCTAGCATATCCAAATGATATCCGTTTCAACTATAGAATAAACAATAATCGTCCTTTTAACTCTTTCAGCGAAATAAACAAGTTACTCATAAAAAGAACTAAGATGATCTTATAAATGATTAAATAAATTATCAGAAAATAAACTAAAATCGATAGGGTTATTATAAGATGATATTAACATTCATTTAAATATTTTGATAGGAATATAAAATGAGTTCTTCATCGCAAGTTTAAGTCACAAAACAGGACTAGTTCCGAATAGTTCCCCATAATTAACTAACTTAGTCAGAACCTAAATCAAAACTTAAATATTTTAAAGAAAATCTTATTTTCGAATGATTTAAAATAAAACCTGGAACTATAGTTAACGCAGCTCTAACTAAGCCAACTGAATTTAGGAAATTCCTAATCAAGTTAGGAAATCTATACACTATATATTAATATATATATATATATACATATATCTCATATATAATGCTGAGGCTTTTAATAACCTATTGGTTGTCCTTTGCCAGAATCCCACATAGATAAAGGACTTTGAGAGTCTGTTAAGGACACACATACCGAAACATGGAACATAAACATCGTTAAAGCTAATCGCAGTCGCTCATTATTGCCATAGCCCACAAGCTCAGCTCAGTACCACCACTCACCATCTCTGCATAACACACCTGCACCGCAGCAGATCCATATCCACATCATTCCCGCTCTATCTCCTTCTCGCTTATTACTTTACTCCTTCTTCTCTCCAATGTTTCTGTTTCTGTCTCTATCTCCCATCGATGTAGATGTAGTTGAAGCCTTTTGGCATTTCATTTTCCTGTCGTCGTCGTCGTCCTGGACTCATGCTTTATTTGACTAGCACAAAAATTGATGATGCTGTTCCTCATCTTCTTTGTGGCGGTTTGGTTAGAGCTGTCCTCTAACTCCGGTGGCTGACCGCCTTTGTCACGAAGGCCTTTTCAGTTTTTCTTTTTTTTTTTGCTTCTCTCCTCTCGTTTTCCGTTTATCCTTTTTCCCTTCATTTTTTTTTTTATTTTTTCTTTTGTGTGTGTGTGTGAGTGCAGCCTTTTGTTTACTTTGTGGATGCTTTTCTTTTTCTATTAGCCAGCAGTAGGAGATGGAGCCGGAGCAGGAGCAGGAGCTTCCTTTTCGTCCTGGCATAATATTATCTTTCATGTTATCTTTGCCTTTTCACTTCTCGCTTAGAAATGAAGTTGTATCCCCGTTAAGTGGTCGTCCTTGTTGGCGCTTTTAATGCATATCTAACAACCTTAAGTTGGATCCCATTGAAGTTGGGTTTTCCTTTTCGCTCTTTTCTTTTTATATCCATTACGCCTTGGATATAAGGGGCTGAGCGACGATTCGAGGGAATTTCTTTGTTTGTGTTATATTTTTGTTTGCCTTTTTAGCATAGGGTATCATACAGTTGTTGTCATCTCTCTGTTTGTTACATCTTGTAGTTCTTTTCTTTTCATTTTGTTTGAGCCTTCGACATCTTTTGCGGTCGGAGTAGACCTTAATGTGTTTGCCCAAGTGGCGTGCTTTTCACACTCCTTTTATCACCCATTCAATTTTCTATCATTTCGTTGCATTTACATAACGCTTACCCGCTATTTCTATCTATCTGTCTGTCTATCTATCTGTCTATCTATCTATCTCCCCTCTTTCTTGGCATTGTACATTGGCCCATTTCATGACAACCCACAACCTTCTCTTTCTGTTCCGTTTCTCTTCCCAATGATTATTTTAGGCATCTATGATGAGGAGACTGGCTATTCACCTGTGCACCCCGATGACCCTGAATTTGATGAGGACGAGGAAGAGGATGAGGAAGTGGATATATTGCAACAGTTTACCGAAGTCTCTGAGATACGTTTTCCGGGTGAAATTGGACCCATGGGGGATCGACGCTTGTGTAAAATACGCTGTGTCAAGGGCAAGTGGGTGGGTCCATTGTGCGCCACCAATGAAGAGGGTAAGTGAGGAAAAATAGGAGGAGTGCCCCCCAACAAAAAAAACCACAAGAACACCATCAACAAGCACCACCACCACAACCACAACCACAAATAAGATAAATTGCACCACAAAGGAATACATACATATATACATATATACAAAAACATACATATACTAATATACAATTAAGTCATTAACTAGTTGCCATATTAATACAGAATCGTAATAAACCACAAGAACAACAAATGTTGTTTCATTTCTCTCTCTCTCCCTCTTTATATCTCTCTCTTTCTCTCGCCCATCATTTGCCACCCACTATTTCTCCTTCTCTGTCTCTGCATCTCTTTTGGCTTTCTCTTTCTGTTTATTTCCTTAGATGACAATGGAAATGTGAAATTTCAGCCATTGTATAAGAGTTGCCATGTGAATCGCATACCATCGCATCTGCTGCTCAGCTATCGGAACATCTCAGTGGTAAGCAACGACATGCAAGAACATGAACAAACCAAAGAATGAAAAGAAAAAGGTGGCAACATGCCACACACATTTAAAGCACAACACATACATACATACATTATTTGTATAGAGCAAGAGGATTATTCCCTACACTCGGAGAATTTCCCAAGAACAAATTCTTCAATTGAGTTTCAACTTGGTTATTTTTTCGAGTGTACATAGGTGGTTGGGGAAGGGGACATCTCGATAAGATCTCAAGATCAATAAGAGAATATGAATCAAGAAAATGAGAACTATTAGGTATCTCCTTATTTTCTCTTCTCTGTCACGATCCCTCTCTCTCTCTCTCTCTCTGTCTCTCTGTCTCTCTGTCTCTCTGTCTCTCTCTGTCACTCTATTTCTGTTTAGTCGCAACTCGTTAATCCTATTCTCATATCAGCCGCACTGCATGCTTGATTGATTGATGCAGAATTATTGGATGAATTCTGTATTGTTTTGTTCTTTTCTTTCCTGGTACTCAATCTCTCTCTCTTACAGACACCGATACCACCAAATCGCGGCTGGCGTAAAACTCGCTTATCCAAATCGACATTACTCTCAAATAGAGAAATTGTGAGTGGAAACTGAACAAAATCAAAAATGTAAAAACTCCAAACACCGAGAGGGCGTCTTGGTTCAAATTTTGCAATGCACTTTAGAAAAACACACTAATCGACACCCACCCACACACAAACACACACCAGACACACACACGCAGACACAACAAGCGACACACCAAGCGATTAGCGGGTCCAAATAGTGGGTCCTGGTTATGGCTTTCTCTTAGGCTTTAAACACAACTACAGACAAGGACACTTTTAAGGAAAAAAAAGATAAAATTTTTGCTGATTCATCTATCTGTCTCTCCATTTCTCTCTCTGTATATCTTCCTTCTTTCTCTGCACTTTTGTACTTTTCTGCACTGCTTCTTCCTCCACACATCAACAACAAAAAAAAAATCCGCGCAAATCCCTTACAGAACGTTGGTTGGGATCTTCCGCACGGTCATTCCCTTCAGGCACGCTGTCAGGAATTGGGCATCTATAAGCTATTGGGAGAATCTAGGGTTCTATGCTCAAATGGATTGTGGGCTCCCCGTATGCCCAGTTGTGTGCCCACCACGGTGCTGACCAACTATTCGGAAGATAGTGCTCCCTCGATAAGGATTAAAGTTTTGAATGGCTCACATTCGTTTGAACCTTCCGGAGTGATGGCAGTGCCACCGCATAGTACAGTATTATTGGATTGCATGTATCCCCGGGTGAGAGGAACACCCGAATGGAGCTGGACCAGCTGGTATATGCAGTATACCACAGGTAATGAAAGCTCCTCTTCTAGGGGGCCCCTTAGATAATTCCATTTGTGGTGGTTGCGTTTCGTTTTGTAGGTTGGTCACCTGCTTTAGAGGAGAAGGCCGTACGCTATCGTTTGAGCATCAAGAATATCGAGAATAATGATTCTGGCACCTTTACCTGCACTTCGCCACGTGGTTTGACCAACAGCATTGCTGTCGTGGTGGCCACTTCGATTTGCCCGCAGCTAACAGCAGCAATGCCGCCACTAACATTGCGCCTTGAGGGCATTAAGCTTGGCCAACGGGCCTATTATGATTGCCCCGAAGGCTTTCGGCTGGATGGCTCTCCGAATGCCACCTGCCTGGCCTCCGGCAATTGGTCATCGCCATCGCCAACATGCCATGCCATACAATGTCCGCGATTGCTGCTGGACGATCAGCATCTCAGTTTGATTGAATTGAATACATCGGCATGGGGGCGAGCGGTGTTCAAATGCCTATGGGGCTTCAAATTAACTGGACCGGCACAGCTGGACTGTGAGCCGACGGGCGTCTGGAGTGGCCCCGTGCCGCGTTGCAAGGGTGAGAACAATGTTGTCATCCCTCCCCATACAAAATATGATCTTGGGGTTCCAATTTTATCTTTTGCTGTTCTATAGTCATTCAGTGTGTGATGCCTGTGGCACCGCTAAATGGACGCATTGGTGGCACCAGTCTCAGTCAGCGACGTCTCATTGTTGGCGCTCTGGTTACCTTCAGCTGCAACGATGGCCACACTCTGGTCGGTGAGTCGAGCATCATATGCACGGAGAATGGATTTTGGTCGCATTCGCCACCATTTTGTAAGTAGACACAGCAATGTAAAAGCTGTACAAAAAACAAACAAAAAAAAAAAAAACAAATTTTATGCTGCAAAAAGTGGGCCCTAACTCTCAAACCTAAATCAATTAATGACTCTTGTGTTGTATTTCCGCCGATACCAACGAAAAATAACCACACACCAACAACAAAAAATATAAAAAAAAATAATACGCAAAAAAAAAAAAACCTGAATCTCGATCATCATCATCATCCACCGCCACCACTAACATCACCATGCATGCCCATGCCCAAATGACCATCTCCATCTTCATATTGCTCTCTCAGGCAAATCACAGTGCCAGTATCCTGGTGATCCGCCCAATGGTTTAATTGCACCACTGAAATTCAATTACGATGCCGGTGACTATTTGAGCGTCCAGTGTCGTCCCGGTTTCGTGCAGACAAATGAGGATTATCGGAAAACGGGTCCACCCGAGCGGCCAAAATGTCAGCCAGATGGTAAATGGTCTGGCCCATTGCCCAAATGTCGCAGCTATGAGGAAGTGTAGAAGATCAACAAGACACACACAAGCCCACACACACACACACACACACACACACACACACACACAGAACATTTTTTAGAAAACCGAGTGATATTTAGATTAAATAAACTGATCAACAAAAATAAAAAAGAAAAAAAAATCAACTTAGTGAGAGGTATCAAAATTACATGAAAATTTATATTTATTTTTATGGCATAGAAAACTTATTTCATTTCATTTGCGGCCCACTAAAAATTGTTAAAGAAAGATCTCCCAAACCCTAAAGAGAGATATATGTAATGGAATGTATTATATAATATATACATATATATATATATATATATTAAAGAAACAAATTGTTCAACGACTTTTTCCAAAAAATATTTCAATATTTTCGCTTATACACAGAATTGTTTTTTTCTTTTTTTCTTTTTGATATATATACAAGAAAAATATATAAGTATATACTACATATTTATCGGATCTCTATCTAAACTATTGTACTAACTAACTAACTTACTCTAACTATTAAAATTATACTCCAATTAAAGCTAATTACAGGTTATACAGTTGCATAAATGTAAAAACAAAAAGAAAACACAATTAACCAGCAAATATATATATATATACAATATATATAATAAATTTAGATTGAAACATGGTCAAGTGTTGGTAGAATTCAGATTCGAAATGTTGGTTTTAGTTAGTTAGGATGGCAAATTGAAATGAAATGAAAGTCATATCCTTTTTGATTATACGAATTATAAGAATGAAATGTGCGCAGAGAGAACAAAAAATGTGTAAAGATGAAATGAGAAAATTTTAAATAAAAATCAAATATATATACATACATATACATACATATATATACCGATACATACATACGTATTGTATATATATATACATATATATTAACTCGCATGTACATTGTGTTAAATCTAATTTGAAATGGCTTTTCTCTTCTGTGTGTTTTTGAACTTAAATTGGCGAAAAGTGCTGCGGAAAATGTATGCCAAGGAAATGCTGCATATTTCATTATGCCAACCTACCAAATGTGGCATGTGGCATAGCGGATATCTCACTCGCACTTCCACTCACTCTCTATTTCGCTCTCTATATAAAAGTCAACCAGTTGCTAATGCTGATGGCAGTGTGGCAACGTGGCCCAAAAGTCACTGAATGAATGGAAGTGAAATGCAAAAATTGTACAAAACGAGAGAGAGAAAGAGAGAGCATATGTATAAACGCACATAGGTATGTGGCCAGAGGTGTGGCTAAAACAAAGCAGAGGAGGAGCACTGGAGAATCATTGATTATATCTTCATCGTCTTCCAGTGGGCATGC
Organism: Drosophila emarginata; assembly: GCA_037075365.1. NCBI lineage: Eukaryota > Metazoa > Arthropoda > Insecta > Diptera > Drosophilidae > Drosophila > Drosophila emarginata. The sequence goes on from JBAMCD010000260.1 coordinate 9,311,375, forward strand.
TGAGTGGTTTGTCTACTTATATTTCTTAATCCCCCTTAGCTAAAATCTGAACTACGCCTCTGCTGACAATTCACTCGCACACACACACACACAGTAGGGCAAAAATTAATTTGTTTTGTTCTTTTACCTTTTATTTTTTTTGTTGGTTTTTTTTTTCTTTTTTGTTGCTGCCTCGAAACGATTGAAGCTTCATTTCCCGGCCGCCAGCTCATTTTCCACACATGGCCACAAAAGAAGCCATTGTCGTTTATTCATTTTCCACACACACATACACGCCCCCATTTAATGGCAATTTGTGTGTACATGTGTGCGTGTGTGTGGCAACAGAAAAAGGTGTCTAAATTGGAGATGCCGCCCCCTAAAAATACCCTCGCCCCTCCCCCCGCCCCCTCTAGCATGTCGCAACATTAACTGCCGTGTGCGTAATTAAAATTAACTGCTGCAGCTCCTTCTACAGTTGCCACAGTTTTCACTTGCCACTGTCGCAAATTGGTTTTGCTTGTTTGCTAGAATCTACCATCCCGCCCTTCAATTCTATTTACCCCTCTTTCTTCCCATAAGCCACTCAAACTCTTCTAAACAAGAAACAAAAAAAGCAACAATTTAATACATAAAATTCTCATTTCTGTTTGGGGCAAACTTTAAGACACACAAATTGAGGCAACCTAATTAGCTAGGATTAAAAAGAGGCTGCTGTATAAAAGGAGTGGGTGATATACACAACAAACACACACGCACACATGCAATTAGGAGTGTAGAATGTGCATTTCCATTTCCGATTGTTGTTTTGTGCAACTTTTTGCGCCACTTTTCATTAGCACCTCAAAAAGTTAGCATGGCAAAGGCATCTCCCGTATATCCCTCGAACCCTAACCACGTTCAGCTCAAACATATCACAACTGCAATATTTTCACAGACCCGGAATACGTCCCGTACCCGTACCCATACCCGTACCCGGTCCAAACCAATGAACTATGCATGTCACGTAGCTCAAAGCAGCGTCAACCCGCTCACACAGAGTCATAAAAAACCCGTAGAGAAGAGATGCTTGGCCCCGGCTTGCCCTCTGCCCTCTGCACTCTAGCCTCTTCTATTCCATGGTTGTTAAATGCATGCCAAAGCTTTGGGGCTAACTACACTTGAACCCCCTACCCCACCTCTCACCACCACTCACCAACCAGATCCGTGACACGGCGGTTGGTTGCCATAAAGTTATATCTATGCCATTTATTCCCACAATTTGCTAGCTTTAAACTAGTAAGCCAATTTCATATTTGACAAATTTAAGAGAACAAGTAGATATATTCTTATATACATAGAGGAAAAAACAGATTTCTGGAAATGGGAGCACATTTGATTTGACATTTACATTTTATGCCTCACAGGAAACAAAAAAAAAAAGGAAGAAACTCCTTCAATGTCATCAATCACGGATTTTCGCCTCCTGTCGAACAACAAAAAGATGAAACATAGATGCGAATAGAGTTAACCAAAGATGTGGATGGGTCGATTAAATGTCAAACGAGAATAAAACAAGCAAGATTAACTTTTTCTTGTTTTTCGGTCATCAAAAATGGTTAAATAATAACACTAAAAATGTACCAATGGCTCTAGGATTAAATTAGTGCAAAACTTACACAAAATCGATAGCTCATAATGGAATTCTAAATTCTTTCTTTAAGTAAGTTCGAATTTCTTCTCCGATGTGGTAGCTGGAGAAGGATTAAGAATGTTAAATTTCCTTTCTATTTATATTTAATTTCTACTTCATAATTTTTACTCAATGCCATTTGGATCCCAATAGCTAATAATATACTTTCCAATTTCAATTCATTAAATTGCTATAGCAAGTCTGTGTACTATGCTATATTTCATATCAAAATCTGTCTCAATTTGTATGTCTAAACATGTATAACAAATAATGTCCATATTCTGGGCCAAAAGGGAGGTGTCTGGGGTTAAGTAACATGACAGTTGGCCAATTATTAATGATGATGTCTATTCTGGGCTCGGTCGAATCGTAGCTCGATGTTGTTGTCTGTCTTTTCATATTTGATTAATGTCAAAGATTTCTTTTTTCTCCTACTGAACACGATACTCATCGATACATAATTCAATGCGAACAGCAGCAAAAGCAAAAGTTACCAAAAAGCAGATGCATTCAGGAGGAAAGCTGGGAAAAGTGACTATGGCAAATGGGAAATGGCAAATGGAAATGCTTTAAAGCATTTTTTGGGCAATTTATATTCATTTGAATGGGGGAAACAACTCAGGCCAAGTGGATGGAAATGGTCAATGGTAGTCCAATGTCGGATGGTCTATGGAAATGGCTTAATTACAGTTCCCCATCATGAGTTGCCGTTGCCGTTGCATTGAATCTGTTTTTTCCTTTTTACCATTTTCAGTTGCTGCAATTCATAATTTGTTAGGCTGATTGACTGAAATTGAAGAGTGCGGCTGACCACAGGGCGTATGCTTAATGAAGGACGCAACTCGAAAGCATTGAGGCAGCTGACCATGACCGGCGGTTGACGGCTGTCGGTTGGATATTGGCCTTAATTAAAATTTCACACCCTTTTTGTCAAATGACATTTGCAGCGCAGTTTGCAATTCACCTTCTAATTCAGTGTAAATATTAATTAGGCAAGTCCTTCAATGGATTGCCAAGGTAACACTGACATAATATCTCAAGGGAGCATTTTAGAATGCTCTCGGCTCAATTTAATTCACACACACACAAACACACACACATTTCATATATAACGCAGCAGTGGCAAGCATTTCCTTTTCTCTTATTTGCTGCCACAAAAAAGATTTATATATTTTTGTTTGAGAGAAAATTAACATTTAGATTAAACAGCGCCAAAGTGAAAAATAAAATTAACATTTTTTCCCATTTTTTGCCATAAATATTTATTTCATACAAAAGCTGCTTTTCTGCAACAATTTCACTCGGTTTGCATTCTAACTGGGATAAAATAAAATTAAAAAAAAAATAACAAACCAAAAAGAAAGAAAACCTTTAGCTCTGGCCAAGTATTTTGCATTTTTCTTGCCATGTAAAAAGAAAAATCCCTAAAAAAGAGATGAAACGATACTTTTATACCATTGTCTGGACAGCAGCAGCAGCTGCTGCTGTTGCCAGAGGAAAATTGATTTTATTATATGTTTTTTTCTATTATTGATAATAATAATAGTAGCTCAGATGAGGCAAAGGCGAAGCATTGGAAATCAATGCGATTCGTTGGCACAGCGCCAAAGAATCAAGAACCAAGAGCAATCAGCTGTAACCGACCCAGACCTCAAATAAACAAAAGTGAATAAAAAGAAATTTAACTTACTTGCCAATTCCCTTGAGGAGCTTCATGTACAACCCACTTCGTAAATTTCTGAAAAATTCAAAAGTTTAAGATTAACATAATAACTAAGTAATAATAAGAAAATGAAAATAATATTAGTTACAAATTAAAAGAAACATTGTATTCTAAACGAAACAATATCAAGAGAAAGACTTCATATTAGATTAACAAACTACCAAAAATATATACTAATCCACTTAGTAATTTACTTATATTTAGTTATGCAGACTCTTAGCCAAATCGTTTTTACTAAACTAAGGCTACAAAGCCAAAGCTATTGATATGCAAATGAACTTACAGGTATATAGAATATAAGCATCGACTCTTTTTATGTAAATATATATGTGTATGTGTGTATATGGAAAATTTTCATTTTAGAAATTGGCAAGTTAATCGAATAAGACAGAAGGTAAATTTAATTTGCACAAAATCATGGGGAATGTAAGGCGAATGTGGCAAATGTGGGCATTGGTATGGAGTGAATGCAGTTTCCTGTTCGATAAGCACAGCTGACTGAGTTTTATAAAATAGAAAAGGAAATAAAACAAGAACAAATTGATAACCCGCTGTGAGCACTTCATAAAAATGTTCACCAACAAAGGGGGAAAGAAAAAAGTTTTTTACACCTTAGACAGTCAGAAAAGCAATATAAATAATAAGCAGAAACAGCAGGCACAACAACAACAACAACAAAAACAACAGCAACTACAACATGAAGAACAACAACAAGAACAGCAATAAAATCCAAAGCTAAATTCAAGTTGAAGGCAAACAACATTGAAAAGTTAAAGTACCCGCAACGACTTTGAGATACCCTATATCAAAATATCAATACGAATATTACAACACTGTCAGGCTTTTACCAGTGTTTGACAATTCTATTAGACAATCTATTTTACAAAAAAAGTTTAGCTAACAGCTCAGAGAACAAACTATTCAGCATGTATTAAGCATTTCCTTTAATTTTAATGTTAAGTAGACACAATTTTCATCCTGTTCAACACTACAGAAATATCGATAACAAACCAACACTGAATATGCATGTCCTTGCAAGTTTCTGTTGCACCTAGTTCGCAGATATTGAATTGAATAGAAATATTTGACAAATTAATATTCATTTGTATACGAAGACAATACTCTATGTATCCACTATATACTCGACTTAATTGGGTTTGCTTAATATTGCTATTGTTTTCGGTATTTTCAATATACCCTTCATTATTTAAGTGACAGGGTATTGAAAGGACTCCCAAGTACAAATGACAATTGACACGCGTTGCCAACACTTGTCGGAGAGTGCGAGTTCTATTGCTGTCTCTATCTCTCTACCCTCTCCTCCCCACAGTCGCTCTCTCTCTTTTTCTCCCTTTGTTTCTCACTCTAACCTTACTTTTTGTTTGCACTTGGCGCAATTTATTTTATTGTTGTTGGGCAAACAACTTTCATAAGTTTCCAGCTGTTTCACAAACGGCACTCAATTTTGGTCGCCGCTAACTTTCTCATGCCTTTGGTTTGGGCTTGGGTTTGGTGTTGGCTTTGCCATTTTCCAAAAAGTTATAAACTGAAATTTACATTATTAGTTGACAGTACAGTACACCGAGTCCCAGTCCCAGCACCCATTTCACTCCCATAACCATAATCTGCCATTGCCATTGCCATTGCCATTTCCATTACCATTGCTGTGGCTGACATTTGAAATTTTTTGGAATGTATTCAAAAGCCAAAAAAGAAGATGCTCTCACCTATTCCACAAATAGTTAGTTGCATATATCTGTTTGTGTGTGTGTGTGTGTGTGTATAAAGGATTTGCATACCGCCAAAGCGAATCAATTCAAAGCCAAATAGTCAATCAATTTTTGTGAAAATAAAACCAAATCAAAGGCTAGCCAAAATAGCAAACAAACAAATATACAACTAACAACAAACATTTGCAAATTGCAGTTGTTGGTCTGGTCAGCAGCAGCTGCAACAAATTGGTTGGACTGACCCTGACTGATGATCATATACATTTTCTCTTTTGTTAATCTGTATTTAAAATTACATATCGACAAAGAAAAAAAAGAAATAAATTACTAAAAAAATATTCAAAATTCACATTTATTGCATATTTTTAGTCCAGGTGGATTCTAATCCAAATCACATTAATATTTCAAAATTGCTTTAGATTAAAGTTAGTTTAAAACTAAAGATTATTAAAAAGTGGTAAACAAATAAAAGTAATACAAATGCCGTTTAATAAAGCAAAATGAATGATTTCCAAACAATAAATAAAGTCTAGCCTCCGCTTCATATACGTATGTACATACATATATTTGAATATATATATACCCGTACTCATACACTTGAAAAAACAATTAAATCTGCTTTTGAATGGGTTATGCATGACCGAATGGGGATTGTCGAATATTGAAGTTTGGATTTTTGCCTGGGTCAGTGGCCGAAAAAGTAAAAACCAAAACAAAAAACTTGTTGAACTATAAATATTTGCTGTAAAATGGGTAGAAAAAATATGCAATATGAAAAATTAATAAACAGTCATCAAATGTAAAGCGAAAATACCAATAGAACTGAAAGTGGCATCAGCGAATCAGAATCGGAGAACAATGGCATTTTGGGATCAATAAATTGTTGGAAACTTGAACAAGAATCCATTTCAATGTTGTGAAAAACTCTCAAAGATTTTTCCTTAAATTCGCCAAGCAATTCGACTCAGTCATACGAAAAGATGCAATTACCCCCAACCCAAATCCAAACCCAACCCAACCCATCTCAAACTAAAGCAAACGCAACACAATTCGAACCTAAAGCAAATCCCTGAAGCTCACCCAACATGTCTGGCTGTGAGTCTGGTTCTGGTTCTGGCACTGCCAGTGGATTCGCTCGTAAATTGCCAGCTTGATATTAAATTACGTGTGACTTTCTACTTCCCGTTGCCATGTAATCCATTTCCGGTTCGTTGGTTGGATTTTACATTTACCCTTAATCTCCCTGCTAAGCGTCACAAATAAAAAATGGCCAACCCACCAACTCACCACTCGACACACACCGCACACCATTCGCCACTCTGCAAAATATTTGCAATTAAAATGCAAACCCGCTTCTACTGGTGCTGTTGTTTTTGTATTTAGCAGTTGGTATCAGCTTCCACGGTTCCGCTGACCATTCGTTTCCACTCCATCTTTTATTATACCCCGACCGCTTTGACCTAATTCGCAGTCAGAGCTTTCTCGCCGGACAACTAATGTGTGGCCACTGAGCAGCGCAGTTTGAGTTGGTATCCACTTCAGTTCTACTGCCATCCGATAATATCCAAATGATGTGAATTTTGTTGCCTTTTTAGTGGCCGCGACTAATGCTAATGCTAATGTTAACGCAAATGCAAATGCTCCAACTGGTGTGGTTTTCCAGCTAAAATGCACGTAATGGATTAGGGTGAAAAGGGAAAAGCCAGACAGCTATGTGGTTACCGGTTGCCCGCAGAACTAGATGTGTAAAGATATTGGATGGCATTGCTTTTGATTTTCCCCTAAAAAGCGGGCAATGAAAAATTAACTTAAAATTATTGAAACCCATAAAGTAGGCAACAAAATTGATACATGACAAGAATAAAAGGGCAAAAGAATTATTTGAATTTTAAACACAATCTCATATATAATCTAGTTAATACGAGACTTAAAAACAAACATTAAATTATCCTTTGTGTCTTTAGTGAGTTTCTTTTCTCCTAAACTTTAATGCATGTTCCCTAGTCTGGTTGCTTTTGGTCAAGGAATTGCTGTCAGGACTTTCCTGTCTCTAATCTAAAGCAAAATTGAATAATGCTGTTACCTGAACGCTCCTTTAGTCCTCCCCCCATCCTTTTCCACTAACCTAGCAAATCCCGTCTGCCACATTATCCCATCCACTACGCACACCTTTACTTCGAATGATAGAGAGTGTAAAGAGGGGTGAAGTTGGAGGCTCTTCTTCAGGCAAATGCTTTTAATTGAGTGGCCATCGTCCTCTACGTGTGATTTCATTCTGTTAAAGTGAGCGAAACTCTTCCATTAGCTCTATCACAGGACACGCTGGCAGCACAAAAAAGGACACTCAATTAAATCAGAAAATTGGCATAGTGTTTAAACTGTTTCTAGCAACAATTGGCCAACATTTTGCATGTTAAGCAGCACTGAAATGTATGTCAACATCAGGATTAACCAGAAAGAATGAGAAAGAGAGTGAGAGAGAGAGAGAGAGAGAGAGAGATAAAGTGAGTGAGGGAGGAAGGAGAAGAGGCACTGGAGAAGAGGTGAATGGCTGGTGATGCTCATGATGGCTGCTCCAAGTGTCGCTCATTTCAAGTGCCGTGGCTTTTAAGTGCTTTAAATTGCCCTTACTGACACAGGCATAAACGCAGTTGGTTGAGATCCTTCTTGTGGGTTTCCATCTGGTGCTGCTGTTGCTGATTTACACCATGTGAAATATGACAGTTTTTGTGCTTTTATCGCTTTTAATTGTGGCCCAGAAGCATTAACCAGCCAACCCCACCTAGCCATCTAGCACCAAGTCCTTTCCTGCTGTTGCTGTTACTGCTTTTGCTACTGCAAGAGCTTCCTGTGTCATCTTTATTCTCCTTTGCATATACATATAAAGCAGGTCGCATAAATTACATTAAGCATACGCCCCGTTTACCCAACCTTTTTAGCTTAATGGCCATTGTTAATTTATGAAAAGTTTCCATCAATCAAAAATTCAATTATTATTACTCCTGATACCTGGCAACCGAACCGCAAATCCACAAGGATAGTCACACACACACACACACACACACACACACACACACACACACACACACACAGACATTTAACCATAGGAATTATAATAATATTTAATATAATAGCATTGACCACGCACAGTAGGTTAACAAAAACAAAGAACAAAAAAAATAAAACGAATCTGCTGTATTTGTAATTAATTACATGGCCATTAAAGGCTTAAATAAATGCCAGACAATTCGATACACTGCAGTCATTTATACATTTCTGATTATAACATTTGCTGTATTTAAATATATATAAAATTTATGCAAAGATATCAAAATGTATTCCTGGGCCACAGAAGGCAAATCTCCGTAGATAGCAATGTATTGACTATACAGGATATATTATGATATTATGATGTGATAACAATACGGAATAATAAAGAGTAACCGATAAAAAAGGAAAACCGAAATATATAATTAATTCCAAAATGATGGTAAAATGATCTACCCACCTGTTCAAGTTGAAGAGATTACCACAAGGTAAGTCCTTAGATCAAGGTGCAGCTGCATTGAAATAGAATCTATTGATAACCCCAATCTAAAGCCTGCCTACGCCCATTGTTTGCTAAGTTGTATTATGGCCCAAAGCTTAGTAAGTCGCATTACAAAGGCAAAACTCTGTGGAACATTCGGAAAGGAGGCATTAATACACATGCACACACACACACACACACACACACACACATACAGATAGACACATACTGAGCAAATAATTCACACAATAAGCTGTCCAAGTTCCCCAAATGCCATTAGCCATAATTCATACGAAAAGAGAAAGAGATAAAGATAGAAATAAAGAAAAAGATATAGTGATAGATAGAAAGAGAACATATGTATGTCTGGTGCAGGTAAACACACACATACACACACACACACACACACACACAGACACAGTTGAGACTGAAAATATGGCAAAGTTTCTGCAGTTTGTTGCAAGCGAAACACGTTTATAGCATTTTACCAATGGCCTGAGAGCGCTTTTCACTTTTATTGTGCACCACTAACAATATATCTATCTGTCGGTCTGTCTGTCCGTCCGTCTGTCTGGGTCTGTTGCCTGCTGTCGGCAAACATGAGAGCATATGGACAACAGAAGGGAATGAGGGAGGGGTGGGCAAAAGAGGGAGGCAGTTGCAGCTGCATGCTTATACATTTATGCGCTTTGCTTTTTGTTCGCCCAGGGACGGATTAATAAGCGAATCGAAAACAATACTAACGAGAGAGAAAGATAGAGAGAAAGATAGAGAAAAAGATAGAGAGAAAGATATAGAGAAAGAGATTTCCTGCTTAATTTCCGTTACTCGTACTTTTAAGGTTTCTAAATTGAGAGAGAAGAGGAAAAATACTTTGAAAATTGAGATTGAGATTTTGTATAGAAAATTGCAGTCAGAAATTACATTTAGCAAATGTTATTGTAATTGAAAAAGTGACTTCAAATTTTCATCTCAGGATTATTCCAATAGCTTTAGTAATAAAATTCGATTCAAAGGACAATCAGGAAACCTGTACAAGTTGGAGTGCCTCTTACGGATAACTCAAGCCATCCCTGGTTTAAACTTTTTCTTTTGTTTTTATGACAGCTTCCGGCTGAAGTGGCAGGCTACATGTGTTCATGTCCTTTTACTGCTCCTTCATCTTTTCTTGCATCCACCTTTCCTTTTTTTTCATACTTCAAAGACTTTGCCCTGAATGAATGAAACCTGTGGTCGATGGTCTTGTGTCTTAAGGACTTATTGTTTTGTGGTCATTTTGTACATTATTTTGGGGGAAAATCTTTTAATTATCAATATACACCTAGACCTCGCTTTGCGTCGTTTCGGTTTGCGTTTTTTTCGAAGTTGCGTCGCTGATCAATTAACACTAATTTTCATTGTGCGTCGTTGGATTTCGATGTTGCGTTGCGGAAGAGTCGTTAATCTTTTTTGGAATACTTATTTTTTTCAAAAGGTGGCAGCACTTTTCGTTCTAATTGCGCTATACTATCAAAACTGGGGAATTCCCATTTTGTTGTTTCGTCTCATTTTGCCATTTGCTTGCCCACCTTTTATGTAGTGTATCGCATTTCAATTAGTGAGTTGTGCTTTTTAAAAGAGATCAATAAATTTTTTCGTGTAGTTTCTGATTATAAAAAAGGTAAATAGTTTTCTTTTTTAAAGAAAGCCGACGTACGTCAACAGATACTCAAGCCTCATCCGATTGTGATTAATTCTAATTTGTTTGTCATTATTAGTTAGTTGAATGTATTATTTTGTTTTAACTGAATTAGTTTCTTTTTGTTTTTTATATCTATAACATGAAATAAAATGATATATGATTTTGTTTTCTTTTTTTAAATTATTGCTTTGTTAAACTCAAATACTTAAAAAATGTAAGATATTCGCAACCTTAGAACCTATCCTCGATCTTTATATGGTTTGCTATAGAAAAACTTAATTCAGTTTGCGTCGTTTCGATTTGCGTCGTATTTTTTTGGAACGTATCCCCGACGCAAAGCGAGGTCTAGGTGTATACAAAATTGTAAATAAATATGTTTATACAAATATATATGTATGTATGTATTTGCATGCCATATGCAGGGAATTGAATCGAAAATTACGTATTCAAGTGGCCATTTGTATGACAAATTTGTTGATTTGTCTATTTGGAATTTTTGGCATTTTATTGCCCAGTGAACATTTAAATGCCTGGCGACCGCAAAACAACACCAACAAAAAACAAGGACATTTGCATGTTGCCACACAAAAAAAAAAAAAAGAAAAAGAGTAAGAGAAATAGGGAAAAGGATCCAACGGGGAGGGGTGGGTCACTACCAAAAATCCAAACACATTTTCCTCACATTTCCGTTTCGTGTGTGTTGCTGTGAGTGTGCGTGTGTGTGTGTGTGTGTGCAAAATTTGCGCATTGTTTGGCTTTTAGCAGTAACAGCTTAGGCCAGGATTTGGCTCTGTCCCCACAACCCCCTCCCCACCTAAGTTCTCTTGTGCCTTGTGTGTGTCTGTGTGTTGCTGGTTCTCTATTTATGTGTGTTGTGTGGAAATTTTGTTTTGTGATTTATGGCATTAAATGCACAAAAATTGGATTTTATTTGAATTTAATGGGTTTTTAGTGTATTTTAATGTGTTGGCCTTTGTGGCAATTTGCAGATTTACAGATTTCAATTCGATTCCAGTTGGATTTTTATTTTTGGTTTTTCTGTTTTTGTTTTTGTGATATTAAACCCAGACAAATTGATATGTGCAATTCATTAAATAGTTTAGTACCGAATTAATCAATAAAAGTTTCCAATAAATTAATTTAATTGACAGACATTATGGATATATAATATTTTTTTGGAATTTTTTTCTCTGTGTTTACCAAAGTTTTTACAAGTTTACCATATACAAAATTGTGTAAAATATACGTTAGTTAAGCTAAAAAAGGATCTAGGACATTGACAAGCTCAAGTTAATTTAACTTAAGCCGATTTAATAATCTTAAATTTGTGATTCTGAATTAATTAAATACAAAGAAACATATAAATTGCATTGTGATTCTTTGATTTAACTTACAATTTAATATTATGATGATTGAGTGCAGTGAAACCCTTTCTCCATTTACTACTACTTTGTCCCGCTCACTTTCTCCTCTCCTCTCTCTCTTTCCCGCCATCATACTTTATTTCACTCTTCATATGGCCTTCAATAAACATAAAGTTCATAAACATCTCCCGAGGCAATGCTCTTGTCTCGTTTCTCATCATTTGCACAGAGAAGAAAAGTAGGAGAAAAATCATAATGGAACAGGAAAAGTGATGTCATAAAAATGTTTATCTCTTTTGCGCTGCGAAATTGAGCAGCAACAGCAGCTAGAACCATATTGCTTGGTCATTCTCATATACAATATATGTATATACATAAAGATATATATATATATACATATGTACATACAAAATTGACAATGCTCCTTTTCCTTTTCTATGTGCAAGCAAGTGGAAAATGCCAAGAGAAAATGGAGGACGAGAGGGCAAGCCATATAAAGGCAAGGCAAGGCAAGCCAAGCCAAGCCAAAGGCAGTCCCAGCTCAAATTCTGTTGGCTTCAATGTTGGGTCTGCATTTATAAAGTAGTCGCAAAACTGCAACAGCCACAACAACAAAAATGATTGCCAACAGCAGCAGCAACAGCAGCCATGACATCAAGTTAAACATTTAAACCTGGCCCAAAAACATAATGGTAAAAACTGTTGCTAGCGCCACTGCAGCCACAACAAGTTTTCCAAAAAGGTACTCCAACACAAAAAAATAAAAATTTATATATACATATATATCAAGTAGATAAAAACTGCAAAAGTGCCAACTGAAAACTAAACTGTAAAACTATACTCCATACATGGACTATATACATACATACATGACTATGGCTTTACCTATATACAATGTGCATACGTGTGCATGTATGTGAAATACACATTTTTCATGTTTTCATATTTTTTATAAGCCTTGTCAAGCTTTTATGCACAATTTGCCAGCAACTTTTTGGGTATGGCAAAAGTTTTGTTAGAACAAAGCACCCCACTGAAGGTGAAATCTGCTTAAGGTAATAAAATGTTTATACTGTTACCAACTTTAGATTATGGCATTAATTCAAGTTTAGTCTCTAATATGTTCTCCATTTCTAAGTACTTTTAACCAAAGAGAGAATTTTAACTGTTATGATATTAAATCAGAGTTGGCCACTCAGAGAGCTATTACCATATCTTTAAGTCATATATTCATATATACATAAGTGCAGTGTATTATTCACTTTCAAGCAATTAAAAACCTTAAAAAGGAAAATATTGATTTATATAAAACACTATTGACCCGATGTCAAGGATCAGGACAACGGATACATTTCTTCTGGTCTCTTTTTGTATTATTGTATAAATGCTAAAAGGAATGATTTTATCTGAAACAGATGAACCAACTATTTCTCTTTCTTAATAATAAATACTTAATAAATTACCGAACTAAGTTGCATTTTATTTTGATGACTTTTGAATCTGGCAAATGATTTAATATTCAGTTTTTAACCATTAAAATTGCAATTGTTTGTCCAATTGGTTTTGAACCTCTGTCTATCTTGTTGTCTCTCCCTCTCTTTATCTTCTTTTCTATCTGTTCACCTTTCACTTTTCCCATTTAGAACGACAACAAATTTTCCCCACACAGTTGAAAATGGTTTTTAATGTGAAAAGTTTTCCCGACAACATTGTACTATATAGTGTAGAAAATTGTTGCCAGAAGGTCATCACCTGGTTGCACTCTGATTAAGTTGCCCCAAACCAACGAAAAAAAAGAAGGTAAGAGGAAGGAAGAGGAGAAAAAGTTTTGGCAAACAATGGCAATCAACTAAGAAGCAAGTGAAAGGCCAAATGCAATCAAATTGAAGAGAAAAGCAACAACAACAGTTGCAGCGAAATAGATGACAAGGACTAAGGCAAGCGGGCGATTGGTCGGAAGGAGTAAAATTGGCCGCTGTGTGGAAAGGCAAACAAAATATTGAATATGATTTGCAAAACACACATGGGCCTAGTCCTTGTTCACTCAATCAATAACATGAAAAGGAGCAGGAAGGATGTAGGAAGATGCTTACGTGACTACCAAAACCCAAGTATAAGCAGACAGACAGACAGTGAGTCCGACAGTTGAACAGGCATAAATAGAAAACGAAATGTTGGCAACATCTGCTTGAAAATCGAAAGGAAACGGATGGCAAGGGGAAAAGCTGAAAGTAGAAAGTGGAAAACAGAAAGCAGGCTATGCAAATATGCTTTTTGTCGCCTGTTTTTTTTTTTTTTTCTTATCCCCTTCTACTATTTCCTACGCATATTTACATAAAAATGCACTTGATTCCTACCCACATGTGTGCGCAAATATATCCCTATACAACTGCCAATGCGATTTACAATGAGCATGACAATCACAATCCCCCCCACTTTCTCACAGTCATCTTTTTCCGTTTTTACCTACTTTTCCCTACTGGTTAAGCACCTAATCGGCTTTTGGTGCGCGAGGGTAACCGTAAAAGTATTCAAAAGTGGCCCCTGAAGATCAGTAAGACACACAACAGTAAAAAAGATCAGCGAAAAGTTTTAAAACAAGTCCTTCCCATCTCTTCAGTGTTGTTTTAGGTAACAATAATCTTTTTAAAGTTGACTTACCTTACCATTTGCTTTTACATTTTTCTACAATCTTCCATTTCATTCATTCTCGCTGCATCATGCACTTCACTCACTTTTTGAATCACCAAAACAAAAAAAAACAAAAATACTTTTGTTTCATGCAGGCTGCGCCTACTGCGACGTCAACGACGACGCCATATCCGAAGCTCAACTTTTCTATTTTCTTTTCTGCGTCCATCCCAAAAAAAAAAACAAAAACAAAATTCACAATTCAGTTGCAGTAGATGCAACTTGATAACCATTGAACCGATTTTCACGTTGTTAGCACCAAATGAAAGTTAATTGAATTAGGTTTACGTCGATGTACACCAATTTAGTCGTAATCAAATTCAGCTACGAATATATACATATCAAAACAAGGCAGACAACAAACTTCAGTGAGCGAACGCGGTAACCGGCACATGAAAAATGAAGAAGACGCGAGAGCAGGCGGGTGCTGCCAGATCAATGATATCAGGAAAAAGAGAGAAAAGAGTTATTTGCATAAGCAAAAATATCTAGAGCAATAAGCCGTTATAATAAATTGTTCAACCAGAGGTACCCTTAATATTTTAAAACGAATTTAAACGGCAAACGGAATAGGGTTAGCAAATTTAATTCATAGTGAAGAGATGTTTTAAATATTTAAAGACTAAACTTCATTATGCAATCAGCTGCTTGGAAGAAGAGTAATGGATTCTCATTTTGTGACCATTTTTGTTACCTTTTGTTTCTGGAGCTTTCCGTTAAAGCTGCTTAAGTTATTAAGCTGCAAAGGTTCTTGCATTTTTCTAATTAGTTTCCTGACCTCGCTGCCTCTCTTGGCCAAAAGGAATGCCGTGAATCGTGTCAGGTCAGTGGTTTAATTTTATGCTAAGCTTCTTGATCCATTTTATGTGGCTTGTTGCTGTACCTTAATTACCGGACTCCTGTAATTTGACACTTTGACAGAACTTTAATTTGTCCACATTTAACCCCGAGCGATTCAGTCAGTCGGAGAGCATCAATAATAAATGACACTTTTTTTTTTGGCAAACCCAGTCGTAAACCTTTTTCTGTGCGGGGCCACTTATCTGTCACATGTCATCCCAGCAACACCAACAAACATCATTTGTCAGTACAGAGGCACCCACCTACGCATCCACCCTTTCTGACTTCCTGTTATATATCCCATTTGTTCACTCCTTCGCCTAGTTTATTTGCTTACAACAATTTGTTGTTGTTGTTGCCTCTCGTCACACTCAATTGTTAAAAATGACAACTAATTAATTTCTGTCTCCCCCATCTACAATAACAGCAACAAGAACAACAACAACAACAGGAACAAAAGCAAACAACTGACCCCAACCGATGTGGATGCAGTTTACGAGTTTCGTCAGAGTCCAAAATGGCAGAAGGAAGTAACCAAAACCCAACCAAACCGAACCCAACGCAACCGAAACAAACTAAAACAAAAACCACTTGATTTTTCCGATACCCTTTATAATTTAAATAATAGGAATATGCAACTCTTTAAAAATATAAAGCAGATTAAAGTTTGCTTAATATTTTTTTTACAACAAGGTGAAAATTTTTTATATTCGTTTTGTAGTTTCTTAAAAAAATAATTTCTTAATCTCAGAACAAGTTATTTAAAGTGATTTTAAGGATTATTTCCTAGGGTATACCAACTTCTATGCAATGAAATCAGTTCACAATTTTACCCCAATTTGCCAAAAATATACATCTCAATTAAAATTTTGTAATTAAAAACAGCACTTGGTGAAGCTAGCAAAATAAAAGAAAACTGCAAAAATATTTTATATACATTCGTAACTCAAACTTGAGCCTACTTACCTATAGAATGCGTATACGAAGAGATTAATAATTTGTGCTGGATGAAAATAAAAATGCTTGCAATTGAAGTCATGTGAATGGAATTGTAAGGCTTACAAATGACTTCATTACCCTGGCATTCATCAGGGTATATTAGTTAGACACAAGCACTTAAGGGAGATAAGTAGCTCAGAGAGTCGGTTCCAGAGATCCGTAGACAAATGCCATCATTAACTGCAGTCGATTTTATTGTCTCTGCTTTAGATACTTTTCTTTTTTGTTGCTCTTGCCAGCTGCTCTGCTAATGATTTGGGTCTGTGGTCAACTTAATGACAGGACTTTGGCAAACTGCATTTGGAAGCTGCATTAACTGGGCAACCGAATACATATATGTGTAGTGCTGAAAATGAAGCTTTTCCGCTTGCCCCTCTAGTTTTCCCTGTTGACTACTTTTCATTGCACTTGCCTTGAATTTCTGCTTCTTCTAATGCTGCAATTTGTGTCCCGCTGAGCCTGTGGTTTGCAGGGATCCATTTGCCTGGCTTGGGTTACTTTCAAACTCACACACACACACACACACATACATACATACACTTATACATATACTTAGTTGCTAGTTTGGTGTGGTGGCCAAAAACTTTGCAGGACCCCAAGCCCTGGATAAGTTTTTGGTACTGCTCTGCAGTTGGCGACACTTTTGGTTGCCAAAAAAACCCACAAAAAGAACTTAGCAAAGTGCCTCAACGTTCCGCTTTTGAGTTGGAGTAGAGTTCATTACGAATGCCGCGTGTTGACTTATGCATAATTACAACCCTTCCACCATGCCCACGGCCAACAGCCATACCCATAATCATACCATGCCCTCATCAACGCCCGCCCCAAATTTTTCTTTTTTTTCTCTCCCATCCATCCTGTTGTTGCTTTTCTTTTTTGTTTTTGGCCCGCCTCCATTTTCATCTTGGCTGCATTTCGTTTCGCTTAGGTCATATGATGCTCATTTGTGTGCATAAAGCACTGACCTGTTTCTAATGCAACAACAGCAGCAGCGGCAGCAGCGCCAGCACCAACAACAAAAACAACAAGGCACTTTGAGTGCAGTCAACTGAGTCCTTTTCCTGGCTCAAAAACTGTAGCATACTTTTTGCTGTAGAGCTGATGCTGACAAGCTAAGAGTTTATTTTACGCACGCCTTGACCAGCAGACAAACAGGGCCCAAAGGGGTGGGGGTAGGGTTTGGGGTAGGGGTAGAGAGTGGCAGGCGTCGAGAGTAAAGTTCTCTGAAAGTCAAGCGAATAAACAAGAGATTAAAATGTCATAAACAATGTCTTTTTGCCTTCTAGTTCGGAGGCTAAACAACTTAATGAAACCTGCCGGCTAAAAATATTTCGTAACGTTTCGTTTGAATTTATTTTTTGCATTCCAAACTTGATAAAAGTTTTTCCTGTATGCGAATAGTTGTTGTGTCTGTCTCTCTCTCTCTCTCTCTCTGCCTCCGCCCTGTCCTCTCTTGCTTAGTCAATAGCAACTCAATAAATTTTCATAAAACTTTTTGATTTGTATTTATGACTTTTTCCTATAGTCGACCAGAAAAATCCATGAAAATTCAATTAAAATCTTTTTACACTGCCCTACAAATTGGGTTATTTGCTATTAGAATCCAATATGCAACAGCTTTTTCTTTATCTAATCACAAACTTATATTTTATATATAAAAATATGAAATGTTTTCAAATTATGAGCAATTGAAACTTTTTTTTTGATAGTTTCCCCGAATTTAAAAAGGATATCTCTTGGGTTGGGTATTACAATTTATTACAATTTACATATTTCGAAACACAATTGCAAAGAAAAAAACTTTATTGTATTTTATTTTGTATAGTTTTTCGAATTGGGGCCTGTGAACAGGATTCTCAGGCTGCAAACAAACATGATAAATTATCATACAAAGGCATAAATAATGCAAACAAAAACGAAACTGCTGAACACTTAGATATATGCACTAGCTATATATATATATATACCTAAGGAAGATTAAACAATTTCCCGCACACACACACAGGCACACTTACAAACTATTTACACAAACTGTGCGCAACTTTTCCATATGCGAAAAAATACTGAGGCTAACGATAAAAGAATGAAAAGTCGATCTATGCAAGCAAAAAGAGTAACAATTTCCATTGGCAAAGGTCAGAACCAAGTTATATTGTTGTTGTTGTTGTTGTAAGATGATGCTGAATGGACTATGGACTGACTTTTGCCAAAGGAAATTATGGTGTAATTTCTAATTTCCTGGCTGAAGTGAAAGGAAAGTAAGTAAATAAGGAATGGATAAAAAGAAAAAGTTGGAGGGAAATTTCAAATAAATGGGATAAATATAAACTAATCAGCGCTAGCGTTGATGGTAATAGTCTTGCCCTTGGGATCATCAAAACGATCCATGGTATTGATGTCCATCATCCAGCAGACGCCGATAAAGATAATGACCAACAGGAGGGCGACCACTAGAAGACCCATAAGAATGCCCGGCGATACAAAGCCAACACAGTCCCATGAATCTCCAAAAATGAATTGATCCTTGTAGGAAGCATCGAATGGAGCCTGGAATTGCAATGAAGTCCAGCTCAAGGTGTCGTACATGTTCTCAACGGCAGGCGAGTTCAGTGTAAGATTGCCGCATGAATAGGAGAATGTTGTGGGAGCATTTACACCCGAACTGCGGAAGGTTTTGCCATTGTAGGCCACATTCTCTAAGCTATAATAACCTCCACTAAGGACAACATCAAAGGTGATGGGCGTTGTGGCAGTGACCAGTTTGACGGAGAATTGACTAGTTGAGCTGGAATTTGTGATTTCCATGCCGGTGGTGGTAATTGCAGCTCCGTTATACTTAACAGATTTGAAATAAATTTGAAATTGATTGCCACCATGGTAGATGATACCGTCTGTTGTGGCAGCCGTCTCACGACGCAAGCGGCGCAACTGCTGAGGTTGCGGGGATGTTGAGGGGGCAGCTAAATAGAGATAAGCCACTTTGCACTCCAATTGCTTGGTGATAGCAGCAATGGCAGAGTCTGAAAGTGGGCAAGTGAATCAGATCCACAAGTGGAAGTGCATTTGATATACACTTACCATGTGACTCCAATTTTGCTTCGCGTGTCTCTACATCAGCATCGGCATCATCGAAGGTAACAATCACTGCTTTGCCGGCGGAACATTTCAATGGATTAACCAATTGGCCACTGCCATCGATGCTATTGTATTCCCGTTTAGTGGCCACCGAACGTAGAGCCTCTGTGGGATTCTCGACACTCGTGTAATAGGTCTTGGGGCTCACTCCTTTCAACTGGGCGTAGCAGGACTGTTGGCTATCGGTACTCGAGCAAAGGAAATCCTTGTTGCTTAGCTGGGGATAAGTTAGAAAAAGGAAATTTGTTTAGATTTGTATATAATTTTAAGTTTTTATACTCTTGCAGTGCTCCAACTGAAAAACCTATTTAAACTTGTCACTCTAATTGGCCTAATTGACCAAACCTATTGATACCGATTAGGAATATATATGTATATACTTTGCGATTTGGATGTTTCCTACTTTTTGCAAGGGTATAACAAAACTTAAAATTATTTTATTTCAAGGGCTTCTTACGCCATTTTCCTCAAAGGCCACAACCATGTGATCTTCCAGCAACGTCGACAGCTGATCAGCGAATTCTGCTTGGGGCACTGTGCGAAGTGCTGGTTTAGCAGCACTATAAAAAAGGATACAAAGGATCAAAGGGATTACTTGAGAGTTTGCATTAAGGTATATATTTATAATGCCCACCTGTTGGCTCCCCATAGAAAGACGGGCGTCTGCTCGGCCAAGGCGACCCCCACAATGACGCACAACGCAATCAGCGATTTTCCCAACATCTTTGATACGAGATTACGCTGGCACGAAAAGGCACTTTACAGCAAATCAAAATAAAACCAATTAGCGCAAACAAAACACAAAATTAAAATGTAAAAAACAAACCAAAAAATGAACAGAAAACTACAAAAGAAAAATGGGAAAATTTTCTATCTGCTCCAATCCCAATTTCGTCTGTTCCACTGCGAAAAAAAAACCTTATGACGGCCCCGTCATGTGATTGGTGACAGTGAGACCAGATTAGATTTTTCTTATGTGATGGCAATACTGAATTGCCCACTATTTTACAAATATTTAATAGCGTTGCCATATGGCACAATTTATTTTATCAGTGTTTTTAATTGAAGTGTTATATAACGCGTAAATGAATTTTTATCCAGTATGGCGAGTTTTTCTTCCGTTTTGTTTTGTTTTTGTTTTTGAGACAATAGAAAATTAAGTATACCACTCGGGTACAAATGTGATAACGGTGAAGATGCGTTTGCGGCGCCGCCCCTGGCAACGTAGAGTCCGGCGAGCCTTAGACCTCCTGAAAATGCAAACACGACGAAAGTTCCAATTGCTGTCAGGTAAGTGAAAAAGCATCCCATTAATGGGTCAATTCAAAATTTAGTCTAAAACCATATTTCTATAGTAATTGGAGGTCTAGTTCTAATGCTGTGGCTGGCGGGGAATCTGATGACAGGCGGTAATGAAGAAATGATAATAGGAGATAGCAGATCCTCGGCCTCCGCCTGCATGCCCATAGATGCGGTTTACACTTGGGTTAATGGCTCCGAACCGAAATTCATAGAGTCCATACGGCGCTTCGATCCGAATTACGATCCTTCCCGATTCGATGATAAGAATGAGCTACGCTACTCCCTGCGTTCCCTTGAAAAATATGCCAATTGGATACGCCACGTGTATATAGTGACGAATGGCCAGATACCAAATTGGCTGGATTTGAGCTATGAGCGCGTGACTATAGTGCCGCACGAGGTACTGGCTCCAGATTCAGAACAATTGCCCACATTCTCAAGTGCAGCCATCGAGACATTCCTACATCGCATACCAAAGTTATCGAAACGATTTTTGTACTTAAACGATGATATATTCCTGGGGGCGCCACTCTATCCGGATGATCTGTACACAGAGGCGGAGGGCGTGCGGGTATATCAAGCCTGGATGGTGCCCGATTGTAGTTTAGATTGCCCCTGGACCTATATAGGAGACGGAGCCTGCGACAGGCATTGCAATATTGAAGCTTGTCAATTTGATGGCGGCGATTGCAGCGATACGGAATCACAGGCCGGACTGGAGCATCCTTTGCCCACAACTAAACGTAGATTTTCGCGTTTTGGAGGCCTACGAAAGATATACAAAGGAAGTTCCTCAAATTTCAAAGAAGTCATGCGCCATAGAAATGTATCCACGCTGAATGAGCTACGTCAGATTGTGGAGCATTTCAATAAGGATAAATTAAAGACACTTTACAAAGAGCTAGAGGTTAGCTCTACTTCCATACCGGACTACAAATCTTCCACAGATATCTACTCCCAGAGTCTGATTGCCACCAACATGCTTCTAAATAGAGTTTATGGATTCAAGGCTCGTCATGTGCTGGCCCATGTGGGTTTCCTGCTCGATCGTGATATTATAGATGACATGCAGTTCAGATTCAACAAGGAGATTTCATTTACTGCTAGCCAACGCTTCCGTTCTCCCTTAGATCTTCAATATGCCTTTGCCTATTATTCCTTTTTAATGAGTGAGACGCGTACATTAAGTGTGGAGGAGATTTTCGATGAATTCGATACGGATGGTTCGTCTTCCTGGTCGGATCGGGAGGTGCGCACATGCTTGACGCGTCTGTATCCCCCGCCCTTGGATTGGTCAGCTATGCGTTACTTTGAGGAAGTTGTCCAGAATTGTTCCCGCAATTATCAGCTGGCCGACAATATAGTCCACTCTACTCTGGTCTATGAACGCTATGAGGATTCCAATTTGGTAAATAATAATAAGTCAATCGTAATAGAAATCTTATATCAGCCTCTTATTCCTTTCCAGCCCATCCTGTCCCGCTCCCTAGTGTCGCAGTGTGGCCTCTTGGCCGATGCTTTAAGTGCCAATTTTGCTGTTCGCCCGAAATATCGTTTTAATATCAGCCCCAAACGTTCTTCCCACAGTAACTTTATGATGCTTACCTCTAATCTCACTGAGGTTGTGGAATCTCTGGATCGTCTGCGTCGCAATCCCCGTAAATTTAATTGCATCAATGATAATCTTGATTTCAAACGTAGCGAGGATAATGATTTGGTTCGTCATCTCTTGGAGGATTTCTATCTATCGTATTTTCCTAGACGTAGTAAATTTGAGTTGCCTCCTCAGTTCCGTAATCGCTATGAATCCTGGCATGATTATCAACGTTGGCGTAGACGCAAGCGTGCCGTCCTTGTTGTGGGCTATGGCATTACATTGATACTGATCATCTCTCTAATCCGTTTCATGTTTGTCCATAAGGCCAAATTCGTTAGGAGATGTGTCCAGCGATTGTAATCCAAAGATTCAATATTATTTTCCTCCTTTCTACTTTTCTTTACTTTTTCTTTTGCTTTTGTGATAAGATGTAACTTTTGAGATGCAATAGATGCTAAGTCAGATTTTAGTAGATAACTAGTTAATGTTAAGCTTAAAACTGAGGCTATATCTTAATAAATAAATGTAGTTTAAACTGAAAATGCAAAATATCGTTCTATGGTATTAGAAATCTATCGATTAGTCAGTTATATACAATAACTAAATAATATAAATAACTAAATAAATAAGTAAATTAACTAGACTGACTTAAATAGGTTGTCCAAAATATTGTAGAACGGTAAATCAAAATCAAATTTTAACCGATTAATGGAAAATGTCAAATATTTCCTCTATTGGTTTTATTTTCCACACTTCATTTTACTATTAAATGTTTATCAAATTTAGAATTCTTTATGGATTTGGCTAGTGGCCAGACTGAAGCACTTAACAATTCACCAGAGGGAAATGGTTGGTTAGTGTGTGTGTGTTTGTGTGTGTGCGGGGGAGTAGTGGAAGGGGGAAAGTCCGATGATTACCGCAAATTGTGACCACCCGCTGAGCGGTGGGCGTTGCCAAAACAATTCAGTTTGTTGTATGCCACAAACTACGTCATCACATTTGAGTCTTCTTTTTTTTACCCAAACAGAGGGGGCAGTGGGTGGATTTTGTAATTATGGACACAAGGCACAACCACAGCAACACTACGGGCCACATTAGATGAGCGTTTGAAATTATAACCACAAACAACAAAAGCAAAAAAAAAAACGAACTGGCAGAGCAAAGTTAGCACTTTACATGGCCGGAAGTCAGGGGGCGGAACTAGAGCGAGTCCAGACTGAGGACGTCTGTCTATCTATTGCTATCCCGTTCACACTCATTCTCTCAATGTGTTTTGTGCGGTGGGCGTTCCAGCTGGAAGCTCCCCAAAGAAACGCTTGGCCATATGATGATGATGATGATGATGATTTGCTTTTGCTTTCCTTTTTGTGGGGAACATCTTCTTCGAGTTTTCCTTACATTTCACTTCATTTCATTTTTTTTTTTTCTTTTGTGTGTTTGTCCTTTTTTTATGATTTTTATTTTTGTTGCCGTTTTTATTTTGCCAACTCACCAAATCACCGCATAGCACATGTGGGGTGTGGGTGTGGCTCATACTCCCGGATGCTGTGGCATAAATTGTGTCCGTTGTTTGCCTTTTACTCAGCGGGCAGTCGCCCTCCAAGTTGCTCTGGAATATCAATTACTTAAACAGCAGCTTAGCTCTTGGAATTATCTAAGCACTTTCAATCAATTATCTTCGATTCCGATCTAAACGTGTGTCCTTTAAATGTGATCACGTACCCCAGACCGAGGCCTCGTAACTCATCCAAAATGATCTCTCCAACGAAGAAGGGCCACACACATACAGTCACTACGTGAAACGTGCACGCAACGAAATTTGGTTTATTACCATGAACTGTGTGTTATTTGTGGTCTAGGTCTATCTTTAAAGCCGGAAGTGTCGTGATTAATTGTTTAAAAACCTCGATCCTTGATGCCAAATTATGCAAAAAGGCGGTTAACTGCAGTGTGGGAGGGCCAAAATGTAGATTAATATGCTAATTATATGTATAATCGGTACAGGTGAAGAGAATAATTAAAATATTTTCGATTTTTTGATAATTGTTCAAAAGGAAACCAAGCACTTGAGAAATAAATGCCATTTTGTTGAAAACTAATGATTTACTTGTAATCGAATTTGGGTTTACTGCATTTCATTGATTTTAAGGAGAAATGTTTTATTTTTTCAGCTGCATTAGAGATCTTCAATTTTACAAATAATATATCCAATATAATTGCATGTATTTTTTCGAGATGAAACCGAATCTTGTTAATGGTTTCCATTTGAGAGATAATCCAACTACTCCATTCAAATATTTCAACTATATTTAAGCAATTCAAATTTTAAATATTAATTATTGCTTTTTCATTTATTTTATCTTCTAAAAATATAGATTCGATATTTAACCTTTACAATTCTACAATCCTTTGAAGTTCCAATATTTTCGTGACTTTTTTTCAATGTTTAATCAACTTATTTGCATAATTTCCCCTAGTTCGGTAATCTTTTTTAAACTTTGCCGCCTTTTTAATCCAAACCCGATTCTAATATTTTCTTAAGAAATGTTCAAAAATTCATTTAATTGCCCTTAAGCATTGGAAATGAAATTAATATTTAATTAGCTTCAGTACACGAAATAATTTGACATATTTTTTGACAAATGTCTTCCCCTTGCAGTCGGTCGATCGCCTGTGAAAATCTCACCGTAGAATATTTTCATTTATGAATATTTTAATACAATTTTCAATTGGCGGCAAAATGTAAACGTTGAATCAAAGTGAATAATCATAATAATTATTATTTTCAAATGTGTGTG
Organism: Drosophila emarginata; assembly: GCA_037075365.1. NCBI lineage: Eukaryota > Metazoa > Arthropoda > Insecta > Diptera > Drosophilidae > Drosophila > Drosophila emarginata. Next base: position 9,336,415 of record JBAMCD010000260.1, read on the forward strand.
GATTGAGTTGGCGGGTGGATTGGAGTGGAAAATTCATGACAAATAAAGAGAATTAAGACATTAAATCGTTCATTCTCTGGGCAATTTACATTCATTATTATTACCAGTATCAGCTCATATGTAGGAGAGGAAGGTACGTAGTAGTACGTGTCCATAAGCCATGGGAATTGGAATACGACAAATGATGACACACGGATACATTGACACAGACACACACACACACACATACACACGAACAAGGCATGAATATGCACCTGGACATGGACGTACCAACAGGTGCTAACTGAGAGAAGAAAACGCTCTTGAAAAGAATTTTGAATTACAAAAAAAAGAAAAAGATTTTATTTGAATTTCTTCTATTGAAATTGAAAATGAAATGAAAAGTTAGTGCTTAGGCCCTTTATATTTGAAATTAATGTTAACAAATTGAATAAATATTAATTACATTTGTGACTACTTAAAAAGATACTCCAATTTTTCCATTTTATAAATATTACTTCAAAGACTTACTCCAATTTCATTATTTTTCGGGTAATCCCCCTTTTGCCATATCCCTGGTGACGTATTTGGATATAGTCTCGGTTATGGACATGAGGCGACAGCCAGAACATGCGTTACTTGCATTTCTTTTTGGAAATTAATAAAATCATAAAATTGTAATTAATTAATTCAATAGCAACAAAAAAAAGAATGTAATGAATGAGGCAGACTGACTGACAGAGAGAGAGAGAGGGAGAGGGAGGGAGACATAAGACAAACTGCATTGCATTGCCGACGGGTCCGACCGGTCGTCCATCGGTAGCTGATCGCTTGTCTGGGATTATTATTGGAGGCCTCTCTGATTAGGGATTCAGGTGCGTGAGTGCATTTTTTTTTTTTTTTTGTTTTTTGTCTTTTGCTTCTGCTTTTCGGTTTTCAAGAGAATTTCAAACGCGACAAGCTTTGGGTGCCCGATGACAGATGGCATACCATGCCATATAGATACTCCCCCCGCTCCACACTCCTTCTACCCACCGATTGTTCTATCATTTACAAGTCATTTACATTGCCATTTGATAGCCGCCGATTATCCATCTTGAAAATGGTTTCTCTTCTTTGATGGCTTTGACTTTTGTCTGACAAGTGCAAAACTTTAATGAGACCCTCCAATGGCTCCTCCCTTATTGATGCGTTCCCTTTGAAGGCTCCGAAGGTTTCCACTGGGCAGGCAACACACACACACACAGTCCATTTGAATCGTTTCTGCGACATGTGTTACAAAAAAAGTTTTAAGTTTTCACAAAAAGTGGGCGTGTTCCGGCCTTTTTGACAAATTATGACAGCTCGAAAATGAACGACAAAAAAAAAAAATAATAATAAAATGCTTAGCCATTTGATTTATGTGACTTTGCTTCGGTTATTCAAACTATAACCCTCCAGATATCCTGGTTGGACTAGGACAACAGTTTTCCCTTCGGAAAATTTATTCACGTTTCTTCTCCTCCCTTTTTTTCCAAAGAGTTTTAATGATTTTAAAGTGATTTTTAACATGATGCCGTGTTGCCGAGCATTATGGTTGTTTAACTACTTAGCGAGGGCTATATAAATCCGCATATAATTAATGGCAATATAATTTACAACAACACCAGGCAGTCCGCAGAGAGGGAGGAGAGGAGAGGCGGAGCAGGAACAGGAGAACTGGCAACCAGGATCATTGTCAATGGCATACAGAGAGAGAGAGAGAGAGAGAAAGATTTCTGATGGTGACTGATGGCAATTGAAGGCAACAGCAAATGTCCCCTTCCAGACAAAAAAAAAAAAGTTGGCAGCTACTCCGAATTTGAAATGAGCTACCGGAAATATGAAACTCATTCTTTATAAAGATCAGATAGATCAGTCAATTTTAGATTATCTGGCAGAAAATATTTTCTTTTCCCGCAAAATAATTTGCATCGCATTTTCGTTGAGAAAAGATTAAAACAAGTTTAGAAAATGTAATTTCAGATAAAATTGTAGGAAAGAAAACCCAATAATAAAAAGTTATCGATTAAAAGGTAAACTTTAAAATTAATTTTCATTTTGATAGTAAAAATGCTCAAAATGGAAATAAAATGAACAAAAAAGTTCTTAAAAAAGTGTAAAATTTATAAATAATTTAAAAGAAATATCTTGTAATTTAAATTATTTAAATTTTATATCCATTTTCATTTTATATTTATTCCTGTGTAGATCATTCTTGGAACCCACCAAGCCGAACCACCTAAATGATTGCTCTTTTCATGTCGCAGCAGCCTCAACACTTTGTACATTTGCCGCAATTCAGATACAAATACAGATTCAGATACAAATACTGATTCTGTTTCAGATACAGATTGAGCCCCGGCAGCCGGCAACAAATTGCCTGCAAAGTGTTGCAATAATAAAAACTCATGCTTGGAGGCGTGTCCCAAACATAAAGCTGCAAACGAGACGATACAAATACATATATATATATATATAGAAGGGTGTCTCCCCTGGGCTGTGTCTCTTAGGGTGGTTTTCCTTTTTAGCTACAATTAGGCAAGAGGGAGAAGGGGGGAATAGAGGGTTTTAGCAAACACAAAAGTCAATTGTTAAAGTCAGCCAATAAGTTGGCAAATGTAATTAAAAAATTCACACAGAAACTAGGGATCGGTAGCAGGATCGGGAATGTCATTAGAAGGCGTGACACGTGAGACACCTGGAGTGATTGTTTGCCCTCTGACACTCTCCCTTTCACACACACACACACACAGAGTCACTTTCTCTCTCTCTCTCTATCTGCTCATTTGTGACAATTTGGTGCGTTAAATTAGAAAAATTAGTCACAGGCTAGAAAGAAGTAGAAATCGAAGGACCTCTTGGGATCCGTGTTAAATTGTCGAAATGGGCAGTTTAATTAGACCAATTGACATTGGAGTGGCAGTGTGGTTCAAATGGGCGTTAGGATTTATGTATAGTGCTGGAAATAATCAGATATTCCTTCAATACTTCAATTTCGATTTGGTTTATTTACAAAAGAAAAGAAAAACACTCGGGAAATAAAAACTAAATGTTTAACAGGAAAAAGTCCAAAACTCAGTAAATACTTCGAGTTAGATTGACACCCAAGGCAAGACTTATGCCCGCTGCCGCTGTAGGTGGAGCAATTGCCCCTCCACCCACTCCTGGGCCTCCACCTCCTCCTCCTCCTCCTCCGGCAGGTCCAATAACTCCATTACTACCGCCGCCATTGAACTTTTCAAAACCGCTAATCGCTTCCGTTGAGGTTAACTTCTTACGCAGATCCGGTTTGGGACCGCTTAGGCACATTTTCTCCAGCTGCTGGTGTTGAGAGCGCACCGCAAATCGATTCACATGGACGGGTATGGGCACAACGATTTTAGTGCCACTTGTCGCACCATTCCGGCCCAGACCATGCGACGTTAGCCCGGCCTTAACACGTTTCCATTTGGCCCGACGATTTTGAAACCAGATTTTCACCTATCAATTAAAGATTTATGATTTATTGTTGAATAGACACACACACACACACACACACGCACGATGTGTATAACTATTATTTTTATCTACCTGGACTTCACTCAATTTCAGACTGGTGGCTATTTGACTACGTTCAGTTAGGCTAAGATACTTTTTGGCATGAAATTCTCTTTCCAATTCCAGCAATTGTTCGGAGGTAAAAGCTGTCCGACGGCGTCGAGATTTTGAGCCACCATTCCCGCTCTGAGAATCTTTCCCTCCACCATTGCCACCGCCGCCGGAGTTATCATGTTGGGAATGAAGTCCTCCCTCATCATCACTGCAATCTTCGCTATCAGAATTTGTATATGCTGAAAGGAAATTCAGTATGGAACGAAATTATATAGGAATATGTACATGTAAATCCAATTTGGTATCAGGGTTCCAAAAACTAGTTTTTGAATATAACATTTGAAAATTGAAGTAATAAAAATTCAATCTTCTTAACTAAAAGATTTGCTAATTCGAGTCCTAATTAGGTAACTTTGATCCGTATATTCTTGATTGATTTTGTTTCAGATTTTTTAGCATTCAGAAACAAAAAACTTAGTTCAGAATTTCTACATTTTTTTGAAAAGTTAGTCGTGAAATACTTATGGAATTTCATGATTCCACAGAGATTGCTAATTATGATCCAAGTTAGTGATTCTGTTCTGTACTAAGTAAAGTAAGTTAGTCGCTATGCTGATTAGTTTGTAATCCTTTCTCCTATCTTATAGTTTAAAGACGAATTAAATACTTTTAAAACTCGACACTAATTTTGTTTGTTAATGTTTGGTTTTGTATTTGACAAGTTTTACAACATTTTTTTAGTTTTTTCAAATATATTTAGAGAACTACTAAGTTCTCTTATCAGCTGACTTTTCTATTGTCTCTAGGGTTTCCAACGCCGTTCCGCTAGAACGCTAGAACCAATTGAGAATTACAACGAAGTGCTGGGAAAAAAGTGAGTTGCCAGAGTTACCGCTTTCTGTGGATCCCCATATTTTGTTTTTCCTTTATAAGAAATTCAAAACAGAATCCAAACTTCCAATAAGGAACTTCTCTTCTCTGGAATAAAAGTGAATGGAATGCCTGTCTTAAAACACATGTTCTATCATCCTTTTTTCTTCAATGAAGTTTACGTTTTAAAAAATGAGTTATTCGTGTTGAGAAGATATGGAACTATAACAAATTGATATTGATGTCATTTGTTTGCTACTGTCACATCCTGTTCTCCTCTCAAGTTAATGGCCATTAACCGGAGGGTCTAACAAGTTCCAATTGCCGACTTCTGGCGTAAATGGTCTGTGTCATAAGTTTTGTGGCTAAAGCATATTTATTTATAACTGGGCAAAAGATACAAATCCAGATGCATATCAAGATACAGAAAACACACTTGAAACTTAATCTTTATGTGTTAGTTGAGCGTGAAAGCTAAACGACTCATTGGCAGAAGATGTGACAAAAGATGAGGGGTGGGGTAGCACATTGTGGGCATAAGGGTGACACAACCCCCTCATCATGATCATCATCATCATCATCTTTCGCTCCTTACATCTTTTGGCCTGGCCTGGGTTAAACTCGAGTTTCGGTTAAATGATTTTTTAACACTTACACGCTTCAAAAGAGGACGCTGCTGTCATTGATTTATATATGGAACCTCCACCCATTTCCAATTCCAATACCAATCCCAACTGACTCCCCCATACCCCCCTCCCCCAAGAGTAAACAGGGTTCAGAATTATGAATATATTAAATGAAAATTTGTTGCGCTTTTTATGCCAAATTGAATTAAATGCACCCCCAATATGAATCGGTATTCATTATGTTGTAGATGTAAGGGACATGGCCAAGGATTGGAATGAGGATTGGGGATGAAGTTGATGATGATGATGATGATTGTTGGCTGCGGTTAGCTTAAATTGTAACGTTTGTCAAAATGTCAGCCCCATTTTGATGGCTTTTATTGTTCTTATTGTTGTTGTGGCTATGATTATTATTATTATTATTGTTGTTGTTGTTGTTGTCTCCGTTTTAGAGATTTGTTGAAGAGTTGAAAAGTTTTCCACACACTCGCACATTTCTTTTTGATTGACATGAAACATTGGGTCTTAATGCGTTTTATGCTAATTCCGTTTATGATTTGGTCTTTTCGGGTAAAATTTTAATTACCATGACACAGAGCACTTTAGCTACAAAGTGTGGCAAACTGGACAGCAGGGGGGAGGGATGCGAAGGGAGAGATGGACATGTACTTGACACCAAAAATAGAGTAAAGAAGTCCTTGACGAGTTCTTTTTGTATTGTCTATTTATGAATCTTAACAACTGAATTTGCCCTTTGATTTATCGTTTTATTATAAATTATAGTTTTGAAAAATCATAGAATTAAACATTACCAATAACTATCTTTCTAAATCCGGGATTTACCGTTCTAAAACCCAAATATTCCGGGAGCAAAAACTAAGGACAGATCTAGATTAGGATTCGCATTTAGTCAAAAGTTTCAGATTTTTCAAATGATTAATGATTAAGTTCAGCAAAAGTTATTTTTAATTATCTTTTCTAAATGAAATGGAACCAAGTTTAGGACAAAATAAACTATTGAAGATAACCTTTTCAAAGATTTTTTAAAACTATTTTTAAACAAATTATAACCAAGTTTTTGAATGTAAAACACTTCCGTTGGCATTTCCTAGTTTACATCTTTTTGGAAGGTAATCAATAAATATTTTAAAATGTACAATGAAAATCTTCAATACTTTTCCAACATTCGAGAATAAATATTTTAAAATTAATCTGCATTAAAAACATAAAAATTGCTTTAATTTACTTAGCGTTTCCCTCAAAAGGGTTTCGGTTAATCGGAGAATTAATCTAAATAGAAGTTTTCTTTTTCACTTGCTTCATTTCGATTCTCTGAGGAATCGATTCAATATCCAAATCTTTCTTTCTTTTTCTTTGGTTTACCTACCTCCATTGCGACTTTTGTCCAGTTCACCATTGTAATTCCTCGGGGACATGGTCAAGCTGATGTCACTGCAGGAGTCGCCGCTGCATTCGTAATCCTCATCCATGCCGACATCCAATGCAGGTTCCATGGGACTATGACTATTCGATTTCGAGGGCGAAGATTGAGAGGCTTGACTATGGCTGGGATCCGAATGGGAATGGGCCGGATGCTGATGATGCTGCTGATGGTGGTGGTCATCTTGGAGTCTGGACGAAGCCATATGCTGAAGACGGGCTTGGACAGTCAAATTGTGGACATATTCCTGATTCATGAGCTCTGCCAAACGGCGATAGCTTAGATCCGTTGGAGCTGGACTGGGATTGAAGGGCAGGAAATGTGACTTGTCCATAACTGATGGTGGAGCAGGTGGTGGAACCGGTACAGAGGCAGAGGGCGGTGGATAACAACCGCCGGCAATCAAATGCGTTAATCGTTCATGATTCTGGGCAAAATAGCCATGCAGCCAGGGATTGTACAATGGGAATTGGGTCAAGCCCAAGGCAGAGCTGGCCACCATGGCGCGGGCATTAAGTTCCTGCTGTTCCTCGGGCGGAGATGGTGTCAGGGCAGGTGGTGATGATGATGCAGATGATGAAGTTGTCGTCGTCGTTGTTTGATGGGCTATCAGACTCTCTATGGAGAAGGGTTTCGGAAATGGTTTACTAACCATTTTACTGCTGGTATCCATGCTCAATGCCCCACCCCCCGATACCGCCTCAGGGCGTTCCATATTTTCCATTTGCCAACTAAATAATTTATTAAAATTACTCTCCTTAATACCGCTTCGAAAACGACTCCAACAAACAACGCAGTGAACCGTTCAAAGATCTGCGAGCAACTGAACTAAACATCACGTACACACAGGCACCCAAGAGTCACCACCAAACCACCACAACAAAACGGAACGGAACGGCACGAGACGACACGATGACTCCGCCCTCTTTTCAATATGGCGCATGACATGTTTCAGTGGCTCTGCCATTGGCTGATTCGGGCTAATTGCCGTCACAGCGAACCAGTTTCTATGTCTCCTGTTGATGGGCACGCTCCCCCATCGCTACTGTAACCGTAACCCACCCGCACTCTTCCCTTAGTGGCTGTTACCTAATTGAGTTCTGCTCGAGTCGCGCTATAATCAGACTACACACAGACTATATAACAGACCCCAGACCGCCCTGCCATTAAAAATATGGTAAGAGAGTGGGTGACCACGGAAGAGTGAAGGGACTCTCTCTCTCGCGAGGCATATTAGTGACCAATTTAAATTCAAAAACATCAGTTTCAAGTGGGTGTGACGACAGTTGTTGGTTCGGTTCGCTTTGGTTAAGCATCATTAGGCAAAACACTCCAGTGAAGGCTTCAATTTTTCTCCACTCCATCTAAACTAAGCAAAACGCACTAACTAAAACTAGTTCGACTACAGTTTATTAAAAATTGTATTTAAATGGAAAATAGAATGGGAAATAGAACAGAAAACTATAGTCCAAGATAATGATTCATCAATTAAAGGAACATGATTTCATATTGTATTCAAGAAAAAGAATACTAAAATCAAACACATTAACAATTTATTTATATTTAGATATTTATAATTGTAACAGAAAACAAATATTCATTTCATTGCATATTGCAATAGAGACACAAAAATCTTTTATATTAAAAAAACTTCATGAAATTCAAGAAATATATTTCAAACTGAAATTAATTTTCAAATGCAAAATTTATAGTTAATGCATTTCTCGACAAAGAAACTTTCATCAAAATTAAATAAACTTAAAAACAATAAAAGTTAAGGATTGTTTCCAAAAATAACAAAAAATTCAGATTTAATTTATTTATCTGTTACAAAGGTTTGTATAATAATACAGAACAAATTAAGAGTATAATTATCGTCTTAAATCTGATGTTTATAGAGTGATTGAAAATATTGAAAAGATTATAGGAGAGACAAACTTAATTTCAATATTGTCAAATTCTAAAATTGAAGGGGAAATATATTTAACCAAATACATTTGTACTTACATATGTATACATATTATTTAATATTATTATAAATATGTTTATTATTTAAATCTTCTTTAATAGAAAGAAAAATTCAAAAATTTATGGAAAGTTTTAATTCAAAGCTTTTATGAATTTCAATTAATTGTCAGACATCTGCAACAGATTGAATTATAACAAAAGTTCCTTGAAAAATGTTTGGTTTGTTCATGACACATCGGATACTCCTGAATTGTTATTCATTTTATTAATTTTTCACGCTTTATTTTTGAACCCAAGTTGGCCAGGTGCATAAATGAATTAAAATTTGCATATGTATGGATAATTGGCCATAATTGACCGAATATTTGTGATTGAAAGACAACGCTTTAGGGTTTGTTAATAAAACTTGTCTGATGGCCAATTAAATTAATAAATATTTAAATATTTTACTCAACAGTCACGTTCGGCTGTTTCAAATATTTTACGAGCAAATTACAAAAGAAAACATTTTTGATTATATTTTTGTTTTATGGTTTTGGTTCTTGGATTGTTTATAACAATTGCATAAATTACAATATAATTAAGCGCTTCGTTTGATAATTTTATGATGAAAAGCTAAACAAATATTCGAATTTTTGGCTCGTTGTCAAAACAAAGAGATACAGATACATGTATGCAGATAGAGATACAAATGTATATAGTATCTTTATAACTATATATCTTTTGCCATAGCCAGCGGAAAACGGGCAAATTAACGAAATGCAACGAAGCGTTTCATGCGCTCAAATAAATCAGAGCACTGTTGACACCCCGGGAATGGGGATGGGCATGGGGAAGAATAAGAATGGGAATGGAGATGGTTATAGCCCCCAGATACAGACTCCTTCCCTGCCCTCTTTTCATGTACTCCATCTCATTTCTTCTCTATTTCTCTCTGTCTCACTTTAGTGTCTGCGCCAGCGCGTTTTTTACATTTCTCTTTTTTTTATTTTAGCCGAGACAAGACACAAATCGAAATTATTTACTGACAAATTGTTGCAAATAATTGAAATATCTGCCGAGCTGACGAGTAAATAAAATGCGCACAAATGCCCAGCAAAATCAACAAAATGATTAAGTCTGAGAGGCATTATTCCTTTACACTAATGAAAAATTGAAATTTAAATTCATTGACATTTTAAATTGTTCCTGTCATTTTTTTCTTTCTCTCTCTCTCGCTCTCTGTCTATCCATATTGTGAAGTGGAACATGTGTTACTGTTGACCGCAAGTGTAGTGTATAATTTACACAGGATCAACAATCCCGCCCACTAGGAACCACTCGTTCTATGTATAATTGTGTCATTTTGCTACCCTTTCCGTTTTCCTATCATGCACTGGGCTAAGGATACTGTAATTAAGTGCATAGAGAAGGCAATTGTTTATACAATTCATAATTGGAAATTGGAAACTAATTACAGTTTTCATTCTAGTTAAGGGGCAAGCATTGTTTATTTAGTAATTACTATGGTTTTGTATTTGCATGTGCACTGGCCTGACCACTCATCAAATATTTATTGGTAATCAATAAAAGGCGAGATTGGCCAAAGTTCCAATTAACGGTCAACTTTACTTTTAAAATCGTCATAGCTGGTAACTTTTGCTTGTGCTGCGAGTTTTAACAATGAGAAGTTCGTAAATTCAAAATCCAGAAATTTGTAAATCCACAGAAACATATAATATTACACTAAAAAATAAATTATTTACTATATATAATAATTTAAAATAAAATGAACGCCAGGAGCATCGGAGTTAATAAATCAAAACGATTAAATTGTATGTACATACATTTTTTTATACATTATTCCAGCTGATTTTCTAGCCATAAAATAAGTTGGCATCACTGACAACGTTATTATCTGCATTTCATATTTCTAAAATATGCAGACTTTTGTTTTTAATTTATTGAAAGCAAGTAAAATAATATTTCTATTTTCCCTATTTTCTTTAAATCATGTTATTTCAGCAAAATATGTCGTTATCTTGCTAAATTCAGACTGAAATACATACATATGTACATAAATAAAAATCCCATCTCTAGTGCGTAGATATTTTGGTGCTCTCATCGACTGGTCACTCTTTTCGTGAAGAATTATTGCGGTTCGCGTTTCCTGCGTATTTCTAAAAGGTAAATTATTCTTGAATTTCATTAAACATCCCCCGCTAAAATGTAATGAGACTATTCAAATTTGCATGCTTTAATATGGATATATGCCATGATCATTTTCTTGAGCCTATATACACTATAGATTATTTGAAAATTTGAATTGAAAAAATCAATGGACAGCCGAGAAAAAGACCTCCAGCTGTGTTGAATTTTTTCTTATGGTTGATGCGTGACTAACCTCATTATCATTGCAGATCTATAATGCCCGAGTTGACTGAAATCAAGAGCGAGGCTGCTCCCTCCACTTCGGCTGAGGCCACCAAGCAGCCACTGTCAGAGGATGTGCGCGTCGAAGATGACGGTAGCGACAGTGATTCCGATGGCGGTATGCCCGGTCTAGAGGAGGCCGGTGGAGCTACCACACAGTTGGGTGGTGGTGCAACAGGTTTGCCCATCGATTTGGTATCCAAGGCCAAGCAGTCACGCGGTGAGAAGAAAGCCCGCAAAATCATGCTGAAATTGGGTCTGAAGCAAATCCAGGGAGTCAACCGGGTAACCATACGCAAATCGAAGAACATTCTGTTTGTGATCAACAATCCGGATGTGTACAAGAATCCCCATAGCGATACCTACATTGTCTTCGGTGAGGCTAAAATCGAAGATTTATCGCAACAGGCCCAGGTGGCTGCCGCCGAGAGATTCAAGGCTCCCGAGGCAACTGGTGCCGTGGATAGTGCAAGCGGTGCCAGCACTTCAGTGGCACCAATTGCCGAGGAAGATGAGGAAGAGGTGGATGACACCGGTGTGGATGAGAAGGACATTGAGCTAGTCATAACACAGGCGAATACAACGCGGGTAAAGGCCATTAAGGCTCTAAAGAATAACAACAATGACATAGTCAATGCCATTATGGAGCTGACCATGCTCTAGAGTGCGCCAAAGTTCAATGGTAATTTGATTTCGTTACATTACACACACCCGCCTTTCGAGAGAGACACCCAAAAAGAAGAAAAACAAATAGAAAAGAGAATGTGGTAGCCACCTACCAATTACCGTTTTGATCATATTCTACATTTGGTAGTTCTACTTAACTAAAACAACCAGTCGAACATTTAATTATATTTTACTTTTTTGGAAAAGAATAAAGTGGATTTCCTTTAAATGGATTCAATTATCTTTTATTTCGCTGTGGGACTAGCAATTGGTTTAACTACATTAGATTTGGCTAAGAGCGTAACTAAGACAAAATGTTGTAGTTTGTTTTTTGTAAATATTTTAAAAACATTCCCAAAAAGGTCAAGTATATGTATATATATATAGGAAACTTCTCGAACTTTACATAACAAACTTAAAATAACTCTTATCAAAGAATAATAAACATTGCATTCTAGAAATTATATAGAACCTTCTGGGACATTATATGAACACATAATAATTCAAATATTGAATCAAGTGAAACGTTTTAAAATTTGCTTCACATTTTTATACAATCTTGAAATACGACTTTAAACGAATTCAAATGCTATATACATTTTTATATCTTAAAGTATTACAAACCCAATGGAAGCAAATTCCTTATACCTTTAAGAAATTATCTTATTACAACTTTTACAATTTTCAATTAATATACAGAACTATAATTGGGATTTCTAAACAACTCGATGGAAAATAAGTTCCATTGCTGGTTAACTTTAAAAATGATGCAACAAATTAAGAAATTAAATTGCTTAGTTTTGCTCTGCCTTATAGAAAAATAATTTAAGGGGAAAGGAGGGGCGGTAAGTACATAATTTTCAATTCGGAGATTTCACTGGCACATTCTGGAGAGGAGATTCATTTAGTTACTGTTCCTGCTTTGGTTGCCGCATCTAGTTTGAGCACCCTTGCCTGACTCCTCGACTGTAGACGTATATCCGCTGGGGACTGCATCCAGGGCTCGCCATCAGCCTGCATTGGGACCGTCCCGTTGACTTGTAGCCGTATTTGCTTGGCCTGGCCAATACGCACTGGTTTACTTATATTGCACTGTAGTTGGGCTATGTGAAAGGATGAGACAATGCCAAAGACTTCCATAACACCATCCGAAATCGAGTTCTGCCAACGCACTTCGCCCTCGGATGAGTTGCTCAATTCGCAGAGTTTGCAGCCGGCACCCCAAGAGTCAATGTTGAGAAAGACCAGAGCCTGCAGTTCGGGCAATTCAATCCGTTTGTTATCCAAATGCAATATTAGCTTCTGCTCGATGCGTTCGCAATCCGGCTGCATCACTTGCTGGGTGCCAAAGCAGAAGTACAACATCTAAGGGAAGCAATTGATGGTATAAAAAAGAAGGAAAACCGTGGGGATGGATGCCTTACCTTATTGAAAATGCGACTGCTGAGCAGATAGAATCGCGATTCCCGCGTCTTATGAAAATTATAGGTAATATAGGCATCCACTCCGACACTAAAGTAGTTATAGACATGAATGGTCTTTGTGGGATGCCTCTGGATGGGTAGGCGATAGTGCAGCTTCTCTATTTGCAAATCGTAACGATCCAAATTCACTGAACGGGCACGACGTATACTACGTAAAATCTTAACTGGATCGATATCCGAGGGTGGTTCTGGCCCCCAGCCCAAGACGCGTGACAAATCATTGCCAGTGCCCAGCGGCATGACGGCCACAGATGGTTGTGGTTTAATCTGCAGAGCGTAAATGGTATTCATTACCCAACCAATTGTGCCATCGCCACCTGCCACTAGGATGCGACAGGGACGTGGACTGGCTTTTGCTACCCATTGCAGGGCTTCTTGGGGGCCACGTGAGCCCAGTTCCATTACCTGCAAGGGATTTAGATAGCCTCTTAGCAGAGATATGACATTGGCTCCCGCACTGCTTCCAGATTTGGTGTTTGCTATCACCAGCAGTGGCTCCCAATTCTCAATATCCGGGGGATGGATTCCAGCCAAGTGCAAACGCATCGATTCTCGGGTTCGGGCCGCCACAAGGGAGTAGGGTGGAAAAATCATATCCTTGAATTCACCCAAGTCACAGGACACCGACAGATCAAGCCTCTTATAGCAGTTGTTATGATAGCAACGCTGGCACCAGGCACAACGCCATCCATTCAGTCCTGGATCCGTCTCCGTGCAGGTGGCTGTATGATGGTCCACTTCCTCTCCGCATGTCGAGCAATTGACGTTAATTGGCAAATTGCCATGTACCCACAAATGTTGAACGGATTTGCTATTGCGCAACCATTTGTCCTTGCAACGGAAATCCCGATCCGCTATACGGTGACATTGGGGCGTTGAGTGGGTGCACAGGCCGCAGCAGTCGCAGAAAATTCCAGCGGAGGGAGTCAACAGAATCTCACACACATTGCAGAAGCAAGCCTAAAAATAAACCAGGAGTGGGAGTGGCAGAGGGTGCTATTGAGTGCGCGTGGGCGGGCAACAAGTGATTAAATGTTTCTCCTTACCTGATCCAGAATTCTTATCGATTTCCAGTTGTGACGTGATTTTCGGGATATGCAAACGACTGCATCGTCGGAAAGGATGCTGCGGCAGAACACAAAGATTACGCTCAGAGCCACCAGGGAGCCAATCAATGCCTCCACGCTTAAATCGATTTTGGCGATATCCATTATTTGGCAATTTTATTTACATTTTCACGTTTTGCATTGTATTCTTATTGTTGTTGTTGATGTTGCTTGAATTCCGCGAATTCCGTAGGTTGTCAGCGATGCGCAGTTGGCTTTTAATCATTCAGTAGCTTGGCATGAAGAATGTCAGCCTCAAAAGTTTATAAATTTTAAAGTTTAGTAATGTTCTTATGTATATAAATTAAAATTAGGTAAAATAAATACGTTTCTTTTAATATACAAAAATAATAAATGTTATTATCAAACAAAAAACCAATAATCTAACACTAAAAACATTGACTTTGTGGTTGTAATTGGTCAAATTGAATTGATGAGAAATGAATTTGCTATTATTTGGGTTTATTTGTTAAGTTTTTGTTTAAGTTAAAGGGATATTTTAATTTGACAATTTTTCAAAATAAGTTTCATTATTGTTGAATAATAATAGTAGAAGATAGCAAAAGATAATTGAAAACACACAATAGATACATACATACATATGTACATACATATATGTATATGTGCATATGTGGGCATTTGTGTTGATACCTTTTGAAAGTATTTACTTATGTATGTATGTACATATGTATATGTATGTATGTATGTGTGTATTTTGCATTACCAATCTCCTTCGCAGAAGTTATGATTGTTTATGTGTATGTAAATGGGAATAGGATTGCACAGTGACACACACATTGCACATGTAAAAAGTTAAATTCATTAAGAGCTTTAAGATAAGAAAAATATATGTAAATATTCCATGAATGCAAGTCCTGACACACTGTGCAAGTCAAAATAGGAGAAACAAATACAGAAAAAAAAATGATTTTTAATTAGGACTAGGGTCGCAGTAGTAAACATCCATACATACATACATACATATGTACATATGTTTAAATATATAATGTTGAAAAGGAACCACTTAGTATGAAATAGTAATAGAATTGTCTTAAACAAAACTTGTTTTAAGGATATGAAACAGAAACAAATGAATAATAAGGAAATAATGGAATAGTTATGCAAGCAGTTCTCCAATATATGTATGTAGGTATGTATGTACATATGTATTTTATGGGGTTGGATATGCTTCATGTTGAACTATTTATAGTCTGCAGAATTGGAATAAAAGAAGTATTGTTTATAAATAGTTCATCCATTGCAACATTATGTTTAACCGTACTTATATATTTCCAGCTACTTTTATTCTTGCTAGTTTGGCAGCACTGCTGCAATTCAGTCACAGGAGTATCGATGTATCGATAAGTGCCGCTTACCATCTCCGTTTCTGGCGCACGTGGAAGTAGCGCTCACGTTTTTTGTTGTTTAATTTTAAAATTTTAACAAATTAGTTTGATATAAAATGGGCCGAAAAGCTGAATATAATGAGAAGGAAAAGAAGGGACCTGGACGCAAAGCCCGTAAACAAGGACCACCCACTTTTCGCAAACCAACTTTTGGTAAAATTCCAAATACAACTGAAAATCTAGGCAAGTCAAGCAATGTTTTTTTTTTTTTTTTATTGTAGCTCCGCAGGAGGAGGAGGACAAGAAATTGACACATCGTCAAAAGCAGCGTTTTGTAAAACGAGAGCAAAAAAAGGTTGTGCAAAAGGCCAAGCTGCAGGAGAAAAGGGCTAAAGGTAAAGGACCACAGCTGCAGCATCGCCGGCAAAAGAAATACAACAGTGATAGTGAGAGCGAACCAGACGAAGAAGAAAACGAGGAGCTGGTAGCTTCTTCCGACGAGGAAGTTGCAGAAGATGCGGAAATGGTGGAACAGGCGAACTCTTCCGACGAGGAAGTTCCACAATTGGTGCCAGCTTCAGGCTTTACAGATGACAACGATGACTGGCTCAAACCTAAAAAAAAGCAGCACAAAAACGATACATCATCTGAAGAAGAATCCGCAGGGGGATCGGAGGAGGAATTCGAAGAGGAGTCTGATGATGAAGAGGAAGAATTCGAAGAGAATTCTGATGGTGATGCCCAAGTAGGCGATCTAGATGATCTTGCAGATGACGATGAATCAAATTCCGATGATGATTTCGATGTGTCGGGTGACGAGGATGCTGAAAGTAATGAGGATGAAGATGACGATGACGACGACGAAGATAAGCTGCCCATTGAGCGAGCGAACAAGAAGCTAAAGAAACGCAAAGCTGAAGAGGATCAACTTGCAGACGATGAGTTCCAAATGACTGTAGATCAACAGGATGTCTTTCAATTACCCTCCCCAGAGGACAATGAGGAACAGGAACTGACCATCCAAGAGGTGATGCAGCGTATTAAAGACGTTTCCCTCGTTTTATCAGACTTTAAAAAATATCGTCAACCCGATCGTGCAAGAAGCGAATACATTGATCTTCTCAGACACGATCTTTGCCTATACTACAGCTATAATGATTTCCTTATGGAAAAGCTAATGGATATGTTCCCGTTAACTGAACTGATGGAGTACTTGGAGGCCTCCGAGGTGGCTCGCCCTTTGACCATACGGACAAATTCCCTGAAAACACGCCGAAGAGATTTGGCCGGTGCTTTAATCAATCGGGGCGTTAACCTGGATCCCTTGGGAAAATGGACTAAAGTGGGCCTGGTAGTCTTCAATTCTCAAGTGCCGTTGGGAGCTACTCCCGAATATTTGGCTGGTCATTATATGATTCAAGGAGCCTCCTCCATGTTGCCTGTTATGGCTTTGGCTCCGCAGGAAAATGAACGTATATTGGACATGTGCTCTGCTCCTGGTGGCAAGGGATCCCACATCGCAGCCATAATGAAGAATACCGGAGTCCTCTTTGCCAACGATTCGAATCGGGATCGAATCAAAGCAATTGTGGCGAATTTCCATCGCTTGGGCATTGTAAATGCTGTGGTCAGTTGTGAGGATGGCACAAAATTCCGTAACATAATGACTGGATTTGATCGGGTACTACTCGATGCTCCGTGCACAGGCACGGGAGTGGTTTCAAAGGATCCCAGTGTAAAGACTACGAAATCGGATGTGGATGTCCAGCGTTGTTACAATCTCCAACGGAAACTTCTGCTTACTGCCATCGACTGCGTGGATGCGAAATCCTCTAGTGGTGGCTACATTGTATATTCCACCTGTTCTGTTCTACCCGAGGAGAATGAATGGGTCATTGATTATGCTTTAAAAAAGAGAAATGTGAAAGTGGTACCCACGGGCCTGGACTTTGGTGTGGAGGGATTTGTAAACTTCCGCCAACACCGATTTCATCCAAGTTTAAATCTGACCAGACGGTATTATCCACATACCCATAACATGGATGGATTTTACGTGGCCAAATTGAAGAAGTTCTCCAATACCATACCCATTACCAAGGAGCAGCAGGAGGCAGACGAAAAGCAACTAGATCAGGCTATAGAAAAGGAAAGTGAGCAAAAGGAAGGAAATGAAGCAGATCAAAAGGATGAGAATGGAGAGACAGATCCTACTGAAGAGGTTGCTCAGAAGGGTGGCAAGCGAGCCGGCAAACCTCTCCTCACCGATGTGGAATTGGACTTGAAAAAGAAAAAGTTGGAACAGAGTAAAACGAAATATGTGGCCAAGGTGTTCGAGAAGCCAATAAAGGTAAATAAGAAGCCAAAACCAGAAGTAGAACAAAATAAGGAAAAGGAACCGCAAGGAAAACTAAAAGAGAAGAATGAAAAGAAGCAACCTCTAGAGAAGAAGGGAAAGAGGGTACCACTAGAAAAAAAGGGAAAAACGGAACTAGTAGAAAAGAAGGATAAGAAACAACCGATAGATAAAAAGGTAAAGAATCTAACAAATGGTGTAACAAAGGACCAAAAAAAGCCCTTAAATGGAGAAAAGAAAGCAAAGACACAGCCACAGCAGTCGAATCAAATAAATGGCACAGAGAAACAAGAAAAACAAGTGCAAAAGAAACCGATAAACGTTAACCAAAAGGGAGATAAACTACCTCAAAAGTTGGCAAAGGCTTCTCGTGTGGATATTGATGATCTGCCTCTGCTGGAGGGCAAGCCCATCAAGAAGCAAAATAAACTTAAACAAAAATCCAAACAATTGGGTCAATTGAAAAAATCAAAAACAGGCATCAATGCCAGCAAAAAGCAAAAATTTAAAAAATAGTCGCAAAAAAAAAAAAGGAAAATTGAACATTAAAATTTATTTAAGTAGGTTTTAAGATCAGTTACGATGAACGAACCATAGGTAACTATGATGTATTTTATGCAAAAAAAAAACTTAGAACTAATATGTAAATTTGAAATTATAACATTGTTTATAACAAAACATTTAGGCATATTCAATAAATTGCATAAGAACCAAAAATATAAAAAATCGTCTAAATGTTTTGAAGAATATTTTGAAGATAACGGATGCGAAGTTTGGGATTGTTTTCAGTTAAAATCAAAAGAAATGTTTAAATTTGCATCTCATTAATATAACGTAATATAGAAATACATATTGGCCATAAAGGTTGAAAAGACATGTGAATACGTCATAAGCTTTAGCCTAACGTTGGGCATTCCCCTTTGGTAAAAGCTCAAATGCAATGAGATCAGAGATGGCAAAGCTCTCCAGCAGATAAGACTCAATAATGTAGAACAATATTGTTGCAGTTTAAAAAGTAAAAATATCATGACAAGTTTGTTAATTTTTCTGAGCGGGTTTCTATTCCCCCACGTAATTGGATCCAATGAAATGGATATAAATCGTTTGACAGCTTTGGAAATACATGAAAATATAAATAGATCGTCGTCACCTTGTTCCAATTTCTGGACATATGCCTGCGGTTCGTTTTCAAAGCACTCAAACTATATAGACAACTTTCAACGGGTGGAGGACAATTATGCCCAAAAGATGAAGAGATTTTTCGAAGGCCAAATGGACGAGGGAAAAGTGAAGGCACCACATCTAATTGGCCAAATGAAGAGCTATTACATGGCCTGCTCGAGCACTTCAAAAAATAATTTCGAGCTATCTGAACTGATGGAAGTATTAATGTTGAATTCGAATAAATGGGAAACATATGTAGCCAAATTGCGAAAGTATGGCTTAAATAATGTCTTTCTTCAGGAACGTGTGGATGTGGCCTATAATGATTCAGAGCAGCAAATAATACAAATCAAATTTCCGGAGGTACATAAATCTATAGACAGATTGACCTTGGATATGTTTAAGGATGAAAAAGAAAGGCGAAATATTAGAAATTTGGTAAATATCACGAAAAACGTACAGAGAAAGTGTTACGAAGATATAGACACGTATTCTTGGTCTCTGGAGGAGTTGAAACAGGAAATTCCACAAATTGATTGGCAAATATATTTTCAAGAACTACTGGATATCGAAAAATTGGACCTCGATCGATTACAACTACGTTTTGAGGTCAGTCAGATGGAATGTTTAAGAGAAATGGGACAAGTTTTAAAGAATATATCCCTAGAGACGATCTTTCAATATCTACAAGTTCGTCTGATGATGCATCTCAGGGAATACGAACCGAAATCGTTTTCCATCCCAAACTGTATACATCACATGAGAGCTTTGTTGCCCCTTGGAATGAATTATATATACAATCAATATATATATGAAAATCGATTCGAGGATAGGCAAAAAATGGAAGAGATATTTGAAAGTTTAAGAACAACATTCCGGAAATATATAGATGCCAATAGTCTGCAATTAAAATCGGATGAACTGACTTATGTGAGAAGGAAATTGAATTCAATGAAACTAAATTTGGGCAATCTACCTGAAGAAAAGTCATCCCATTACTATAATGAACACTATAGGAGAGCCAACTTTTCTGATTCCAGTTTTATGGGAAATCTGGAGCAGGCTTTGCGTCTGCGCACATATCTCCAACATGCACCTCTTTTAATAAATGGATCTCGCCTGGATCGCTCTCTATATTATGTAAATGATGATGTGACCAAGGCTCGCACTTCTCCCTATTATGAGAATGAGAGGAATACCCTTACTGTGCCACTTATATTCATGCAGTGGCCGCTCTTTGATCATCGTCAGCATCAAGTGTTCCTTCATAGTTTAATGGGTTTCATATTGGGACATGAGCTGAGTCACGCTTTCGAACAGGAAGGCATTCTCTACGATTCGTTGGGAAATGAGTCTCCTATGGGTTGGAATATAAGGGAATCCCCCCTATTCCAAAATTCTATTAAATGTGCTGCTGATACGCCATTTGCTTCTTTAAAGGAACGACTGGCTGACTTGAATGGCTTGCAGTTGGCATATGATAGCTTCTTTGGCCTGGAGCATGATTCCCAGCTCTATGACTACCGTCCGTATGCATTCGAAACGGAATTTCGAGCACCGCAATTATTCTATTTGAGTTTTGCACAATTCTTTTGTGGTTCACTGCCTCCAGTGCTTGGCCATGATATGGACGATGTGCGTGTCAATGTGAGCGTAAAAAATTTGCAGCAATTTGCCAAGGATTTCATGTGTCCACTACAGTTGCAACAGCAGACAAGGCAGCACTGTCAAATGTGGCGCCCAGCTCAAGGATAATGAATTCTCTACAAAATTTGTATTGTGATTTTTTCGAGGGTAGGTTAGAAGATGAAACTTTTTTTTAATTTTAATGAAAGTTCTCAAAATATATGAATAATAAAATATTTTATTTAAATGTTCTAATTTCTATAAAATTCAGATTCCGATATCATCATTGGATTATCGTATCCAAATGGACACTCTATTTCAGTTCATTTTAGGTCTCCTCAATTCGTATACTCCCATTGGTAAGTGATCAACATTTGTGTGGTTTGGGTGCTTCTCTTTTTATTTTTTGTGAACGGATTCAGATTGTTGGGTAAAGAATAGACAAAACCCATTTAACGGCCCATTCAATTTGATTGTCAATTGCAGTTGACAGGTAAGTGCAGCGCCAGTGTCAACTGAATGCTAATACCGCAAACACTAAAATGGTAAAAAGAGAGGATAAAGAGATAAGCCCAGTAAATGCCGGTCTCAGTGAAAGCTTTCGCTCCCACAACTCTCTTCAATTCACTTCCTCTCTCCTGCTTGGACACACCTACACATTGAAAACCACGCAGCCACAAGTTGTTGTGGGTTTAATGCTGCACAGTGGTTCGCTGTTCAGTGAAATTAGGGATAACTTAACAGCTTAAAATTATCTTATTATCAAGGAAATTATGCATTTAATATAATTCAATTTTATGGAGACTAATTCCCTCATTCGGTTGAAATCGAAATAGATTACTAAAAAACTAAGCTAAAAACTTATACTTAGATTCATTTAATAAAATTAAATTTTATCAAGACTTGTTAACTAAAAGAATAAGTTTCATTCTAAGATATCAGCAATTTCCATCAAATTGAAATGGATTAGTACACTAATTTTAAATGATATAGTTTTTAATTGATAAATGTATTCATAATTTCTTTCTACAATATGTACGCTGAAAGTTCAGCAATCTTTGGTATTATTATGATCTAAAATATTTCATATCAATATTATTAAATATTACTGTCTTCATTCAAAATCGGTTAGTTCGTTTTAGTTAAATGTTATCCTTGTCCCACTATGCTTCACACAGGTATCCTGTTTTTGATTTGTTGTCTTGCTTGGGGCCATGTGTGGGTTATACGGCCGTCCATTTTCTCTCACTGTCTGTGGGTGTGTCTGTGTGTGACTATGCGGGTGTGTGTGTGTATTGGTGTGCTTTTCATTTAGCGCCGGCGGCGGCATGTAAAAGTCGAAGCCAAAGCTCTCATCTTGTTCTCATTCTCATAGCGAACACAGTTTGGCGCTGTCTTTGGCTGCCGTTAGACACGCTGGAAATTGTTGCGTCGTCGTCGTTAGTCAAAAGTCGTTCATCGCCGTCGGAATTGGACCACAGTGCTATCGTTAGAACGCAGGGAATGTTGAGACGCGTTGATTAAATCAAAATCTTTGTATTATTGTGAGACAGCATCCGCCTTTTCCTCCCACATAATATTAATACTTTGGTACCATAGATGGCCCTAGGCCACAATACCACAATATGTTTTGGCTAAAGTGTTTTTGTTAGAATTTAACCTGAACGCGTATGTGAATGTGTCATGATCTTTTAAAACCTTCAAGTGTGTGTTAAATAATAATAAAAAGAAAAAAAAAAAACAGTAACGAAAAAGAATGAATAATGTTGCAAAACAAATGATAAAGGCGATAAACAATTTAAAGCTTTAAAGAGCATGTGAGTCGCTAATTTGTAAAAAATATTCAACAGTTAAATGCACCCGCTCTGTATCTATATAAATATGTCTATAGTATATATATAGACATTGTATTTGATGGATTCAAACACAATATGAAAGATGATGATGAAAAGAAAAGGCCTCGCACTGCCCACATAACCAATTGAGTAAATACGATCTCTAAAGATATGCCGGATTAAAGGCGATGATCACTTAGCACTGATTTAATATCCATTAGCATACAAAAGCCAGATCTAAATTAAAGAATAAAGAGTCTTTAAATTACAGTGGCAAAACACATTCTTGGCGAAAACAACATGAAAATTGCCAATGATCTTTAAGTGGGGAAATCAACTTGCAAACTTTTCAAATAAATCCTTAACACATTTTCTATCTATCTCTCTCGCTTACTCTCACTCCTACTCTTACTCCATTTTGCCTCTGTTTAATTATGCATCTTAATATTGCATTTTCAATTGACTCACCCCTCCCCAACATTGTTCACCCACATTTTCTGTTGACCCAATATAAACATTGTAACATTTACGCCAGAATGGAAAATAAACATTTAAATAATAAAAAAAAAAAATTTGTACTATGTTAAAGGAAAAGCAAAAGCAACAAAAGCGGCAGCAACAGCAGAAATTGTTTATGACTCTTGAATTCAAATTGTTAAGTAAATAAAAAAAAAAAACTGCCAACACCAACAAAAAGCTAAAAATTTAATTATACTTGAGTGCAAAAAAAGAAAAAAACAAAAAATGGGGAAACAAACTACATTCTTATATAGAAAAAATGGTTTCTCATAACCCCAGTTATAGATATCTGCCGACTCCCTACTTCCAACTGGCCCCTTCAGTAGCGCCAAATGAGTGCGAGGCACTTGGAAATTCAGTTTCTATGCCAATTCCTTTAGTTAGCTAATTGCTTTTCTAATATGATAATTTGTTGATTGACTCCAAGTAGCTGAAGTCGCATTTTTATTTTTAATTGAAACAAAAATAAATACCAAATGATTACCTTCCATTACTTTGTATTTAATAGGATCGGTTTTAAATAGAAGTCTTTAAAGAGCTCTTCAGCTTTGTCAATAAAGCGATTTAAGTGTTTTTAAAATATTTCAATCAATTTAACCCAAAAATAAATAATAAATATATTAGTATTTCTTTAAGATATTTTCAGTTCAAGTTTCTATTTTCTTTTGATATGTTAACAATGCTTAAGAAAACATTTCACTAAAATATTTGCGTACTCTTTGATAACGTAGTTCGAAATTTACTTAGCTAATTTTTAGTTTTTGTAACTAGTAGTAGTGATTAAACTCTCCACTTTACTTGTTCAACTTAATGACATTGACACTAAATTACTTTTAAAATGTTTACATAAGAGAATAAAATTCATTTTAGAATCCTTCGTCCATTATTTCTTTTACGAATTGTTGGATAAACCTCATTTCACTATATTTGTAAAACTTTGGAAGAATCTCCTTCTTTAGCATGTTCTTATAAATTTCCTTAGATTTAAATTCCATTTCCATGTTTTTGTATTTGCAACAACTAAAAACTGAATTTTCCTTCAATTACAACTTATGAGTTCAAGTCACAAATTGACAGCCCATTAATTCTTAATAAGTTCATTATATAGATTATCAGTATCATAAATTATTCCCATCAGATCCGCCTTCAATTACCGAAACGAAGCACGCCATATTAGTCACGCAATTTGCAGTTTTTGAAGTGTATTACAATAATTTATACATATTATTTATAAGTATTTAAAGAAAGAAATATAAAATCTGTAGAAGAGTCTAAGATAATTTTTTAATCAGTTAATATATTTATTTTAAATAACTTTTTCTTACAAAAACGAGCGAAATTCGTCGAGCTTTATCCATAATTAAATTTTGTCTATCTTCTATCATCAATGTATATATCAATATATGTAAAAACAACATTAAATCAAAAAGAATATGTTTTCCTGCCTTTTCCTTTAAAGTTGAAACCCTTCCTCTTTATCCTTGGAGCGCTCCTGGTGCTGCCTGTTGCAAATGAAAAGTAAATACAAAGGAAAACTTTAAAAAACAAACTGAAACTCATGAATTTGAGATATATCATGCATATTGTATATATATATATATATATATATATGTCTATATATATATTTATGTTGGTATATCTACCTATATATACATATTGTTTATGTCTGTCTGGTGGGCATTATTATTATGCATGTGGCCTGCTTTTCCCCTATGCCAGATGCTTATCCAGTGCCAGTTCCAGTTCCTGCTTCTGCTTCTGTTACTGCTCTTGATCCTGGGCATGTGGCACGTGAATGTCTGTCTGTGTGTGTGTGTTCCTTTGTGTGTAGGCAATAAAATGCCCGCAGCATTTGCTTCTAAAAAAAATAAAAAAAAAACTTGCAAATGAAAATGAAATTATCTGTGGGGCGCGCATAAAGCAAAGTTTACAGAAATGTTACGCCCTCGCAACCGACCTTAGCGACTTTTTGTTGTAACCTTTATGTTTGAGTTCAAAGCATACTTGAAGGAGATTTTCTTGTTCCATTCGTTGTTCTCTTGTTCAGCGGCAATAAAATTAGTCCATATGAAATGAAGTTGTCGGAAGTTGTCTGGCAACGCATGGCGTATGCTTGATATTGACATTGATATTGCGTATACGTAGCGTGGTCGTCGTTTTTATCCAGAGGTAACTGGATTTTCAATTTGTGTAAACTTTTACTTGTAGTTTCGGTTTTGTTTGTTTGGCTTTACATTGTTTGGCTTTGCTTTTGATTCTCTGGTGTGTGTGTGTGTGTGTGCGAGTGTGTGTGTGTCGGCCAAGAACTAGTGGGCGATTGTGGCAGGGGCACGGTTATCCAGCCACTAAATGAATGGGTGACTGGGTGACCGACTGACTGACTGACTGACTTTCTGCTCATATTTATTTGCTTTACCGGCTAACAGAGAAAAATAAGAATGTAAAATAAAAAAAAGGAAAACGTAAGAGAAAATAATGAAAACCATAAATATCGTTCATAGCGCCTGAATGCGTTTGGCATTTTGTTGCTTGATTTGTTCAACAGCTGCCTTTACAACTCCCCCTCACCATCACCTCTCATTCCCTCTGCCATACTTGTTAGCCAACTCTGTGTTGGACTCCTCCATGGTTGTAACTGGGCTTCATTGCACGCTTCACTGACTGTGAGCATTCATTCATAAAGTATATATTTGTATATACATACACACATACATACATATATAGCAATATCTGTTTATTTTTCATACTATCTCTTTCTCTCTCCTTTTTATTCACCATTTTTACGTGCTTTTTATCACGCTGACTTTGACATATGGCATTGGCTTAAAGACATTTAATTGATATGGTCATGATATTAGATATTGAAATCAACACTGGAAAAAATCAAAAAGGAAAAGAAAAACCAATCTTTAATTCGATTTGAGATTATTTAACTGTGCTGTCGGGAGATTAACCCAATTGATCAGATTAGATATAGCTAAAACAATTCTTAAATCTAATATCTATTATGGAATTTCATCACAAACAGTTTGATTTATATATCCCGATTTGAACTTATTCGAAGGTATTCGATATAAGGAACATAGAACTATATAATATTCTACAGATTCACATGGAATGTCTCGTATATAGTAAGTTTATTTTACTTGATTTTTCAGACTTTCAATTGATATATCTTTTAAGTTGCATAATTTCTTAATTAGCCAATTTACTCAAGCTCTTCTTTGGCATTAATTTATTTTCTTTCGGTGCATTTCCAGTTCTTTATCGTAATGCATTTTGTCGATATCTTTGACAGATAATGGCAAATGTGGCTGTCGTTCTGTCTGTGGCAATGTCTGTCTTCATTTACGTTGCGGCATTCATTGCACATATAGATACAAACTTGCCGCCAATTTATTTTCCATTTGTTTTGACACTTAATAAATCATTTAATAGTTTCTGTTCAAATAAAATATCACACATACGCCCCATATACCATCCAACAACCATAAAAATTTTCCTTTTTTTTTTGCCTGCCTGCCTGCCTGCCACTGCATTTGCTTATTTATATTGGCAACACAAACACACACACACACACACACACACACCCACAATAATTCAGTTGGAGATTTTCGAATTTCAGTTTTTATTTATTTATTTTATGGTAATGCTAATTGTGCGCATTTAAAGGCCAAATTAGTCCCCCTAGTTGAAAATAAATGATAACTCTTTTTCTTTTTTTTTTTTTTGATGCCAATCTCCTTCTTCCACCGCTGCTGGTGATGATGTTGCTCCACGGATTGAGTCACACGCACACAGCCGTTCAAATAATGCGCTTGTTTGCCCTCTCATAAATAAATCGGAGTTAAGCTCTTTTTTTTTTTTTTGGCTGACTTTTTAGTTTGGGGCCAGGTGGTTTTTGTGGTCGTATTATTTCTCAAATATTTAAGCAACGCGTGCCGCCTACATGCGTCTATAGCTACATATATAAATATATATATTTGCACTACATATGTATGTATGTACGTATGTAGTATTTTTGGGGTAGCTGATTTTGGACAGTTCGTATATACGGAAATTCCGTTTGGCCAATTCTATTTTCGGTCTTGGCAAGATCAAAGCCTTGCGAATGGATGCATTGCGATGCGCCCGGTTGCTTGATCGGTAATTTGCGCAAATGCATAAGAGAATTGATTTAAAATTAAATTAGAATATGCCGAATTCCCTATAGTTCATCACCTTCAGATTTGTAGCTGCAAGTTTATCTTTCATTTTGACATTGACAAAGCTCCATCTTCTTCTCCTATGTATTTTAGGGGCCACGAGCTTCTTGCTATTTGTTCATTAATAAATAACTTGACACTCTTTGTTTTAATCATGGTCTCTCCCTATCCCCGCACCGTCAATCCCCTGCCGCATAATGTTTATTATTATGTACTCGTTGCCAGGTGTATAACCTAGGTTACCTTTACCTTTACCTCGACCATATTTAACCACATCCCACATTCTCTTGTACACATCTCATTCATTTGTTCTTCTCTCTCTCTCTCTCTCTGTGTCTGTGTGTGTGTGTGTGTATCTCAAGCTTTGTTTTATCTCAATCAGCAGATGAAATTACCAACCCCACTGTACCTCTGTAGCTCCACCCTCGTCTCCTCAAAAATAATCACTGTTCCTATATACATTTGTATCTTTTTTTGTACTTCATTCAGGTTTATGTCCGCTAAAATTAAACAATGTCATGAAATGCAGAAAGATGACCAAAAATTCATTTAAAAAAGGAATCTCAAATATTTCAACTCTCAATGAAAAAAAATATGAAAAATTAAATGCTCTAACCCTATGCCCCAGGGTGTACATTTTGGTGATCTCTTTTAATTAAAAATGTCATAAAAGTTTATATATGTATATATATATATTTTTTTTTAATACTAAAACATAAGAGTTTAGTTACGTTTTTTGTTTATCTTTATTTATTTAAATTTCTTGATCTATTGCTAGTGAATATTTTTGCATGTTCTGTAGAAAATCATTAAGCACTATCATTTTCATTTTAGTTTTCCGCCATATGGGGGAAATTATTTATCACGTTCACGTTCCCCTGATCTTAATAACATTCATTATAACGAAATTGCAATTTAAAGATTATGGCCAGCTAATGTGTAACTAATGGTTGGGAGTTGATAGAGACCAGTTTCTGAACCAAACGAAAAGCATTAACATTTTTCAACTGCATTTAAACAGTGCGAGAGAGAGGGAGAGAGAGGTAGAGACAGGGGGGGGAAGACCAGGTGTTTGTGTGGGGCAACAAATGTGAGGTGAGTGCGAGGTGGTGGGGCTGTGGTAAAACTAAAACAATTTTCGAGCTGTCCGGGTATACAATGGGTATATAAAGAGTGCAATTAGTAAGCATTTGCCATATGATTAGAATTACATATATGTATCATTTCGTTTCATTTCGGTTCATTTCAGTTGAGTTCATTGTAGACACCGCCCCAAAAACAAAAACAAAAAAATCATTGCTCTGGGTTGTTACCCATAAAGATTGCCTATTTACTTATCTATATATATTCATATATAAATATTATCTGAATCAGCTCACACACACACACACACACACCGTAGAGCCACGTGATTTATATATGATTTCATATTATTTGAACAGATTTTTATAACATAAAAACGAAACGAAATAAGCAAAAGAAACTGCCCCTGTACATAGAAATATATGTTCATGGGTTTTGTTTTGGGTCCGTGACTTACTTTTTATCTGAGATAATAAGATATCATCATTATATATACATATATATTTTTGGTTAGTTAATAAATATATGTATATTATTCTTCTTTACTCTTCTTGGGATATTTGCAGAGATTCTGGTTTTGGTTTTTGTTTAATTGCGCAGCAAAAGGTTCAAGAGCAAAGCCATTGTCCACGCCTCGTTGACAGTTTAAACAAGCGAAAAAGGAGAAGGAAATAAAAAAGGTGAAAACACGGAGAAAGATAGAGAGGGAAAGTTGACAAAGTCATAAAAAGTGCAACATTGAAAGAATTTGCAAGAATCTACTACTTCTAAGATACATACTACATATATTTATGGCTTACACATTGTAACAGAGAGAACACTACTACAGGAGTACATAAGTATAACTAACGAACGATAGGGAGAAAGGTGAAAATATAATTGCAATCCTCCCACCATCGGCGCCATGTCCGATGACGATTTACGCGCTCTGGTGGACAGTCTGGATGACGCCTCACCGGAGCATATTGCCAATGCCATAGCAAATTTTTCACTGGACATGCTGGAAAGGGCCAGTACACTAATTGGAACCCAGCATCATCAACACCAACACCAACAGCATCAGCAGCAGCAGCAGCCGCACAGTGGGGCGCTTGTCATCAATCGCACACTGGAACAACAATGCAGACAGCAAGCAGAGTTCGAGGCCAACCAGCAAGGGGTGAGTATGAGAGGCAAATGTTTATTTTCAATAAAAACTTTTCACTTGAATAAAACTTTTTACCATAATTAAAAAGGAATTTTCCATAGAATTTTCAACTAAAAAATATTATTTTTCATACTTTGCTATATGGTGTCAGTTTATCTATATATAGATATATCGTATATTCTATATACTTATTTGTTTTGTAAACAAACCAAATCCATGAATGAAACTCAATTAGGTGTAGATTTTAGCAAGTACATATTTCATATGTATTTATTTGTTTAAACTCTGAGGTTAATCAACTAAATTGTCAACTAACTACAACAAAATTGTTGTTATTCGCGTGGCAACCAGAAAAACTTCTCTAACAGAGGCGTATCCTAGGGGGGGAAACTAAAAAGGAATACAAATTTGGAAAAGTTAGGATGATATTGGAACAGAAATTAAGAAAAAGAAGAAGGTTCCAGGTTAAGTTAGAGCATTCGATTTAGATCTAAATTTATTGGTATCCTTATTCCTTTCTTCCTTATAGGATTTCTACATTTTTAATACTATTTAAGTTATCCAAAATTTGTAGCTTAAATCAATAAAGTTTGAAGTTCTTCCTTTTTTGTTTGCTGCGTTCATTATTCATTTTTCATGTACAATGAACTTTTTTTTTGAATTTCATAAGATTTTTAAATAGAATGAATTATGCTGTGAAGGCTATACTTTATCAGCTAATGCTTGGGACCAAGCCTCTAAAAATTTGAGTCGAATATGAGGAGAGAAAGAGAGAGTTTCTATATAACCCTAAGGAAAAATGTCAACTGATAAGAGGAACAAAACGTAGATAGAAAATCAAATGTTAGAAATTCAACTTGTGTTTGACAATAGTATTTCTATATATACGTACATACATATATACTGTATAAGTAGATTTGTGTAATTTATTTTGATTTTCATTGCGTTAAAAGACTCGGCAAATAAAATAGATGGCCAATGCCAGTCGGTCGTATACTTAATATTAATATATATGATAATTTATAGCAAGCAAATAAAAAAATGAAGAACTGATAGGAAAAGGAAAGAGAACATTATGAGGAAACGGTCGGAGGGGTAGAGGGGGGTATATAGACAGCAAATTTGTTTAGTTTTTCGTACACGTAAATAGATTCAATTGATAATTCACGGTATATATACCAAGATATATACATACATACATATATACATATTTATGTATATATTCGCAACACCACAACAAAAGAGAAATCTTTGGTTATTTATATACAAAAGAAACAAAACGAGCAAATTAAAATTTGAATATTGTCTGAGCTGATTTCCAGAAATTTCGTATACTCTATCCCCAGATTGAGGATGCTATTATGAAAGGTCAGGACTTTGAATTCATGCCTGCTGCATGTATATTGTATTCGTCATATCGATCAAAAATTTGATTTTTATGACAGCTATAAACCGTTCAGACAGCTGCAACTTTTCCACTTTAATGTTTAATTCTTTTAAACAAACAAATCTTAATCACTATTCCTATATAATTTCTATAAATCACAAAACAGTTGCCGCTAAGCTGTCCCACCGCATTCGATTCGGTGCTTTGTTGGCCACGAACAAGTGCTGGAACTTTGGCCATTCTACCATGTTTCGAGGAGTTCAAGGGGGTTCATTATGATACCACAGGTGAGGTTAACCGGAACGTAGGGATTTCCATTTGTAACTCATATTAATATTCCTGTTTTTTTTTTTTTTTATTTAGAAAATGCCACCCGCCTGTGCTTATCGAATGGCACTTGGGACCACTATTCCAATTATGATCGTTGCCATCAGCAATCGGGCTCAATTCCTATAGTGCCAGATTTTTCACCCAGCGTGGATCTGCCTGCCATTATCTATGCCTGTGGTTATTTCATAAGTTTTGCCACTCTTGTGGTGGCTCTCATAATATTTCTTAGTTTTAAGTAAGTTCAGCTAGTAAAAATCTTTAGCATTTCTTACTAATTCTTCCATATTCTTTTAGAGATTTGCGTTGTCTTCGAAATACCATACATGCGAATCTATTTTTAACCTATATAACCTCAGCTCTTTTGTGGATTCTCACATTGTTTCTGCAAGTGGTTAGTCCATTAGCAATATATATTTATATTATTCTAATAATTAATTCTATATATTTGTTAGATTACTACCGAATCTAGTCAGGCTGGCTGCATTACATTGGTAATAATGTTTCAATATTTCTATTTGACCAATTTCTTTTGGATGTTTGTCGAGGGTAAGCAATATTTTCATTTAAATGAAAAACTTTTGTAATTCGAAGTTATTGGTTTTAGGTCTATATCTGTATACATTGGTAGTACAAACATTTTCCAGCGATAATATTAGCTTTATTATCTATGCCATTATTGGCTGGGGCTGTCCAGCTTTATGTATTCTAATATGGTCCATAGCCAAGGCATTTGCTCCACATCTCGAAAATGATCACTTCAATGGGGTACGATCCTCCTCCTACAATATTCATCAATATATTTATTCATTATAGTATTTTTAATATATTTCAGTTGGAAATTGATTGCTCTTGGATGCGTGAATCTCATATTGATTGGATATTCAAAGGTCCAGCCTCAATGGCCTTACTCATCAATTTAGTTTTCCTTATACGCATCATGTGGGTAAGGACTTTAATAAAAGACAATTTAAAAACTATTAGTAAATCCTAAACTTATAAATAAAACACAAATAAATTTACAGGTTTTAATAACCAAACTGCGTTCCGCACATACGTTGGAGACCCGTCAATATTACAAGGCCTCCAAGGCGCTATTGGTCTTGATTCCACTATTCGGTATAACATATTTGCTAGTTTTAACCGGGCCCGAACAGGGCATTAGCCGTAATCTCTTTGAGGCCATCAGAGCCTTTTTGATTAGCACACAGGTGAGTTGGAGTTGGTAAATGTTTTAATTCATTTAAACCAATATTTCTTTATTTTTTTAAGGGGTTCTTTGTGGCCTTGTTCTATTGCTTCCTTAATTCGGAGGTGCGTCAAACGCTCCGACATCGCTTTGTACGCTGGCGGGAGAGCCGGAGTATACATCGCAGTAACTCCACGAAGAATCGCAGGTGGGAATCTATAAAGAATTTTTATATAGATATATACATAAATGTTTAACATAAGGCATCAACATTTAAATGTTGTTTATTTGTTGTCACTCACATCATTTTAATGGGGCTTTTCTTTTTGCAATGTTGAATATTGTGGCTTTTGCTAGAGAAATAGAGACAAAAAATGGGAGAATGAGAAATTTATACATATATGTATGTGTGTGCTGCCTTCTCGATGTTGTCATTTAACCAAATTATATAAAAATTTCCCTTTCAGACAACGCACATCCAAAGACTACTCGCAGCGGTCGCGAACCGAAAGTCTACGGTGCGTATCCATTCGAAAAGTGAACTATATATATAGATAGCTTATCATAATCTGTTGCTTTTATCGCCTAAAACCTTTCATTTGTTGCAATCATATTTACATAATTAACTAGCGCTTTCATTCAACAATTTATTTTTTGTCACTTTAAATATTATGGTTTTGTTTCGTTTCTCTTACTATTGTAGACTGACTTCCACAAGTCCCGTGCCCATTGGACATTATGAATGAATCCAAAGAGCCATAAACCTACACCACAACACAACACAAACACCAGAGAGATTTCCTTTTATAAGTTTTTTTTTTATATATTCCATGTCCTGTAAATATTTCTGCATGTTTTTCTCGTTTTAAGTTTATGAGAGTAAAGTATTATTTTTTATACCAAAAAAAAGCGAAAAGAAAATAGAAAGAAAAAGAGCGAAAATCAAAAAAAAAAGGGAATTGTTTTCCTATCCTTCTTCTCTTACAGCACTGAGGAGTGTGTAATCTGCCTGAAACCTTCACCGCAAACACGTCTTGGCTCACTTAAACGGTATCACAGCATTGATCTCTCCGATTTTGTTTAGGATATGGACATAATCCTTTGGATCACATGCCATCAATTTCATAACGTTGGAGACGCTCCGAGAATTGGCCAAATACAAAGGCCTCAACATCGTATGTGCGATATAGTCGATACCAGTGCTCATTCAGATAACGATTCTGATATACAGGCTGGCAATATTTTGGAAAATAAGCAATTGTAGCCCGAAACATCGTTACCAAATCAAATTCACAGGGCGAATGTAAAATTTTCAGATTGCCTTTTGCATCGGGACCGGGTTTGGTTGGTAAAAGACTTTCCTGTTCTCGGATTATATGTCTAGGTGGAGATGGAGTCACATCAGGCTTGGACTGCTTAGCTATGGGTCTGTTCATGCTTGGTTCTGATAGGATCTGTAAGTAAATAAGGAAATTAACTGCTTGCCATAGAAAAAAAATCAAGTATTTACTTGCCATTACTATAAGAAGTAGAAGAAATATCGTCATAGTATAAACATGTATAATACCTATATAAACAAAGTATATTTTGAGGCTAAAAAGACATATAGACAAAATCATGCTTAGTTTTGGACTTGGTTTTTTTTTGTTTTTTATTAGTTTGGTTGTTTCTCTTTTTAATATTTTGTTTTGTTAAGTGACTTCGAGTTACAAGAAAAAGTTAAAAACTAAAACTAAATTTTTGATTTTACTTTTAAATTTTTTGATATTCGCACTTAAGTACTTAAACAAGTTTGGTTTTAAAACATAAAATGTATCATTTTTTTTTCTTGTCGGTTTTCTTTTTGTTTATTTTAGCTATTTAATTTGCTAAAGTGCCAATGCGTGCAAAAATTTCATTATAATTCTAATACTAAGTTTAATTTTGTATTATTTTTCTTAGTTTTTGTTTTTTTTTTTTATTTTGTTATTTGTTTAAGGTCACCTTGTTTGTATCACTGAAAATGTAATTTAAAATTAAATTTAAGGCAACAAAATAAAATTAAAAATGTAAAGAGAGAAAAAGGAGATAATCCTCAAAGTTCTCGGCGAATAAAGCTTTTTGAAAATCATATAATATCGGTTAATAGAAACAAGAATGAAAACCTCTTTAATTTGCTGTCTCTCAATATTCTGCGTGTGGCTGTCATTCGATAAAAGATCAGTATTCTATATTCTACGTAATATATGATATATATATATATATATATATATATATATATGTATATATATATATAATATATGATGTTTATAAACCTAACTGGGTGTGTTCTTGTATGAAATCTACATTAAAACTAAAACTATGAACTGCTATCGGTTTTTCAATCACTCTCCGTCCATCTGCTTTATCTGGGACAGGATTGGAGTTAAGGTTTTATTTTTATTCTTTTGTTTTTGGGAGAGGATCACCTCATGTTTCGTGTGCGCAATAATTCGATTTAATTGTACTAAGTTTTTGTATCAAAAGAAAGAAATTCGAGTTATGGTTGCGTATTTTTTTTCTGCTCTTCTAGCTCCTTGCCATGCGAAACCATTTGGAACAGTCGCCTGCTATATATGCATGTGTGTGTCCATGGACGCCTAATGCCATTATAAATATCAATAAAAAATAACAATTATACTAATAACTAACTAACGCTTATTGCGGGTATTAGGGAGAGAGTAGGGAGCGAGGGCAGGGGAATTTATGCGGGTTTTTGGGATTTGCTTAAATATAATATCAAATGCATTCGCCTGGATTCTGTGCACAATATTTTGGAAATAGAGCTTCAGCTTTAATGCCCAGCTCGACCAGACGATTGCGAAATAATGAGATTCGTCGAAATACTTCCGGCGGCACTATATCAAAATCATGATCATCATTTGGATCGGACCATAAACGTTCGGCCAGGCCAGCGGTGCGGGGCCACAGTCGATTATCCAATTGGTTCTCATCCACCTGTTCTGTCCACATGCAGGCTTCGCCTCCAAGAACCTGAAAGCCAAGAAAATAATAATATTAGTAATTGTAATAAGATCTCTGATAACTCCTTCAACTACGGCCTCCTACCTGTCTTCGCCTTTTCTTGTCCAGGCGCATACGTTCCCATGGACGATGCTTGTAGATATTCTGCCAGGTGCGATAGGGCGAACAGGCTGCTTCCCCTGTGGCTCGCCAGCTACCGAAACCACAATCCAAATACCAGGCATCCACATGAGAGAATATCACATTATAACCATTATCCAAAAGATCGTAATTCTCTTGCCATGTGCTGCCGCCCCAGACTTGGACAGTAAATTGACTATTTGGAAGACACTTGGTATTGGTCAAGGCGCTGGACCAAACGGCCAGATATCGAGGCACTGTACCACCATTCGCTAACTTCAGTCTGGCCATGGTCTGGAGCATAAAATCACACCAGAGTCCACGTAAATCCGTATCATTGAAATACTGTGCCCAACAATCCAAATTAACCTCGTCGCCACCCAAATGGAAAAAGTCCGTTTTGGGCCCAGTTAACTGCAGTAACTCCTCATAAAGTCGCTGGAGTATGAGGTAGGTGTGGTTATTTTTCGGATTTAATTGCCCGCAGGGCGGTTCACCGCAATAAAAACTCCATGGCTGTTGATTAATACACAAGGCCAATTCCCCAAGTCCTCGTTTTGGGCCCCAATCCCAGCCATTGCCCGCATGGGCAGGTGCATCAATTTCTGTGATTACTTGCACACCATAGATTTGGGCAAATTCAGTAATCTCTCGCACATCCTGTTCCGTATATGTCTCACTCTCCGAATAGGCACCATATTCAGCCATCTCTGGATAATTACGCGAAATATAGGGGAAACTCTGGGCATCTGTCAAGTGCCAATGGAATCGATTCAATTTGGCCAAACCCATGGCTGCTATGGTACGCTTAATCGAGTCGACTGAAAAGAAATGCCGCGAAGTATCCAACATAAGGCCACGGTAACGGAATTTTGGTGCATCGCTTATCAAACTGTTGGCATAGGTGTGCAACAGACGATCCTCGTCATCGTACCAGATGATCTGTTGTAGCGTTGAAAGGCCATGTCGCGCTCCAAAGTAGCTATGCGCCGTAATGTGTACCACAAGGCGACGTTTTTCCACTGGCAGATGAAAATTCAATTAATTAACTTGACTTTAAATGAACTGTTGAATAACTTACATGAAGTTTTTAGTTGATAACTCTCATCATTATCCATATTAAAATTAATATCTCCCGATTTTTGAACACTTATTTTGATCTCTAAGCTATCCAGATCGCCGGATTGCTTTGCGAGGTTAAATGTATAGCCAAAAAGTGAGGATCTCACCTCGGACTCCAATTGGGAGCGTCGTCTAGATCTTACTGTTGATTCCCCACTGGCAGGCACTGTATCAGCTGATATACTTGAGTCAGAGTTACTATAATCTAATCTCTGGATTTGTCTTAAATCCTTGACAAACCAATCGAAGGCCACTTGCAAATGTTTATGCACCTTCCGGTGCGGTGTGTCCAAGTGCAATTGAACATCATCCGTAGAGAAACGTATGGTATGGGCACTCAATAGGGACTTGATAGTCGGATGAGGCCATATATTGATATCCCCGCAAGTCATTGAGCAACTAATAAAAGAGACACGTTTGTTTCCTTTGGCTTTGCCATTCCCATTGCCAATTGAATTGGGATTGGTATTGGCATTACCTTGATAGGCAAGACGAATGCATCGATCATTCTCACATTTGTATGTCCAAGTCTTTTCAATGGGTCTATAGAAGAAGACAGAAGAAATAATGTATGTAATATTTACTTTTTTCATGTATCCTTTTAGTTACTTACATGACATTCCCCACACTATCCTTGTGTCCATGTTTGGGCTTCTCTAGAGCCTCATTATAGGCTTGGGTCTTGATCACTCCCTGGTTCCAATATAAGACCGTGAGTATGAAAATCGCTCCAGAGAGCAAAAATAATAAAGCGCGACGCAATGAAACGGCCAGCGACATCTTATAGAGATAACGTAGGCTGCAAAGGAAAATCAAACCAAAATGAGAATGGCAAAAGGAAAGGAAGAGAAGGGAAAATTGAATAGTTAATAAAAGTTAGTTCAAACTCAAACCACCTCCACAAGTTGACATCATCCATTGAACACCGTTGGGGAAAAATTAAACAGTCAACCCAGCAATAATAATGAAGCTAAGCATAGCCCCTCCCTTCCCCGGACCTACACTGCGCTATTTCCTTCCATATCTTTCCTTTGTTGTCCTAGCATATTGAACTTTAATCAATGCTCGCGACTTGGGCTTGACGTGCGATAAAATCAAAAGGAAAAACCCTTAGGGAATGGGGCCATTAAAACATGGGGATAAGGTGACCGAAATAAGTATGTGGGGCAGTAGAGACCCTCCCTGGACACGTGGGAAAAATTGCATTTTATAATATAATAATATAAAGATTTAAATGTTTTACTTATTTCGCACACCTTATGCTTTGTTCAACGTATATTGAAAGATCTCCCCAATGGGTGCGTTCAAAGGGGAATAAATTCAAAAAGGGTAATGAAATGCTAAAATTTATAACTTCCGCATGACCAATTTTACTTTATTGAATTAACAAATAAATTTGGTAATATTTTTTCATAGAGCATGACCTACATTTGTATAAGAACACTGAAATATCTTTTACATATTTGACTGTTTTACGACCTAACTAATCTTACAATTTGAGAACTTCCCCCCCCTCTTCAGGTCATGACTAGCAGAGCGCTGAAACTTGTTGAGAATTACAACTGAATGAAGCAAAAAAAGAGAAAAAAGATCCCAAAGAAAGTTCTTATTATATTTATATTTAAGTAGAAAAAGAGATTCATTCTTATTCAATTATACATTAAGTCTAAATTCGTAGAAGCGTATCTAACTTTTCTTTAAAGTTAATAAGAACATTTTGGAATACTATTTAAAAATTTCTTGTCCCGCATCTACTTAATGAAAACTTGAAATTATTTTTCACTGTGTAGCTAGACTTTGCCTATGCAATTCAATTGAATTACAATTACTTAAAACAGGAAAATAGTTTCGTTTCTTTCTCCTTTTTTTTTGGGGCAAGTCCTTGTGACCTAGCCGGTGACTGGCACCAAGCAGTGACTCGATAGTTAGCTGGCTAGTTCTAGGTGTTTGTAGGGCACACCTTGGTCTATAACCTTTGCGTGCGTTGCCATATGAATCGATGAAGTGGAACTTAAATTTTTCATAAGCAAGAAAAAGCGAAAAAGTCATATGAGAAGTATGAAATAAATGCAGAAAACATGCAAACCAGCACACACACACACACACACACACACACACACATATACATTTGTTGCGCTTCTCAGTGATGATGTTGGACGTGTTATGACCCATAGAAATATCTTCGTTCCCCCTCATTACCTTGAGCATAATAAATCAACAGGCTTTGCATAATTAATGTTTTAAAAATAAGGCAAAGGAAAAAAAGGATTGCAAAGGTTGTTCGTACGATGGTGACAGCCTCATTAGTTCCTACCCAGAACTAATTGCAGAGGGCTGCCAGTGGGACAGATTGTCTCTAAAAAGATAATGATTTTTTTTTTTTTTGGAAAATTTAATCTTTTCAAAATGTTAAAGAAATAGTTGAAGATCTCGAACAAATGTAATGCAACTTGAATGGAATTGCTTGAATAAGTATTGACAACTCTGTGTTCAATGATTTTTGTGGCACTGTGCGCGGGTGTTGAATTGAGGCAAGAAAAACAGTAGCATACATTTGTGAGCTATGGTTTTGGTTCACTTTCGTTTTGGCTTGGTGTTCCGGTTTTTCAGCTTACCCGCAGCAACGCTTGCGCAATGTGGCCGCACTCAATGACCAGCAACGCCAAAAACTATCCATCATTTTGAAGAAAGGGAAAGCCGCACACAGACAGACACACATATACACGTGCACACAGGAGACAGACAGACAAAACAGAAAGAGAGTGGGGGAGAGACTCGACTCTAATGAGTCAGTCACGTTGACTGCCAACTGTTGAAAAGCAACGGCAACAGCAGCAGGAAAAGCAGCAGCCGTGGCATCATCGTCATCATCATCATCTCTCTGAACTGGACAAATATTCTATTCTATCATTCTGTCTTTCAATGTTTAACACAAAAGCGACAAGAACTTAAATTGTGACAACTTTTTTTCTTTTTGTTTTTCTTTTTTTTTGTATTTTGTGGATAACCGCTATGAACGAGGAACGTGCTCTTCAGCTGGGGGCGCGCGCAACACTCGAGGTGTGGTAAGTAACTAGTGTGGAAGAGAAAAAAGCATTTTCACTAAGCCGCCGCCAAACCTAGGCACGGATTTTCCAAGATGGTCGTCGACAGTTGGCATGGCCCAAAAAAAAAATAAAAAAAGAAAAATAACAACAACAAAAAACCAACTAAAAACCAAATATATACACACAGAAAAAATGGCGTGCAACTATTTACATATGTTCTTGAACCAGTCAAGCGACCTACCTCCCCCTGGTCCCCGTCTCCTATGCCTCCTTCTGTTTTGTACCCTTTGTCCCATACTTTGGCTGCGATTGTGGATTGTGTGCAGCTGCCTAAGAAGCTGAGAAGCCACTACAACTGACACTCACACTCAAAAATATTAGTCATGGCCATAAATAAAAAACATTTACTGCAATTTAACCGAAAATTGCTTATGCATTTCAATTAGGTTAACAACAGCTGCCAATTAGATACAAAATTATATATGCATATAATTTGTGTAATGTGAGGCAATAAAACGTGCCGAATGTGCCCATTATATAGACTGAATTGAAATTTAAATACAAATAATCTAAAAGGAAATAATATGAGGGAAAATATATTTCAAAGGGAAAATGTTTGCAAAATGATAAACGGCCATAAAAATGGAAAGAAAGTGCATAATAATGTGATAAAGATTTTTCCAAGTGTTTAAGTCTTGTATTTCAACTTTATACTAATTGAACAGTCGAATTTATTGACTTGATTAATTCGTCTAAATTTAAGAATCAATTTTTGAAAAATAGGTGAAATTATTTAAAAATTAAAAATGTTTGTAATATGATAAATAGACATAAAATGGAATCAAACAATATTTCTATTTTTATATTTTTGTCCCTCAAAATTATTTAACTAAATTTGATCAATTTGTCTATTTGGCATGCATTTTTCGTATTTATAAATGTTTTATTTTGAATTTCTGTTTTTAGCTTAGGTTTTACTTAATTTCAATTATCATTTCTATAGCCCAATTATGTCAGGTATAAACATTTAAAAGGGAAAGGACTGTTTGGACTTTGAGTCGCATTATTATTTATGGTCGTATGCCGTGAAAAATGTCAGTTGGCGACAAGTGTTGTTCAAATGGCATGCACGGTTGCCACAACAACAACAACAACAACAACATCACAGGGACAACAGCAACACCAACACAACAACAACAACAACAACTACAATGGATAATGGCAAGCCATATGAATATAGTAAAGCATTTGGCGCTCAATTTGATGTGAAACGTGCAGGAACCATACACACACACACACACAGACACAAAGAAAGAAAAATGGAAAAGAGGAAGCTCAATACAAATGGTAACAAGAAAAAAAGAAAAAGAAAAGAAAGGGAAAACAGCATTCAAAAGCAACAGCAAAATGGCGACGCAACTTGTAGCAGGCGAGCAGCAGCAATCAGCAGCAGCAGCAACAGCAACAGTGAACAGGCCGAAGGATACTTCGTTTACCTTCGCTTCGGTTGCCTAAGCAACTTCGTGGCACAACATAAAATACAAAAGGATAAGCCAAGCAACCAGGAACAGGCCAACCAAACGAGTCGTCAGTCAGTTAGTCGGTTCAGTCGGTCTCAGCAAAGTCAAGCCGGGCCAAGAATCAGTTGCATTAAGGCAACGCATTTGCCAGGACGCACAACAGGATAAAGGAAATAGCCAAAAAAAAAAAAATAAGAAGAATACGAAATAATACCCACACTCATTCTGTTAGTTAGTTTTAGCCATCGATCGTAACGTTTCGTTTCGTTTCGCTAGAGCTAAGCTAAGCTAAGCCAATTCAGTCGGTTCATTTGTCCTTGCCTTCTGCTAAGCTAGAAAAAAGAAAAATACCGTTGCCTCGAGTGTGTGTGTGTGCGGGTGTGTGTGTCTACGAGTGTGTGTCTGTGTCTAGGTGTGCGTGTTAATGGCATTGTAACGCTAATCGTTATGCAATCGCCTTGATTTTTAACCAAACTATATGTATATATAGTGAAATAATGTCTTTGAAACGTTATGCAATATTAGCAGCAGTCAGTCAAATGCAACATCATCCACAACAGAATGCAATTCCATCTGCAACTCCTGGAATATCTGCAGCATCAACTACAGCGGCAACAACATCTACTTTATCTTCATCTATTAGTAGCGAGGAACATTTCTCTAGCTCTTCATCAATTACCACCTATTATTCTAGTGGCTTGGGTCTCTATCATCAGCAGCGCGGATTGGCCAATGGTGGAACACCAAATGGTGGTGCCCAAATTGGCGGTGGCAGTGGCAGTCAGTCCTATGCTCATGTCGTCAATGGCAATGTAAATTTGCTGCTCGGCGGGTAAGTTCACTCCTCCCCCTTCTTCTACTCCTCACACACTAACCCAACACTAAACCAAGTCACTATAAATATCTTATTCATTTATGTCACAGATGTGTCACGAATGTCAGTTCAAACTAAATTCTGTAATTTAAAAGCGGCGAACAGTTAACAAATTTTCAATTTTACCAATAACTA
Source organism: Drosophila emarginata (assembly GCA_037075365.1). Classification (NCBI taxonomy): domain Eukaryota; kingdom Metazoa; phylum Arthropoda; class Insecta; order Diptera; family Drosophilidae; genus Drosophila; species Drosophila emarginata. The sequence goes on from JBAMCD010000260.1 coordinate 9,378,581, forward strand.
TTTGGCCAAGGCAAAATTGTTGGAGGTGTGCTGCCTAATCGAATTATATCTGTCTTACATTGAAGAATTTTAGACTTTTTCATCGATTATTTAAATAAATATATACGTTGTCGGTGCACACTATTTTTAGGTGGATAGAAAGACAATTCGAAGGATTAATTAAAAATTAAACTCAAATACTGTTGAGAATGTTAAAGGACAGTGAAACTTAAATCTGACCTTATCTAATCCTAAAGGATTTTATTATTTTAATAATGAAACAAAAGTTATAAAAAATTGCCGGATAAATTATACTTCTTCGCATAGCACAGATTTTGGAATTGTTTTCGTTTTATTGTTGCCAATTTTCGACAAACATTAATTAAGAAACACAGGAAAATAATATTAATATAATATTTGATCATTTTAATAGTTTTTTTTTTCAAGAATTTTGAGAATGGATAGAATAGAAGCCAATTCAAATATAAATATTATTTTCAAAGAATCCCAATTATTAATATCTTTCCTTTTAAATTTAATATTCTTCATTTCACACATTAAACTATTAATTTTTATTTTATGCAATTCTTTACTTTGGTTTTTAGAAAATAAATTATATAAATTTTCATTATTTCATTTTTAGGCATGAAACAAATGTTTTGTATGAAACTTTTTAAGTTATTATAATGTTAAATATTTAATAGAAATTTGTATTATCTATTTTCACTTTTACTTTATATCTATAACCCCATTATAAAAAAAAATATTTGATTATTTATTCTACCTATTATTAGAATAAATTGATATTATCTTTGCTCTAAGCAATTCAATTTTAATGTCCTCAACTGAATTTTAAGGCATGTGTGAGAATTGTATGTGATTAATATATTTTTAAGGACATAAATTAAAATGTAACTGCTATTTTGGATAGGCGGGTAATTGCCCCAATTTGCCTATAAGTATGTGTAAGTGAGACTGTGTGTGTGTGTGTGTGTGTGTGGCGCACTTTTACCTTTTCCATCATAATTTCTTACATTAGCCACACTAGATCAGTCCTCTCCTACCATAACCATTACTCGCTTGATTTATGAGCCAACAAAAGTAGCAAATTAATAAGCATCAAAAATTCAAGAGACATGAGACAAGAAGAAAGATGTCGTTCTTTCTTTCTGTTCTGTTCTCTTCTTTTCTTATTTTTTAACAGAATAATTATAATTGCTAGATGCTTTACCGCCCCTCCGCCCACTTGCTCTTTCCCCTAGTTGTTTGTCAGTGCGTTGGGTTATTAAAATTTATTTTTATGCAACACGAGCTTCGGTTGGGGAAAAAAAAAATAGAATAAACCCCGAATTGGGTTAACAAAAATAACATCAAAATTGTCAACAAAAGTTTCCCCTTTTTATGTTGGGGAGGTAGAGGCGGAACGAAAGGTGGGGCGCGGAGCGGAGCGACGCGGCAAGCGGCACGCTCTACCAAAAACTTTATTTTAACTACATTTTTATCGATTCCGTTGCATGTGGCAGGGGCGATTCATTGGAAAACAGAAGAAAGGAGAGCGCTACATATGCCGCTGATAGTCCTACATTTTATATGTACGGGGGCCTCTTTCTACAGATATATATATACATATATATATATATATATATATATATATATGTATAAAATATATATAATGAACTGTTGACATGCAAGAAATTGCGTGAACTAAGGAACAGAATGAATCGACAGACAGCAATAGAAGGAGCAAACGTTAAAGAGGAAGGAGGACAATGTGGAAACATAGACAGACCACACGACACCACACAGGACACTGGTTACTAGGGATTGGAAACTGGTCAAGTGCTGCATTTTCAAAGTAAATGAACTGACGTCATTGACTTGTGACTTGTAGCACAGATTTCATAGACAGAAATTGAGGCTATCTTTTGAAAAGCTACTTAAGGGAATTACATTGAATGGATTTGATAGATACATACATACATACATACATATATTTGTATGTATATATATATATATAATCATGGAATTGATAACAGAATATGCCAGTTAGCAGAAGGTGCGTCCACTGTTTGGTTTTTATGTTTGGTTTTTAAATGTAATTCCCCTCCCAGTCAACCGCTTTGTAATACAGCAAGACAACATATATATAAAATATTGAAAAACATAAAAGAATTTGATTTTATTCCAAGTCACAACTTTTCATGTTTTAGGGCCATTTTGACTCAATTTTCATACCATCAAAATTCATTGCCCGATAAGAAAATTTAATATGGTATCTTTTTAAGTGTCAAAATGAAAGGGTAAACCATTTATTTAGTTAAATCTTCATTCTTAGATTTTTATTACCTAAAACAATGAATTATTATTGAATTACAAATTTCATTTCAAACGTTTTAAATTCCATTCAATAATTTCGTCAAAGTGCTACCTCTTTAGGAATGGGCAGCACTAGCCAACAGTGTTGGTCAGCAACTCAAGAAATTCTTTAAAAAAGAAATTTAAAAACTGTTTTAAAAATTAATTTATCCTCTTTATGAATATTATTGTATATCATTTCCCATTTTGTTTTTTTGTAAGATTATTTTACAGAGTTGTTTTTTTTTATTAATTAATATTCTCATTTACAAATGAATTCAAGCAAATTTGAGAACCTAAATTCTACTACAATTAATTATCTTTTCACTTGTGTTAATTTAAGAATTGTCATTTATTTACTTTGCAGTAATTACATATAGGAGTTTAGTTACCTGTGCAAATCTGTTTTACATTTTAAATCTGAGTTAGAAGTTTATCTTGAAGCAGTTGGTCCGCATCTCAGCCAATTAAAATGTAGAAAACAAACGCATACAAACATATATCCATAGATATATGTATACTCTTGATATATGTATATCCAAAGAAAAAAAATAATCAACAACAGTTGCTCGTTTCTTTAATAGGAAAACAATATTGTTATTGTTAAGAAATATAAATAAATAGTACATTTTGCGCAAAATTACAATTAAATGTAGCATGATGAATGTAAATTCATTTTGCACAGAGAATAAGAGAAAAGAAGAGGAGGAAGAGGAGTCTGAATCAGAATGATTGAGTTACATTGAGAAGAGACAAGGAAAAGGAATTCATTTTATCATTTGTAATTTGTATAACACAAAATTCTATTAATGAAAGCCAACCAAATGGTCATCATCTATTATCCCCTCCCTCTCTCTCCCTCTGCTCATCTTTGCAATGTAATCAATTTCCAATTCGAATATTCATTGTTAATGCTACTATTATTATTATTATTATTATTCTTATTGCTGTTGCAGTGCCATGTTATCCCTGATAACAACAATATTGTGTGTAGTCTGCTATTGTTGCCATCGGAATATTAAAAAGCGTACAGAAGCCGCCTACAGACAGCAGCAACATCAATGGCTGGAGAATGATCCAAATATGGAAATCTATAGTGTTGAACAGGTGAGTTTTTCAGAGACAGATTTCAACAATTTTTTTCATTTCGATTTAATTTTAATTTCAATGCCAGGCAATTAAGAATTTTTGCTTTCGTTTTTATTTTTTTTTTTCCTTTTTCTTTAACTAAGAAATTTACAGAGTGCTAAGCAAACGGGGTCAGTTGACTAGGGGGGATGGTTTGGGGGAGTGTTGGCATTATAATGGATATTTATATGGAGCATTTAACAGGTGCCACAATAGAAACAACAAAAACAACAACGACGACTGTCCTGCTTCTAGCCCCCCCCTCCCCGACCAAAGTAAAAGGGCGCGACAATTGTGTTGGCTTTTGTTTGTGGTTCATTGTGGTTTGTTGGTCCTCGGGGAAAATGAAAAGGAAAAAAAGGAAAAGCTACACATTTTCCACGTAAATCAATGTTAGCCACTGGCCTGGCCAAATGTCAACTGGCAATGGGGCGGGGGTGCTGGGGGGTGACAGGCTTGCTTTTCTTCTTCTGTCTACAAATAAATTTATGATGTGTGCAATTTAAACTTTTTTATTTGTTACGAATAAATTTCACTTCACAAGGCGGCTGACACAAGCAACTTGCCAACTGCCAGCCAGATAATGGAGTAAATGAGTTGGCCAAAACCAAAGATTTGGCTTAAAGAAATACAATTTAAATGGAATGCAATTTCAAAATACTTTAAGTCATCTCAGATTAGTTTGAATTTATATTGTTTGCAATTTTCTTTATTCCAAATCAAAGCAAATATATTTCTGAATCAAATTAAAAGATTATCACTCGGATTTATCAATTTAAACTCTTATTGTTTTATCTTTTTAGTGCTATGAGACATCTGGTTTATTCCTGGGCGATTCTACAGATGGCTTAGCCGCATTGCCGGCTCTGCATCATGAGCCGCCGCCTTCATATGACGCAGTGGTTCTCCACGAGCAACAGTTGCAGCAGCAACATCAGCAACAACTGGAGCAACAGCAATTGCAAATGCAATTGCAACAGCAGCAACAACTTCTAATGCAACGTATATCACCCCCGCCCGGCTATAGATCATCGCTGGATATAAGCATCTTGCAACAGCAACAGTTGGCGGCAGGGGCAGGGGCAGGGGCAAGTGGCAGCAGCAGCAGCAGCAATGCCTGCTGTCGCGGTACACCAGATGGGAGTGTGGATGCCATGGCCATGGCCAGTGTCAGCAGCAGCAGCAGAGGAGGAGGAGTTATGGGAGGACCTTTAACTAATAAGCAATTGGAACGAGCTTTAAATGCACAATCCTGTTGCTCCTTGCAGCGGGCCGAAGTGGAGAATATGTGGAATGCAGCAGCTGCAGCTGTGGCAGCACGTAGCAGTGGCAATTGCATGGAAATGGAGACATTCGGTGGAGCTTCATCATCACCTGTTGGTCCGCATCCACCACATCCTCCGCCCGCCATGGTGGCTGCCCGCAAGCAGGGCCTCAACAGTTTTGGTCGTCGTTACCTGCAGCAGAGTCATCAGCATAATCATTATCGTCGTGGCTGTCCTCTTTGCGGTAAATTTCGATACGATAACATGGAATACGGCGATGGAGATGAGCAAATGGCAATGACGGCTTTGTCGGTGGAAAGTGGCCTTAATATAACATCATCAACATCAACAGCAGCATCGGAAATAATGAGGCAGGAATCCCTAGAGGAGTCGCTACACCAGCAACATCTTGAAGATCTAGCAACGGAGTTACACCTAGAGACTTTGCCTGCAGACATGGCTAATGGCAATGTGGTATTGGAGACATCTGACTTGGTTACAGATGAAAATGATAATGCCACATTGACAGAGGAGCAGCAGCATGAGGAGAAGGAGGAGGAGGAGCAAGCGGTTCCAGTGGAAGCGACAACATCATCTTCGACTGCAGAAAATTTAGATCATATCAATGATAATGGCATCATCAGTTTGGATATGAGTAAAATCATTGATAGATCTGGTCTGCCAACATATGAAGGTGCCATTAAACTGGAATCCAGTGGCTATGTCTAAGTGATCTATTCGTATATCAAAAACAGCAATTGGAGGGATGCAGAGATCGCTTTTAAAGTATTGATAACCAATTGATATAGAAAATGAATTTAATTGATCGCTCTTGTAAGATCGATATATGTATATCGAAATGTATGGCTTCATTTCGATAAATTGTTTCTGCATCTCTAGTAAAATTTCTTTTTTCACAAAATGTGCTTTATCTAGAATCTAAGAGACTCTGTTAACTCCCTTCCCCTTGCATATCTCTGTAAATGTTTGTTTTCAAATAAAAATCAAAGAATATTTAAATATTGTTAACATTTAGTCGACCCCTTACCCGTTTACCTCTTTTCAGAGTTCTCGTATTTCAACCTTCACCTTAATATGTTTTAATGCTTCAATGGTAGTCAAGCCAAATTGATTTTGTATTAAAAAAAAAAAAAAAAGAAAGAGACCACTAAGAAAATGACTGACAGTTAAGAAGAGAGGTTAAAAGTATTACACAAACCAAAGCAAACACACTAACCAGCCTCTCCCTCCCCTTTTCTTGTTTTTCTTGCTAAGCATTTCCCTAGAAAAGATGTTTATACAGACCAGACTGATTCGCATTTTTAAGTCAAGAGACTAACCTTTTAAAACTAATACTAAAACCGAAATTTGTTTAGGTTTTGGATCTATTTAGGATATAGATCTAGAGACTCCAGATAGATAGCACTAGATAGAATGAAAGAATAGTTTATATTTGCATAGATCGAAAAACTTATTTTGGCCAATTAAGAGTGAATAATAATAATAAATAATTATTATAATTAATATATAGCGTTTAAAAGATTGTTAAACAGTGTTTCTCTTTTTCGGAAGGGCAGGTTATATGTATATTCCTTAGCCTAGATACTAAAAGACATTTATATACATTCGGTATATTAAATATATCCACAGTTCTAGTTCTAAAATTGTAAATAATGTGAAATTCCACATTCAACTTTGTCAATCAAAGTTGAGGGAAACGTAGCTCTTGGAACTAATGATTCCTTATACATGCTAACTGGCATTTTGGCAAATTAAAGTTAAGACCTTTTTTACGTAAAATGTATATTCCCGTTGTTTTTACCAATGGGAACAGGGTACGAGGGCTGAGTAAAAAGAAATGACCGCACACACACACTAACACACACACACAAATCGTCTCTCGGCAAAGCCAACCACAAGACCCAACACCCTGCAACCCCTCCGTCTCGGCAACTTTTTTCCTGGCAGCAGCCAAGCGTGTGGTCAAAGAACGACGAACCCTTCTTTGTGTCCTTGTTGTTGTTCTTGTTGTTGTCCTCGTCATACATTACACGATTATTGTTGTTGTTGTTGTTGCCGTTTTACAAATCCTCTCATCATTTTGCACAATTTCACTTGAAAAGGGGTTACCCGAGGATAGAAAGGTAATTATACTTAGGTTCAGATATAGATAGGGATATAATATATAAGATTTAAGCAGCAATTTAAAAACTTTACCGTCGAGTTAGTTGCATTTTCTTGTTGCAATCACTAAAGTGGGAAAAGAAAAATAATTATTTATTTTTTTTATTGTTTTTGTTGTTATTCGATATTTTTTTTATGCCCACATGGCGTATGAGTAATTAAATTTGCTTTCTAATTTTATTAAGGCGTTTGCCGATTTGTTAAATTTTATTTTGATGTTGATTGTTTGTTTTTGCTTCGAGCCGCGCGTAGCTGATAATTGCAACTGATGCACAACAAGTGAGGCACAGGCGGTGGCCTGTGAGAACCAAACGGCAGCCGCTGTGCCTCTCCGAGTGGCAGCCACAGCTGAGAGACCAGAGGTAGAGGCAGAGGCAGAGGCAACAGCGAAGGCATTAGCAGAATATGGAGCAAAGCTGAAAATGAGACTAAACTGAGCAGCAGCGTCACATAGACGCCGACGTTAAGTGGGTGGAGAAAGGCCTGACTCTAGACAGATTATTGGTTTCTCCTTCCCGCTTCCACAATCCACCTCTCTCAGTCATTCTCACACTCTTTCGCCACTTGGCGCTTCTTCGATTTATTAATAAAACAGCCCCTGTCAGCTGACAGATATGTTAGGTGGCTATTGAATACGGATACGGATGGGAGGGATTCAGATTCAACTTGTTCACATGCAGGTGCCTAAAATTGTGGCGTCCCTTCATATGACATGTTTTTCCAAAAAAAAAATAACAAAGAACCCCCGACAATTGTTGATTAATTATTTTAGAATATTATTGCACCATTGGGAGCAGTTTGTCCTATATATAAAACATGCTAAATATAGCAACATCTCCTTCCCTTATATTTGACACACAAAAATATTGTTTCAAAAAGCAAATGATATTTCTTCAAGAATTTTAAATACCCTTTAAAAGCAAGTGTCATAATTATAGAGTATGGCAACGCCAAAAGAATCCTTTAAAAATGTTCAAGATTGTAAAACTGTTGTGATTAATATATTTAAAAGAATCATTTAATTAAAAGAAATTTATAACAGAGGCCGAAACAAATTATTAGTTTAAAAATATTTTTACAAAGAAATCAAAATAAATCTTAAAACTAATATTTATTCTTCATCTTGAAAGTATTTTTAATACATAAATTATATTTTTGAGATACTCTTTTGTTCATATGAGTGTTGCTTTTGATAAACGAAAAAACGAAAATGAAATCATTCTGTTTTTGAATGAGTCAAAATTTATTGTTATTTTGTTCCCATTTGCGATCCCAGTTATATAATAGAAGGGTGACATTTCAATTGCTATTACTAGCATTATATACATAAATATATAATAGTTGTACATATATGTATGTATGTATTATCTTTTGCATTTGTTCAACAATGCTAAAGTTAATTGAGTTAACTTTTATTTTACAGTAGCCCCATAATTTCTTATATTGGCATATACATACATACATATGTGTGTACATATGTATGTATATATAGCATGTTATGTACTATATGTATATGAGCAAGAGAATATTTTCTTGTTTCAAAAGCAATCTTTAAGCTTCAACGACTCTGAAACTAAATGCGATAAGGAGGATCTGTTTCTATTTTTATAAAATATTTGTTTTTAAGATAGACTTTCTTTTCTTTTGAAACAATAAAATTAAATTTAGGCGATAATTCTGTATAATTTCCGCTTCTGAAAACGCGAAACAAAACAACCACAAAAAAATAGTACATTATAATAATAATAATAATCAGCCTTAAGCTGTGATAACTTGCAAGACTGAACGATTGAGTGCGTGTTTGTGTGGTGTGTGTGTGTGTGCTTAGACATGACGCAAGTGGGCCACAAAGAGGAGGCAAAGAAATAAAGAGGAAAAAAACTGAAAGTAAAAGTGCAAATAGCCAAAAAGATGCCAACGCACGAACAACACGAATCAAAAGAGCATTTTAAGTACACACAGAGACACTAAGGAGGAGGCGAATGTGACATGAGATAGAGATGTATGTATGTACATTATATAGAGAGATGAAGATAGAGGCAACAAGAAGGAAGGGGGATATGAGGGAACATGAGGTCGATGAGGAGAGACTTACCCACACCACAGATTGAAATGCTCTTTGCATGTCCTGAATTCGTCAAAAGCCAAAGCCTGTGTCCCTCCCAGTGGGGCTAGCCAAAATTAGAAGAAGAAGATGAAGCTGGAGGAGGAGGAGCAAACGTAGGCGACGGTATTTCGTTTGCAACTTATTGAGGAGGGGTGTCACTTTTTATCTTTTATTACATTTTAAGTTTAATGTTTAATAGTTTTTTTTTTATTCTTTAACAAGAAAAACAATCAGAACTTGCGGCAAGCGATTTATACTGATGATGATAGAACTTTTTGGGGGGGTCGGGGTCAACGACGGATGAGAGGTTATACCGTTGTTTTTTTATAGTTTCCTGGCTGGTATTTTTGCACTTTATGTGTTGTTGTTTTGCACGGTTTAAAGACTATTATTTTAAACAAATTATAACATTTTTATTAGAGTTTATATTCGAATTTGATTTATGTTTTTATTTTTATGTAGACCGTCCACATAGAAACACACACACAGTCTCGTGCTCGTTCCCTCTCGCTCCCACGCTGCAGCTTAACAGGGCTGCTTTGTTCTATCGATAACATATGACATAGAATATGTTAGAGGCAACGCTGAATGGCGCGCAAATTTAAACTAAAACTTTACATGAATGGGGAAAACTTAGGCCGGTAATTCAGAAGTATTGTGTAGCAACTCTGTAGCAATTATTTATTTAAATTGGAAGTTTGTGTATATCCGTTTTAAATACTAGTGCGAAAGTAATAATGGAACAAAATATGGAATTCGATTTACATGTTTCATGTTTCAAACAGATTTATTACAAAATTTAAATATCTCTTTACAATAAAAATGATTCTTAGTTCACTGGTAAAAAAGTTTATTGTGAGCTCACTTAAAATTAAAAAACGATAGTATTTAAAATTTTTTACAATTAGGCTAGAAAGCTTCTAATTCAATATTAGGGTAGTAAATGACGTTTTTATTATACTCAATTATTCATTTCATGCTATAGCAGATCATTACATAATCATAGTGTGGCAATAAAATCTGTACAATTTGTGACTTTAGTTTAACGTTTACAATTGACATTTTTTGGCAAGGTATTTGTCTAAGGTTTTTTTTTTTTGTATCTGTCTTTGTACATGATTCGATTTGATCTATAAATTTAGCTATATTTTAAAATTACCCTAAATCTATATAAATAGTTTTTAATGTATGTGTATTATCTATGTATGTACAATATCTATTTCATATCGCTAGTTTCGTGTGTCGTTGTTTGTGTGTGTGTAAATCCAAGACAAGGATTAGTTGCCTAAACGATAAACTAATTCCTCCTCCTGTATGGGATCAGTTTGGCGCACAGCCATGGCAGTTTCCACCAAGTAATATAAACACTTGTATTTATCACGATCTTCACGGCTTATTCCTACATTATTGATCATAAATTAAATATATAAATAAAAAGGGAACATTTATCAATCTCACCGTTTGGAGGCGGAGCTGGCGATTGTGTGTTGGCAAGTTCCGCAATTGTCTGGTTAAAAGTCTCAGTCTCTGGTGGGCTATTTGGAGGTTCAGTGGTTATAACTGTGGCCTCTGCTCCCACAGCTAATTGTTCGTGATTGTCTAAAGAAAGTTACAATTGAATTACCAATAATATTTAATTCTATGATCAAAACTTACCATCTTTCTTCAAATTCTGTTGCTTAACAGATGTCCATGATGCTCCATTTTTATTAGTAGTAGCGATTGCTTTAGTATTGGTGGAATTCGCATTTGTTGTGGTTACCTCTTCAGTGCTGAAAACGGTCCCGCATTTTTAAATATTAACCAATATAGAACAATAAAGGGATGGAATAGGAAAGGAATAGAAAGGAAAAGAAAAAAGGAAAACAAAAATTTAAACAAGAAGTATATTCACTGTCCAAAGATAAAACCTTACTTCATTACACACTGCCAGTCCAGGGATGTCTCGAAACGTACTTCCTCCTCACTGCTTTGTTGTTCACATGAATCGTAACCCTGTCCACTGCTCTCCTCTTCGCCCTCATCGGATCTGTTGATAGAAAGATGAATGGGATACCATTTCAGAGAATTCATGAATAGAGCGGGGCACATTTAAAAACTAAAGATTCTTAAGGCTTAACCTTGGTCAACCGAAGTTTCCATATCACAAGCTAATCTGACGAAGACTTTTAAAATTATAAAAGAAAATTGGATTGCCCAGAAAATGGATATATAGTTCTAGGATACATCAAAGATTACGAATCTATCCTAGTACTATGTAACACACAAGGATAAGCCGAAAAGGAAACGGAAACTTTGGTTGTACCTAGTGGCAACCGTGACATCAGTTAACTTATTTTGATTGCGCTTCTTTCGCTGCTGATCTTGCTTTCGATTTTTAATTTGATTCATATTCTTGGCCTGCTTCGCCTTGACACCATTGCCATTAGTTGATACCAATGCCGACTCTAGAGCAGCTTTATTTGCGTTTGATTGACTTTTGCGTCCACGTTTCCGTGGATTCTCATCATCATCGAACTCGGGCGGTAATCGTCCGTTTAAATTATATGGCAATATGGGTGAAGTTGATGTGCTACTCCCATGACTGTGGTTGCTAATGGTGACACTATTGGTGCCTTCGCTGTTGTTGGCCGTTGACATTCTTAGGGCCTCCGCTTTGCGCAATTGATAGGATTGAATTTTTTCGATCATCGTGGCCTGCAGCGATGAATGCAAGCTTTGGAAACCCATCGGATTGTTGGCAATGGCCTGCTGCCAACTTTTGGTATTGGTATTGATTGTTTTGTATTAAGTAAAGGTTAGGATGTGCTACAACATAATTTAAAACCTTAAAATTGATTTCTTTTGAGGTACCTGTAAATGACGCTTTCATCAAATTCCGGTTCTATTTTAATTATTTGGCCATTGGGTTCCTTCACATATTGATCGAAATTTGTCAATACATTGGCTATACCCTCGTGGACTTCGGCAGCACTGTCGACTTCTTCCGTGGCGCCCACAACCTGCATGAGAAAAGGACTTTGATATAACGAATTCGACTAAGGATCAGGTTAATTTGTCAATTCATTGTGAATCTCTTACCAAAAACCCAATCTAAATGCTTTTTTGCAATTCTTACCACTTCCGATGCAGGACTGCTAGTGATGGGATTGGTAGCACTACCACTAGCAGTAGAGCCAAGAAGAGGCCTTCCACTTCCGCTCCCACTGCTTACATTTAGGCCAGTGGCGCTCGATCCAGATGTATTGGGGCTCATTTTCTTGCCACGACGAGAAATGGTAAAGTGCAATGGATCATTGCCCTCGCGTCGTATCATCTCGGGCAGAATGCGTCGACGGGCATTGATGAACCAATTGCATACTTGAAGAACCGTTAGATTTGCCTCCTGGGACAGGGTGAACTTTTCCGCATCGCTCGGATACGCATTGTAGCGATGCTCGTAAAGCCAACGCTTTAGGATTTTTACCGACTGTTTTGGTAAATTACCGCGACGCTTGCGCATTGAACCATTTATGTCCATATGGTTGTCCGAGTCGACCACCATCATATCATGATAGTTTTGGATTTCATTGTGATCCGCTGCTGTCATCACCAACTGCTCCGTGTCCTCCTCGACGATTTCATCGGCCGTCATGGAATCCATCTCATTGTCGCCACTACAACTCGATTCAAAGCGCTTGCGACCTAGAAAAGAAAATAATTTTAAATTTTTGGAAAAAGGTTGGAAAAGAACCCATCGGCTGTCTACCTCCTAGAAGATTTGCCTGCATATTGGCTTCCTGCATCATCTCCTGGATATTCTGGCGCACTTGGCGATCCAGCACCAAATTGATCTCCTCCTGCTCCGGCGATATCATGTTACCACTATTGAAATACGACGCCACAACGAGACCGAAAATAAAATCCTTTTTGCTTAAAAAATTTTTTTTCCTTAATTTTTATTTTTTTTAGTTGTGTTCACAGCACGGGCCTTGATATTACACTAACTTGTGCTATTGGGAGCTGTTTAGGTTTCATGAAGCATTATTTCATGGCCTACTGAATTTATACTTTTAGTCATTGCACTTGAAATTTATCGTCTTTCGACCTGTCAAGAATGTCAAATTGACACATAAAATGTCAAAGTCAGATTTAAATTTAACGTTTTTCTGCTTGAACACGATTCTTGTTAGCTTCCACTCTTTATTAACGCCGGGCCACTTTTTGTGACAACTGTTATTTATAATTATGTATAAATAAACTGAAACTTAAATGTAAATTGCACATATTGCTAAAATCTAGCGTTATCGATTTATAGTTGGTGACAGGAATCGATATACAAGTTACATTGTGTTAGTGTGGGAAGAAAAATACTGAATGAATTGCGCTACATTTTGCGGTAAATATTAAAAACCAGATGGCGCCAGCGTGTTGACAAATTTATCAATTCTAAGCTAATTTGTAAAAAATAGTTCTCATAGTATGAAATTTAACAAACCTTTGGAGCCTCAAAATTTTTTTATTTTAAAACAGTTAGTTTTCAGTAAATTATCGATAACTCAGTTGGTTTTAGTGTTACCAGCAACACTCTGGTGAAGTTGACGTAATGTTCCGCTAGGGCCGCCAGACAAACGTAACACCTTACGTTAAAAAGAAGCGCTTAAATTCAAATGTAAAAAATAGAAAAGAAGCCAATTATGGTTAAATAAGTTTTGTTTTCCCCTCTTAGTTGAATGAAAATTTGTTGTTTGAGTAAATATTATTCAATAGTTTCATAAGATTGATTGCACTATAGATTCTGTTGCATCATTTGAGGCTTCTATTGACAGCTTAACGAAATCTGAATTTCTGACCTGGAATTAGTTGCCCATCGGCTTTCTAAGCGATCGTTTCGGCTCTAGCTGTCTACCTGTCGATATATTCAAATGTCTCAGCTGAAGAGACCTATTCTATACTACGATGATCGTAGTCCGCCAGTGCGCAGTTGTTTAATTCTCATTAAAATGCTAAATATTGATGTCGAATTACAATTTGTTGATCTTTTTAAGGGTGCTCAATTTCAAAGTGAATTCCTAGCAGTAAGTCGATGAAAAATGTTAAAACTTAGAGATATATTTTCAAGGTTTTCTCTCAATTTTGTATTAGCTAAATCCTCAACATAGTGTGCCTACTTTAGTTGATAATGGTCTCGTACTTACTGATAGCCATGTTATAATGATCCATCTGGCTGAACGGTATGATAAATCGGAAACACTATGGCCCAAGGCAGAGCGTATTCAAGTTCTAAATTGCCTTTTCTTTGAATGTTCATTTCTATTTCGTCGTGATAGTGACCTAATGGTGAGTATTGGAAGATGTTTTTAATGTTTATTAATTGGCTAAAAACTTCTTTGATAGTCGGAAATAATGAGAAAGGGTTTCAATCAAGTGGATGTGGCATATCATGAACGTAAACTAAATGAGGCTTATAAGGCCATGGAACACTTTTTAGAGAATCAATCTTACATGGCGGGGAATCAGGTAAGTACAACGAATAAAGAAATATTTAAAGAATTTCAATAAACAAATGTAATGTAAAACAAAATGTTTTCCGTCTCACAAACTTAATGCAAATTCCTTTTGTCTTTTCTTTGGATGTTTATAAATAAGTTTTAATTACAATTTGCTTTTATTTCTAGCTCACACTTGCCGACATTTCCATGGTGACCACATTGAGCACCGTATCCAATCTCATGTTTCCCGTGTTGGCTTCGCAGTGGCCGCAACTGCATCGCTGGTTTGCCACAATGCAGCAATTGGATGCCTATCAAGTGAATCGCTTGGGTCTATCAAACTTGCGTCAGACAATGCAGCAAATTGGACAATTTCAGTTTCCCCACCAAGAAGATTAACAACAATAAAAGATTTAATTTCAAATGGAATTTTTTCCGTTTTACATATATATGTTTATTTTTTCTTCTTTTTTTTTTGTGGATTGGATTGGGTTGGGTTAATTGCATGTTTGCTGTTCTGTTTATGAAAAGGGATATGTTTGGCACTTACAAATGAAATGAAAGGGTGAGTTCAAAGCAATTTAACGCGAATTTACCTGTTTTCTCTGTTTGCACTTGGCAAATATTTGTTATGCTTAATGATGGCTTGTCCTCAGGCTAATGACTACGCGAAAAATTTGACTAGGGTCTAAGTACCTGCCATTAATCATTAATTGGTCCTAAAAACTCCATAACCCAATCCTCGCTTCCTCTCTCTCTCTCTCTCTCTCCCCCCATTTTCATTTTTTTAATTCGAGTAAGACAGATTGCAGTTTTGACTCCTTGCTGTCATTTAAGTTGCAACATCATCATGTATTACCACTGCTCCTCTTCCGGAATGAAATCTTTTTCTAAGCACGCAGCAAACTTTCCACAACCAAGCTAGCCAAGTTTTTCAATTTCAGCCAACATTTATCTGCCCTTTTGCCATGACAGTACAAGGTGGATTGGTTGGGTGGCTGGACTGTGACTGTGACTGGGACGGGGGAAGGGCGAATGCTCAGCCACATCCGTTTCACAATTGTGTATATACATTAAAAAAATATGGTCAGATTTCTCTTTAAAAAGGTTACTTTGGTTAGATTTCAACGGGAAAATTTCAATTATTTATGTATCTTACGATCGAGTGAAATATATAACTTGAATTTTCGATGAACGATATAGAAAACACCATGGAAAAATTTGCTTTTATATTATAATTATACAAAAGATGTTCTAGTTATGTGTCCTTGATTTAATAAAGAATATTTTAGGTAAAGTTCGAACAAATTGTATGAAGAATAAATCTCCTTTCGTTAGTTACAGAAAGTAATTTAATTTGAGCCGATTTAGAAAAATTCGCTTCACATGATATTCGGTTTGGAATTTTACGTTTTCTCAAATGTTTCTGTAATTATTTTATAAGCTTTAGTTGATTTTAATTCAAAAGTCAGTTGATTTTTGAAAACTTATGATTATAGTTTCACATATTTTTCATTTAAGTATATATCACATTAACATATACAAATTCGATCCAGCTTTAAAAGAACATGAATTGTTCGACTTGTGACTTGTTAACTCTCTGAATTTTTTTTTCTCTATATATGCACATATATATTCGATATATATGTATATAGTATATGTTTGATATTCACAGCTTGTCCGATGAGTCAACTGTACATTTTTTTTTTAAGTTTTTTTCTTTTGGAATTTCTGTTTTATTTATGGCCATTCCGCTGGCTGACCAAAGAATTTTTTTTATTCTGGAATGAAATTGAATTGAAAATTTAAACATGAAATACAAAGATAAAACTTGATTTACAATTTTTACCACTTGCATGCAATTACAAGGACAAGAGAGGAGTTCGGAGTGAGAGTAGTGCATAAATTAGGCACAGGAAGCGAAAAAAAAGAATAAAAAATAATGTTTAAGAATTGAATTGCCAGAAGCAAAGTCGAGTGTAAGGAGCAGCTGGTGGAAGGGAGCTTGTCTTCAATTTGTCAAGAGGCGCCATAATTAAGCAGAGATAATGGCTGGCAATTAGCATAGGCCCCAGGAGTGACACAGGACCCCCCCCAGGACACTTCAATATATGTTTTTTCTAGCATACATTACCAGTTGCAAATCGAGTTATAATGACAAACGACAAAGTCGTTTTTAAACTTTCACTTTCTTTCAATTCGTACCGTGGGGTAAAAAAAGGTATATAAGAATCAGTGAAAACTAATGCCAGGTATTTCATATATAACGGGAATCTATGTATAAAATTTAGTTAATTATATGTCTAAAATTTACGAATTCTATACATAATTTTTTGATATACAAATCAAGCTTTAGCTAATTTTTCATTTATATATCAAGGGGAAAAATAAATATTTAAATAAATTGAAAAAAATTCTTAAAACTAGATGAAATGAGAATGTGATTTTATATTTAATATTATTATTCTTGATTTCATTAATTTTTTTTTGTATGTTTTGTGATGCTATGCTCACCTGGAGCCTCACCTGGTGTAGGGTATCTGAAAGTCGACATCCTCTTCAACAAAAAGTATGTCATGTTTTTGTTGTTTTCGTCTCAGCTGAAAAAATACTTTGTTCAAATTGATTTAAGGAGCAAAAATTGTTGCTTTGAAGTGGCAATTTGGCAATGAAATGCGAGGAAAGAAAGTTTCTCTTCTTATTTCGTTTTTTTTTTTTCCAAGATAGATGGATAGAAAATCTTATTACATGCCAGTGCCATTGAAAGCTTTAAAGTGTTAGCCAATAAGGGGGAAATTCAATTAGACCAAACGATGCGTATGCTTTGAAAATATTGTAAAAAGTTTCCCATTTTTTTGGGGTTTTTCACATAGTTTCCTTAGGCAACTTCTTTCAATCGATGCGATTAAGATGGTTTTACTTTAAAGTGATGTTTGAATTATTGATTGAACTGTGTGTATTTTTAATTTTTTCCCTTTTTTCCTTCTTTTTACCCTGTAACCATAGTGAAAAAGGGTACATTAAAGTCGCCAAAATGTATGTAACAGGCAGAAGAACGCATTAGCGGAGACATGTTTAAAAGGTTTAAAAATAAATTGTGAAACGTAATAAAAATTGGTGTATATTTATATATTTTATTAATTATTTATATTTTCTATTAATTAAGATAGATACTAATTGAGTCACATGCAGATAATATTCACAATTCGTGTGTTTTAAATAATTTTTGATTTTGTTTTCCTTTTCAATTTGATTGATTTTGTCAAAGTTTTAATATATGAAATATCTCTACTTCGTACAGGGTATAATCAGGGTCGATTTAGTTGCCTTATTTTTTATTTCTTTTTTTGATTTGAAGCTGTCTTGTCCGTTTTGGGCGTTTCGTTTTCTTATTACTTTTTTTTCACCTTTTTAGTTTAAGCCTGAATGAACAATAAATATTTCGCAAGCCAAGTTAACGGCCACAGAAGATGAAGAGGACCTTTTTGTTGTGGTTAAGTGCTTGGTTGTTATTTAACTTATCTTTTTTTTCTTCTTCTTTTTATTGGTTGCGGTCTAGCTGAATTTCTAATTAACCTTTTCTTTTTGCCCAGTTAAATGAAGAAAGGCAAACCAAATCAAGCAAACATCTAACTGAAATTACAAGTTCAAAAGATTTCTCCCACAATGGCAAATGTCTAAACAAAAACTAAGTAAATGCAAATTAAATGCAAAAAGGTAAATAATTCATGGGGTTTTCATTTTATTTGAATCCCCATAAAGAATATTAAATACTAAGTAAATTTGACACAAACTTCTAGTCTAAATTAATTTGATTAAATTAATAATTAATCAGAAAAATAATATTTCCTTTTGTTATATGTATAATGAAAGTTTGTAAAATATTGACTGATATTCGGAATGATTATTTCATAGAGATTTTCTTTAAATAACTTAAAGTATTCGAAAATTTAAGTTTATGGCAAAACTTTCACATTTTCATTAATTTTTTTTTTGTGGAAAGTTTATTTAATGTCGCCGCGCCCATTCCAAAGTCAAGATATAAAAATTGTCAATTTTATTTAATTGCCAAAGATAAGCGAAAATGTGTCTAGAAATATTGTTAGCGAGACTTAAATATAAATATCTATATATATATAAGTATCGGGAGAGTGGACAATATTTATTTTTATGACAAAATGACGACATTGGTGGACAAGAAAGAAAGATTTTTCTAATTAAATGTGTCGACCATAAATAAATAATGTGTTTATTTCTCCATGCTATTTATAGTTAAACTATTTGGATTGTTTATGATAAATAAATGAATAAAGAACAGAAATATAAGCAACAGAACCTAAACAGAAATTGCAGCTAAAGTTCAGGATTTTTAAATGGCGAACACAGACGACGCCTTGCTTGACTTAATTTCCGTTTCCGTTGGCATTTTCATTTTCATTCATCCAAGAGAATGAGAGGGAGAGAAGGCAGGAGGTGTGGAAAATGTCCGCAAACAATTGCCATGAGCCTTTATTTTTGCTTGACTTCATTTTCTAAGGGAATTGCGGTCCATTTTCCTTTTCTTTCTTTTTTTTTCTTTTGTTTTTTTTTTGTCTAGGCCTGCCCTCTGAGGCTGAAGTTGATGGTGGTGGTGGGTGGTGGTGTAAAGGTCCTTTATGTGGTGTAGCGGAGTCGAGTTTTGTTTGTTTGTTTGGTTGATTTATGTGAAAATAATCCTCAGCATCAAGTGGCTAGGCAGCAAGTGGCTAGGCAGCAAGTGGCTAGGCTGTAGGCTTTTCGCACTTTTCTTTTCTGAGTGGCAAATCAAATTTTCCTAGATAAACATGAAAAGTGTTTGAACTCATATGCAATTTGGCCAAAAATTATGATAATGATGGAGCATGAAAATTGCTTTGCTTTGGCTACCATTTACCGTTAGCACGTTGTTTTCTTTCATTGCTTTAACTTGGAAGAGAAGACCCTTCTCCATTTAGTCATTTGGACTCGGACTCTGTCTCTTTAAGCCACTTAAACTAGTAAAGGACGCTTGGAATAGGCAAAAGAATCAAAATTATAAATAAATCTTGACTTCTAAAAATTTGTTGCTCTTAAAAATCGGCAGAAAATTTTTTAAAAATAATGTTTAAATAATCTTTTTTTTGTTCTTGTTTGAATGCAATTATGTTAATAAAATTGTATGCCAACTGCAGGGCATATTCATTAAATTTCATTCAAAGCAGTTACCCAAAGGCAAATTTAATTCACTTAACGATTGTGGCTTAAAAGTAAGAAAAAAAAAAAAAAACAAAAATATAAAAGAAAACGTGAAAACGTTTATTAATTAAGGAATGGTTGGTCCGAAACATTCGTTTTAGGCCTGAGGCGGCGTTGGCCCAGTAAAAATAAATTCAACACGCCATAAGGCGGGAATGTGTGAAAAAAAAAATAATAAATACAAGCGCTAAGAAAATGAAGAAGAGGCAAAGATAATGCCTGGAAAATCTCATCTGATGATGCTGACGCAGCGTAACTATTTCGGTACCCCTCTGTCCGTTCTGTCCACCTGTCATCGTGGCCCCAAAAATAGGTGAGAGCATAGACAACCCAGAACACAATTCTTGCTTGCCTTATACGTAAATGTTGTGATCATGCGACTTGTTATCGAAATTGTATCCGCTCTAGCAGAGAAAAAGAAAGAGAGAGAGAGAAAGAGCGAAAGTTATCGCTGCTGCTTTAAATGTAGATCACTTGTAGATCTTGTTGGCCTCGAGGCAAGGTCAAAGTATTCCATATTCCATATTCCGTTTTATATATAGTTTCTATTGATGTTTTTCTCATTCCATTTATTCCATGTTTTCTTACTAAGGGCATGAACTTTGCTCTGGGCCACGTCTTGTTATTCTTTCCTTCATTTTGTGTCATAATTTAAAGTGCTTTTCAATAACACAAACAGCATAATTCATATTAATTGTCTGACTATGTGGCAAACAAATATATATATATATATACATATATAGTCCGACCTTGCATATATTTGAATATTTCATGATGTTTTCTTGACAATTATGTTTTTTTTTTCGTTTAAATTTAAATAAAATTTACAACAATATTTAATGCTAATTATAATCATCGAATTAATTAGTAAACATGTTAAATTATGGTTAAGGTTGTCATTAGAATTTGACCTAGTTTGATCTTTATTGTTTATTTGGCATTTCCATATCCTTGGGAAATGGTTTGAATAGTTCAAGTTAAAACTAGGACTACATTTTTGGGACTTCTTTAGGAATTCTGGAATTATTTTCTAATGCTTGACTTTCACCTAAGTAAGACTTTGTCCTATATAGAATATATATAACATGGTTTCCCTTCACTTCGGCTCCCATTTTAGTTTGCCTTTAGAAAAAGTAGTTTAAACTAGTTCTAGTTTTAGTCAATAAACGAAATTCAGGACTACTAATTAAGAAAATGTCCTTATATAAAATTGGCTTCTATAACTTTAAATTATGGATTAATCCATGTACGATTAATATTTATTGACAGTTTCGATGTAGTTTAATCGAATATATAGAAATGATCTACAATGTCATTTTTAATCATGATACAATGCAATTAAAATTTAAATGGAAATCGCAAATAAAAATCGAAAAAATAAATTTCCATGGGCAACTTTGTATGAAAAGTGCCAAATTATTTATCATAACAAGCGAAAGACATGTAAAATTTACTTTAAGGCGCGCGTCTATTTTCACCAGAGAATTATAATTATTAAACAATTTTCTTAAACTTGTTTTTTTTTCTTTTTTTTTTCGGTCTGCGTTGTGATGATGATCTAAAATTAAAACGCACGACTCATGCGAATCGCTGCTGCTCAAAACTCGGAGAAGGAAAATTTATAGAAAACGCCCACACACAAAAACAAAAAAAAAAAGGGGGAAAAAAAGAAAATCGGAAAAAGAAATCGAGAAAAATCTCTCACATAGACAACTCCGAATTCGGATATATTTTTGGAACAATATGCGAGAATATACATGAATACCGAATTAGTTCGCTCTTGCGCTTTAAAAGCCGCATACGCCCCGTTGCCAGCCATCAGTTAAGGCCTGCTCGAGCTTTGGTGAAGATCCTTTTTACGTGAACGACCAACAAAAGAAAATAAAATTATTATCCAAACATGTCTCTTGAACGTGCCGTTCGTGCCAAGGTGGGAATAAACGCAATAAAAAGTGAAAAACAATCCATTATACGATAAAAAAAAAAAAACAATTAAAATTATTTTGAAAAGTGAATGAAATTAAAATTAATTTGAAAGTGAAATTTTAATAAATTTGTGATTTTTTTATGTGCTAGATTGCCGGCAAGCGCAATCCCGAGATGGACAAGGAGGCCCAGGAGTGGATTGAGGCCATCACTAATGAGAAATTCCCCGCTGGCCAAGCCTACGAAGATGTGTTGAAGGATGGCCAAGTTCTGTGCAAACTGATCAACATTCTGTCGCCCAATGCTGTTGCCAAGGTCAACTCATCCGGTGGCCAGTTCAAGTTCATGGAGAACATTAACAACTTCCAGAAGGCTCTCAAAGAATACGGTGTTCCCGATATCGATGTCTTCCAGACAGTCGATCTCTATGAGAAGAAGGATATTGCCAATGTGACCAATACCATTTTCGCTCTGGGCCGTGCTGTAAGTAGCATTTAAAATAAAATCCTCTCAGTCCTGCCTTACTAATTGAGGGAATATCCTTTTGATAGACCTACAAGCATGATGACTTCAAGGGTCCCTTCCTTGGCCCCAAGCCCGCTGATGAGTGCAAGCGTGACTTCACCGAGGAGCAGCTGAAGGCTGGCCAGACCATTGTCGGTCTTCAGGCCGGTTCCAACAAGGGTGCCACTCAGGCTGGTCAGAACTTGGGCGCTGGCCGCAAGATCTTGTTGGGCAAGTAAATTTGCCAATGTGTTTTGGAGTTGTCTTTAATTATTGTACCACTTTTATATCTCTAAATTACTCTTCTAAGTTTAAACACACACATTAAAAAACCAACCAAACAACAACAACAAAAAACACAATTCCTAAAAAAACACTCACACAAAAACCACACAAAAAAGCAAGGCAAAGGCTTATAGAATCGCCTTAAAATTAAGTATATATATATACACACATATATCTAAGTTTATTTATTATATCAAAAACAAAAATAAAGTAATACTAAAAAAAAAAGGCTATGAATTTCGATTTTGCCAACGATTCTCCAGTTCTTAATCACCTCTATAACCTTCAGAGCTTTTTTCTCAACATTTGTGTGGGTGTTTTTCATATCTTAATTTTTATATATATATATATATATATAGCTATAGTATGTATATACTATATATAGCAGTCGATATGTTCCGAATGTTTACAACTGTGTGCAAATTGTACTCCAACGAAGCGTGTCGAGGTTAAATGGAAATTTTTTTCATGAAAAATTTTCAATTTGCCCCTTTGGCAACTGTTTGAAATTCTTTCATTCTAGGCAAATGCAGGTGTGATAGAAATATTTCCTTAGATTTTCCAATTGCCAAGAAATATATATACATTAATATATGTATATATTTGAATATGCATATGGTCAGCAGACAACTTTAGAGATTGGATACGCCCTCCATTTTTGTGAAATTTCTGTTATAATTATTTCCTATTATTTTGCGTTGTATCTTTCGAGCAAACGAATAAATTATACAATATATCTGAATACTTAATTAGTTTTTTCTAATTGCAGAATATGAAAAATTTCCACATAAAAGTGTGCCAAAGTGTGCCCCCCCTTGTCATAATGTTTTACAATTGATCATAATTTGGTTAATTTAAGACAGAAAGCACAATGATACGGCTCATTGGAATTCCCAAAGTATTTCACAGTTTTTTGTTTTGAAATATTATGCAAAATTATTCAATTTATTTTAACATGAATAATTCGTTTCAATTTGGGATAAATGTGTAAAGGTAAAATTTTGGGAAATAGAAATTTTATTCAAATATTCCATTTCGAACTGAGAAAAAAGACTTCGATAGATGTTCATCCAATATATATATATATATATAGGTCGTTAGGTCGGAGATACTTCCTGATTCTTATATGTTACGAACATAATAAATAACTCTATAACTGAATTTAGTCGTGACGAAGTTTGTATACCCTTACAGTTCTGGATTATTTAACCAGTAAATAATGTTAAAAAATCTTATTTACTAAGACACAACTGATACTTCAGATTATAAGGGACCTATATAATTTAGATATTCGATCTGAATACGAAATGAAATGTTCCAATGATATATAACTCAACTCATGTCAAAATTGGTTAGATTAATTTGAATAGGGAAAAAGATTTTCAAACAAAAACTTAATTTTTAAAGGATCTTTCGTAGATATATCGATCCGATTTCCAATCGGTTACCGATTTTAATACATATAAATTTCATATTTTCTTATTTGTATTACAAACAGCTAAACAATTCTCAAATACCCTCTTGAAGAGTAAAACAAAATACAACAAACTAAAATAGAAATAAACAAATAAATAATCAACTTGACACTGAAATTGTTAAGATATAGATATATCTACAGATATATGTATATATATCTATATGCCACTGAACAAAGATGTCTTATGGGCCCATTAAGAGGCTTTTTTGATCCGCTATGGCACATGATTTGATATGATAAATAGGAAGTCATGTTATTTAAACATTTTTTGACTTAATTAATGGATCTTTTTTTTCGATTTTTTTTGTGTCTTTTATTTGAAAATTTATTGATATATATAATATTTTGGAAATGATGCAAGTTTTCTTTTGATATTGCGTTAGGAATATGCAATTATGTAAAACTAAAATCACTTGCTACAGTCGATCTTTAGGAATTTGAATACTTCCCAATTTCGTTTCCAATTGCTGCAAATTATTTTTCTGATTTTGGACAAGGCTCTTCAATTGATTTATTTTCTCCACTGTCTTATCAAAGTCGATCATTAAACTGTGGTGGAAGAGAAGACCGCCCTGTGGCCACCCGCCCCAAATCGAATGATTGCATTAATTTTGATTAATTAAATTAATTTTAAATTTAATTGACTTACCTGATAATGAAGATTACGCAATTCTTTGCGCATTTTATTCCTTTCCATTTTTAATTTAAATAATTGTTTATTCAATTGCAATTGGTGGGCTTGTTTGGACTTGTATTCGAAATGAACTATTTGTAATTGTTCTGAGATCCCACTGCTTTTCTCTCGCATATGAGCTAAAGTATGCAATTCCTGATAGTATTGATTATGCATTAAAAGGAGGGCAGCCGTTTTCTCTAATTTGGAATAAGGTTTTGAATAAATCTTTCTATATAAACTTACCTTCCATTAACTTACCTTCGAGCTTCTTTTCCAAAGTGGTGCATTGGTTTTCCACATGAAGAAATGTATCCAGGTTGACTTCATCATTAATAGTAACAATTTTACTTAGTTTCTAATTTTCACAAAAAAGAAAAAGGTTATGAAAGAATCAAAGGAACAATTGATTAACTAACCTCATCGTAATGTGCCAAATTATGATTTTTTTTTATAAGATTAATACGAATATCCGATAGTTCATTTCGTACACTAAATAAAAAATTTAGCTCACGATCAACCATTTTTGATAATGTCTCTGAATCCATGGTTGAAAATGTTTTATGTACGAGAGCCATGAATCTGGAATCCAATGACATGGATATATCTTGAGCACTTTCTAAATCCAATAAAACACTTGACATCAATTTGGCACATTTACTTTTTGTTTGAGCTGCCCAATCAAATGCATGATCCAATCTTAAGAGGGCTTCCTTATAACGACGCCTCTCTTTCTTCTCTTGATTATAATTAACTTCAATCGTATGACGAGTTGAATCTATACGTCGAAAATGTTCCATAGCCTTTGCATTTAAAGTATTATTTCGATATTTCTCATACAAGTGATCTTTGACGACTTTGGAAAGCTCACTGTAAACCTTCTCTTTGTTGAGGCGGAAAGATAAATTCGTCTGGTTGGCAGCATTCTCGGCCCTGGAAACCACATCATGTATTAAAAGTTGTACAAAATTATTCACAATTTCATGACTCATCGGCACGGAAGGGCGCTCTTCCTCTTCCGGACTCTGCGACGAATAATCCTTCACTAACGACTTGGAAAAACGAAAACTTAAAAGTGCGGCATCATCATCAATTTCATAGTCGATAAAACTTTTAAAGCTTTTTGCCTTTTCATTAAATTCATCACTGTCATCTATTGAAAAAGATAAACTTTCAGTTTCAGAGAAATATTCCACGACTGTATCTGGTATCCAATCGCTTGAATCTGTCGTGGTCGTAGTGGTCTCAAGAGAAGCGCCAGTTAGTGGATCGACAAAATGGCCACTATCCTCTTGTTCCGATCGTGCGCTATAAATGCTGACATTCCGGATATCCGTTGCCATTTCACCTTCATCGGAGCTAAGTGTTAGCTCTGATAACCTGGGCAAATCTTCAAGTGAGGCAAATAAATCCATGGCAAACGAATACCTTTCGCTTTTAATACTTTCAAACGATTTGATTGTAACTTCGGATGTGGATATTTCATCTTCTATATCGTATAAGAGCAGCTCATCATAGTCGCTGTATAATAGACTCATCTCTGTTCTCCTATTTGTCCTTTCCGATTCTCTCTCTCGCCTTTCCATTTCCCTTCTTTCTTGGTCTTCCCTTTTTCGCTCCATGGCCTCATTTACTTTGCGATATTCCCGATGCTGCTTTCGTTTTTTCCTCAATTGACGTGCCTCTCTCTTACGTCTCGCGATCTCCTCAATTGTGGCAATCGAAATATCAGTTCGTCTAGGACTATCATTATTGCCATCACTAACACTATTTTTAATAAGTATATCTTCTATTTTGCTTGTGAATGTTGACCTCCTTTTGTTATGTGAATTTACTTCGGTTTCTTTTGCCACTTCTTGAGGAACCTCCGAGTTGCGTTTCAATGAAGGAATCAAGTTTCCAGTGTGGCTTAATCCGTCTGTAAATCCTATTGTTGAATCCTGCACATCAGCATCCTCAGTGGGGAGCTCATATACTTTCTCTGGTATTGGTTTGAGAGATACTTTTGCTTTTACTGCTATATCCTGTTCTTCTTTTAAGTCTCTCTCGACTTTCTCCATATTTAAAATTTTTTTTTGTTTTTTTCTTTTTATTTATTTTTTTTGTTTTTTTTTGTGTTTTTTTTTTTTTTGTGTTTAGTATTGTTGAATGTTCGTTGTTTAATTAAGTCATGTATGATGTTTTATGATTAAAGAAAGTTAACTTTGGTTACTAGATACAAAAATTTAATTTTATTAAAATTACTAAAGATTACGTGTCTCATAGTAGGCAACACGCGACATAAGTGCCTTTAAATTTTCCTTCAATTTAGCTACACTAACACGTTTCTCTTGCACTTTCTGCAGTGTCTCATCGTAGTCAATCAATAGAGCTGGCATCGACAATATGCCACCTCTACTCGATAGTTCCTTCTGCTTTTGTTGTATGCGTGTTCTTTTCATTTTTTCGTTATAGAGAGTTTCACGTAATTGCAATTGCCGTTGCTGCTTTTTACGCAGAATGGCCTTCTTTTTTTCTAGCATATCAGCCATGACAAGTGACTTCTCATGATAATGTTGTATCTGATGTAATTCTACATTATAGTTATGAAGCAGCTTCTTCAACTCGATCGTACGTTCTGCATACAACAGAAGAATTACAAAAGCGATAATTTGGAGTGACGTAGCATCACTTACCTTCTATTTTCTTATCTAAAGCTATAACCTGATTCTGTATGGCTACAAAGTCTTTAACGGACAAATTATCCGATACGTGTTCTAGCTTAAGAATTTTCTATAAAATAAATTCATATTAAAAGAAGAATGGAGAAGAATTTCTTGTTTTTTCTACTCACATCCGCTATCCGTCCGAGAGTATGTTTTCTGGTAAAAAGAAAGATCCGGGCATCACTTATCTCATTTCTCTTATGGTTCATCAGTCTAAGATCTCGATCGACAAGACGTTTAAGATATTCTGAATTATTGCGTACCAGATATTGGTTCATTATACGCTCCAAATGGGCTTCGCTGTGTCTGACCATAGTTCTTACATATTGTAGATCCATTAGAACACTGGCCATCAGATTTGAATTCATACGCTTACATATAGCCACTCTATTTTTGACATAATCCAAATGGTTCAGTGCTTCGATATAACGTAGCCGTTCTCGATATTCGGACATGGGACTAAGTGTGATGAAAACACGTGTGATTTTTTGACGCTTGTAATATTCCGTTACTCGAGCATTAAGATATTCCCTCATTAACTTTTCACCCTCATAATTTTGTACACATTCGAGAAGACCTTCAATGAGCTTTTCTTTGTCACAATTCGCCCTAAGCCAATTATCTGCATTGAGTAGCTCTGATTTATAAACAACTTCCTGGAGAAGTTCGTTGACAAAATCACTCGTTATTTGTGCCAACTCCATTTTGGCATTCCTTATATTATGTTCGAGACTGGAGCTGGATTTATCATCTTCCATAGTCGTTAGTTGGAAATTTACAAAGATTTCCGATTGGTTTTCATCATGTGGCAATACTTTAACGGGTTCCATTGGAAATTCATCTTCAACGGCAAATTCTAGCACACCTGACGCTTCGCTAAATATTTGTTCCTCAACTATTGTCACCGACTCAGAGCTGCTAACTGTGGACTCTGGACTTATCAGTAGTTCCCCAGTAAGAGGATCAACAAAGAAACCAATGTCCAATTCGATGCCTCTTCCTGCTACTTTTGAGGATCTATAGGTAGCAGGTAAAGCAATGTACTCTTCTTCGGAAATATCCGATAATGCGGGTAGTTCGAAATTATTAAGAAAATCGGTTTTCATTTGAACGGTATCCATTCCAGTATCATACAACTTTGGTAATAATTCTACATCTGATTCTTCGTCTGTCGAATAATCACTCAAGCTCGTTTTCAAATCATGGCTAAACTCTTCAAAATTAGGCAAATTGGGATCGTCTAAAATATGTTTACGACGACGTATATCAACATCCTCGACATCGTTAAAAATTATACCATCAAAATCATCCTCTCCTTCTAGATTCTGCCGGTCCGATTTGGGAGTATTATGTGTTATTTCAGTGATTTGCCCAAAACGCTGGCTAACACGAGCCTTACGTTTCAGACGTTCCAGTTTCTTCATCTTCTCGACCGACATTCCTGTATCCTCTTCATCAACTGTTTCGCCTTCGCTCTGCTCTTCAAGTGAACATTCATCGTCTGCACCTTCAGGGCTTGTTCTTTTTGACTTTCTCTCCGATACACCATTTTCCCCTATTATATCAATTACAGACTTTTTAAATTTCCTTTTTTTCACTTCCGGTTTAGCTTCAGGCCCGACTTCAAGCATTTTTTGTGGTGTTGTGCTGACATTTTCTTGAATCTCTTCAATTACCATTTGGGATTCAACTTTTTCACTAGATCTTTGGCCACTTAGTTTTGATTTTCTGTCCACGACTTCATCTAGATTTTCACCGTCCCCTTCTTTTATCGTGTCCTCTACATGTTCATCTATTATAACACTTTCCTTCTTGAGCGTCTCTTTAGCCAGTGGAACATCGGAAACTACGGCTTTTGCCAATCCTTCATCGGATGTTGCCATTTATAATGCTTTGTTTTCAATTAGTGTATTGTGTCTTATATATAAATGTTTTTATTGTTTTTTTGTGCGAGTAGTGTAGTGTAAGTGTAACAGTGTGAACGAAATAATTGTTAATGAAACACTAACGATTTTGACATTTATATCAAATTCATCAATTAAATTGATTGATCTACGCTACCAATCCAAACCATTGCAAATGCAATGCACACTGCTTTAGTTTCGATTATCCAAATTATCTGTTATAAACTATAGTATGAACGGCTGATAGCTACAAATAGGAAAAACTTTATTATGCACCCATTGTTCCAGTGGTGCTTTACCGTATAATGGTCCGATCAGACCAATTCTTAAATTTGATCTACCTATATAACTAATAAGCATATCTAGCGAGTTTCTTCGACATAGCTTAAAAATCACAGTCTAGAACCTGCGAAGAAACAGACAGATATTGGGTTCGAAAGAAATAAATGTACCCAGATATACTGTGTAGAAATGTTTTTTATTAAAATCACTATATTTCCCGTGATTCGTAATGGGATATTTGACGTGACTCGTAAAGGGATATGCGAGCAGTGATGCTCCTACAAATTTCTTTCAATTTTGTTATAAAAGTTTTCATTTTATCGACTTTATCCACGGTTTCATCATAGTCAGCCAATAGTGCTGGCATCGAGAGTATGCCACCTTTGAAATATAGTTCTTCCTGCCGCTTGTGTAGGCGTGTCCTTTGCATTTTCTGTTGGTATAGACTTTCACGTAATTCAACTCGCTTTTTCTGTTTATCGACCAGAATGGCCTTCTTTTGTTCTAGTAAGTTAAATAAGATGATGGTCTTTTCCTGATTGTGTTGAAGGTGAATTAATTCAGAATGAAAGGTATTTAGCAGTTTCTTTAAATCGACATTACGTTCTAAAAAGACAATAATAATTATTGAAAAATGATTCTTTATGAAGAGAAATCAGAGCGTCACTCACCTTCAATTTTCTTATCCAGAGTCGCAACCGCATTCTGTATGGCTACAAAGTCTTTAACACATAAGTCTTCTGTTATTTGGTCCAAGGCATTGATTTTCTGCAATAAAAATTATTGGTATTAGAAGGGTCTTATGTAAGATTTCGTTTGGGGTACTCACTTCTGATATGTGGGCATAAGTATCCTTCTTTATTATAAGAAGAATACGGGCATCGCTTATCTCGTTTCTCTTATTATGCATAAGCTCCAGTTCACGATCAATTATACGAGTAAGATATTCAGATTTGTGGAGATTTAGGCATTCTTGTACTTTCTTATTAAAATGGAGTTCGGAATGTGATTCAACTAATTCGATATGTTTCAGATCCATTTGAACACTGGTCATGAGATAAGAATTCTTACTTTTAGCCAAATTAGCTCGATTCTTTAAAAAATCCAGGCGGTAAAGTGCATCTAAATAGCGTTTACGTTCTTGATACTCAATAATGGTCGGAAGTTCGGCAAAATTTCGAAAATTTTTCTGACGCCTAAAATATTCCACAGTTCGAGCATTTAGAAATTTTTTTAAATACTTCTCATTAAAATAGGATTCTAAGGACTCACAAAGGTTCTCATATAGCTTATTCTTATCACAGTGAGCCCTACATATATCTTCGGGACGAATCATTTCCGATTTGGTAATAATCTCATTGAGAATTTCATTGAGAAAATCATTAATAATGAGACGTAACTGTTCCATATTTTCATTTTTATCTGGTATGATATCCTGAAAATCGCTTAGCACTTCGAAATTGTGCTCGAATTCAATAAATGCATCGCTTTTGCCATCATCCAAAATGCTGGAATATCTTTGATATTTTGAGGTGTCGGTGAATTTATCATCATCTGTAGAAAAAACCATGCTGAATGAGTCGCTGCTTGAACTCTTTTTCTCCTCCTCCAATTCTGTTTCTGATTTTATTGATATAGAAGACTCGGAACTGGACAATGACACGCCAGTGAGGGGATCAACAAATACTCCTATATCCAACCCTTCGGAACTATCGTAACTATCTTTCATATGTTTCATTAAAGATCCCGTTCGAAGACTTTCGAGGGACGTTACCGTTAATATGGGCATGGAAAATCTCTTAAGAAAGTTCTCTTTCATTCGTATCGAATCCTGAGAATCCTCTTCGTAGATTGAGCTTACTGAATCTGGTGACCCAGCATAATTCATATATGCATCATCATCATCATCATCATCATCCACCATCTCCAACTCTTTGACAACAGTATCCTCATAGTCTCCATCTAAAACACGTTTATGACGTGGTCGATATTCATTGACGCTTTCTTTTTTATATTTATCCCTGAAACTGTATTTCCTGAACATGTCTTCAAAGTCATCTTCGGCGTTGTCCCGTTTCATGACATCTTCCACGAAATTAACACTTGATTGAGAATGTTTAGAACGCACAGGTTTCAGTTGTTCTCCCTCTTGACTTTCGTGTTTCTTCTCTGTCTCCGTTTCTGGTATGACATTGTCAGCAGTAATTCCAGTTTTATCTGGGATTGGAATGGCAATAGGTACTATTTCTACGTGGGATCTTTTTAACTGTATTTTATGCTTTTCATTCTCTATTGAACCCATTTCTTCTTCACCCGTATCTATTATTTTTGCGTCTTCAACAATCGAATTGTGTACTTCTGTTCCTTCATCTTCGGCAACTGTGCTAGGTACTCCGTTTTTGGATGAAGCCATGATCCTTTTTCTTTTTTTTTTTTTTGATTTTTTATTTTTATGTTTTTTTTTGTATTTTATTATATTTTTTTTCTGTTGTTTTTTTGTGTATGTATGTATATGTTTGTGTGTAGTTTAAAGTTGACTGTTGTCACAAACAGATCAAATATTTTACCTATGCTGCCTAAAAGTATGTTAATATTTTTTGAGTGACCGTAGTCCATGTAAATTAATATAAAATATGATTTAAATAAATACTATATGAATGTACAAACATATATGCATATATATAATACAATAATTTGCCAAATACTTTTATTTAATATGACTTAATTTAGAAAATATTTAAAATAAAATTTATTTCTTTCCTCGAGTTATTTTTCATGTCAACTTCTTTAAGGATATTTTGGTATTCTTGCGGCAGCACCTGTGGCTTTAAATTTGATAGATGGTTGAATAAACTTTATGACATTGATTAATTTTTAATAAATATGACAAAATTGTTGTTTTGCGTAGCAGCAGTCGTCCGATTAACATAAACATAAAAAACCCTGTTACCAGGCTAACTCCAGCTGCACCGAAATCTTTTTACACTTTGCAACACTTTGCTTTTGACCTTGAACATATGATGTCTGGCGAATATTATTTTGTTATTTAAATATAGTTGAATTTGCTTATCAGTAGGCAAATAATATATACACAAATATAGTAAATAATATAAAATAATATATATGTATGTTTTGGTATGCAAATTGCACAATTTATTTTGGGAATTATTTATTTGTCATCATTTAAAAGAAATGTTATCACAAAATTATGTGGAACGACTTGGTTTAATAGGAAACAGAACAATTCGGGGAAATTCAGCAATAAGTAATTGAACTGCTATGTTGATAAAATTTAATCAATATTTTGAAACAAAATGTTAATTAATATATTTTTAACGTTAAAAATGTCCTTAGAAATGATTAATAAGTGATTTAATTAACAGGAATATATATACACAGTTTTAATATACATTTTTCCTTAAATTGAATTTTAAATATAGTAAGACTTTAATTTTTCGATATATTTATTTATGAAATTTATTAGCATTCATGATTTAGATAGGAATATTTTTAAAGAAATATTTTTCTATATTGAATATGTAAATTTTCAATTAAATTCAACATTTGTTGATTCGTTTTAAACTCATTTAGATTAAACTCTTTTCTTTGTTATCTGGCAAACCTTAAATTGAAATCAATATGCAATTTTTCCTATTGGCATTTTTTATATTTGACAAAAAGGACTGCATTGTTTTTTAATTTGCATAGAATAAGAAATAGAGATTTTCATACTGCGGCATTTTGAAGTGATTTTTTAAGTTTATTATCATCAATCGACAACTTTAAGACGAATTGAATGGATTTAGCTAAATTATGCATTAGGCTTTCCACTTTATTTTTCTGCATTATTATTCTCTTTCTCTCTGTGTCTCTCTTTCTATTTATCTCTCCCCGGGCTTTCGTTGGCCTTTGATGTTTGAGGACATTTGGGAATCAATATTGAATAAGCCAAATCCTTTTTGCTCTTTTCCATTTCTTACTCGCTCATCCTTAAAGCGTTCTTCCCTTTTTTGGTTTATATTTTTTTTGTTAAATTTAAACCCGAAATGTTTATTGACTTTTAATAACAGTGGTAAAAAGAGCAGCTAAAGGACAGTTGTCCTTTCACACTTTGTCAATCTATGCATCTCACGTTCCTGTGAACAAAACTTTGTGACTTGGCAAATTCATTCATCATTCAGTAGTCACCCAAGAAGAAAGGGGGGGAAAGGGGGACAGAATAAAACACAAGAAGTAAGATATGCTGAATCCTTTTTTGTCTCGGTTTTCGTTTGGTTTAGCCAAAGTCTTAAATGGATTCTATTTGGCTTAACTTGGTGGCTTAAGTTGTTGCAATTTATTTATTTTTTTTTCTTTTCTTTCTTATAAACCAATTGACGCCACTTATAAACTTATTTACATACTACGACTTGCCATCGATAATTACAAATTACGCTGTGTCTGGGTTGGATTGCCTTGTTTTTTTTTTTATTATTTGGTTTGAACGGGGGTAGTAGGGCGGCCGAGGGGTGAGATGGGGTGAAAATCATCTTATCAGCATGATTCGTGCATTATGCAAGTCAAAAAATAAAAAAATCGCACAAATTGCGCAGTCTGAAAATTAGAAACGAGAGTTTCACAGATTTTTTGATACACTTCTTTAATACACTTGATCAAAATATGTAAAACGGGTACATTAACTATATTGAACATTTTGTTTACTTATGCCAACAATCAGATAAAAGGGCGATAGGATTGAGTCTTACCTCAGAATATGGATTAGGAATGAATTTGACGTTAAGGGAAAACTTTTTGAAGAGTTCTTTAAGTGAACAATTTATTTTATTTAATTTAATTGATTTCTTAATATAATATTATTTTTCTTTTCATATGCGGTAGAGTAAATTATATTATTTATTTATCCCCTTTATTAGAAACTTGTTGAAGATAAATATTTTTTAAGTTTATATTTTTTGCATAGTGTAAAGTGAAATTCGGTGAGATTAAAGTTAACCTAGGTCCAATATTTGTTTTGCTTTTTTCTTCATTTCATTTTGCTTATGCTCAGACTTATGTTTTGCTACATTTTTCATTATCAGTCCCAATTTGATATTTTAATTACATTTAAAGGAGAGCAAAAGAGACGCATAGACAAAGACAAAGACGGATAGAGGGGCTTACAGAAAAAGGTGATAATTATTTTGCTATGGGAAAAAGAAATATACATACATCATAAATACATATGTATATGGAAAGAAGGTTTCATAGAAAGCCTCTACCCATTGCCCCAGTCAGTCTCTAAAAGTCAGTCGTGTAGCAAAGATCGGGGGGCAAAAACAAAAATTTAGTCATGCGTTGTTTAATATGTCTGCTGGGCATCTGGACGGTTCTGGGACTGACCCAAGCCAAACCAATGAGCCTGGAGGAGGACTTGGATAAAATTGAAACAGAAATCAATAGCAGCAGTGGGAGCGTTCTCCAGGAGGATGATAGCAGTGGGGATGAGGATGGTAGTAGTAGCATTGAAGAACGCAAAATTCGCTCTATACCAGATCCAGATCGAATTTTGGATCCTGACACCGGTGTAGAGCTTTTTATCTGCGGCAATGATTATTTGGAGCATCAATTGCCCCACGAGCAGCACCACAGATTTTTACGGAGTGCAACAGAGACTAATGGGGAACCAAAACCGGATAGTGCTAGTAGTTCATCGGAAGAGCAACCACAATCAGAAAAAACAAAAGTAAAAGCGAATAGTTCTGGTGAAAATTCCTCATCTGAAGAGCAGGAAAAGATAAAAGTTCTCCATACCGAGGAGTCATCAACTGCAAATGCACTTCGACGCAAAAGACAGGTGACCTCCATTTCGCAGGAAAATGCTGCATCCAGTGAACAATTTGAAAGCAGTGAAATTGGTGGAGATAAAGACATCGAGACGGATGTTGTTGCCGCAGCGGAAACACAGTCAGACAAGGATAAGACAAGCGTTGAGGATTATGCCCAGGGCTGTGAGGTGTTGGAGGTGTCTTCCAAGGAGGCTAACGAGGCAACCTATGTGAAATGAAAGAGGAAAAAAATAGTAGCAACTTTTGAATAATAATAAGAAATAAAAAAAAACAAAAAGCACGAAAACAAACCAACGAAATGACATTTTACATTGTTAACTGAAATTGGGTTGGGACAGGAGCGGATTGTCGATGAAATGAAGGAATTTCAATATCCATTCAATATATATTGAAAATTTAAATTTGACAAAAACCATTTTCTTAGTCAGATCTTTCCTACAGTTTCACTGCCGCCAATTGGTTTATATAAGTCAATATTTCGATCAATTTTTTTCTAAAGAAAATGTTTTCCAATTTTAATATTAATTTCTCATTAGCAATTCTCAGATTTAACAATTACATATATGTATATTTATACTTTACTTAAAGTATCTCAGATATTTAATATAATATTTTTAGTCTTGGTTTCACTTTAGAAATTCCATTTACATTTCCACTTTTAATAATTGGGGTAAATCCCATCCTGCTTTTGTAGTCTTATCAGCTGCTTTTTGGGATTTTGTCCAAAAATGATGTTCCATAGACATGTCAGACCTGATACGTGAAGCCTCTTCTGTCTGGACGGCTTTTCCCATCTTCTTTTTCTTGTACTTTGATTCATGTCAGTTGCATGGCAATTTATTTATGGAAAACTTTGCTCTCCTCTTTAAAAAAAAAAAAAAAGTCGAGGGAACCTGCGTGTCATAATAATATGACATACAGCAATGAGTAAACAAATATTTAATATCTTATCGTTAGTTCATGGCTTAGTTAACAGCTTAGTTATTTAAATATTATTAAGTAGAGAATACATTAATATATAATAAATTGTATAAACAGGGTAAACCTGGGTATAAATATCTGATAGACCAACCTATTGGTAATTTATTCTTATCTTGGAGTGACATCAAAATTGTTGGGTTCTAGATAGGACTGTGTTTTACAGACTTATAGTAAAGTCTAGTTATCATTTGTAGAAATAAAAACTGAAAACATTTTCTATTATTTATTTACATTCAAAATTGTCTATTATACATTAAAGCTAATTATTCGAGGTATGGAACCTTTTTCTATTTTTGTTCTCACGGAATCAAATCCGATTAGAAACTTTTCTTATCTCATTATTTCTTAAGAAAGAAATCCAGAAAAATATCCTTCTTTGAATAACTCCTTTTCTTACCAACTTCTTATCTAATTTATGCAACATTTCTTTGTTTTTTCTATTTAATCTTAATGTGTTTAAAGTTTCCTTCTTCTTATTATTATTATTCTAATAATAATTCTGAGATGCAGGTTATTTTGCTTTTGACACCTTTTTGTTTGGTTTGGGCTGTTGCCCAGATGACAGGTGATAAGGCACGTGCAAGTGTTTGTTTTCGATTTGTATAGTTTGGTTTTCAGTATGTGTAAGATATATATATATACAAATATATATATATGTGTATATGCATTGATTTTGCGTCTATAAAAGATAATTTCAAGATTTTCCCTACGCAAAGAGAGCAAATGCGAGCGGGAGAGAAAGAATGAAAATAAAAAACTGCATAGAATAGAAAAACGAAAAAAAAGAAAGAAAAACGGGAATAAACGTAAATGCAACGAGGCATTTGGCCATAAAAAACTTCTTGAAAATGTATTTTAGTTGGCCGAGACAAGTGCAGTTGTTCGCGTGGAAGTGAAAAAACCCCCCCAAAAAAGAAGAAAAAAAAAGAAAATAAATAAATTTAAAGCCTTTTAAACGAGAAGAAATATGAAACTAAAATTATGAAACAGAAAAGTTTTCTACTTAATTAGACAATTGATTGAAAATAATTAAGTTTTATCATTTCTAAAGTTTTTAAACTGTTTACAAAAATTGTGCAACGATTATATAATTTTCGGAGTTTCTTCTTTCGTTAGATAAATATTCGTAAATCAAAACAGTTTGACAACAATTATTTTTGTTATTAGAAATGCCGGCAAAATAAATAAAAATCGGAAGTAATATTTTTGAGCCAACAATTTTTGACAGCAAAAGTTTTAAAAACTGTAAAATCGAGAGACTGAGAGAGAGAGAGAGAGAAGAAGAAATATAAGAAAGAGATATTGCAAAGAGAAACATTTCGTTGATTGTTTTATAAATAAAACTTTTGCTCTTACCTGCCCCCCGCCTCTACCCTCTCAACGACCATTTCTCTCAAAACAAAAACAAAAGAAAAAGCTAAAAAATGCCCGAACAATTCGGTTTACTCTGGTCAATGCCGGAGACAAAGAAGAAGGCACCCATTATCAAGGTGTCCTGCGGCATTGGCGACACAGATGGTTTCCCTGCCTTCGATGTGGACTCGGATGCGTATGCCTCGAAGGATGACACCAAATGGGGTTTTCTAATAACTGGCGGTGCCGAATTTCACATGCCCCTAACAGTGTTCCAGGTAGGAGAAGGAGAAGGAGAAGCAGGTGGAAGTGTAACTGGAAGGGGGGGGGGATCAAATGATAATGCTTTCCAATTTCTCTGATTGCTTTGCCACAGCTGCAATTGAGTTTCGTCATTCGTTGGCCAGTCCCCGAGTTGTGTTCAATTTGGTTTTGTTTTGTTTTTCTTCTTTGCCTCTTGGTCCAACGCCAATGAATTTCAATTCGAATTATATGCCCTCACGACACAGTCAAATCTAACGAAATGAATATTTTTATTGTTCTTGTACCGGTTCCATTCCGTTCCGTTGGTTCGTTTTGTGTGCGTCGAGCAACAATTGCCGCTGTCTGTTGTCCTCCCATCTTCTCTTTCGTTCTATGTAAATAGTTGGTGCAGAGGCGTTCCCCAACAAAGGGGGGCGATACAAATAAATAATCCTTAGAGTTTCCTGAATTTGTATTGGGTACAATACTGTACTATGTAATACAAATTGCTGTAATGGTGTATGAAGTATTTCCGAAAGAACATAAAAATTTCTCAAATTTTTAATAATAATTAAAAGATTTTTACTAAGTCTTTGAAAACCTGTAATCTTAATGGATCGAACGTTCGCTAATACGACTTCATTTCACAATAATAAAACATTATTTTCTAATTAAAACTAATAAATAAGTTAATCAATCTTTAATTGCCCATAAACTGCTGATTTGAGACTGTTTATAAAATTCATACATATTTTTAGGTGCACAAAATATTTTTATAGATGTAAACTCGGTTTATATATAGAATATAGAAGAACGCAAAATTGATTTATTTTTTGTATATTTCCGATATCTTTCGGTTGCATCTATGGTAACCGTTTTCATTAATCTAATTTTATTATTCATTAAAGATTTGAAAACGGCTGCGCCAAGATATGAAGAGTTTTCGAGATTTGTTTTATTTTGAAAATGATGAACTGCTTGAAATTAAAGTACGATGACGATTTATTAACGGGATTTATTAACCGGTCCCTACCAGAGGCTATTTTCGAAAATATTTTTAGGCAAAGCTAAAGGTTCTTCATCTTTAACTCATCAAAAATTCGATGTGAATTTAAATCCAAATTCTATAAATAATTTATATACACTTTCCACTTGGTAGAAAATTTGTAAGCAATATTTTTAGTTTTTAAGAAATTTAATTTTAGCATTTCAAAATATATTTTTCAAGTTTTGGGTTGTGCGTAAAAATTCAAGCATTGCGTTATATGATGAACTTAGTCAGAAGTAAAATAATTAAATTAATTAATTAAATGTTTCAAAATTTTGTGCTAATTTTGATAAAACGCAAAGTTTTCAACAAGTTTTTGAGTTCATTGACCACCAAAATTGATATAATTAGTTGAAACCTTTTCAGTCTTTATCTAAACATATTTTTAAATATTTTCCGTATATTTTGGAGAGCCCTCTAGACCTACGCCCATGGTAGTTGTAGTGTAGAGTGAATGTACAATATTTGGGTTAGATGTATATATACATATATATATAGTATAGAGTATATAAAATGTCTGTGGCTATTAGGTTTTTGCTGTTCAAACATTTTACTTTTTGACGTTTGTGCTCAAAATAATAAAACTTATCGAGAGCATATTGTGTACAGTAAACTCATTTATACATATTTATGTATATAGTATATGTATATGTACAATATATCGCTTAGATATATAGGCACTTGTCAGTTGTATCCGTTTCTCGAAAGATTTTGAACAATTGCGTTGCGGCGCTTGTTGAGTTTGGGTCAGTGAATTTTTGGATTTTTTAGTTTCAAAACATAACTTTTCCCTTTGGCTAGGTATCACCCGATGGTCTAGCCGATAAAGCAGGAATCCGCCTGGGAGATATTATATTGGAAATAAACGAAGAGGACGCCACTAAGTTGACTTTGTCCCAAGCCCACGAGAAAATCAACGCCTCACCCAAGAAGATACATTTCCTGCTGCGCAAGTAGGTCAAAGTCCAAGAATCCAAAAAAAAAAAGAAAAATATAAAAAAAAATAAACGAAATCTAATCCAAATTGCATAGCATGGATGAAGACGGCGATCCACAGGGGATGTATGAGCCAGGAGAGGAGAAGTCCATTGTGATGCGAGTACCTAAACCATTGCCTCCACCGAGTGGTAAGAGATATATTTTTGTTGGCATGATTTCTCCCCCGCCCCCCTGTTTTCCTTTGAGGAACCTTTGTTTTCACTTGGCTTTCACTTGCTCTGTATATTATATTTGTAGACTTCCATCCCACACCTTTGCTTGGCTCACGTTGTTGGCATCCGATCATGTGGCAAGAACCGCCGGAGCCACCAAAGCCAAAGAAAAAGAAAACCAAAACCGAAATCGATGATGAGGGCAATGAGACGGTAATTGAATTGAGCGAGGATGAGTCCTCTGATGAGGAAGAGCAGGTTAGCATCATCATAATCATCATTTTGTTTATGCCAACAACTAAGCAAGCATTTAAATTAATCCCACCCCCACCCCCCCCGATACATTGTTTTGATGATAGGAACTGCCACATCATCGCATTATCCGTAATATAAGACGTTTCTTTGCGGAAGTTGGCGATAATCAGGAATTACGTAGCAGCACCATTGAGAATATGTTGATGGCTCTGCCCAGTGCATCGAAGGCCAAGTGAAGAGCAAACCGCAAACCTTTAACCCCATAAAGCCCACACAACAACAACTGTAACGTGTTTATGTTTCAATAAAAAATAAAAGAAAAAGAAAAATGAAAAACAAAAACAAACCAAAACCAAAAACAAAACTATTTTTAGGTCGCCTTTTAGCCAACTCCATTGAGTTAAGTCTATACGAAATGCAATGCAAATTATCAGCCATTGCGGAAATACCAAAAATTTTAGCCTCAACATTGGCCACAGTGTCACAAAATTTTGACAATGTGCAACGAAAGTATTCCTATGATGAGGATGCCCTTGACTATGAGTTGATTAAAGAGGAGGATGACGAGGAGGATGAGGATGATGACGAGGAGGAGATGTCTGACAATGACACAGTTACTGACAGTGACACTGACATTAAGGTGAATGAGATGGAGCAATCAAAGCTGCTAGTGAAGGATGTCACACCGGAATCGGATTATGCATCGGAAGCCAATTACGCGACAAATGAGCCAAGTGATGAGTCTAACGATGAGATTCATCATAATCATGAAGATGACAGTGACGAAGCAGAATCTGAAGATAATGATGATAGCAAGACGGTTTATTTTATAAAGTTGCCTGCAGCAGCTGAGAGAGTAGACACCAACAGCAACAGCAACAGCAACAGCAACAGCGACTCTGACACCGACACCGAGTCTGACTCCTCCACTGACAGCGACTTTTTAAGCACCACTTACACCTGGAATTTGCGCAATGCGCCAAAGTTGCGTATCAACGATGATGAGGCCAATGATAACAACAAATACCCGGAACAGCAGCAGCAGCAGCAACAGCAACAGCAGCAACATCAGCAGGAGAAGTCAGCAATTCGACCTGCCACGCCCACACCAACACCTCAGGCCGAGTTACAAACACAAAAGGTAAAGTCAATCAGCAGATGTAAAGAGAAAAAAAAAACATCATCATTATGGATTCTCTCCCCTTTTATTTGTCTCCCATTTAGATGCTTTTCAAACTGGATAAACTGGAACGTTCCTGGCCCTGGGCAGATCGAGAGAAAATAATCTACAAGTGGGTTATAAACAATTTAAAATAAAAATATTTGTTTCTTAGATAAGTAATAGAAGAGAAGGGGAAATGTAAACAGAAGTTAAATTAATAATATGAATATTTATCTATTAAGATTTGTATATAGTTTTATAGATCAGGAAATATTATAAATATTATAGAAATAGTTGCAAGCTGTTTTATATGCGACTTTCTCCTTTGAAATCTTTCAACTCTAAAATAAGTTTTGTATTATATTTCCCTATTTTAAATCTTTCATTCAGGTTCCGTATTAGTTATAAATGGTATTTAGATGAAGTTAGAAATTCGCTTTAAGTAATTTTAAATTTTTTGTATAATTTTCTTTTTCCTTTTACTCGTATAGACAATCCACTTGCCATTTGGTGCCACGGAAACCTTTGGGCCTGGTTGGGCAACGTATGCAATTGTTGCTCAAGGACAAGAAGGCACCGTAGATTGGCAAATAGGGTGCACATGGCATCGGCTTTATTCAACTTTTACTCAAACCCAACTTGAGTTTATTATGCAAATTTGCGGGCGACAAGCATCAACAGCAAACTCTTTCAACTTTCATTCACACTCAACACTCAATTTTTTAATTAAACTCCATACTCATTCACACACACACACACACTCACACACACACACACACACATACACATACACACACTCGCCCAATCATACACACACTCAATCATTTTTCTTCTCTAATTTAGCATTGAAAGTCCTTTTCTTGGCCAGGTCGACTGCATCTGATGGCTTTCTTTTTCTTTTTTATTTTTTCGTTCAACTGAAAATTTGTTTTAAAAAATTTTCTTTTTCTTTTTATAATTTGTTTTGTATTTTTCCTAAAATAAAACTTTAAATAAACAAAAAAAAAAAAGAATTATGAAATTTCAATTAAATTTTTGCATTTCTGGCTCCATTGTTTTACTAACTCTCTTTGACGTGCGAAATGGAGAGATTGTTCCAGCCAGAGGCGTAGTTAGCAAATCAAGTAAGGGGGTATAGAAAAATATAGACATATGCTAATATAATTGATTTCTAAAATGATAAAAAAGTATCTTCTAGATCTTATTTGTTTGAATAGAAACTTTTGAAGAGCTTCATAAAATTTAATTTAATAAATAAATTTGAAAAATTTAACAATAAGCAAATTCAATTTGATAAATTCAAGAATATGTTTCAATATGTATCGAAATAAAATCTGATTTAATTCAATAATAGGTTTAAATTGTTTAAGTTAATAAACATTTTTAATAAAAAAAATTCAAGAATAAAGAAACTTAATTCAATTTCGAATTAATAAATTGGTTATTAAAATTGTTTCTAAACCGATCTCTACCGAAAAACCTTCTAAGATCCCATTTTTGAAGAGGAAAACTGACTACGCCTATGGTTCTAAGAACATCAAGGAGTCGTTATTATTCTAGAGTTCTAAGTAGAGTAGAGTCCTTTGTAGGTAGTTAAGTGCTCACATCGTTTCAAACTCATGTGAATGAATAATGCTTTTTTCTTTTTTCGTCCTTTCGCAAAATGCATTCTCTGTTTAACAAGGAAAGCGATGATGGGAGGGATGCAGTGGTAGTTGGCAGTTTACTTAAATTGCTTCTCTTTCCCTTTACCCCCTCTCAGCTACACTTAATTAAGCAACTCATCAGACTCATTTGATGAGTAAAGTTTTTAGGTCGAAGGAAAAGGATGTTCATATATTTGCATTAGTTTGCCAACATGTGAATACACTCATACACTCATATTTGTTCCATTGCACTGCAATATAAATGCCATTAAAGCCACATCAGAAGACAGATTGTGCACAAGGGGTGGGGGGTGGTAGTATGGGGAGGGGGTGGTAACAATAGGTCAAACAATTCTGTATAGTAAATGTCATCAAAATGTTGACAACATTTTTCCTTTTTATTGGTCCCCATTTGTCCGTTGGCGTTTGTTCATTGTCTCTATTGTTGTTGTTGTTGTTGTTGTTGTTGTGCTCTTACTGTGGTTACTCTTGTTCTTGTGTACAATATTAGCCAAGTGCCACAAGTGGATTTAGCCATATTGTTTAAAGTACTCAAAAAATCAACAAACAACTAGTAGAGATGAAAATAAATGATGAGCGTTTGAAAAAGGAAAACAAAAAGTTTGTTTAAAAACTTTTAGATTTAAATTGTTTCTAATATTTGTATAAATATATATATGAATATATATTTATATATAACTATATATATTTACAGTTATTGCAGTACCATTAGCTACTCACCTACGTAAAGTTTTTACTTTTAGAAAGTTACTAAAATCTTAAATTACTTATTTATCCGATTAAATATTTGCCAGAAAGAATCTCGTGTTTTTAAATAATTTCTTATTCCATATAATCATATTTTATTCTCAAAATTTAGCAAATTTAGAAAGAACATTTTTTCAGATAAAAATTTTCGATTTCAGATTCTGCACTTTACCAAAAACGTTTGCCGTTCTGTTTAACTGTTTTTATATATGAAATGAAATTTATTTAGAAAGTTGTTCTTTTTCTACTATATTTATTTTATTCAAATTTTGAGAATCCAATTTTTTTCCTGTTTTAATTGTCTTACTTAATTGTTTACTTTAAAAAATGTTCTTATCAATATTCTCAGAACTCAAATCACTCATTTCTAAGCTTTGCTCCTACGTATAATCTCATCAGAGATTGTCTATAAAAATCTGAAAAAAAACATATTCCATGTGATTCTATAAATAGGTATAATTCAGCTGTAGATTGGGTCATACGAAGCATAGGAATTATCTGTATAAAATGTAATTGTTAAAGAATTAAATATAATTTGCAAATTAAACTTTTTAAATTTTCATAGTTTTCATTTAAAAAAAAATAGTGTACTTACCTTTTGTGTGTTGTGTGTGTGTGTGTGTGTGTGTGTGGTGACTTTCATCACTAGGCTGAAACAATAACTGAAGTGACTCTTCTCTAGCACACTTCAAAAATGGCATTCATTAATTAGGAGAATAAAAAATGTGACACGAGGCAGACGAAGTTGTTGTAGCTTTTGTTCCCAAACAAAATCATTAAATAAACGCTAGAAAAAGTTTACTAATTAACAACACAGCATGATGTTACATATAGTTAAAT
Organism: Drosophila emarginata; assembly: GCA_037075365.1. Classification (NCBI taxonomy): domain Eukaryota; kingdom Metazoa; phylum Arthropoda; class Insecta; order Diptera; family Drosophilidae; genus Drosophila; species Drosophila emarginata. The sequence continues at coordinate 9,423,351 of JBAMCD010000260.1, forward strand.
ACATATAGTATATGTATATATAGATTTATTTCACACACAGTTTCATTTTGTTCACACTGATCTAGAAAAAGCATTTTTTTAATTCGTTTTTTTTTTATTGGGTGGGGGAAAGCTCAGCTTGCATTTGATCTCTTCTTATAGACACTTAACGACAAACAACAATGATAAGGATGATATTTGATATCCATATAAATTCTAGCGACGAATATATATTTAAATTAAAATTAAATAGAAAACTTAACACATTTTAGTTGATTTTTTTTTTTTGTTGTTTTTTTTGAGGTACACATAAATATTTAAATATAAAGAAAAGTTAGCGCAAATTTTATAACTATATTATTTCTATACCCTTGCAGAGGAGAGAAATGTAAAAGGAATCAGAATAATATATACCTGAATAGTATCCTGGATAAAGGAACTTATCAGTCTGTATCGGTTTTATTTAGTGAAAATTATAAAGTATTCTCTATGTAAGATCACTCCTAGTGGATCTCTATATCTTTTATTTCTTAAAGAAAATATCGGTCAGAAAAAGAAAACTGTTTACCCTATTTAATGCTGCTGTTTTTTATACCTGTTTATTACCTGTATTTTTATTTAGATCAAACCTTTTTATCACATTCATATGGGAACATTTCTAAAGTGATATTATAGGGTATGAAAATGTCTATCAAATAATGCTTAAAAGAGTATTACTCTGTTTTGGAACTACTGCAAGGGTATAGGAAATTCGGTATGCTACCGATATTGGTTTTATTTTGCTTTGTTTTTAGTTCTTGATAATGCTGGTGGGGCGGGTGCTTTGATTTTTTGACTTTAGTTTTGGTTTCACTTCTTTTTTTTCTATTTTTTTTTTTTTTAACTCTTATGGCTATGAGATTTATAGAGCCTCATCGGCAATATGCTGCTGATCCGATGAATTGGAATTATCCAGGCTAACAATGACATTGCCCAGGCTAAGCTGACTCTCTGCTATTTCAGCTGTGTCTGTGGCTGCTTCTGTGAAATCCTCTTTTATGGTTGTCATTAAAGTTGCTGGCTTAATGTTGCTGTCGTCATCATCAGCAACACTTGGCAATTGCTGGCCCGGGGCGCCTTGCCCCTCCTCCATAAGGGGTTGTCGTTGGCGGGAATTGTCAATGGTTTGTCGGCGAGTGGGCAGGAAATGCATTTTGTTGCGCCAACCATCGATAAGACTCAAGGAACGGGATGTTGTCGTTGTAGACAGACTTTGGCTGCGTCCTCTTTGCTGTTGCTGTGTAATGGACAGTTGCTGCTGTTGCTGTTGCTGATGCTGTTGCTGCTGTATCCCAGAGGATGCTCGCCGTTTGCCCTTCCCCATATCCTTTAGTCATACTTTCTCCTCACCCGGCATTGGTGGTCCGCAGCGTACAAACTACAATCAAAAGAACTGAGAATTTGCTATCATGGTGGTTGGCAGGTTTTTGGCAACGGTGCGCTGGCTGTGTTTCAATTTTTTTTTGTTATTAATTCTCTTTTTCGTCCAATTCAAGGGTGAATAAGTAAGTGAGTGGGTGAGTGAGTGAGTGAGTGAGCAATTGAATGAGTGATTGGAGTGAGTGTTACTCATACGCGCCGTAACCCAAAAACAAAAAAAAAAAACAAAATTATCAGGCAAAAAGGCAAAAAATCTAATGAAGCTCCACACAATATATATACATAAATCTTACCGAGACCTGAGTGGCTGTATAGGAGTTTGTCCTTGGCCTATTGCTAAAGCAGAGCATACGCCATTTGCGCTTCACTTGGGCAATAACCTCTCCATTGAAGAAACAGAACAGAGTGGCCACACAAAGACCCTGCAACGACAACAAAAAACAAGTGGAATGAGAGGATGAGAGAGGGTGAAAATATGTAATACAATTTCTTTATGAATTCTTTTTCTTATTAGATAACCTACAGGGAAAGTCATTCAAATGGGTATAAGGGGCAAGGGGTTCTGTGTGACAAAGGGATAGTTATACCAACTCAATAAGCAGATTCAATGATATTTTCTATAATTTTTCAATAAATTTCCATAATTCTATACCTAAATATAGGGTATTTATAGGTCTATCATTTGCCTTTATTATCACAATTTTGTATAATTTTCTTACTGGCCAACTGGGCACTTCAACAAATGGTAACGAAACAGGCTTTTACCCATTTGTCTTTTCGTTCACCCAATTCAACTGCCTTTCGACCGATTTTCCCTATACATATATATACATATATATATATGTAAATATTTAATGTATATAGTTCTGCGTACGTGACAGGATTTTCTTGTGTCGTTCGTTTTTATTCTCTGTTATTTTTTTCCCTCTGTTTTCCCCCGCCCTACAATGAAGGGCTTCATTTGATTGGCAATCAGCTGCTGTCGCAGTTCATTCACAAAACTTCGGTTGGATTGATGGCTTTGGTTTCCCTTAAAGGTAATGCTGAGATGTGTTGATATTTTCTGGTATTTTTCTAGTCACTATCTTAGATAGGAAAACTTTTCTTTTTATATTCATGTTTTTTGTCCCGTTTTGCTTTTACATTGGATTTACATTGTTGCCCTTTTTACGCTCAGAATTTATCAAGCTCGTGTTTTTTTTTTCTTCTTTATTGCCCTTTCTCCCTACTCCCAGTGTGGCTACATTCATTTTGCTTTTTGTGTGGCTTTTGTTATAATATATTCTCTTTGATACACTTGCATAGCAAACGGGCATATTTCAGCTGATATCAGTTATCTGATAAATCGAAATATATGACCTGACGCCGACGTGATAAATTAACAATAAATAAATGTTCTTGTGGAAAAGAAATGTACAAAAATAGATATATTTTCTAGTTTAAATTTCTAAGATATAATAAATAGTAATTTATCAGAAAAGGAACATTTATTTGGAGACCTAATATTCAGTACTATTATTATTAAGTATTATAACATAACTGAACTGAAAACAATTTATTATTCTAAAATGATAGATAGATACACTTATATAAGTAAAACATTTAAATCTTTATTCCATTCAATTCCCTGTAGATACTCTTATTATTTAAGTTAGTGTATTAACTATTTGCCCTACATAAATAAAATATTCTTTCGTTTTGGCCCTTTTGGCTAGTGGGTTAATCCGTACGAATGCTGCTGTGAGCAACCGCTGTGAGCTTATTTTCTCCGCATTTTACTGGCTACAGTTATTAGTCAGCGGGGGCGGCGAGGGAGGTGTACATCTCTTTAGCTACTAAGAGCATTAGACAACAGTTGCTAGTGTTGCTGATGTTGCTCTCTCTTTCTCTCTCTCTCTCTCTTTCTCTCTCTATCTATCTCTTTCTGTTTTATCTCTGGGCATCTTTTATAATTGCCATAATTCTGAGGCTTGTCAAAAATGACATGCTAATTATTTTACTAGAATTAAAAGCCAACTCAAATAAATCGTAAAAAAAGAAAAAACTAAAATAGGCAAAATAACTCAAATTGTTGGCAAAACCAATTAGCAAAGTAAATGACACACAATAAAACTAAAATGAAATTTTGTCAAAAATTCCGGTATACATATCACAAAATGTCTATAGACAAGTTTTATTATTTAAATGAATTTAAATGCTGCTGCGAAAATTGTTTTGGGTCTCAATTTAATTGTTTTTGTTTCCATTTGTTGATGTTGGCACCACAAACCCAAATTCACTTACATACCAATAACTTTTAAACAGGGTCGGATTAATTACAAAAAATAGTTTAAACTTGTTTAGACTGAACTTTGAAATTGGATATGAAGAGCTTAAATTTCAGTGCTAAATTGAGCTTAAATTGAGATGCATCATAAGAGATCCAAAAAGCTAGTTTAAGTTTAATTACTTATGAACTAAAAAATAATTCTTTCTGATAATTATTTTATTTCCAATTACTAAATATAAATATAATAATATAATATAATATACTAAAATATATGTAAGATAGTAAGATAAAATAAGTGGAGTTATAAAACTATTGTCCCTTTCATAATATCTGTTTTTCATTTCATATGCTAAATTGATAAATTGGTTAAAAAATTAGATAAGTTTACTTGAATAATATTTAACTATTTTATTTTAGTTAATCTTGCTTTATTTATCAATTTAATTTCTATTATTTTAGCTCTTATTTATCAGTGTCCCCTCGCTTCCGCTAATTCCGCTCCTGTTTGCTGTCAATAAGCTGCTTTTGTGCTGTGTGGAGAAGCCAAGCTTAATGCAATTTTATATACTTTTATGGCACTTGGTAAAGTTGAGAGCCAAAAATCTTTAGACAAATCCGAAATTATATGCAGTAAACTTTGCAATTTGTGAAGAACAAAAACCGCAACAACAACAATAACAACAATAACAACAACAACAACAAAAATATAAACCAAGAAAAAGTTTTTTTTTTTACTTTAGCTGTCAACTGAGTTTAAGAAAACAAATCTTTTAAGCAGAAGAATGAAAAGGAAAAAAAGGATTTTACTGGGAACGGATTTTGTCAGAGTAACATTATTGCTTTATTCAGTTGCCAACTGCAGATGAGCCACGCCCACAATGATGGGGATTTTATGTTAAATGGAGGCTTTGCATTTCAATATGGTTAACCAGAGAGAACAAGTTAAAGTCAGTTAATGGAATGGAAATCCGCTTCGATACTCGCTAATAACCGATAGTAATTTTGAATGCAATTACGGTTAAAGATAAAAGTAGAATTGATATTAAATTTTGATTATTCTTTAGATTATAAAAATTTCTCTAAACTAAATTGGTTAATACATTTCATATTTTTTAGTATTTATACCTTTGGATTACTCTCTTCTGCCTTATATATACTTGATCACACTATATCGGTAATAAACTTTTTAATTAAATTTGTATTTAAAATCTATCTTAAGCACGCTCAAATGGTTCATTTAAATCACTTCAATACGGTTGATAGATCTATTTGCAAACGGTTTATCTGCCTTTTAATTTTCTTTTGCCAATTTCTGTTTTTCTTTACCCAATCAGTCTATGTGTGTTGTCTGTGGGTGTGCTGTGTGTGTGTGTGTGTGTGTGTGTGTGTGATTGAGCAATTTAATATGTTTGAGCTAAAACAAAAAATACCAATGCCAAATGCCACACGGTACATGCTGCATGCCACATTGGCTTATTGATTTTAATGAGCTATGCAGCCAATGGGAACGGCAGCAACAACAAAAAAAGAAAAAATATAAAAAAAAATGATATGGAAAAAATGTCAGAAATTTTAATATGCTATTTGCAGGCTAATAAACCAAAGCAAAATGCTTCAACGGGGGAGTTTTAAATCGCTTTAAAAAAATAAAAATAAAAAACGAAAGAAAAATCTGCCGCAAAACGAGAGAAAAATAAACTAACATAACTTTACATATGTATATATATATATATTTACATACAGTATGTAACAGCGGCAAATGTACATACATACATATGTATATAGCAGATAAAATATATATACATATTTATTTTGGGCTTACAAAACATTTTACTTACTTGAAACGAGGCCGTAAAAGCTGAAATGATTTCGTATGTATTCTCCCAGGGATGTCCGGGCGCAGGACGAAATGGTGTAACAATATACTGAAGGCCAAGCAGCGGCACCAGCAGCAATGTGGCACTAAGAGAAAGATAGAGAGGGGGGGAGGGAGGAGATTCGGAGTTAGATGGGATTGTAATCATACTTAAAATGCAAGTCAACGCGGCGTATGCGTAATTTAAAATGTAAAATGAAGCAAACTTTCAAGTGCCAAACGAATAAACAAAAGGCAAAAGCATAAAAGTAACAAGAACAAAAAAAAAAAAAAAAAGACGAGAAAAAAATATAATTACGCATACGCCCCGAGGGCCTGGTTTGTCCTTTCTTGTTTGTTTCGTTTGTTAGGTTTTTTTTTTGTTTTTTTTTGGGAGGGAATTATTGTTATTGAATTTTGCTTTGGGAAAAAAAAAAAAACAAACTTACCGAAATGCCTGAAGCACTGTGCGTGATGGTCCACAGCTGCCCTGTATACTGGCCGGAGCATTCAGCTTAAGGAGAACCACACGAACAATATTGCAAAGGAACAACAGATTGAGGAACATGGAAATGCAGACAGGCACCACCAGAATGTTGTCATAATCGGTGGGGCTCATCCAGCAGCTAAGAGAGACAGAGAGAGAGAGAGAGAGAAGGGGTTGGAGTAAACAAAATGAATTGCAAATAAGCTGCTGCTGCTGCTGTAGTTCCGTTTCGATTCACTTACTGCATATTCTGATCGGATGTTCCTCCCAAACCACGGGCCAGACTATAAACCGATATGACAATGGCCGGCGAGCCCCAGCCGAAGGCTATTAACCATTTGACCAATTTCTTCTCTGAAATGAATGCAGATACTAGAACCGTATGGAGATAGAAACCCTCGCACAACATCCACGAATAGTTCGATAGCAGAAAGTAGTGCAACGTGATATGCAATGCCACACAGCGCATCTACAGAGGGAGAGAGAGAAAGAGTGAGAGGGAGATTAGATTTAAACACTTACTAACTGAAAATGTGTTTGTATTTGTGTTTGCCTACCGGACTATGCTGCAACAGCTCCGTATTGGGCATGACCAGGGAATACCAAATCAGCCACAGCGAATTGTTTGCCGCAAATGAGGCAAATAGATTCATATGCAATGTGATGCGGGCGCATTTCAATGATCTGCAAAATCAACAAATATGAAATTAGAAAGTTTTTAAACTGTTTGGTAACAGCATTAAAATTTCCTTAGTTTAAAAAATTCAAAAGAAAATACTTCTCTCTGCCAGAATGTTTCCATAATCTCGCCTTTGCTCTTGGTTTATTTGGTTTATAAATAAATATTAATTATTTGTTTACTTAAATGTTTACCGCAATATATGTTTACTTAATTATTTATTTATTTGTTTATTTATTTTATTTTCATTTTATATTTTTATAGTTTTTTTCTTTACTACATTTATTTACTTATTAATTTGTTTAACTGAATGTGTGTGATTTTGATTAATTTCATTATACAATATCTGTACTCATTTGTTTATTTATTTTTTTAATTAATTAAATGTTTAATTTCTTTAAATTTATTTCAATGTATTTACTTTTTATACTTTTACTATATTATTTACTTGTTTATTTATTTATTTGTGTATTTAATCATTTATTTCATTAAATATTTACCGAGTTATTTATTTGTTTATTTTTAGTTGTCAACTTGTTTCCTTAAGCTTAATAATAATCCACATAAAAACACATAAAACACATAATTTAAATCCAACATTTAATGGAATTTAGTCATATTGACCCAACTTTTGAATATTTGCAATATCATTCATTTTCCGACTTTTACTTTATTTGGCTTTAATGCACTTGCAAACAAGGGTATATTTATTTTAGTGGAAAGTTAGCGCAGCAAAAAATCATCTCCCACTTAATTAAGAATCTGTACTATATATATATATAGTATATATTGATATTCGGAAATTATATCCGTTTGACTGAACCAAGACAAACTTTTACTTCTATTTAAAAATGTTGCACAAAGTTTTCTTGAATCAGACATCTATATCTTATAGGTTTCAAAGAACAATCGGTTGAAAATAGTATTAAATAAGTCTGATAAATTTAATCAGAATCGGTTTACTATATCTTATAGCTGAATAATTCTAAAAGCATTTCCGTTTCGTTTAAAATAAAACTTTGCAAGGATATAAATACTTCGATTTGGGATTAATTTCGACTGTTTCTCTATTTTGCAATAAATATTGACATTAATTTTCAATTTTTGATTATAAAAGAGACAGAGCGATGAGCAAATTAAAAAAAGACAGAGACAGAAGAGGGGTTATATGGTAAGCGAAGAGATTAAAATTGAGTTTATTCATATTGATTGAATTTCATTTGATATTTAGCTTATATATCAACATTAAGTTATTTAGCTGCAAATACATTCCCCCCCTTCCTCACACTTTCTATATCTTCTCTTCTGATGTCTAGATTTAATTAAAATTCCCTTTCATTTGGTCACATTGCATTGTCATTAAAGTTTTAATTATCATGAAATTCCCACACGTCTTTCTTCACCCCTTTGGGCAAATATTTTATTTGCCATTTTCAAACACTTCTCCTCCAGATGTTTATATATATATATATATATATATATATATATATGTGTGTATATCACCCACTTTGTACAAACAAACTGAGCTTGCTAATTGCAGTGCAGATAGTCGGGGAAATTAATCGATATCCTGCTTCAAGTAGACACACACACACACACAGAGACAAACAGAGAAATTGTCTAAATGCCAGAGAGATGTGAGAAGAGCACAAAGTCACCTAAAAAGAAAACTGTATTTTCTCATTTCCTACCTAGCGAAGTACTCCCCTCTCCCTCCTACAATTCAGAGTGTGTATTTGTGTGTGTGTGTGTGTGTGGGGGGGGAGGGGAGTTGATTAAGCGCATTTGTTTAACAAATAAACGTCTCTTTTTGGCGCCACATTCACAGCAGCTGGTCATAACCATTTTGAGTGGTTTTCCATGCTCAACTTACTTGAAATAACCCAATATGGCCAATGACAGGAGTATGGCCAACAATGAAATGCCATAGCCAACCTCATAGATTAGATTCACATTATGTTTAAACTGCCGATTAGAAAGAAATACAAATAAAAGTATAAGAGAATAAATTGAGTTACTATTATTAATAGAATTATATTATTTAACTTACCGCCAAATCGTCCAGATTAACACAGGTTGTATAATTTGACCAGGTTTTGTTGGTCAAAGGATGTTTAAACCATTCTCCATGTTGATCGCATTCCTTATGTGCATATCCTGGGCAATAGAATTTACAAATTAATATACAAAAGTCAACCACAGACATTCAATTGAAATCTATCAATTGTTGAATATTTACTTAAATTACTTCTTTTTGTTTTTCTATAACACAAATTGAGAAATGTTTTCTTTGGTGTAGGAATTTTTGTTATTTGAGGTTTTACTTTTCTTGTTTTTTGTGTGTGTGTGTGTGTGTTCAAACATTTATCGCCATTTGGCACGCAGGCAGGCAGGCAGGAGGAAAATCACGTATACGCTCTGTGTGGCAGATAAGTGAGGCGAAAGCAGAAAGAGAAAAAAAAAAAAATCCAACCACATCCGTCGACCGGAAGTGCCATAAAAGTTAATGGCGAAGCCACAGTGGAGAAACCAGCATATAATCTTGTTGTTACCCCGCTAACATGTCCTCCCCTTAACCCCCCCCCCCCCCTCTCTCTCTTTCTCTGTCATATGTATATCTGAAAGTAGAACTCGAACACAAAACTTCTTTTTTTTTTTTTTTTGGCCCTGCTCCTGCCGTCCTCTCTTGACTCTTATGACTTTTTTTCCTACTTACATTTTGCTGTCATATTTGGTTATAGCTGCAAAAAGTCATTGAACTTTTTTTTTTCTCTCCCTCCCATTGTTGAAACGGGCGGGGCAGTTGGGCTTGGATGGGAGGATTTGGCTTTTGGGTTGCATGCAAATTGTAATGATTTATGCCATAAATTGGCCCAACAATAATATTTGTATACACACATTACAAATTCTAGCCAAAGGTAATTTGTACTCTGCAAGTACACTTGGTTTTACCTTTTTGATTGCCTTTCAATTCGTTTTGTTTAATAAATTTAATGCTTGAGTTAATTTTGTATTTTGCATAGGGTTTGCATAATTAATTGACTGAACACAAATATATATTTTGTTTTCGATGTTATTGTTGATTAAAATTTAAATGAAATTGTTTGCTTAATTCATGAGTGAGAAAGAGGCAACTTTATGGATAATTGCAAATTAATTGCAACATATACATACATACGTACAAAAAGCAGTTAATTTATTTCACATTTTTGTATAAACTATTTTTTTTAATAATTTATATAGCGTGGCAAACTAAAATGCATTTACCAAACTAAAGGAAATTTAAAGGAAATATACATTTTATATTAAATTTTATTTAATCGAAATCAATCGTTTTGGTTTTAAATTGATTTTCTTCTTGATTGCATCAATATTTAAGCATTTGCTGAAGAAATTTAGCCAAAAGCAGAAATCAAAAATATAAATTGATATAAAGATTAAATGTAACATGTCCATGGGCGTATTAGGAATTTAAACTAAGCATAGTAAATTTGTTTTGACTGACTTAATATAGTTGTTTAAAAAGGAAAATATTTAGAACTTTTTAGAATTTAAACTAATATAAATTGCGGTATACAATTTTTTAATAGCTAATATTAAACGCAATTGTTTTGAATGATGAACATTACGAAAGTGGAAGTCATTTTTTATGCTTTGTAAGTGACATCATTTGTATATATAATATTTTTATTACATAATTATATATATTGTCTCATAAAAAATTCCAATATCATTATTTTCTAATAATGTGGCCACTTTAAAAGAAAAGCAGAGAAAAAACAGTTCAAATAAAATAGGAAAATTATAAAAAAGCCACAGCTATTGCCACATTATATATATTTTGATTATTGCCTTATATATTTTGATATTATATTGATTTAAGCCAAGAAAATTGTTTGTATTTTGCTTGCTCTTAAAGCGCAGAGAGAAAGGAAAATAAAGCAACGCGATGGGGGGGAGGGAGGAATATTTGTATATTTATGGCAACATGTGTGTGGCAAGAGCTTGTATGTCTCACCGCTCCCTTTTCCCTTTTGGTCTACACCCCCTGAACATGTTTCCAATTGATTGGCTGTGTTTGTTATAAATATTAAAAAAAAAATAAACCAAAGCTGCTGCCTAAAATTATGCTATATAAATTTTTGGGATAACGGTGAAATCAAAGGTAAAGAAGGCAGCCAATTAGCATGTGAAGAAAGTGAAGCTTCATTACGATGGATATATGTATGTATGTGTAGGTAGACTAAACATTATTTCCGCTGGGCAACAAGTGTGTGCCAGGGACTTTATTTATTTATACATATATATAAGTATATATATATATATATATCCTGCAGACAAACCATAAACAACAACAAGGAAAATGAACTTTTATTCTTGTCAAATGCAGATACACACAAAGCGGATGTGGATATTGCTTTGTGTTCACTCTATACCACTTCCCCTTTTCCTTATTCCCCTCCCTCTCTATATGGTTTACTTACTCATTGGATCGAAGCCAGTGATAAAGTCCGGACAGCGTTCATAGGCGGTAGAGCCGGCGGCCGTATCCGGCCAACAGAGCCAATCATCAAAGGTACCCGCACAATATGGTACAGAACCTGCCAAAAATGGAAACATTTATATACATTCATATATCCTACCTTCGTATATATGTATACTGTGTGGAGTGGTGGAGTGTGGTGGGGGTGGGTGGGGGTGGGTTAAGGTAAATTCGCTGAAATTGTGCTCTCACCTGACATTTGGCTAGCATTGAGTCGGGCTTGACAGGCATGACGTAGGGCATCAAAGTCGGGACCACTTTCGTGTACGGCTATTGGTTCCTCTGCCCCTGCTCCTACTGCCCCCTCCGCTGTATCGCTGCTGCTGTTGCTCTGCTCACTCATCGTCGCTATTTAGTTTCCCGCTGCATTCAAATTGAAGTTTCGCAATTTTGTTTATGACTGAAAAACATTTGTAATTATTTTGCAAAGCTCTTAATAAATTTTAATGCACATATTTATAAATGTGTGTGTGTGTGTTTATGTGTGTGTGTGTTTGTTATGTGTGTTTTACAGCTGGTTTGCAATGAGAATTTAATTGGTTTTACGGCTTTTACATTTCATTTCATTTTTATTTTAATGTCCGCCATTTTATATGCTGGCAATTTTAAATGGCGCCCCCGAAAGTATACCCTTGATAAATGTTGCTTGGCACAGGAGCAGGCTATAAGCCAGCCATATATCACAAATGGCCAAAAAAAAAAGGGAAACGCTGACAGCTAACCAAAAAGTCATCTTTGGCTACTAGAATTTTATATACCCTAAAAAATAAATTACAAGAGATTGACGATGGATGAATTTGGAGGGAAATATTATTTATCCAAATTTTTAAAGTAAAATTTGATTGATTTAAGCTTAAAAAACATTTTACAATTTTTTATCGTAAATTATAGAAAATATTTTTTGTATAAAAACGACATTCCAATGATTTTTTGTTAATTTTCTGTATATTTTTTGTATATTTTTTTAAATCAAACTTTGTATGAGAAAAAGTATAATTTTTTTTTGTACAGCAATTAAATATTATTCTTTTTTTTTTTTGTGAACTGACGGCAATTAAATATCGATCAGATTGCTATATTTAATTCATGAGCAATAAAACCAACGACAGATGAAAGCCCAGGAGCTTTCCACAGTCTCTCGCCCATTATTATCAGACTTAAGATGGAAGTTGTTAAGAGATTATTTATCGCAAATGAAAAAAGGATTAAATGAAAGTGTTAACTGAGTGGCCATCTTTATCCGTAGACTTACCCTATGTTTCTCAAAGATAAAGAAGATTTAAAGCATTTAGAAATATGCAAAAGAAAGTTGTAAAAATCTTTGCAAAAAGTTTAGTTTATTATGTCAAAGTAAAAGTAGATTAAATGCATAAAACAAATAAGTTTTTACATATGTAAGAAGTGCATGTCTTGTGCAGGTATAAAACTTGCACATATTTTCTTACATAAAGTTGCTTTGCTGTTTTTGAAATCCTTTGTCCTTACTGAAAAATAAATAAAAGTGTTCGGCTGATGAGGATGATGAAATTTTTATGCACTCAATCCAATCCGTATCCAATCAGGTCAAAACAAAAGTATGCAAAGGCAAATATTTGTACAGGTTTCTGTTAGAAATCGATAAGCATTCAATTGAAAAGCAGCAAATCAATGAACGATGGACAGACAATCTGATGCCATTTAAGAGTACACCGCAAAGGAGACTAAAATTTTTGTGATTTGCCAAAGTGACAGGAAACAGGGATAAGCTTCGGCAATCATGAGTGTGTTAAGATGGATGTGTGTGTGTGTGTGTGGGTGTGGGTGTGGGATACTTGTCCAGTTGCTGTAATCTCATCGTTTAGGCAAATTGCTGTTGCTGCTGATGCACTTAAAACAGATGCAAGCCGAATCGAAATGGCAAATGAAAATGGAAATGTTTTTTGGATTAAAATTGCAGATGAAGAGCTAGAGCAACCACTGAGGTTAATGCCAATGCATATTGTTTAGTGAAAAGCGTTTTATGTTGCTTTTACTTTCATTGTCGGTGAACGATAATACAACTACGGAGACAAATTTGGTTATTAACTTGGCCATGCTCGTAAAAATAACACTTGAACGAGCAAGGGCTTTAGCCACTTAAATTTTTACGAGACCCAAGGCACCCAGCCATAGGAGAAAGGGAGAGATGGAGAGAGAGAGAGAGAGAGAGAGGGTGGAGTGTATCTGATACCAAAGGCGACAAACTTGCCCATAAATCCTTTGCCATTGAACTCTGCATCCGCTGCCCCCCCCACCAAGCAAATGCCAAGTCAAACTCCTTTACAAACAAAAGGTGAAGTGAATTATCAATTTCAAAGGATTTCATGATCTTAAAGTTCAAAAAGCCAAGACAATTTCAAGAAGTTCTAATGAAGTGAAACCTGTGTTAAATTTACTTTGAATCGTTGAATGGAATACTTTCTAGCTAGCTAGCGCCTATCCTATCCTATTCTTTATATCTTTTTGTGGGCGTTGCTGTGTGATAATAAAAATATTTTTACGACAATGCGCGAAACTCACGCAAAACGTTGGCAATAACAGAAATTAGCAATAAAAACGTGTGGGCAAAAAGTGCCTAGGCGAAAAGAAGGGCGTTCCAGGCGTCATCGCCGTTTGGAAGCAGCTGCTAATGCCTTTTGCGGTACTCCGGGGTAGGGAGGTAGGTCTGTAGAACGGCAGGGCTAAATCGTAAATTGCATTTGATAAAAGTAACACGAAGAGCTGGCAAAAGCACCAAAAGAAACTTCAATAAAATGCCAAGAAAACATATAAAAATCTACCAGCAAAGAGAAAAAAAGAAAACATGTGTTTGGCATACCATTTCCTTCCACTCATAGTAGAAAAACTTTGTGACACGTTTTCCATTTGTACCTACTAAATACTCAAAAAAGAGGAAGAAAAAAAAAAACCCACCCAGAAGGTAGCCAAGCTTAAAATATCTGCCTGAACGCTTCGATTCCCTATTCACTGTCTGAAATGCAAGGATTTCTGCTTCACGATCCACATGACGTATGAGTAATGAAAGTGTATTCAATTCCCTTTCATTCCCCCAAACCAGCCCCTTGCCCTTGGTTATTTCTAAGCTGTCAGCAGACTCTTAACATTTTATGTATAGTTTATCATTGCAAAGTGTTTTTCATTTTCAGTTTTTAAGTGAATTTATTAGACACATAAATCATATCAAACATACGCACACTCCCACACACACACACAGACATATACAAACACATACACACACACACATATAGAACAACTTGTGTCCATTGCAGCTCTCCAGAGGGCCCTCCATTTGATTTATGCTCAAAAGCATTTGATTCAACAGAAAACAAAGAGAAAAAAAATATAGGAAAATAAAACAGATCCCAAAAGATCCCTCATAATTGATGCGGGGGTGAAAGTAATTAATGTTTAATACGAACAAAAAAAATATACAAACAAATGTAAATCGTACAAATCTCAATTTTAAACACCATTAATAAAAAATTTGTGTTGAAATCTATGCTGAAATTTTTTATTTATGTGACTACCCTTTAAAAGGAATTGGGTTATTAAGACCCTTCATGGTAAATTGTATTCAAGGCAACTTTTGAATGCCACACATAATAATGATTCAGTTGCTCCTCTGTCAGATGGGACCCTTCGCAGGGTCTCAGATGCTCATTGAGATGATGACGAGCGGTCTCGTCGCTCCCCGGAAAATGTGCTGGAACAGCAAGTGGAACAACTGTTAAGTCAAATTGTGAAAGCCCATAAATCAGTAAATCATATTCAATGAATACTGCAGTTTGTTATTTTTGATGCCTTTGAATTCATTAAACCCTTTGCGATGGCCTGAAGTTATTTCTCCCAAATCTTAAATCCTTTCGGACAACATCTTTAGTTACAGAGTATTTGATTGGTAAACTATTTTAAAAACCATATCGAAGAATCAGCGTCAGTGGAAAGCTTCGAATAAAACTGGAATTTTTGAACATCCTCTCGGCTTTAACATTTTTTCAACATTATTGTTGGACTTTTGTTTTAACTTAAAAATTTATAGAAGAGCATTTAAAAGTCAACACCCTTTTTTAACGTTTGGCATATTTTATTATTTATATTTCAGGTCGCATTTGTTCTTGAAAAAGCTTTTATGATTTTTGTATATTTTTTTATATATTTTTTGTCTTTTTTTTTTTGTTAACATTGTCAACACGAAAAAATATTATTGTAGTCTGAATTTTTGTTTTTCATTTATTTTCCCGCCTCTCGGGGTGTGTGTTTATATTGGTAGTTGTGTGTGTGTGCAGAAAAAGAGAGGGATTTCCCAAGCTAGATTTTTATGGATTGAAACGTTGATTGAGTTTTTTACAATTCCATTTTCATGTTTTTTGCAGCAAAATCAATAGAATTGGCAATTTATGTCTTTTGTGACATGTTGAAAACTGAAATAGGCAACCATATGCTGCATTTCGTACACTAGCAAAATGAATATACGATTGGTCGATATTAATGCAGCAATTTAATAATTACTTTAATTTTTACAGATCGTTTTCAACAACATTTTTAACGGTTTCCGTTTTGATTTTCTTCCTTTACGTAACTTCGTAATTGAAACTTAACTTAAGTTCTTAGTGCTGTCACTTTTAGCAGGTAGTTTGAAATTTAGCGGATTTTAGCAGAAAGCTGGCAACACGATCAGAACTAGTAATGAGATTTCTGGTCACACTGTCAGTTTTATTTTGTTGGAGAACTCTTAAGGTGCGCAAATTTTTAGTTTATTTTGATTTGTGTGTAAATAAATTAGATCTGCATTAAATAAGTGCAATTCGCATTAAAGCGGTTATGTTCGAGTTCGAGTGGTTCTATTCGCATTAAAATCTATTTAATGGTTGTTGAAAAATAGCGAAAAGTTTCTATTTGTGCGGGAAAAAGAGTGTAAAAAAAATTTATGGCGCCGCCGCCGCCGCCGCAATTGACTTTAGTGTTTGGTAATAAGATAAAAGAAAAAGAGCGAAAAAGATGGTGAAATGTAAATATGCAAGTGTATGTGATCGCACCACTCTAACCAATGTGTTTTTTGTTACATTTTTTTTATTTGTGAGTGAAATGAAAGAAATTGCAAGTGCAAGGGCGTCTGAAGCCTTGAGGGAAAATTAATACAAACAAACATGAATAAATACTTCATCAGTCAACGAGAGGGGTAAGGTAAGCACATCATCTTCTTTTCTACTTTTTTTTTTTACAGTGGCTCTCAAATGCATCATAAAGTAAACAAAATTATAAAAATTTTGTTAAAGCTCTCAATTGTTTAGTTTATGACTTTTCTTATTGGCAACAGACATCTCTTTCATCAAATATGCAGAAACTTAAATTTCCCCAGTCGCTTGGAATTTTTAAATAATTTTATCTTGACTTAAACATTGAATTGGATGAATTTTTTCTTACATTCTAATTTTACGATTAATTTTGGACAGGGAACAAAATTATTTGTTAATATTTCGTGGATAAAAAAAATCTTTTTCCAAATTTATCCAGCTATTTTTTTTTATATTTTTCCGCGGCTTCTACACTAGTTTGGCCTCCAAATAATTAAAGATATGAAAAATATTAAAATTAATATTTTTTAGCAGTGTATATACAAATGTTTTCTAATTTATTTATCTTGTTTTTTAACGTGTTATTTGAAAAAAAAACAAAGTTCTCCTTAGGTAGTTACCTCTGAGCGTAGTACAATGTGAGCCACTGTATATATGGTATGAATGTATGTATGTATATAACTGAGCAACTTCATCGGGATTATTAATACATACATATATATTTGTAATATACAGAGATTGAGGCACTAAAATTTGAATTAAGCTATTGAAATTCTATATAATTTGGTAAGTAAATCAAACATTTATCCATCACTTGAGTCTATATTCCCTTTATTGTAATAAGAATGCCAACTGACAGCTCCCTTAACTAAGTGAAATTGTTTAAAGGCGTTCCACTGATTTATACCTCCCAGTATATATATATATATATATTATATATACTGGATATACGTATGTATATATGCACAAGTATTTTTTGTTCTTTTGTGGCTGTTCTTTTTTATATTTTTTGTTAAAAGTAGCTTCATATATCAAGTAAAATACCCAAAAGTAAATATGAAATAATTCAACAGGCGAAAGCCCCAACTCAAAGCCAGAGGCGGCAGCAACAACAATAACAACAACAACACTAACGAGGACATATGTTATGCCCTTTTATGGCCCAAACAAATGTGGCCCAAAGAGCATACAAGGATTATGCCTGCGAGAAAAGATATGGAGAAAAGGAAAAGATTGATAGAATGTTGTGTATGTGTGGGTATGTATGTGCATGTATGCGTGTGCGTGTGTGTGTACTTTGTTGCAGATTACCAAAAAGAAAGCGATTATAAAGAGAGATAAAAACAAAGAGAAAGGTGCATCGAAGCTTGATGAAATCCTAATGGAATAATTTAGTCAGCAGCAGCCCACAAAGGTTAACAACAACAATAACCAAAAAAAGGTCAAAGGTTCATGTATATGGACACACATTTTTTGTTGTTGCTTGTGTTCTTTTTTGATGAAAGTTAGTGCAAGTTGCAGCTTAAAAGAAATCGCTGCAGGCAACAACTGTGGCAGCTTTTATGCCACATTTATGCTTTGTGCGTTAGTTTTTTCTATTTCTTTTTTTTTTTTTCATTTTTGTGGTAAATTCAGCAACTTTTTAGCATTTTACATGGACCCACATTGTTTTCGCATAGCTATGTGGTTGAGCCCAAGGTTCATTGCTTCTCACTTAACTAAACCACCAACCACCCAACCAGAGCCACTCACCCACTCAACGGACCCACTAACATCTTGGGTTTAAAATGAAATACGTGCCACACGTGTTAAATGCGAGTTTCTTAGCTTAACAATTGCACCATTTGCATATGTTCAAAACCCATAGAAAGAGGAAGAAAGAAAGAGAGAAAGAGGGGGAGAGAGACAAACAGACAAAGCAAAAAAGAGCGGGAGTGAGGGGAGAAAGATGGATTTAGTCTGTTTGTGTTCTGGGTTTGCTTCTAACTTGGCTGATGTTTGCCGTTTGTTCTTTTCAAATTGTCTTGCGGTTGGTCCTGCAGCTGTTCTACTCAAAAGGCGGCGCATTCCTTGTATCCTTTTCAAAGAAAAAAACAAAAAAATAAAAAAAGGAATAGAAGGAGAAAAAAGTGTCACAGTCTTGGCAACAAGACAAGCTCTTGACTACCTTTTCCCCCCATCGACCACTTCTGCCTCTAAAATCCATCGTTTATTCTGTCTGATACCTTTGGCTAAAGGCTGACTGAGTCCAATGTTTAGAGTGACTATAGATGGAATCTTGCCAAAAGTAATTTATATATGCCCAGATATAGATTATTTATGTAAATATTGATATATGTAGATAGATATGTATATATAATCTATTTATGAATATAATCT
This sequence comes from Drosophila emarginata, assembly GCA_037075365.1. NCBI lineage: Eukaryota > Metazoa > Arthropoda > Insecta > Diptera > Drosophilidae > Drosophila > Drosophila emarginata. The sequence continues at coordinate 9,442,054 of JBAMCD010000260.1, forward strand.
ATTTATGAATATATTGTATGTGTATATTCAAGGTTATATTACTTATCCCTACCCTTCTTTTAGCTTTCACCTTCTGTTAGATCCATTGTGTTTTTATCGGAATAGGAATTATCTTTTTTCTCTAGTTTGTCGCATAATTTAATAAATAAAGGACTGCATTTCAAATTTTTCCGATATTTTCGAAAACTGGTGTTAATTTTTAATTAACACTTCCCCTTCTCTATTGATTAACCAAAATTGAATATATATTTAAAACGAAATTTGGGACATTTATAATTCCATAAATTAACTTGAATGAATGACTGAGTATACGAATAAAAAGTTTTTAAATAATTTTTGTACTCTAGTCGTATTCAATCATACAACAACGAGTGTAAATGAAATAAAGTTGGCAGATTTTATTCCAATATGCAAATAATTTTTGAAAAATAATTAAAATAATTATCGTCATTCTTTACTTTTGTACACTTTTTACTAGATTCTTGAACTCTATTTTAAGTCAAGAAATTTCAAACTTAATAACTGCTTTTTCTAGGATATCTCCCTAGTCGACTACTCTAGTTGTGCTGTTGGAATTCTATTTGTTTTCGTTGTATTTAACTTTGTCATTCGGTTGCTTATTTCTTGGCTTGCTTATGTACTTTGATTTCAAGAACTTTTTTGCTTTTCGTGTTTTTGGCTTTTCTTTTATGCCATTTTACGAGAATTTCAACAACTTTTCGCTAAGCTGCGAATTGTTTTTCACTTGCCTAGGTAACGCCCTTTGTTTTTCTCGAGCAAATTGCAAAACTTGTTAAATATGCAGAAACATATATATTATGTACTATATATATATATATGTATATAATATTATATCATCTTGATGTTGCTTCTGAATTGAATTATTCTTAAAGTGAACTAATTGATTTGACTTTTTCCTCTCGTTTGAACCTTTTTACCTATGGCCAGGGCTATTTATGCGACGCACGCGTTTCAGCCAGGACTTCCGAGTCGTGTTTGAAACGTAGTCAATTCATATCAATAACATTATGGACAAGAAGAAAAGAGACGAATGAGGGGATTGGAGGGATAAATAAGGTTCCACGCACTTTTTTTCTTTTTTTATCAGCAATTTTCGGCACGTTTCATTGAGTTTTGTTTAAAATGTGTTTACAATTGACTTGGCTGACTGAGGCCGCAAATTGTTTGAGTCTCCGGTGTCCCCCCATCCTCTTTCCCTCTCGCCTGTTACTAGCACCTTGAACCAACGAGAAGGCCATAATGTCAATTGGCAGGCAGTTTGATTTTCATATTTCATTTCATTTTGCAATTTTCTTTGCCATTCATATGGAAATGCCTTATCACTCCACACTCCCCTTACAATGTTGCTCAATTGCTTGAGTCTGCCAATATGTATACATAAATCGGTATATATACATACATATATATATTTACATAGATCTAAACTGGGGTTCTGTGGCTGCTTTTGTGTTTCGGATGATGTCAAAGTGTCTCTTCTACTATATGTATGTATATATAATGACTGAACAATAGTTGTTCGTTGCCATTCAATAGGTAGAGAATAGGCAGAGAAGAAATAGCGAGAGAGAGAAAAAGAGACAGAGAGATACATTTGGTCAGTCTTTTGTATAGAACTTTGCATAAAGTTAAACGAAATATTTACTTCAAGTCTTTTGTTTAACAATTAAACTATCTTTTACTCGATATTCTTTACCAACTTTTTCCCATAATTTCCCCTGGACAACAAAAGTTTTGTTTCTTTTGTTTTTTAATTAAAATCAAAAGTTCTTGCTACTAGAAAGCAAAAAGTTGTCGATGAAGTGGAACATGATCGAAATGAATCTAATCACAATCAATAACTTGGAATCCAAATTGCGTCAGCGGCAGGAGCGGTTCATCGCCCAAAAGGGCAAAGTCCAAATGTGAATTCAGGGAATCTCTTTAGAAATTTGTTACTAAAATTTAATTAATTTAGAATAGCTTCAAAATAAATAATTTTAAGCATTTTCCATAGCCCTTATTTTACTTGCCAAGTTAAGTGCGACCCTAATCAGACAGAAAGACATAGAGTGAGAGAGAGATAGAGGAAGAGATGGAGGGGAAGATAGGCCAAGTCATCGAGTGTTGAGTTTAGATTAAAATTTAATTAAATGTATCCCACAACTGACGCGTGCTAAAACTAAATAAAAAAAACTCAAGTAATTCTTTGAATACCCTTGCAAAAAAGGGGTATATTAATTTTAGTCAAAAGTTTGCAGCCTGTAGAAGGAGGCATCTCCGGCTAAATATACATCGTATAGCTCCCAAAGACAGGATCGGTCAAGAATCAAGTTTTCGATCATAAACTTTGTTGGTTTTATTGTCACCGAATTGAGCAATAATCCGTTTAATTTATATACAAATGATAAGGGTATATAAAATTCGTGGCGGTCGAAGAAAGTCCGGCCTTCTAGTGCTCTTTCTCCCTGTGACAGGAATCAAGAACTTGAACTTTGTTGCTTGTTTGTTGTTTGTTCGTTGTTGCATGTTTTATTTACTTAGCATCTTTTCTTTTTGCTTCGACAGATGCCACTCGGCTGCTAATGAAATTTCACTTATTGTAGTTAATTAATTTAGTTTTGTGTGTGCGTAATTTGGTTTTACTTGTTTTCTTCTCTTACTTTTTTTTTTTGTGGTAGCTTTGCCCTGTGGTTGACAACAATAATGGCAACAAAAGGATAAAGCTATAAATGGAAATGGGAATGGGCATGAGCATAAATCTGCCGCACTACGGCAAACAAATGACTCTCAAACTGTTGTTGCCCAAGCGTCTTCTGAATGTATCTGACAGATACAATCACAAGTCCATTACAAGCCAACTGTCTGTACAACAATGTAAAAGTGTATGACTCTGAGTGTGCCTGTGTGTGTGTGTGTGTATGTTGCCTGGTTGTGCTCTCCCTTTAATCCAGCTGGTTGACCACTGTTCTGTTGTCCCACTATCTATTTATCTGATTTGTGCCTTTTGGCTCGCTGCAGGCCAATTTCAAAGGAAATATTTTGCCTTTATTCTGAACCTTTCAGTTCAGTTCGTTTCGTATCGTTTCGTTTCGTGTTTGTTGTGCGATCTGTGTGTGTGTGTTTCTGTGTTATCGCAAATTTCGATGTTTTTTTTCGTGTGTCTGTGATTGCCCCGCCTTTATGCCAATTAAAATCATGTTGCCCTTTTGCCGTATAATTCAATAAAGTGTGCCAAATGTAAGTAAGTACGTAGGGAGAGAGAGAGAGAGGAAATTGGCACAGATTTTTGAAAAAACATTCCAAAGTTTAATTTACTTCAACGAATTTTATATACTCTTATATATAACCAGGCTGAAATAGTTTTTATATAATGATTTATTTTTTGTACCTTTAAAATTCAACAAGTCTATGCGATAGGTAAATTCGCTGGAATATAAAATTCTGTTGACTTGTCCTTATTCCATTTAAAAAGAGCATACGGAATTAACTGTAAAACTATATGAGGAATTAATTTAGTGTATTTGCATGGGCAGTGGGTGACCTGTGGGCGGTCTGTGGGTGGACTTTTGAATAGACTGTGGCCTGTGGTTTCTGGATTATTTATTCTGTCTGGGAGTTTATGCAACTTTTGGTTGTTTTTTTTTTGTTCTTTTTGATAAACATCAGAATTTTTATGTATCCTTTTCGTGTGCTGCATAATTCAGCATGAGTTTTTGCATACTGTAGCATGCCCCATGCTGCATGTGGAATGCAAAATGTGAAATATGAATTGGCTTTTAGTTAATATATTGCTCTAGAAGTTAATTTGATTACCTGTGTAAAAGGGAAAATTTTATTTTCATCATATCAATTATTTTTAATTAATGCCAATTTACAAAAAAATAACACAAAAGCAACAACAGTAGCCCTTAAGCAAATTCCACAGAAAATACAAAAACACATAAAATTATCCTTCATTTTTCGAATACCTAGACATTTATGTACTTAACACAGTTCACACTCAATTGCCTTAACAACTCTAGAAGCAACTTGAGGGGGAGTGGAGGGAGAGAAAGGAAAAACCCAAAAAACCTTAAGGCGCCAAAAAGATGAAGAGGACAAAGATGGGAGGAGGAAGAAAACGGATGAAGAATGAGGCGGAGACGCGTCAAAAGGAAGTATGCTTGAAATGAATTTCAGACAGTGAATTATGTTGATGTTGCCTGCCTCTACCTTTTCCTCTGCAAACCCCCGACCCTCCTCCTCTCAACAATTGTGGATTTCCCTCTTTCTCATTTTTTTTTTTTTTTTAACATTTTCTATATGCTTTGGGGCGGTATCTTAATTACCTGCAATTTTGTAGCCGCAAAAATGGTCGACGAACAAGAAAAAAAAGTGGCCAAAAAACGTGGGAAATTGTAGGCAAAGGCAGACAAAAGGCTTTTTTGTTGATAAAAGGCCGGGTAAAGGACTTTAGTCCTGTTTCTATTAAGCGTTTTAATTTCAATGTGATGAAGAAGGAACATTGCCATGCCTACATCCCCCTTTCTCTTCCTCTCTGTAGGCATGTCCTGGTAAAAGGATATGCTTAATGTATGGATTTCGTTGCTTCTCAACTTTTATTTCTCTTGTTGTTATTTTTTTTTTGTTGGTGGGTAATAAAATTGAAGCAAACTGCCCGCAATGCTTATAATATGCAATAACTTGGCATAAATTACGCGAGCGTATCCCTCTTCTCTCCTCCTCCCACCATACAATTGCTTTCCTTCTCCCACCATTCACTTGACGTAATTGCTATTTATGCATATTTAATCAACTGGCCGGACGTGTATGTGGTTGTGGCAAAGCTGCCAAGGATTTAATTAAAAACAACCAAAACAACAAAACCAAAAAAAAAGAGAAAAGTAAAATTAAAGGGGAAGGAAACGTAAAGGAAAAACTCAGCCTTATCCTTCTCTGATTAAAATGGGCTGTCAAGAGTTTGGCAAAGTGAAAATCTTATGCTCAGTCACGAATCACAATTACATAGAGCTTCATTTCAAAGTGGGGTGGAGTGGGGAGAGTGGGGAAAATACGAAAAGGCAAAGTACGAGTATAATGACCCATAAATAACACAAGTAAACAGGGCCAAGAATTGATTTGATTGCCATTGCATGCCAAAACACAAAAACGAATCCAATCCAATCCATTCCAAAGGAAACCAATCCAAACCAATATTGACAACCATGTGAAGATAGACATTTGTGAATACAACAACAATTGAACTATTTATATAGACAGACAGAGGGACGGACGGACCTACAGACAGAGAGCCGGACCGGCGGAAAGAAAGCCAAATAACAGAATGTTATACATTTCCCCACCTCCCCTTTTGTTTATAAAACACTTGGCATTACTAACTTTATTTAACTAAACTCATTAGCAGCTACGGCTTCTCTATAACAACACAGAAGAAGCGGGTCAAATGGTTATAATAAAATTACACTTGAAAGAAAATCTATAAATAATAATATATACATATACATATATATAATAACAGGGAATGCAAAGGAAGTAAAAGAACAAAGCCAATTATTAAAACGTTTTTAATTGAGCAATTTAAAAAGCCTTTAAAAATGATTGGAAAGAAGTAGTTGTGCCACTGTTGAGCTTCTGATAAAAGAAAAAAAAAAAAAGAAAGTTGCTGCTTGGACGTAAAACTATTCTTTTTAAAGGTTATTTTTAAAGCGAAATTCCCTTTTTTAAACTCCGAACATAAATGTCTCAATATTGTATTATATGAATAATACGTACATAATTTTAAATAGTAGATTTATATATATTGTAATAAGTAGATTTAGAAGCTTCACTTCACAAAGCCTTCGATTGATTTTCCCTTTTTGTAAAGGTAAAGTTAAAGTAGTAAGAAATCCATATTCCGTTTCTTCGATAAATTCACTTAATATCCATCAAGAAAAGAATTTTCTTCGAATTGTCACACTCCATTAAAAAATCCATTTTCTCGCTTGTCATTTTTTGTTTTTCTTGCGGTGTAGTAAAACTTTAACCACTGCAAGCACATTAAGTGCAGCTGTTTTATCTTTTATCTCGGTTTACTACTAAACATTGATATACATAAATATGTACATACATACGTATATTATATATATATGTACATAAATATATACAGTGAAACCTCGATATAACGAACTTCGTTATAACGAAAAACCCAATATAACGAATTTTTTGTTAAGTCCCTTGAAAAAACCTCGTTTTTACGAAGTTTTTCATACAAAAAAACACTATAGGTATAACGAATTTCTGAGCCTAAAAGCCTCTATGTAGCGAAGAAATTTTTCGAATACCTCTATACAACGAAATCCAAAAGAGCAAAACAAAATAGTATTTTGCAAGCCGTTAAAGTACCGTATCAATTATCTGAATGCAACGAATTCAGAACAAAGCAAAATAAGAAGAAGTCCCGTTATTACTTTGTGTGTACATATTAAATGCTGGAATTTGTTGTCAATCGCGCTTTGACTTTTGCCAAAATGACTTCATTAAAGCGTAAATCAATTTCCATTCGCGAAAAAATTTCTATAATTGATGCCGTTGATCGAGCTGATAAGTCGAAGCAAGAAATTGCTAAACAATTTAATATTCCGCCGAGTACTCTTTCTACAATTTTAAAAAATAGAGAGACTATTTGCAGCACCAAAGTATCAAAGATGAAAAGAATGCGGGGTGCTGAATATGAAGACATTGAGAAATGTTTGTTTAAATGGTTTTTACAATGTCGGAATCAAAACATTCCTTTAGGAGGTTCGTTAATAAAAGCCAAGGCTGAAGAATTTGCTAAACGTTTGGAGCACAACGAATTTAAAGCTAGCAACGGTTGGCTTGAAAATTTTAAAAAGCGCTATGATATCGGATTTCGAAAAGTGAGTGGAGAAAGTGCCAGTGTAAGTGTCCAAGTTTGTTCTGACTGGAAAACATTTATACCAAGTCTGATGGCAGAATATCAACCCCACAATATTTTTAATGCAGACGAAACTGGATTATTTTTTAAATGCGCACCAGATCGAACAATGGCACTTAAATCCGAGAAATGTCACGGTGGTAAACATAGCAAGGAAAGACTATCAATTTTATTTACTGTTAATAGTTCTGGCACTGAGAAAAGAAAATTGTTGGTAATCGGAAAATCGACTAATCCAAGATGCTTGAAAAATATTAAAAGTTTACCAGTGGACTACACCGCAAACAAGAAAGCTTGGATGACTACAGACATATGGTTGGATTACTTGGAAAAATTTGATAAAGAGATGACTAAAGCCAACCGTAAAATTTTATTGCTCGTTGATAACTGCATGGCGCATAAAAATCCTACTTCGCTTAAATCCATTAAATTACAATTTCTGCCGCCAAACGCAACATCGAAACTACAACCTCTAGATCTGGGAATAATTAAAAATTTTAAGCATTTCTATCGCAAAGAGGTGGTCAAAATTTTTATCAATGACATGGAAGAGGGGCGCAAGAGCAATATTAACGTTTTGCAAGGTATCAGAATGGCCCATAAAGCATGGGAAAGCGTAAAACAATCAACGATTGTCAACTGTTTTGCGACATGTGGCTTTGTCGACAGTCCAAATATTACGGCTACAAACGATTGTATTCAAGACAGTGAAGAATGGCTTGTCATTAAAAACCATTTTAATTTGGATGAACATTTTGACGATTTTGTTACCTTCGATGACAACGTTAGTGCTTCGGGGCCTTTAACTGATGATGACATTGTTGGTAGTTTTGCGAAGACAGTCGATGTTGTCGAGGAGGAAGAAGAGCTAGAAACGGTTATCACCGCAAAAGAAGCTAAGCAAATGGTTGAAAAACTACAAACTTTTCTTGAGGCACAAGAAGCTACACCCCAGACTACTTTTGATGGCTTAGCATCTGTTGCACAAACTATAGATGGCTGTATTCAAAACTTGCGCAAACAAACTAAAATAACCAATTACTTTAATAAAGTCTAATAAAAAAAAAATGTTTATTTTTTGTATATTTACCCCCTTTCAGTGCAATTTAGCATTATTTTGGTGGAAACAATGTTTATAACGAATTTTTTTTCAGATTTCTTTAAATTTCGTTATACTAAGGTTTTACATTTCAGTACCTATAGCGAATCAATAGATATAACGAATAATTTTGCGATCCCCCTCAGATTCGTTATATCGAGGTTTCACTGTACATAAATATTTATATTCATTTGCTTTGTGTCCCTTGTCGAGTTGTCCACATTCTGGCTTTTAGTTTCTGTTTTTCTTTTTTTTTAATTTGTTTCATTTAAGAAAAAAGAAAAAAAATGCCAAACAGCATTAACCAAGCCGAAAAGATGGCTAAGTGCTCTCTGAATCTCTGGCTCAAATGCTTTGCATTTCGAAAGCCCAACCAAAATGCGGCTGTGGCTGGTCTTCTGACTTTTTGGGGCCCTTTTGGCCTTAATTGAAAGGGAATTTCTTACACATTTTATATGTTTGGGGCTTTAATTAATTCGAATGCAACATTTGTTGCTGAAAGTTTTCGTTGCTGATGCTGTTGTTGTTCCTGTTGTGGTCGAGCAGGACTAATTAGCGTCTTGTCACAGAGGGGTATTGAGGGGAAAAACTGAAACTGAAACTCATTTGTTCAGTTAACATGCGGGTTTTTGGCCCATTTAAGTAAACAAAGCAAAACCAACACCATCCAGGCTAATGAAAATGAAATGAGATTTCCCAAGCACAGTGGGTCAATTGTTAAGTATGCTTATTGCGCCCACTGTGTCCTATTAAAAACGAAGTGCCAATTCAAAGGCGACAATTTGACAATCTTTTGACTGTTGAGTGGCAGCAATTGCATGATTTTAATTAAGTTTTTCACTAGCATTTTCTTTAATTACTCATCATGGGCAAATTGAGGGCAGAATTATGCTGCGATGTGTGAGGGGCATGCCACAGATTGTGCCCATTTTGCTAGGCGTAGGCGTATTTGTAGGTGTGTCGCTCCCTCGTGTCTTCGGTGTCGCGTCAACATTGTCTCAGTTCTAATGCAATTTTCATGTTTTCACTGCATTTCCACGACTGGCATACAAATGCAGAAGACGTACATCAAATCCCAAGCACCAACAGAAGCAGCAGAAGAAGAAGGAGAAGGAGAAGAAGATGTCGAAGAAATCTTATTTTTTTGCTTTTAGTTGGAACGCTGCCACATGTGCCACCATCTATTGTCGCCACATAAATATTACGCATACGTCGCATTGCCATCGCCGCCGTAAGGTTGACAAAGTCAGTCTAACCTGATTTATACAAAGCTTAAACGAAAGGTAACCCCACAGCGACAATTGACAAATGTCTGCATTAACATTACCCACACCCAACACCCAACACGCACACCCCACACCCACCTCTTCACGGTATATGTGTTTACTGCCATTTATGAAGATTGTGTCTAAACCACCTTAAGCCAAATGCTTAAACGTAAACGAGTGAAACTCTCAGAACTTGAAATGAAACTATATATCATTAAAACTGTATTGAATCAGTGAATAAGAATGCAAGTGATAATGTTTATGATATCATCAAATAGTCTTTGAAAGATAGCTCAACCGATATAACTAAATAAACACTAAACAGTAATCAAAGAAATCCAAGATAGTAAAAAGTTGCGTTACTTCATTGGAAAATAGAAGCGAGAGTAAAAAGAGAGAAACGGAGAAAGCTTTTCGTATCAAAATTATTAAGAAATATCAAAAATTTTCATATATAAAAGATGAATCTTTTGTTCTGGATCCCTTTTCGTTCAGGATAATAAATAAATACTTAAATCCTCTCCAAATAATAAATAAATAAAGAGCCAAATGGTTTACTAAGAAAAATTTGGTTGGGAGATTATTTTAGTATTTTAAATCTGGGTTTAGAATCAAAATATTCAATTGTGGAAAGTGATTTTCCGCTCGTCTATCACTAGTAAAACTAAGTAATGTAAATACTTGAAAAGATTTTTTTTGTTCTGGTAGAAAAGTTTATGCAGAAAGTTGATTTGGAAATCACTTAAATGAAAATGAATGCTCCGCAACGACTTTAACTGTCTTTTCCAGCTTCGCACACACACCAGACACACACACATACACACGCATCATTTAATTGCAATTTATTTACAAACCAAACTATTTTGTGGTTGCGGTTCACGCGTCTGCGGTTCGTCTTCCCCCACTCCCCCCCTTCCTAACGGATGACATGGAGCCGTGCCGTGCCCAACAAAATAAAAAAAAAAAGTTGTCTTTTGGTGCGGCGGCGACATTTTATTTTAAATTCATGCCAAAAAGAACAAGTTGGGTGCTATTTTGATGTGCAGCTGTCATCGCTTCGGTTTTAACTATATACATATACATAAATAAGTACACACACAGATACACAGATACATACATACATATATATATATTTTATTTCGCTACATTTTTGGCCAAGATTTTACTTTGACACTTGTCTTCCGGTTTTGATAAAGACATTTGTTACTGTTATTGTTGTTGCAGTTGTTGCTGTTGCTGTGATGTGTCAATCAAACTGACAAAGTCAAAGGGCTTTACGGACTGACGGCGGCATCTTCTTGTTGCAACAAGTTGCTGACAAGGAGGTAAAACTGTCGAAGGGAGGGGACATGATGTAGAGCAAGGCAATTTGCGCGTGATTTATGAGCCTAAAGCTGGTAGAGAAGAAGAGGGGCAGCCAACTGGTGGAGGGGTCCCGATCAATGTAACCTTATCTAAAAAGCATATCAATGTTCCTGCTTCTCGACTATACAGCAAAGATGCTGCAAGGTCAGAGGGAGGGAGAGACAGAGAGAGAGAGAGAGAGAGAGGAGTAAACGGAAATGACCACCCGTTAAATACAAGTTGGCAGCAACAGGTGTTACCTATCCATGCCCATGTCGGACTCTTAATTTATGGCCAACTCAGTGCCATGAACAAGGGACAGAGACGGAGCCATAGTCGAAGCCAGAGCCAGAGCCAGAACCTGACCAGGTGATTGCAAACGTTGCAATTGATTAATGTCAGCGTGTGCCTCCAATTTAAGTTTTGGTTTTCTTTGCTTTTGCCAGTTGCCAGAGAGTGTATGAGTGTGTGCCTCTGTGTGTGTGTGTGTGTGTGTGTGTGTGTGGCATGTGGCATGTGAATGCTGCTGCTTCATTAGTGTTGACAGCAAAGCACAAAGCTGTGATGATGATGCCACTGCTCCTGTTGCGGCATGACCCGTCATCATCTTCATCATCAGCAGCCTTTTGGGAGAAAGAAACATCCGAAAAGCGAAAAGCGAAAAGAAAAATAAAAAACTTTTGATTCAAACTATTTCCAGGTCTTTAATAGAAAACACAGTTTGCTTAGCTTAAACTTGGTTACAATTTAGCCATCATTTAACTTAGTTCTTTTCTAGTTTTTGTTTTTAAGTTTTAACGAGCTTTAAATTACAAATTAAATTGATTAGGGTTCATGGGAGTAGTGTGAAAATTTAGACAAAACTAAACATTTTTGTTTAAAAAAACTATAAAAAGTAGATTCTCAACCAATAATGTGATAAAATGATAATACAATAGAAAAAGAAAAATAAAATAATAAAAGAAAGAAAATGGAAATGCAAAATAAAAGAACAACAAATTAAAACAAAAAAATTGAATTAAAAAGCTCAAACTGATTTCGTATATTTATCAGAATATTATCATTCAACAGGAACTTTTCGGGCCACTTTCTTACCTCTAAACATTTTCTTTTGACAATAAAAATAAAAGCCTGAGAAAATGTAACCCCCCCTTGTTGTTGCATCCATGGTTAGTTAAAAAAGAAGGCATAAAAGAAAAATCACGATTCAGCCGATTAAGGCAAGGCCTGCCAGCTGGTTTTTTTCTTTTTTGTTTTTTTTTTTTATTCAGTTTTTTACTTTGAAATGTTTAACCAGCAGACAAATAAGTTGATTGTTTTGCGGGACGTAAATGATACTGACGGACTGACGGGCCCCATGGAGATGGATAGATGCTGGTATGTCGTAGTATATAGCATGTAGTTGCTTGGCTATATCTGCTGGATTCAAGCTGTCCATCTGCTGCCCGTCAGTTAACAGAGGCGAAACTTAATTTCTACATTGGCTCAAAGCGCTGATAAACGAAGGAAACGTAGGAAACAAAATAAAAGGAAGAGCAAAAGAAAAATGAAAAGAGAAACAGAAAAATGCTTGGCGTGTGCAATTGAGTGGGTAAAACTGGTAGCCAAAGACTACCAGAGAATTCAGATGACTGTCTGACTAAATGACTGTCTGACTGAACGACTGTGTGACGACGCACTGGGTTAGCTCTGCACTCTTCTCCTCTGCACGCATCTGGTCCCATTAGTCGCCTTTTAGTGCTTGTTAAATTCCAATTAACAACTTTTTTTTGCCCTTGTTGTTGCTGTTGGTCCTTTTAAGGTGCTCCCGCTCCTAGACACGATTAGGAAGTCATCTTCACATTAATTGAACTGGGACATTGTTACTTGACCATGTTTGTTACCACATTTGTCTTTGTCCAAATCATCTTTCCCAGATGGGTCACAAGCAAAATTAAACAATTGGTCAATTTGCAACTATTATTTGCCTGGATGCATTCATTGTAAATTTTTATGGCTAACCATTGGCCAATAACAATCCATTTTAATTTTATACATTAGCTTATGACCGGGTTGCGATTAATGTATACGTTTGTACGTTCAATCGTTCATTCATTGCCTATTCTCAATTCATAGGAATAATGAAAATTAATTGAAAAACCAATCATTATTTTTTTTTGTTGTTTTTGTTTAGATTTTTCTCTATATGTGTGTGAAAATTGCTTATATCTTCTGTCTTCTCCTCTCTTTGAGTTTGGGGTAAAAAAAAAAAGAATGCGGTTTTTATGTTTGCTATTTTATCCGCCTAAAATAGCCCAAAAACTGTAAATGCAATTAATTATAAATGTTTAATACAATAAACATTTATTCATAGCCACAATTGATATGAGAAATGAATTGGCCTAAACGTAAATTAGCTGTTGATTGACTAGAAATTGGATAGCTGCTTCCCATTACCCAAAAATAGTATTCGAATCATTGAGATTTACGATTAAACTCAAATTGTAACTGATAAAACATAATCGTAAAACAAGATTGTGTTTACTTTGAATACAAATTGTATTAAAGCAGCTGATTCGATTTTGCTTAAAGATCTATAGTCGATTGGCAGTTTATATTTATGGTCTATTTTGGTATCATCAGGTGACTTTTAAGGCCACATTTTCATCGTTCAGATGAAATTTAAAATTAAATGGTAGGAAATCGTAATAATAATTATTTTATGGGAAATAGAAAGAGAGAATATTTGAAAATTAAAATGTGTAGTGAGTCTTCCATCTTAAACCACTTCCTGGTCATATCTCAAAAAATTATATATATATTAGATATATTTGGATCCCAGTTTTAAGATTGTAGGAATTTAAGTAAATTCTATTAAAGGTTTCGGTATTACAACTAAAGCGAATCACTGTAATACTTTTAAGTTCTCTTTAACATTTATTTATTAAATTGTTTAAAAATTAATCAATTTTTTCGAGTTACATTTTAAAATTCTTTATTCTTTAATTTTAGTGTATTTTTTTCACTTATTACTATTACTAAAAATTAAAATTATTTTTTTTCAATGAAAAATAAAAATTGCCGCCGCTTCAGTATATTTCAATAATAGGATATGTCAATCAAAGATTTCAATTTTCAATAAATTTAATAGAGGGGAAATGTTAATTAACATTATAATTGAATATTGCTACAAAAGATGATAAATGAAATTTCCCTTAATTTAAATGCCAAATGGAAATTTGTTCTATGGCATTATTATTATTATTATTATTATTATTATTATTATTATTATTATTATATCTTCTCTATTAGATAGGCTAAGTCATTCCACTTGGGTATATATCTTTTAGCCAACGACATTATTTACCTAATGCGGATGCATTTTAGTGACCACGTGAAGAGAAAATCTCAACAACAACAGCAATTGCAACAACAATAGCAACATGTGGTAATAAAAGCGAAATGCATTTAACCCACACACACACATAGACTCATTCACACATAGACACACCCACTAAGACTAAGACAGATTTTCCTGGCAACAATTTATTGTTTAAACTAAAAGTAAATTCGTTTTAGCTGATAAATATATATACAAATATATATCTTTTGTATATAGTAAAATATATCTATCTGCCTGTGCACCTACTACTTACTTTACTTGAAGAACAAGAATAAGAACATAATGATAGGTGTGCAGTTACTTATTTGAGTTGAGCGCCACGTAATCGCTTAATGGCAAATAGACAATATATACATACAGATAGAGGCACAGATATATATGTACATATAGATGTATATATATACGTATAGAGAACGACATAGTCAAGTCTATGTTTGCTCGTTAGTAGGCTCAACTTGTAACATTGACAAATTATATTAGATATATCATGATCATCGGGCATAATGATGATAATGTCGCCTTGTCGACCAACTATATCATGAAATCATTGTTCAACAATTAAAGACATTTTGGCTGGAGATCGCAAGATTTATGACTTTAAAGCGTGCGTCAGCAGGGAAAATTGCCAAACGCCCAATTGCAGAAGCAGAAGAGGAACGGGGGGAGATGAGGAGTGGAAGAGGATAGGCAAGTTTCTCTTAGGTGCAATGGGGGGACATTAGTCACATGAAAGTTAACTTTGATTTATGCAGCCAAGATTTGGCCAAGCAGAAGACACAAACAATAAAATTTGTAGCTTAAAAAAGGCGACAACGAATTTTAGATACTCTTTATGTACTGAAAGTACTAATTTAGTAATAAAACCAGCATATTTATTAATTCTTTATTGCTTCATTTTTCTACTGTCAGGCAATAACAAGGCATTATTTTTGCATATAACATTTTTGCTTATTTATTTTACAAATTTCAATTTTAATAAAATCTCAAATTAGAATTGATTTCTATTCGACAGCGCCACCTAGCGTTCTATCGTTTTAAATTTCTAGAATCTCTTACCGCAATTATTACGATTATAAAAATATTTTGCATATCTCTCAGCTTTTTTAACAACCCAATTAACTATATATATTTATTAATAAAAAAGATATAGCAATAGCCTTTATATTTTAAGTTCATTAAACTTTACACGAATTAATAATATATTGTCTTGTTGGTTTGAAAACAAAGAGATCAACCGATCAAATATCTATATAATTTTGTTAAATAAGATGCAAAGATTTTTTCACATCTTCCTTGTTTCTATATGCCCGCTTCACCCATAAGCAGGATAGAGTATAAAACGAAAGAAAAGGCCAAACAAAGCCAATTTACACTTTGCATAATCCTTTTGAACATTTCCTTTTCATTCGTTCTCCCCTCTTTTTTTTGTCCTCTTTGTCATTAACATAATGGCCAAGAAATCGAAGCACTTTTTTTTTCTTTCTTCCCAGAAGTGTTGAAACTTATTTTTGTTATAACAAAAGTAGATAAACTCAGTTTGAAGCGCTGAGGGGGACAATAAAAGGTGTCGAAGGACAATCATTATTTGCACTTTTTCATGTGTGTGGGGTGTGTAAGGAAAGGGTATTTAGGAATTCAACTTACCACAAAAGAAAAGCTGTTGCTTTTGTTGCTAATTGAATTAGTTGTTAATTTATGATTATGTTTTCACTGGGAATTAATGTCGGATTAAGGGTTTTAACACTCTGGATATGAAGGAAGGCTATACATATATGGACGGGGGGAATACTTGATTAAATGCCTGCTTTGGAGTTCCTCTACTTTATAAAGCACGCACTCTGTATCCACTTAGCGATAACAATGTGGAAATAAAGTCGTTTTTCTTAATGCCTTTTTCCTTTTCGTTTTTTTTCTCGTTTTTGTTATTTTTTTTTTTTAATGGCCACTCTTTAACGTGTTAATCATAAAATTTAGTTGTATTTATTTTGATTTCTTTTCGCGCAACAAACACTAAAAACAACAGTTGTGGCCCGGCATCCATCCATTCATCCATCCATTCATTCATCCACACACAAACACACATTTATAGAGAGTCACACATCAGAGATTCTGATTCTCCTTTTCTACATCCGCATTCGCGCGATGCGTTCGGAATACGCGGCAGTTGAACAACAACTGAAATTCAAAATTTCAAAGATTGTGTTGTTTGCAGTTGGAAACGACTAGAGGGCAGCACTGTGTAAATAACGTAACGATACACAGATAGCAGGTGGTAGTGTGGTGTAAGTAACGTAACATCGTGTGGGTGGGTAAGGTACATTAACATTTATTCATTTACATTAACATGATGAGAGGAGGCAGCAACATTGTTGCTTAAATCTTATCAAAGATTTCGGCAACATACTGCCAAGGCTGACTGATAAGAAAGTAATTTAAATTATTTATAGCTTAAAGCGCCATTCATAAATCACAATAAAGACGTAATCTGTTCTAATTATTGTCGAATTTATTTCAAATTTAATAATAAGACACAAAAAGGGGGCTTGGATTACGTAAATAAAGAAATTTCTTATTTATTATTGTTCTTCGAAATCGACACTTGTTGCTGTCGTTTGACTAAAAGAATTTAGGGTTGTGTCTCAGCTTCGAGAAAGCTTTATATACATTCATATACATATACAATGTATATAACTTTCATTAATTATATGTTAGTAAGGCGCCTAGATTGTGTGATGAATTGTTCATTTCAATGTTTATACAAAACTAGATTGATAGCAAAGACAAGATAAATAATGTTTAGCTCTTCATGATAACACAACTTACTAAGTATATCACTTGTCTAATAATTATCAGTGATACATTCTGTCAACAAAGTATCAAATCAACTCGTGTCTTCAGATAAGTTTGACATTACCCATTAACTTATAAATATACATATAAGACAGATCTACAAAGTTATGAAACTAACTACGAAAAATGAACTAAAAAGTATTTCAACTTTATCTCAGACTCGTTGTTTCGTTTCTTAGGTAATATTAACACAAAGTATCAGTTATAAAATTATAAAACTAAA
Organism: Drosophila emarginata; assembly: GCA_037075365.1. Taxonomy (NCBI): domain Eukaryota; kingdom Metazoa; phylum Arthropoda; class Insecta; order Diptera; family Drosophilidae; genus Drosophila; species Drosophila emarginata. The sequence continues at coordinate 9,459,157 of JBAMCD010000260.1, forward strand.
ACTTGTAGCTCTGTGTAACTGATACTATATGACATACTAAAAAAGGGCTACCAAGAATTATAAAAAGATTTATTTTTTGTTCTATCAATTTTATTATCATTTTTGCCAAATCAGAGCAAAAGAAATCGTAAGCCCTAAAAGCTTAGACCACATTAAAATATCCACATTATTATCAACAAAAAAAATTGTTGATATTTTAGTCCACAGTATAGGTGAAGGCAAAGCCAGCTTCGGATTGTTTATAGATGTCATCACTGTTGAAAAGCACCAGCAAAGGACCTGGGTTGTTGCCTGGATAAAAGAGAAACGGAAAGCTTTTTTATAGCATCTCTGTTGAAAGCTTTAATTGGCATACACTCGGAGAAAAAAGACTAAACATTTGATTTCAGTTACAAAAATCTGATATCTTTCGGATATGTAAATTGTTGATAGAAATCGAAAAAATAGAAATATTTAATACTTTTTTTAAATTCTTAACCAAATCTTTCGTTTAACTGCGGCTTCTTTAGTTGAGATTCTTATACTGCGTTTCTCCAAGTGCACCTTCAAGACTTGAGCTTTTTCAGCTTTACTTACTTGTTATAACCACATCCTTATTGGTGGCGCCACAGAAATATGTGGCATGTGCATTGCTGTCTACTAGTGTTGCCTGTGGCACCATAAGGAAATCGGCATCCAGATCACTTGTACTGCCATCCCTATAGCAGGAGCTGTCGGTAAGCAAATTGCTGGCCGATTGTTCGGCACCCACATTAAAGAAATACGATCGAATGCTATAAAAAATATTAATAATTAATAAATTATCTGTAAAGAAAGGTGCTCCCATGTTATCCCCCTCAAATGTTTCTTACTTCAGGGCCGAGGTCGTTGAGGTGCGACGGAAACAGATGGCATAGTTCATGCGTGAGGGATAGATGCCGGCTCCATCATTATAGTTAAAGGATTTGACTACACCCTTGGCCTGGGGGAAGTATTGCAGACAGCCGGGTGGTGCCACAAAGAAACCATCCTTGATAGTACTGGCACGCGATTCAATATTGACCTCTTCCTGATCCTCCTCATTTAGTTCAAGTGAACGCACTGAGGCTCCTGCCGGACACTCCAGCTGGGTGACAGTCATGTCCCAAGCGGGGGTTGGCAGTCCAGTGGCTCCAGCTCGATTTGCCAGGACCAAAAGTAGATCCACAGTCGAGACACCATCTGTGGCATTGAAGGGCACATAGATGTGTTGCCATGTCTCCACGCCACATAGTCGTAAGCCATTGACCTCAAAGTAATCCTTGGTGCATTCGGCATAGCTCAGACCACTCGATTCCTGCACCTCCAAAGTGGGTTGGGCTAGGGTCATGGCAAAGTCGATACGCAATTGGCACACATATTTGCTATAGGCGCTAATGTGATAGACACATTCTCGTGGCGGATTCGATGGGACCACCAAATTGATGTTCTTTGAGGATGTTGTGCCTCCACAGACGGGAGTGGCCACTGAGGCAGCCTGCAAGCTGCCCACTCCCAATGCCAAAACCACCAAGAAAACACTTGTAATATAGCCGTTCATTTTTCAACTGAGGCAATCAAGCAAAAGATCCACCTTTTATATCTAAAAGAATTGCAACAAAATTATCGGCAGCAAATAATTAGCATTGTTCTAACACGATCGATAAGGGTGCTTCTTGTTCTACCCTCGGAGGGGGGTCTTCAGTGGGCTTTTCCTTATCTATTTTCACTTGGGCAAAACAAGTCGAGGAAATCTATAAATAATAAAATACAAAAGAATAATAAAAAAAAAGAATAGAAACACATACTTATTTTTTTCTCTTGTTAAAAGATAAATGCTCAAAAATAACCAATGCCATGATAAAATATTTCATTTTGAACAATTGCATAGAATGTTATCAATTTTTGATATAAAGATTCCATTCTAATCCGGACATTTAAACCATTTAAAAGCTAAAAGGGAAGGGAAGGGAAGGGAGGGAACCTTTCTTACTTATATTCTAATCAAGTCTTAAGTTATTTTACTCTTTCTAATTGCATTAAGTGTGGACACTTACGAGGTTACAAGACGAGGAATTCGAATAGAAATTACTTTAAAATCCAAGGAAAAAAAAATTTGTTAAATGTGTGAGCAGATTTAACCAACTAAATATAAAATATTTATTTGGGTTTTCTTTTTTATTAAGTAATTTTCAGATTAGAATCCCCCTTTACTCCATCCATGTTTAGGCCGCAAATGAAGTTTGCCTAAAGATTGCATTTTCGCAATCATCGAACAACAAGAACAACGTAAATGAATCTCGAAAAACATTCAATAATTAATTTGATATCGAACTTAATTGGTTTTGGATTGCACTTATCAAAGTTTTGTTACCACTCAGAGTATTTTGTTGTTGTTCTTGTTTAATATTGTGCAATTTCTGTTGGTAAAAGAATTTTGTTTGAAATGCCTCGCCCCTTTTCACTTTTTTTTTGTATTTGTCATCATTTCGTGTCTTCTTTCCTCTACATTTAGTCCATTTGAAGAGTCCAAATCATAGTTAACGTTTTTAAAGTGAGGGTAAATATAACCCAGTTTCGTTTAGGCCAGAGCAATTGACAATTTCATCGTTGCGGTTCAATGGACTTCTGTTCAAACAACTTTGCGGCACTCGCTAGACTAGAATTAACTTTGAATATTCATAATATAATAACAATAATGATGATGGTGTCAATGATGATGATGATGATGATGGTTTGGTTCTGTCTTCTTTCTGGATTCTGCTTACCAAATATTTACACGCATTAACTACTAACAAGAAAATCACATCAGCGACGTTGACAGCGTAGCAGCTGAGACACGGCCAAAGTATAAAAGTCGAAGTCTTAACTGAGAAATTCTCATAGTTAATGTGAAAGTGTGGGTGTACAGAACAACTACTAGAAAATACGACAAAAGAATCGGATATAGAAACCATTTAACCAAGAGAAAGGATTATGATGCAGTTTTCCGAGTTGATATTTCTAAGCCTTTTGCTGGCTTTCGTCCAGTCGCAAATTGTTCAAATGAATGCCACGGAATCCGCTCTTCGAAATGGTACACGTCAGGCACGTCGACGCTCCACTCTGATAGACAGTTGCACCACAAACAGTGGGGAAACGGGCACTTGCCTCACGCGTTTCAAGTGCATGCGGCAAGGTGGCACAGTTAATGGTTATTGCGGCAGCTACGGTGTTTGCTGTGAAAGTGAGTAACAATATTAAAATTAAACTCAAAGCAAAGTAAAAAGCCAGTCAATTAAAGTTTTTTTATTCGGAACGAATTAACATTAAAATTAAAATGCTAAAGAAATTGTAAAAGCTATAAATAAAGCGGTTACTAGCAATCAGAGACAGGAAAAAATAATTACATATTTGTTTTGTCTGTTTTGAATTTTATTTTAGGAAATTAAAAATTTATTTATATCTACAAAATTTTATGCAGTGGAATCCCGACAATTCGGGGTTTTGTTTCGACTGTACAATGTACTATTGAAATTTACTTTATTCAAAGTTTTTGCCACATGGTTTCCTAATTAGTTCTTTACGGTTATATCATAACTGCTGACAGGTCCTCTTAAAATTGTTCAAATTAAATATAACGAAAATAAGGTCTCCAAATAAATAAGGACAATTTTCTTAAAAACTATTTTCAGAAATTTTTGAACTTTTATTTGTAAATAACTGATAACTTATATTCAAATGTTTAAAGTTCAATTTAATAGTTACTTTTTAATTAAATTTGAGTAATATAAAAATTTATCCAAAGAAAAAGTATTTATTTCCTTTTCTAGATCAGAGAGTCTTTCTATAATTGCAGAATAACTAAAAAAGTATTTTTTGGATTCATTTTCAATTTTTGCAGAACATTGTCAGTAGAGATAACTTTTTTTTGGAACTTTTTCGAAATGACACATTTGAATTTGAATGTTAATAGTTTTCGATTTTTCATTTACTGTGCGTTGAGTATAATTAGGTGAAATTTAGTTTTCTTTGGATTATTTGGATGGGACTATAGCGAAAGCTTTCATAATAACTTTTTGCGCTCTCAGCGAATTTGCAATGTGGCTCGGTTTCACGCCAGAAGCGGACACTTATACGAAATCCGGCTGTCTTGAATCAGGACACTTGCACCTACACCATTGAGCCGTATAGCTCGAATGTCCAGCAGCTGCGGATTGATTTTGAGCAATTTGAATTGTCGCAGCCTACGGTCAGTACGGCGGATAGTTCCATGTTGGAGTGCCAGGATTATTTCGATGCCGGCGGCTATAAGTTCTGTGGACTGAATACGGGCCAACATTTCTATTTGCCATTCAATGTGGCCGCTGGGATGGATCAGATAACTTTAATATTTTCGGTGGCCATTCGAGCAACTTCGCCCAGTTGGCGTTTGATAGTCACCCAACTGGAGGCTCCGGTGGCCAGTAGTAAGCGTAAGAATTCCATGGCTGGTGTAAGTACCAATACTTTGCAGGATTTGCGTAGCATATTTGCCTCCCATCATGCCGATTATGATCTGTTAGCTCCAGCTGGATGTCAGCAATATTATACCGATTTAACGGGAACAATACGTAGCTTTAATTATCAGGCTACTTTGGGTTATAACTATATGCCCGATCTGAGTTATACCATATGCATTAAATCCATGCCAACAACCAGCATGATAGAGTGAGTTCACCATTCAGTTGGAATCATCTGTAATTCAATCAATATATGATTTTCTTAGATATACCTTTGCGAAATTCTCCATGTCGGTGCAAACCGGTGATGAGGAGGGCTATGACGAATCGTGTCATGCCACCATTTTGACGACAGGCAGGCAGGAGGATTACATATTGATACCGCAGGGTATATTGGCCAAGGATGTGTCCTATCAGCCAACCTACTATTGCGGTACCATTGATGATCTGGTTATTTATGGTAAACAAGAACTAGTTCTTAGCTTACGTGGACGTAACTGTACTTAAAACTGTTTGCTTTCCCCTCTCCAGCACGTCCGCCTTATATGATTCACTTTAATAGCGATGATGTGACCTATGATCGTACTCTGGAAACAGGTTTCTCCATGTCATATCGTCTAAGAACTTCGATTCTCTAAGAACATATATTTGCTTCTCTATATTAAATTTTTATAATGTAGTTTTAAGGGTTTTTGCCATAGAATTAAATAAATTAAACTCATATCTTTAAGTTTGCTTAAAGTCTTTCAAGACGGGTAGTTTTGGGGAGGGGTTGGGGAGTAAAAGTGGCTTAGCTTATTTTGTAACGAAAAGCAAAGTTCGTGGAACTCATTAGGTTGTGTCCAAGTGTGTGTTTGTGTGTGTATGTGTGCGGTCAGCGACATGATTATCCTTTTAGTTGCGTAATTAGTGGGATTAAAGTCAAACAACACATTAACACAGCAACAACAGCAAAAACATCAATAGAAAATAAAACATAAAACGCACCATTGCCGACATTGAACTGCACCACCCCCCTATCTCGTATAGCCACACCCCTCGCCTAAGTAACCGTTCCCCCCTATTACTATTACTACTTACTTTCCATTTACCACCGTTCCGCACTCTTCCGCCTTTCGCCTTTCACTTTGACAAGGTGTTAGATTTTAGAACCTGCTAATTGATGTCTGCTTGTAAATTGAAATTCTTTGCTACCAAGTTGGTAATGCTGCGATCCGCTAATGCGGTATCTAAATTGTAAAATGAGTCAATTAGTCAGAAGCAGATAAAATGGTCAATAGTTAGCTATTTCTTGCATTACCATTGGTTGATCTCATGCATCTCTCCCTCTCCCTCTTGCCCACACTTTTTGATGGCTCAATGAAGATGTTAGCGCCTTTGGCTTTTTTACAAAAGCAAATAAATTAACAGCCACGGCCAATGTTCAATGGCCATGGCGAGCGAATTTTACCCAAAAAAACAAAAAAAACTAAAGTTTCAAAAAATGGCACAAATTCATGGGCGTTGTTATTCAAAATTTAATTGATTGTTTTGATGATGAAAGAATCATTAAAAAATTTATATTGCATGCTGAGGTCAATCGTATTAGCTTTGTTTATAAAAGAAATTGAATTCTGTTAGAATCCAAGACTTTTTTGGAGTACTTATCTGACTATTTTTTAAAGACTTTTCAACATTTATAGAATCGTTTGCTATTAGATCTTAAGATCTGTTTTAACTAACTTAATTTAAATAACTTGATTATTTTCCATAATATAACAATATTTTTTTTAATAAATGAAATTATATAATTTTTTAAAGAAAGCAAGAAATAGAGCTTTTCATGTCATAACATTAAAATTTCTTTCTTAACAAGTAAAAAAGGAAAATGGAAATGTGAAGTGGTGAGAAATAGAATAACGGGAAAATTAATGGAAATGCATACTGGAAAAGGATGTTGTAGCCTGATAAAATATATATATGTACCTCTTTCCATTTTAGAAAAGAAAGTTGTCAGAAATCCATGCCCATAATCGACATAGCCTCCTTTTATGGTCAAGTTATAGCCTCGAGAAGTTATGCTCTTCGCTCCGTTTTGCCTGAACAGTATCAAGGTAATAAAACAAAGTTGCATGGCCATAGCTTTAAGCCATCCACAGGTACAAAACAGCTAAATGTTGCTCATAAATTAACAGGCAACTAAACTGCAAAAGCGAGTGCAGAAAGTAGAAAAGAAGAATGGAAAGTAAGGTGAAGGATGAGAAAGGGGAGAAGGAGTGAAGGCTAAGGCTAAAGATCGACGACAGCCATAAGGGCAACGGGCAACAGGCAAGGGGGTAAATTCAGGCATCAGCAGCAGCTGCAGTGAAAATAACGAAAATGCATTTTGTAAAAGAGAAAAAGAAAAGCAACAAAAAAAACTAAAAGAAGAGTGCAAAATCCAAACGAAAAGCAACGAAGGCAAAAGGCAGTCAGTGGACTGGCCGCTGCTAGCTGGACTGTCTCCCTGTCTCTGTATGTTTGTGTATATGTGTGTGTGTGTGTGTATGTGTTTAAGTAATGATTTTGCAAAATATGCGCAAAAGTGCCAACACCAACACCCCGCAATATGGTGCCCTAAATGGACTGTAACCGGAAGTGTGAATAGCATGCAGCTGGGCACATGGAAGAGATGACCAAAGAAATGGTCTAACAAGTGGAAGGGATGGGTGAGGGGAGAAAACTTGGTAGCGTAAATTTAAAGCCATTAAAGCTAACAGATCATATGGCTAATAACCGCTGACCAAAGAGTGGCAAATAAGTGAATAAGGGTGACAAGAGAGGTGGTAAACCATTTTTGACACACAAATGCATGCCAATTTGTCATGGTCACACACACACACACACACACACACAGCGGACAATAAGTGGAGCAGCAGTGAGGCAGATAGCCAGGCTTTTGAAATTTTTGGCCAACAAGTAGCCAGAATCTCACACTTTTGTTGCTGTTTTCTTATCAACACATTGTCGCCGACAGCGGTGTCGAGTTGGAGCTGGTCCTTTTCTTTTTTGCGAAATGAAACGAAAATATTGAAGTTGTGTGTCCTTTGTGGTGTATACCACAATACCTATGCATATGTTCTATGTATATATAAGTATATATGTGTATGTTTATATCATCGAACTGGCAGCCTCATCCTCGTCAGAATCTTCATCATCATCTGGTCTTTTTTGCGTAATATTTCTAAAGACAGAAATACTAAAATCGAAATACAATTGCCAATACAAACTCATATATGTGAGAGAAGGCTCATTCACGTGGCTGTAACCCAATCCCTTTCTCCCCCGAACCACACCCGAACCCGAAATCAGCTATGAGTGCTGTGTGTGCATTTTTGTTGATTTTCATGGCATATTTTACAGTGCATGTAAACACATACACTCACACACCCACACACAAAAGGAACAAGAGAGAGATCTGAACGCAGCGCAAGAAATAAAATTGAAATGAAATATGCAAACATGAAAAATATGCGCACAGCCCGAAAATATGCTACAAAAAAATTGCCAGCTCACATACACAGACAGACAAACAAATGCAACCAACACAGACAAGGCAAATATCCACACACACGCACATACTCACACACACACACACGAACACATTGGCCACTCGGCTGCGATTTATTGCATTATCAATAAAGTGAATAAATTTTGAGGTTATTGTGGCGTGATAACGGCCATTTTTGTATATCTTTGTGTGCGAGCCACCAAAAAGAGAGAGAGTCAAAGAGAGAGGCGAGAGAGAGAGAGAGGGAGAAGGAGAAGGAGTAAGCGTAATAGTGTTGGTGAGATGATGTTCCACCCTGCCATGCCAAAGAGAAGCGGAACGGGTGGTAATGCCGTGTAAATTGTGCTGTTAATTAAAAAAAATCACACCACTCCACGGACATGGGCATGGGAATGGGCTTCACCATGGGCATGGGCATGGTCATGGTCATGCATATGCATTTTGCATACCCAACAATTAACTGATTAAATGCTTAAGCTGATTGGGTAGAGGCTTAAAGATCGATTTGTGCCAGATATTGGAACAAGTATACTTAATACACACTAACAAATGAGGTAATATTTACAACAGGAAAAATGAATTAAATTGCTATTTATTATTTCTTAATATTTACCATATATTTTAATATTATTTCAGTCCTTGAAATAACTAAATATGAAGAATGTATTGAGTCAGACAAGATACTTTGCATTTCTTTCAATTGCGTCTCCTAACATTTAAAATATTGCTTGATTTTTCATTCACAAATTGTCTGATATGTAATAGTTATGAATCAAGCATATTTTTTATGATTTAAGATTTTATTTTTTATTTTTTTAAGATTTAAAAAAAAAAAAAATATCAATTAAATTAATTCTTTTTAATCTAAAGTCAATACTGAAAATGGGAAAAAGATTGTGAAAAAGTTTTGAATGCATAATCTGGGGATATTTTTTTTAATAATAAAAAATATTCATCTAGAAAAAATTCCATTCCATCTCGGTTTCTGTGTTATTGTTGTCTACCTTTCACTTTTGAATTGGTTAAACAATTTTGTCTACTTTCTCACGGTTACCCATGACTATCCGCTGCTTTTCTTTCAATATATTTAGCCCCATTTATGACATAGAGTCAACTAGACGGAGCCAGACAGATGACAGATAGACAGATAGACAGACAGACAGTCATCACACTTCATATTGGTCTGCTAATTCATGCAAATAAACCTGGCGACACGGCAACCGTTTGAACTATTGAAATTCTTGCCATCTCTCGGGTTATATGGAAATTTCAAAAGGGATGATGCAGAGTGGGCAAATGTTGATGGTAGGCGGAGTGAGGGGAGGTGTAGAAATTATGCAAAATGCTGCTGTTGTTGGTGACACACAAATATTCTAACACCTTTTGTGTCTATGTGTGTTCGTGTGTGTGTGTGTGTGTGTTGATTGTTTGTTTCTCTTGTATGGGTTTATAATATGTTAATCGCTGCCGTTTGCATGTTTGCATATTGAATAATTACCGTTATATATGTGTATGTGTGTGTGTGTGTGTGTGCTGAGTGAGTTATTGTTGTTAGTATTTGGATTTGTTATTTATTGTCAATAAGTTGACTCCATTGTTTAGCCATGACAAAATGTCACCAGATCAACAGAAACCCCAACAACAACAAAAAAAAACATAAACAAAATAATGCAAAAAGAAAATTGTATATTACATCACATGAATACACTAATACCAACACACACACACAAAATAAAACATTTACAGTTGAGGTTTACAGGATAGTGAGAATCAATTAATTTTAACTTTTATTAAACATTATTATTTGAATTTAACAAATTAGGATTTTCTTCCAATTATGAAGTGACTTGAACACCTTTTTCAGTTAATCTGTTTATTTGTATTGCCTTGAGATTTAAGGGGGAAGGCCACCCTGACAGCAGAGTTGTTTGGTAATCATTTCTTTTGACAAAGAGAAAAAGATGGAACTAAAACATTAATATTAAGTCAGAAAGCAAAAATTATGAATTTCTTTAATAATTTATACGATTGTGAAATCACTTTAAGCTTATTACTAAAAAAGAACATTTTGCCTAATATTTGTTGATTATTAAACAATCTTATTTTTGTGAAATTCTTTTTCAGTTATAGTTATTGTTAGTATCCTCTACATTCATTTTATTCAATCGGTAAAATTTTCGAAAATCTTGTTTAAACATTATTCTAGCAAATTTTTATCGGGATCTTATAATAATTCCACCTTTTCCCTTGCAACAAAATGTCGAAACTAAAGTATAGGGGTTGGCTCCTGGCATTAAAGTCCCATTCAGCTCTTCCGCCCTTCAGTTGTATGCAGAAAGTATCTTTCTGGCTGTGGAGCCAAAAATGAGCAGCGTTTTAATAAATTTGTAAACAGATTTGTTAATTTCAGCATAAAATTTTGATGAGAATTTGGCCATATTGTGCAGCAACATTTCGCCTATCTATCCATCTCATTCCAGCTCTTACGATGAGTGTATGTATGTGTGTGTGCGTGGTGTTAAGTATGCGTGTTCAACACAAATAACGATAAAAACACAAAGTTAACTGGCACACACACACACACATCTGACAGAAGAGAAGGCTACGCGAACGCAGGCAAATGTTGCCGTGTGGCCTTAAAGCCAACAACAACAACAATGTTGATGACAACAAAGGCGTAAGAATTTAATGAAAATCATCATGGGGGCTGGGAAATGTAACCAAGTTTATGATGAGCCACGAGAAATTAAGACTACAAATGTTTGTTTGGCTTAAATGAGTTTGTTGTTGCTGTTGCTTTTGTTGTTGTTGTTGCTGTTATTTTTAAATGCCAACAAGACACAGTTTTAGCTTACATAATGAATGAAGCATAGCTCCTAAAGAGGAGGGGAGGGTGGTTGGTCGGTTGGTTTGTCCGTGTGCTTTTTATCGTCATGTTAATTATTAGTTAGAATTCGAAATGAGATTTTCTTAACTTAAATGGTCAGCTTGATGTTAGACAGCAGGCGGCAGGCGGCTAATAATCATTATGAGACAACAACAAAAAAATAAACAACAACAAAAGCCATCAGCCTGTAAGCCGTGTCAATGAGGCCGAAAAAGTTGCCGCATTAAGCATAATGCCACTCTACAACTCTGATCTCGCTGTCTCTTTCCCTCTCACTCTTTTTCTATTTTTTTTAATTGCATTTGCAACAACTTGGTGCAATTAAGGCGAGTGTGCAACATAAGCAACAAAAAACAAAATGTTGCCTTTGACTTTGACTCGTCGTTGTAAAAGCAAAGTGCTAAAAGTGAATCGCAGTTGCCATTAAAAATGTGGATATAGACCAGACATGCTTTTATATGTATATCTATGTAATGTATAAATATATATAAAAGTCAAGACAATCAAAGGTATGCAATATGACGGCTGGTGCCTAAAAGTATGCCATGACAAAAAGTGGGGAAACGAATTCAATTTATAACTTGAGTTAAGTTGAAATGTTGGCAAGAGGCAAAACCATTGCTGTGACTTAGGTGAAATGAACCAAAAAAAAAGGAAATTTTGCTCTTTATTTAAAATGTATTTACAAGAAAAAAAAATAAAGAAAAAAATAATCCAAAGCAACTTTTTATACGGATATATATGTACATATCAGACGAGTCTTACCGACTTTTTGAGTTTAACATCAAATATTCAGTGAAATAATATTCTTGAAAAATGCACGTAATATTTCAACAATTTGTCGCTTCTTTAAATTTCTTTAAATGTGTTTTAAATTCTTTTGGGATATTCCAAAATGTTCACTCACTTTTGAACATTTTGAATTCCTGGTACAAAAAAAGATTTGCCAAAATATTCCGGGATGGGCAATTTAAATTATTTGCTTTTAGTTGCTTCATTTGGCATTCGCTTTTCTCGACGCTTTCTCTCTCTCTCTCTCTCTCTCTCTCTCTGTAGGACTGTTTCTCCCTCTTTTTACGGGTAGTCTCTGAGGGGGAACCGCAAAATACGCCATTTTGCAGTCAGTGCTCAAATGTAGGCAAAGAAATTTAAATAAATTTCAGCTAATTTGTAAAATGAGTAAAAGTTTGTTTTACTTTATTTTATTTTATTTTTATTCGTTGCCAACGATTTAAATATGCTGAGCTATTAAATTTACTTGGCGGCCAAGGCTGACAGTTTCATTTTTTTATTTTGCTTAGCCTCATTTCAATTTGTTTCGTGCTGTTTGGCTTGTTAGCCGCCCGCTGGCTCCAAAATAGAAAGAAGCAAGAAGAAAAAAAAAATAGGAAAATATTCATCAATGTTGCTGGCCGACGAGAGGCAACTGTCAACGTTGCGGCATGTTTCCGCTTTGCCACAGAGATTACAGTTTCTTTTCTCAACGTGGCTCTTCTTTTTTACAATTTTCACAATTTTCTGTGTCTATGTGTGTGTGTGTGTGTTTAGAAAGGCAAAAGGACGGAAAGAAAGGCCGACTTTCTTACTTTGTTTGTGGTTTGCTGTGCGTGTTAAATGGCAAACGGAGATTAATGTTTCACTAGACTAATAAGCCCAGTCAATGGTTATCACGGTCCTTCTTATGCGTTTTTCAATTAACTTAATGTTTGTGAAATATATAAGCAACAACAACAGCAACAACAAGATAAACAAAAAAACCACAAAATACGTGGTCTCAAAAGCAGAAAGTAGCCCAATTTAAATGGATTGCCCAATACCCTGTAACCAATAAAAGATGCCACTTCCAATTGACTGAAAATTCTCTGACTTAAGCTAACTTTTTATACATAAAAAAATCATATGTTGAGACTAAGAAAACAATTATTTTTATATTCCAAAATATCTACAATATTTTGTTGGCTAACAGGCTTATCCATTGATTATTCTAATATACTCTCTCTCTTTTTCCTAACATAAAAACAGGATATCAAAAGGAACAAAAAATGCGTGGAAAATTTATGACATCTTTTTTTCTTTTATGGCCAGAAGAGTCGAGTTTCAGTTTCGATATGTGATATGCGCGCACGATTGGCCAACCCCCAGAGAGACGTATGGGGGGGGGGAAGAGGAGAAGTAGAGAATCGTATCGAAGTGTACGCTGTCAATTCAATCAAATGTTTCATACATCAATGGACATGGCCAAGGAGTAGTAGGTCCGGGGGCTTAACCCTTTAGTAACACCAACAACAACAACAACAATTGAAGTAAAAATACTAACCAAACACGAACGATGCCACTAAGCGACAGTAAAGTGCAAAAATTCGTGCACTAGAGTGCATGAAATGCCGATGAAATTCATAAAAAGCAGCTCACGTTTTATTGAAATAAAATATTTATGTAATGGACAGTGAACTGTTTGCGTGAGGGGGCGAAAAGATGGAGAGTGTAGAATGAGATGTGGGAGTGGGGGACTAGGATAGCATAGCCAAGGATAGGAAAGGTGGCAAAGCATAGCATATACACACACACACACACACACACACACACACATACATACATAGGTAAAAAGGTAAAAGGCAAAAGAGGCTAAAGGTTAGTCAGAGACAACAGCAGCAACAGCTTTCGACATGCAGATGTATTTCTATATGAAAATAATGTTTCCATTTACATTTTCGCCTAGAAAATGTTTGGGGAATTGAAAACACAACAAATGTTTGAAAGTTGAATCGAAAATGGTTGCAAGTTTTCTCTTTGGAATACCATTTTTTGGACAGAATCTAGAAAAGAGAAGATTAAATATTTCCATATTAGTGAGACTTCTTTCATTATGTGTCGCTTTCATTAAGTTTAGTTTCAATCAAATATTCATTTCAGTGTTAACTCAATTTCGTTTCAATTTCAGTTGGAGCTTCAACTTTAAATTACAATTATTATAAACTAAAACTTTTGCAAGTTTTTCATTGCACAAAAATTCCGGGAATCGTCCATTTATTTAATTTTTTTATTTCTTTTTTTTTCTTTTGGAGTGCGTGGGCTGTATCCTGTATCCCAGAGTTTTTGGGGGCAACGTCTGCCTTTTTGCCACAAAATATGTTCAGCAGTTATTGTTGTTGTTGTTGGTATTGTCGGTCGTGGTGGCTGTTGCTGCGGTCACATTTGAAGTCGTAAATTTGTCGCACGTAAAGGTTTAAGCAGCCATGTTATGGCTCTCACTCACTCCCCATTTCCCTCTCACTCTCTCTCTCTCTCTCTTTCTCTCAGGTTTCTGACTAAAAGGTTCATCAGATAAAGCTCCACCCACCCAAAGAGAAAAAAAAGAAATTATGCTTCTTCTTTCAACTGTATTCTTCCTCTTTCAGGTCGTTCAATGTTGAATGTTGGCATGTTTCTTAGCCATCTTCATGGCCGTCTTCTTTCTGGTAGTCGTCGTCGTCTCGACAGAGTCAAAAATTCATTGAATTGCGGCCGTTGCATTATTAATAAGCCGAAAAATTGTTGTTGCCTGTTCTGACCTGGCCGGGAGTCCGTGTATTTGGGTTGGAGAAGGAGATGGAAGATTGCAACGCAATTGAAACGTGCGACGGTCACATTTACAGTTTTTGTTTCACTCAGTCAGTCAGTCCTCTTGCATTTATTTCAATTTACGCTTTTCCCTCTCAATCTCACTCTTTCACTGTCTCCATCTCGGCTGAACCTTTTGCCACAATTCTTTTGTCTTAAGGACCTTCTGCCATTACTTTTTTTGTTTGCCTGCAATTTGCCTGCCACACGCTACGCTTTGTGTTCCTTTAAATGGGCGTTGAGAGAGGGTAGATATAAAAGTTCTTGAATTTAGTGTACAACTAGTAAATATTCTTTCTACGAAGAGTCGATATAGAGAAACTAATAAATAATAAATAAATAATTATTCTAAGAAAATGAATTTTCAGCTTTGTTTTCTAACTGAAAAGAATTCGTTTTTTCCTTCTGTTCTCAGTTAAATTATCAAAATATGTCTCACTAAAATGATCTGAACTATAAATGGATATTTTCTCAAGATTTGCCTGCTCCTCTAGAAAATGGTAATAATCTATTTAACTTTATATATTAAAATCTATTCAAAGATAGTGGAATAATTTTACGAGATGGTGGCATAAAAATAAAACATGTTTTAGTTTAGTTAATAGCGCTCCTGAAGGTTGTCTTCTCTGATCCGGTTTGGCCTCCTCACCCTCTTTCTTGGATCTTATGTAAATTTCCTGAAGATTTAATTTCTTTCCATAAAATGAATTGCAGTTTCAAATATAATTTTAAAATAAATCTATATATATATTTTTTTTATTCTATAAAATTGAATTTTTCTCTCAGTGGATAAAAATGTCACAATCAAAATTTTCTATTTTTAACGATTGGAAATTGCTTTGATGTGTAAAATTCCAATATCATAATTGTTTTTTGTCTTATTTACAAATAGTTTTCCGTTTTTCTTGTAAAACATTCCACAATTTGATGTAGAAAATTCCTTGAACTGATGTCAACTATTTTGCTGGACACACAAGATGGAAAGATGCTGCTGCCATTCGCATTGATTGATATTTCATTACACATCCAATACAGAGCGGGTTGGGGGGAGGGCAGCAAGGGGCCCGTAGTTGGTCAGTGTCGTCTTGTGCATGCATGTTTACCACTTCCGGTTTCCGCTAGAAAGAGAGAAATGGGAATGGCAACAACTGCAACTGCAGTTCACATGGTCAAATTGTGACAATGGAACAACTGCATTTTTGGCCATTTCCGCCCACGCACACACACAGAGACTCTCACACACACACACACACACACACACACACACAGCCACAGTCATGTCAATGTGAACAAGTTCACTTTAAACAACGACCAGCAGCAAGCTATGGCTCGGACTCCAGGTCTGGCTCTCTGGCTCTTCTCTTTTCGGATTGCATCGAGTCCTTTGACATGCTCTCAATTGCAATTTCGTTTCGGAAAATGTAAGAAATGACTGGCAGCAGCAGCAGCAGGACCCATGAAAATTGCTCAAATGTGTTATACAGGCATTTTAGGCCTCTGCAACTTCGCTTTAAAGTAACATTTTTCAGTTGTATATGTGTTATGTGTGTGTGTGTGTGTGTGTGTTTACGGGCAAATATGCAATATCCTGTTTGGCAGGAGTAGAAGCAACTGTGAGCCAAAAGTCCATGTTTGTCATTTTGGAGGCTGTTAATTTTAAACTAAAATCGATTTTTCATTCTCAGCTGGCAACCGAATTGCTGGAAAATATTGAAAACTCATATATATACAAACACTTCGTATGTGTGTTTGTGTGTTCTATGGGTGTATGTGTGTGTGTGTGCATTGGCATGTTTAACCTCGTTTGCACTAGACACTTGTCTAATGTTTTATTGCTGCCTCTGTTTCTGTGTTGCAGTTGCAACAGCTACGTTTTTCTATTGCAATTGCATAAGACTTAAATTAATTAATTTGCCACAAACACACACACACACACATATACACTTAGTGAGAAATAGAGATGGAGATAGAATGAAAGAGAGAGAGGGAGAGAGGCAGGCGAATCCTTTTTGGCAAGTGTCTGCCTAATGAGTTGCAGTTTCGCCTGCAGCAGCCGATAAAAACTCTCCTAAAAATGAGACACTCTTACACACACACACACACACACACACACACACACACACACACACACACACACACACACACACACACACACACACACACACACACACACACACACACAAAGAAGATGCGAATGCCAATTCTCTTGCAACTTCTGACTTCTTGTGGCCAGAGAAATGTTAAACAGAGACAGAGATAGAGAGATAGTTAGAGATAGAATGCCCCTTCAGAGCAATTTGTGGCAATCAGCAAATGGCCAAGCGAGTTAGCTTGAAAATGTGGCCAAGCGACACTTTCGTTGCGTTTTTCTGTAATTAAATTAGTGCCACCAGTGAGAGCATTAGTTACACTTTCCACACAAGCTGGCAACCTCAGACACAGTTGCCACACGTCCCATCCTCACCATACCACATCCTGCATCCTATATTCTGCACCAACTGCCACCTCATTGTCAGACAAACCGATTTTCCTTTTGCAGTTTTGTGTGAATTTTAAATGTTGCCTTTCGGGTTGTTTAAGTTTATAGTGAAGCTTGACTAAAAACGAAAGCTCTCTTAACTAAATTAGATAAGAGATAAATCACAAGGAAACTTTTCTTTAGATGAGAAGTATCTTTTAAATATTATTTCATTTAAGCTCTATCTCTGTCTCACAGTCTCTCTTTCTTTCTTCTATCATGGTCCTTTATGTTCTTAATAAAATGACTCTAAGGATCTTAAGATATAAAAAAGAAAGTTTCCTCTCAGATCTCAGTTAATTCTCTTAATTCGTTAATCGATAGAAGCTAAGTAACACCCATTGACTATAAGCATGGTCACTATATCGAGGTCGTACTGTATTTTTCAAGAGTTTTTGTGGTTTCTGGGAACTTTGTTTCAACTTCTTTTCTCCATTTTCTGTATGTTGTGTTTGCTTTCTTGAATGTAGGCATAGGCTTAGAGATCAAGGACTGCTCAGAGTTTATGTTTTTGGTTATTAAAATAGTTGCTCTGGCTTTGTAACAGCCACACCCCCAAGCTCCTACCCCCTCTTCCCGATCCATTCTATCTATTGCACTAGTCTGTTACTTTCTGCCAGCCTTTCTGTGATATTCTGACAATGCCATGTGTATACATTTTTCTAAGCTCAATTTCATTTCGTTTGGCTCTGACCTTCTCTGCCCCCTCTCGAAGGGGGGGAAGTGAGCGGTATGTGTGTGTGTGTGTGTGTGGTTCTGTTGTGCCTGTCCTGTGAAACTATTTTCGAAGATTTACGACGAAATTGTTTCAAACTTTTTGATTTCGTCGCACGTTGCGAGCTGCTGCCGCTACTGCTGCTCGATTTGTTTGCTTGGGGTTTTCCCTCGTCCTTTTTTTTGCTCTGTTTGCGCTGTTCTTTTTTTTTTGTTCTTCCTCATTGTTGAGAGCTGCCGCCCGCATGAGAGTCAAGTCGAGTCCGGTCCGGATCGGACCACGCGAATTGTCGAGAAAAAAAAAGGATTAGGAAGTACGTGCATGTAACCGTTGTGCATTCTCCTGCCAGGACTGGTCCATGGCCATTTGTTTTACGCTACGGCCCAAGCAATTTAAAGTGCCCTGAAGCGTGCCACACATGCATACATACACACACAATCACACGCACACACATTACGGCTTAGAAAGACAGAGAGAGAGAGAGAGAGAGAGATACACACATATGAGTGTCGTTTGTCTGTCCTTGATGCCAACTTAATTACACGTAACCCCTCACAACTGAACACTTATTTTCACTTTTCCGTCCTCTGTATTATCCACCACCACCTGTCTCTCTCTATCGCTTTGTCCCTGTGGGTCTCTTTCGTATTCCTTTTGTGTGTGTGCTCTTTAAATCTGATGCCCGATTATTATCTGCTATTTGCATTCGGTAAGGGCTATATCTTTGCCACTATTGCTGTTGCCTTCTTTCTGCTATATATCTATCCCATTTCTATTTCGAGTGCATTTTAATACGCTTAAGTGCACTGCGCCCCTAAAACTATGCAATGAAAAATAGTTCAACAACTTTATTATGAAATTTTTGCAAGTCGTCGTCGGAGTCAAAGCTCAGCTCAAGCAACACAAAAAACGAAAAAAAAAACAAAAAATAAATAAAAATAGCTTTTATCCAAGCAAATGTGTATGTGTGTGTGTGTGTGTGTGTAAAAGTCGACTGAAGCGCTTGGCAAATAGAAAACAACAGAAGCAACAAAAAAAAAAAAGAACCGAAACAGCAGCAGGCAAAGAGATATAAAGACAGACAGAGAGAGAGACAGAGGGACAGAAACAAGACAAACTGACAAGTGTGCTTAGTGGGCCATGCAAAGTCTTTTTGTTGTTCTTCTTGTTGTTGTTGTTGTTATGCCAAAGTCTGTAGTTTCTGTACGTGTGTGGGTGTGTGTATGTGTAATTATTAAGAATGCAACCATGTTCCATATGAAAAAGGGCATATGTAAGTTGAGAGCGAAACATGACAGAAATACATATATAACTATATATATATATATGTATATACGAGTATATATATACATTCCGTGTAACTGTAGTCGAGGTTTCAGTCGAGAGATGCAAATTGTGTATCCGTTTAATAGCTGAATAAGTAATGATATAATATGGATAACCATCCTTGTCTTTATATTTCTATTCTTGAGACCTTCTAACTCAAAAGCGTTACAGTGAAAACAATTTTAGTGAATACGTTTTTTAGTTTAGTTCAATGCAAATCGATGTCAATGATAATTAAGAACTTATTTAACTATTTAATTAATTTTATAGTTTACTGTAAACATTTAAAAGGACTTGAATAAGTAAAGCTTATTCTGTATGTGTGAGTCTGAGAGAAATTATGGTTTAATAATCTACTTCTATACTGCCAGCAATCAAAGAAATTTATATACCCGAGATCTTTAATATTTAGTTACCTCTTTGTTTAAGGTTTCTATTATTGTAAAATTGTCTATCCGATTAAGTAAAAATGCCCAATTGAAATAGAAGAGATAATTTGACCCTTCTTTCCTTTTTAAGCTCTGCTTTTCATGATTTTATTTCTTCTTTCATTATTAATATTTGTAGAAAATCAATTAAAGAGTCTTAATTTTTAATAAGTTTAATGAAGACTCCTTCTTCTTTCAATTAAAATTTGAAACTCGAAGCTAATAAAGCACAGATGCTACCTTAAGTAAAGAACCATTGTATAACTTCTTAAAATGTCATTTGATTCCCGAAACAATTCCCAAAGGATAATTGATTGAATGACTTCTCTTAACGAAGCCTTTTAAAATTCAACTTTTACTGTATTAGGATCTTCTCTTCTGTAGAATTTCAAAATAAATCAACTTTCATGTTCGATTTTGGTAAAATGCCGTAGAAATCTAAACCAAAACGTTCTAAAGAACGAAAGGCCCAAAACATTCACAATGTTAATGTGCTTCTACTCCAATATGAATATATATGTGTGCGTATCAAAGTGTGTGTGTGTTTGTGTGTGGGGATGCGGTTAGTGGGAAAGGGGTAAAAATATGGGTAGAGGGGGTTGAATGTGCACCACACTCATGCCTGATGCCAAGTTGGTTGCATGCGCTTAATGCAAATCCTTGAAACCACTTGCGGCCCACTCGAAATTTTTAATTTTTCCCACAAAAGCCGCACTCGACAGAACTCGAGGCGCATCAACATCAACCAACCAACCTACCACTATGTCTGTGTTTGTATGTGTGTGTGAGAGTGGGTGTGGCACTGGTGATGCCGTTGCAAGTTGCAACTGTTGCAATGGGCATGAAACAGAAACACTTTGGGCCTACCATGCACCTAGGCGGAATTACAAGTGTGCGCCATGTTCGTTTGCATTTGTTTGCCTCTATCTGTGTCTCTCTATATATATGTATATGTATAATATAGGTATAGCTATATATGACTGACTGTGTGTGTGTGTGTGTGTGTGTGCAATGCATTTCGTTTGCCACAGTAACGGAGATAACACTGAGTTGGCCAGGCCTGGCAAAAAAAAATATATAAAGACCAACCAAAAGCTGCTTTAAATGGAATATTCAATGCTCTTACTTATAGTTAATATATTATTTGTAAATTAAATATAAAATCTATAAATCTAGTAATATGTTCCATTTGGAGACAAAGGCCGCTGTTCAGGTCATTCCACTGATAAGTTAATGCCAACGTAAAGGCAGGCGTAAGTTTTATTACAGAGTTGTCCCCATATTTCGTTCTACTTGTTTATAATTCTCAACTAGTTAAAGCGCGGTGATGATCGAACGGGATTGTTCTCTAGGAAGCGTTGAATAAGACAAGCATTTAAAGGACAACCTACTTATCTTTCGAGCTCCTTTAAGTCCTTTACTATGGTCATAATTTCGAAACTTTATATTTAAAAGGTCGCTAAAGAATTTACATAGATACGAGAAATACTTTCCTTAAATAAATTACCAATTTTAAATCTTTTTGTTTCTATTTCATTAGCCTATGTTGAAGAGTATTTAACAAGTCAAGTAAAAAAATTATTTAAAAATTTTAAGCTTACTTTTGGCTGTTGTAGATTCTGACTAACTATGCATAGTGCAGGCGTGGCTCTCCTCTATCTATATGTTTGTTTGTGGGTGTGCAGACGTGTGTGTGGGTGCGTGTATGTGGGTGTGTGTGTTTGTGGGCAACTCACTCATAACGCGCTTGGCGCTCATTGCATTCGTGAACTTTATTAATAATGGCGCCAAACACAACATGAAGGCCTTACCACAAACCCAACAGCAAGCAGCATCAAGTCTAACTGTCTGACGGTCGGTCGGTCTGTCGGTTTCTCTCTCTCTCTCTCTCTGTCTCTCTCTGTCTATGTTTGTATGTGTGCGTGTGTGAAAATCGGCGAGAAAAATTGCAGCAGAGCAAAAAAAAAAAGGTATGCCAAGTTGAAACATATAACAAAAAAAAATTCCGCAAAAAATAAGAGCAAGATGAAATGTGCTCTGGAAATTATTATATTTCTCTTCTTTTTTTTTTTATGCCAACGGCCAAGAGACAGTTAAAGGGGATCACCGTAAAGGGGAGTGGGTAGCGTAGGCCTGTTTAATATGTGTGGATTCTTTTCATGTATATGGCAGAGCAGTTATCTGAGGCAGCAGCACCAGGAGAAGAAGCATCTCATCAAATGGCTTTAAGCGGGCATCGCCTAAAAGCAGGCAACATGCGACAAGTCATCAACATTAAGAGCAACAACATCAACACCCAGAAACGATGATGATGCTGATGATGATGATGATGATGGCATTAATAATTACACTGCCACGCCTTGTTTCACATACTTGCCAAAAGACATTCATCTTTTTGTGCAGAGATGGTGGAGAGGTAGGTGGATGGGAGGAGTGTGTTTAGGCATCACTCAGTCAAAAATTTCACTGCGTCGTCAATTTGAGTTAAAGGAAAACTCAACTCAACGACTTGCGACTTAGTCTTATGCTCAGCTGTGCTAATTACAAGTGACAGTTGCTGTTACTTTCTCTACCTTCTTTCTCCCCCTTCTATATACTCCACCTCCTGCATCTTTTCATCTCCTTCATAACGTATGAGCAATGTACGTGAAGCAATTAATAAGCCAACAAAAGCAACAAACAAAAATAAAGAAAAGAAAGAATGATGGAATGATGAAATTGTAGGTAATTTGGAATTTGGGGAATGGGCCCCTTCCACAAATTAGAGGTATTGGAAAACTGAGTTATTATTGATTTTACTGGACTGCTAATTGAATTTATGTTTAGGTATTTGTATTTCTATTTGCGTTTGTGTGTGTGTTCAATTGCAATTCTGTTTCCAATTCGAGTTCTTCTTCTTTTCGACTTTTTATGCCTCTTTCATTAATTAAGTGCGCCCTGACCTGAAAAATCAAAAAAAATAAGGCAGCAAAAAAGAAAAAAAAAGGAAACTCGCAAGGAGGAACAAAAAAAGTTAACATTATAAATTACAAAACACAGCCCCAGCAAACTTCAAATCAGCACAAAATAAGACGAAGAAAAAAAAAATGAGAAAGAGAAGAAAAAAAAAAAGGACACCAAAAGCAGCGCAGCGGAAAACTGTCAAGAGTCTCATTAATTGAACAAAGCATACGAATGGTGAGGAGAGCTGCTAAAATGTGGGAAGGGGGCGGAGGGTGGAGGAGATGATATCCACGGCAAGTGGCCGCTGAAAATTACCAGCGGTTGGAGTAGTGACCAGCAAATGAGCAACCAATTTTTATACACAGAAAATGACAACAAGAAAACTGTGGAAAACTGTTGGAAAACTGTGGCAACTTTTTGCTGCCGTTTGCCGTTTGTTTGTTTCTCAGTTTTGGTGAAAGAGAGACAGAGAGAGAGACAGCGAGCGAGAGAGAGGAAGAGAGGTAGTACTCTCCAGCTTCAGACTGTGACTTTTAAGCAGTTCTCGGGCAACCAGCGAAGCGACAATGATGATGCCAGGACAACCAGTACGGGCCAAGCGCAACCCAAAGAGAGAAAGAGCATGATGAAGGGGAAGCGGGCGGGCGACGCTTTGTGTGCTTCCTGTTTCCGATTTCGTTAGTTTTGTGACTTTTTGCCTGGGCAAGGACATCATGGACGGTTGCAACTACTATTTCACTTCAGTGTACATCCTTCCCCTCCAACCCCGTCCTCTCCCTTCACAGAAAAAAAAAACCCCTCTAGCAGTTCCATCTGCAGTTCCTTCTTCTTGTTCTTCTTCTTCTGCGTCTTTTGCTTATGCAACGAAATGTTTCGCAAAGCGGCACTTAAGCTCACTTTTTTTTTTTTTCTTTTTTGCTGCAAATGGGCTCCTCTTTTACTCCTTTCATTCTTTTGCCGTCTGGTAATTTCATTTCTGAACTTTGCTGGACTGTGTATATGGGTGAAGGGGTTGGGGTATGGGGGGTATGGCCACGTAATTGCGGTTATTTCACCTGTCGAAAATAAAACAAAATGCATCGAGGCGAAAACAAGTTGCAATTTGTAGTTGCAAACAGTTCAATTTCACCTTTTCATCCACATACAAACACACATACTCCCTCTCCCTCTCCCTCTTTCCCTCTCTTACTCTTTCTGTCTGCGTTGACAACTTGGCAACGCCCCCAAATTGGCAATGCCACCCCCCAACCGTCTTTCTCCTTCAGGCTTCGCCCTTTGATATTTTGTGTTGCTGGCGCTTTAATTCCAAACAGAAAAAGTCAATTTTCTGGTAAATTTGTTGGGACTCGTTATAACTCTCAATCACTTAGTTTTCTATTTCCTACAGTTTTTACTTCCGCTGCATCCTCCTCCCACTGCACATGTGTGTGTGTGTGAGTGTGTGCTTACTATTGGTGTTTACTTTTGGCTTTCAGTTCGTTCCTGTTTCCTTTTTTTTTCGCTTTCTTTCATAAATGCAGCCATAAATCAGCTTTCAGTTTGCCACGAATTGATTTTTAACTTTTGTCATGCCGTTTTCCTTTTTCATTTCCTTTTCCCTCTCTCTCTCTCTCTCTCTCTCTCCCTTTTGCATTCTTATCGCATTTCTTTGGCGTGTTGCTGCTTGTTAACGGTTTTTGCCTTTTCCTTTCCTTTTTCTTTTTTTTTTTTTGCTGGCCTGCTTTTTAAAGCGAAAATATTATTATTTAATATTTTATGTTTAGCCATGGCTATTCATCGGTTTGTTCTACCCTGTCCTTTCATCAATGAATGCGGTGTAAAATGTATGTATGTGTGTGTGTGTGTGTGAATGGGTGTGCGTCTGTGTGTGTTTGTCGTTTTATGCCAATTATTTGCTTGACCATTTCATTCATGTGAACATTTTGCCGGCTATCAATGAGTTCACTGATAAAAGGGGCCCCCAAGGGACAAAAAATGTTTCACAGTAAAATGAAAAGCTCCAAGGGCCACAATTTAATTAAATCTAAAACGTTTTCCCCATTCCAAATACATTATGAATAGCTCTTTGATTAGCTTATCATTTCTATGGCAAAAGTTGTTGACATTTGTTTTGAGTGATTCAAACATTTTGTGATACATTTTATAAATATTTATTTTCCAATTTGTTAATTATCGTTTTACGGTATATCTTGATCCATATTAGACTTCTTTGTTAAAGTCTATTCAATAAGAAATTAAATTAATTTAAAACACAAAAATAAAATGTTAAATTTCTTTCTTAGAATCCATTTTACATTTGTTTAACTATATAAATATCAGTTTATATAATTTTAAGTTAAACTAAGTTCTCTTGTGTGAAGTTTTATGTGAATTATCAAATTAGTCTTAAATTCTTTTGAATTAGTTTATCTTTTAAACTTAATCTTTGTTCTACGAAAGATTTAGAGACGAAGCAATTGGTCATTAAATACTAATATATTTAATAGAATAATATTAATTCGTCTCGATAGGTCTTATACTAAAACTTAATTTCGTTGTTCGCTTCGTTGTACAGAAATTCAATAAAATGGAAAATCATTTAAATCATTTAAAAAGTCTTTAAGTATCTAAAAACCATTTACTTGAACGATATGAAAAAGTAAAGACGAGTGAGTAGGACGGACAACAAGGACAATTTACTTTACTTTCGTTTTTTGCTGGCCATTGTATATTATTATTATTATTATTATTGTTCAATATGAGGAAGAGAATGTAGGGGATAAAGAAAGAATGACAAAAGACTTTAGCCACTCTTCAGTTGTGCTTCTGTTCCGGCACTCGGCCCCCCCTCTCTCTCTCTCTCCATCTCTTTTTCTCTAGCTCTTTCTCGGACTCTTGTTTTTTCTATCTCGCTGGCATTGTCTTGCTACGGGCAGTGTCCTCCTGGTTGTCCTGGTTCTGGTGCATGTCCATTGATTGCCTGACAACACTTGACAGTAGAATTGAAGTGCAAGTGCAAGTGGAAGAGTGCAGCTCAGATGCTCCGAGTTGATGCCACCGATGCTGCTGCTGCTGCTGCTCAACTTTAAAGTGGATTTCCGTTGGATTTGTTGCGGTTGCATGTCGTTGCCATTGACTGCATTCGCTTCGCTTTTATGTCTTCCGGGCAACATAAACACTTTAGCTGCCGCTCCTTCTGACACTCCCCTGCTGCTGCTGCTGTTGCTGCTGCAACTCCTCCTCGAATGTCGAATGTTGAATGTTGAAAAGAAAAGCAAAGCAAAGTTTCGCTGACAGTCATGGGACCGCCGCAAAAACCAGGAAAAAAAAGAACCTCTGTGACAAATGTCCTGGCATGCGAGAGTGTGTTTTATATCTATGTGTGTGTGTGTGTTAGGTAAACGTTGTTGCCACTTGAAGCGGCATGCTCATAGGTAAAAGTTGGCGTTGTCATGGCACAACTTTTGAAAGTTTTACAGCTAAACGCCTTGCAATTGCTTTCATACACCTGTCTCTCTGTCTCTTTCTATCCATTTCTTTATCTCTCTGTCTCTCATTTATTGTGTATGTTTGTGCCATTATTGCGTTTATTGGCTTAAAGTGTTTGACAATTCATTAAGTCTCAAGGAGCAGCATCAGTCGTCGGTAAGGAGTTACACCAAGTGTAAATTGCATTTTCAGGGGATTTTGGGTGAAAACAGACATGATAATTTGAGTTAAGATTAGTAGAGAGAGTGGAAAGAGGAAGGGGAAATAATGGGGGGAGATGGGATGCCGATGGGCTGTCGAAGTGTCAACAAATCGCTGGAATTAAATTGGTTTTGCATAAACACCGAGAGGAGAATCACTGAGTGAAAGAGAACGGGAGAACGAGAGAAGGACACAAGGGGAAAATTTTGTCGTAAGCCTCAAAAGTATGCAACATAAATGTTCATTTTATTTTGTTTTCAACATATTTTTGCTGAACTCTGCACACACACACACACACAGAGAGAGAGATAGAGACACACACATACGCACACGTGTCCAAACTATAAAATAATAAACCCGAATTTGTTGTGCAAGTTTAAGTGAAAATGTTAAAAGTAAAGTTTTTCCTCATCTCCCCCAAATAGTCCCCTTCTGACTTTTGCCCTTGCAAAATGAAGACAAACATTGTTATCACCTACAAAACAGACGCCAGCAGGAGGTGGAGTCCAAAGAAGAAGAAGAAGAACGAGACAACAACAGCAACAACTTAAAAGAAAGGCAACAAATAAGTTGAAGCAAGGCAAAATATTTATACAAATAGGTTATGCAAACAAACTTAGACAAAGTCACACAAGCAAACGAAGAAGAGAAAAGGCAGCTAAGAGAAGGAGAAAGATGATGAGGATATGGAGGAGAAGGCAAAGGAGGAGGAGGAGGATGAGATGATGGTGGATGGAGGAGACATGAGCTTTTGCTACTGCTACTGGGTTTTCTACTGGCGCCAGACACGCTGCAGGACATAATGAAGTTTGAGCTTGACTCAATGAAATGTCAACAGCGGGTTGGCCCATTGACGAGGCATGATAATGGCAGATGATAAAAAGCAACAACAACAACAACAACGAAATAAGAGAAAAGAAAACTGTTGAATAAATGTTAGAGCAAGACGATGGGAATCATATCACACACACACACACACTACAAACTGCAATGGCAGCAAAAGTGAGTGTGAGAGGGAGAGAGAAAAAAAGACATTATCATTTAATTACAATAAATTAATTATGACTTGCTCTGAAACCGAAACCCAAACTCCAATGCCAATGCCCCACCCCTTGCTCCTCCTTTTCCTGATGTAGAATTCAAAACTCCAAGGATATGTTTAGACTAGAGAGAGAAAACAGGGAAAAGGAGGAGTATGTGTGTGTGTGTGTGTGTGTGTGTGTGTGTGTGCATGTGCAGCCACAAAACATATTAAATTTATTATCAATAAATTTTCATTAGTTTCGTGTAGCAGTTTTGAGAAGGAGTGGGAGGAATAGAGCCACTCGTTGGCTATGTATAACGAGCTCTGTGGGTCGTGGCCAGTTGACATAATTTACAATTTTAGTCATAAAAAGCACACATATACACTAACTCGCACACACACACACACAAAGAGACACACACACAATTTAAAGTTGGCCTTTGGCTCTGGAAAAGTTATCAACCAAGCGAATCACCAACTAAGCCACATCAACAACCAGCAAAAATTGAAAGTGGGTTGGTTAGGAGGAACTGGGGACGAAATTATTCCCTTCCACCACCCCCTTACTGAATGTTGGAATGGCATTTCACATAAAACGAAAGAGAGAGAGAGAGATAGACTTTTTGTAGTGCTCGAAACTTTTTTACTATTTAATAATTTTAGTTTTCTAACGAAAATATGCAGATTTTTGACACAATGTTGAACAAAAAACTTTTTGACAAACAAAACGCTTAGTTTTTTTTTTTTTTTTGCTTTGGATGGAACTCGTTTATTATTTTCTAAAATGATAAACTCTGATATTATTACAAAACTTTGCTCGTTGATTTGTTAACCATCAATTAAAAAAGATTCCGAAATAAAATTGAATTAAAATGAATAAAATTTTACCTGAGTACCTGTAGACAAACTAAAAAGTATATATTGCAATAGTTTTGGACGATGTGTAAATGTTAAATTTAAATTATATTTGTTGAATTAAATTTTGAAAGTCTATATGCAGCCCTCGATATATGATATAGTCAGACAAGCTCCCCAGGGACACATGAAAACCAAGTTAAAGTAAGGTTATATATGAAAAAAATATGTAATCTCCTCAACTTCCCCTTTTGCATTAATCCTAAAATTTAGATAACTTTTGGATAATAAATTTCACATATATGTATTTGGTCGGATAATTTATTTTTGTTCTATGATTAATAGAATTTAACAATTTTATTAAATTCTTTCAGTAATTTCTTTAACATTTCTGGGTTAAGAGAATCCCTTTGGGACTTGAGTTGGACCGACTCCACCAGAGCTGAGCAATTTTTCCCAGTTTTTCTTCTTGTTTTTTCTCTATTTTTTGATTGAATAAAATTGTAAGCGGAGACTTTTTGCATTCAGCCAGCTATCATCGTCATCCAATGCACCAGCGGGAGCGGGAACAAGAGGAGCAGCAGCAGCCGTATCCTTGACGCCATTTTATTTTCTCTTTGTACCATGCGCTGTCATTCTGTGTGCTGCTGCTGCTACTGCTGCTGCTGCTGTTGCTGATGTTGATGCCACTGATGTTGTTGCTATTGTAGTTGTTGTTGTTCTTCTTACTGTTTTTGTTGCTTTTGTTGTTATTGTTGTTGTTGTCATCGTTGTTATTGTTGTTGTTGTATTATTATGCCAACTCATATTGCGCTCGTTATCCTTTTGTGTGTGTCGTGCAACGGAATTGACCCTTTTCGCTTTTCCCCAAAGGTAACATCAGCGATAGCAAGGGAAAAAGTAGATAGGGGGGTATTGGGCAGAGTGGGGGTAGCTAAAGTATCAAAAGTGATGGATGACAGGTTAATATGCGGCGACATTTTCATGCTGATGCTGATAAAATTTTTGCGTTTCGTTTGGTATGCGGGCAAAGCGGCCAACGGCAGCTTGTAGTTGGTATGTGAATTGGATTTGAGGGACGGGGAGAGGGGTAGAAGAATGATGAAAGAACGATGGGAAGGAGGGTAATACATTAAGAGGGATTGGTTACGGTTTTGTGTGATGGGAGCCACTGCCGCCGGATCACGACCATGTCGTTCCGGTGACATTTTAAATGCGCAGCAGACAAGTTTAATTTTACATTGCCTCCTCCGACTCTGCCAGTAGAGCAAAAAAAAAAAAAAAAAAGAAACGCTCAAACAAATTAAGCGTAACACTTGCGAAAGGGAGACAATCAATGTGAGAGAGTGAGACAATTGCATTAAATTAACCAGGCACAACATGGCGTATGCGTAATGTTTAATTGCTGGCATAGCAGGAACAGCAGCAACTTCATTAGAAGGAAACTCAAAAACAAACCTCCAGCTCATCTGCATGCTATTTGTGAATGGCATTCGAAATGGCTAACTGACTAACAACTACAGCTGCCAGGATTTTCTCTATTCTCTATTGGTCTCTGCAATGTCCCTTTCATCGCCTGTGTGAGGGAACGAGTGCTGGTGGGGGGGGTGGGGGTGGGGGGGTGTCAACAGCGTTGCAACTCAACTCTCGACTCGACTCAACGAGCGTCATTCGAATGCTTTGGAAAAACTTCCGCTCCATTAGTCTGCCTGTTTCCGGCAGCGTTTTCCTAGCACAATTTACGCAAATTGATGTCATCAACAGGGGGCAGCAGAGGCAACCCACCCCCCCATTCCTATCCCCATTCCCTTTCTCCTCACTCACTCATCTCATTTCTATACATACGTTGTGTGAGAGCGTGCGTAACTCGGCAAATGAAGTGAATGAATGAGTGCAGTGTGTTGCAGCTGCAGCAGCATCAGGCCGGATGGCTAGACATTTTGGGGTCAATGCGGGCAAGATGAGTGTGTGAGTGTGCGAGTGTGTGTGTCTGTGTGTGTGTGTGTGTGCTAGTGTGTGTTGACAAAGTGGGAACGGAGGGAGACCTTCCGCTTGAAATGCTCATGTTGCTCATTTAGTACTTTAGCCTCTGCGGGTGCTTTAAATGGAACAAACCTACCACCACCTACCAAGTCTTCTCTCCTTTTCTTTTTCCTTTTTTTATTCGTCCTGGCATTAGTTCAATTTGCACTTGCAGCTTAACCCCGTTTTTAGTCATATAATTTAATACGATTTGCTTTCTCTTTTACTCTCTGTCTGTGTGTGTGTGTGCGTGCAACTGATGTTGAAAACAACTTCATTTTCAAATGGCAGCAAAAAGTGCAACATCACAACAAGAACGGAAGAAAAACGAACTTGCGAACAGAGCGAACAGAGCGAACAGAGGCAACTTCCTGGCCAAACAAAAACACACACAGACAGACAGAGAGACAGACAGACAGACAGAGAAAACTTGAAGAACTCTGGCAACTCGTGCAACAGCGGCAGCAACTGAAACTCCACTCAACTCTCAGCTCAGCTCAACACGACTTCAAGTGAGTTTCGAAAGTCAAGTGCGTGTCGCTGCCAGCCAGAACCACTGAAGGTTGCCTTATCTTGCCCCCTATCTCTGCCACTAGTGCCACCTCCTGCAGCACCTCTTCCTTTCAGTTCAGCCATCAGTCTGTGTCTTGGTGTGTTGATTTATAAATATTTGCCTTGCAAATGCCGCCACAGTTACCGCTAATGCCAACAGCAACCGAAAACTAACTCAAAAAGTGAAATACTTGCGAAGCAAACTTTTAATGCTCTATAGCAAAGTTATCACCACACAAAGATGTAGATATGTATATAAAAAAGGACTCTTACGAATCGAAATATATATCGATTCAATATGGAAAACTTCTACAAGCATGAATGTGATAAAAGTCAGAATTTCTTTTTAAATCTGTTTTCTTTATTGGATGGAGACTGTTCCCCATTTATTACTTTTCAATATGTCATTTGTGGATATATGAAATATTATGTCGAAAATAGTTAATGGCTTATAATCTGCTAACGGCTTATAAAAGAAGACTTAGACTTAAGATCGACGAGTCTTTTATATTCGACCCTATTATTATTATTACTATTATTAATAGTAATATAAATATTTTATGTTTTTTGATGCTTTCATTCAATATTCATTTATTAACATTCATGCAGGTTTCTAGTTTTAATAGACGACTGTATTTAGCCAACTTTCTAATTCGCTGTAACTAATTGAGAATTATAAATAAATAAAAAAAATATAGGGCTATGCATGTAACCCGCTTTCCTTTTGTGCTGCCTATGCAAACAGATAATATTTTCAGTTTGATTTAATTCAATTTTTACTGTTTTACCCTAGTTAACTGATGATTATTCTGTCCTTTAACTAAATTTAACTTATATACTTATTGTTATAATAGTTTTATGAATTTAACTAAAAAATAAAGTTATGTTTTCAAAAACAAATTAAAATATATACATAGATCATCGTTGGTAAAAAGTTTGAAACAAGTTTTAAAAGCAATTTTATTATATTCTTCAATTGTTTATATAGAAATCTTTCCAATAATTGACTCAAAGTTTCATTTCATTTTATGCGATTTTTTTTTTCCGAAAAAAGTTCCACTTGAAGTTGCCATGAAATCAAATTACAAAAGTTTAACATTCGCAAAATCCTTGCCTGGATTATAATATACTCGTGGCATGAGTTGCATGCATCTTTCCAGAGGGTTAACACAATGCGGCAGCTACGTGTGTGGCAAGAGAAGACCTGGCTGCTGCTGCTGCTGCATAGTCGTAATAGAAAATTAGCGACTGAAAGTGTTAAAATTTTGGCACTAGGACTTGGCCAGAACTTGGCTAGGACTTGCTCTCTCTCTCTCTGTCTGTCTGTCTGGCGATGCCAAGTTCATTTTCATTGCAGTGGTTCAAATCCGAGTTGAGAGTTGCTGCAC
The DNA here is from genome assembly GCA_037075365.1 of Drosophila emarginata. NCBI lineage: Eukaryota > Metazoa > Arthropoda > Insecta > Diptera > Drosophilidae > Drosophila > Drosophila emarginata. The sequence continues at coordinate 9,491,091 of JBAMCD010000260.1, forward strand.
CTTTATTTTTTGGTGGGTTCATAAAGCAAATTGCATTTCATTGCTAGCAGCGGAAAAATGTGAACGTAAATTTGCCAGAAAGTAAAGAAAAGAAAGTGGGGGAAAAAGTGGCGAAAAGTGCCGGAAAATGGCAAAAGGAAAGTTGGTAAAGTTTTTTAGCAGCCGCATAATCTGTTGGGGCAAGGCCATAAATATGCAATGGAGAAAATGGGGAGCAAAAGTGACAGCACTAAGCAGGTTAAAGTAAACTAATCGATCTGTTAAACAGCTAAAGATAGAGCGAGAGATAGTATAGAAAGAGACAGAGAGGGATAAAGTGGTAGTTCATTACTGGTCTTTAGTTCATTCGGGTGTGTAAACATGAGGCCATCGATTAAGCTGAAAGGCATCTCACAATTCCCCTCTTCCACTCCCTACTTGATATTTGCCTTCATTTTGTTTGGATTTTTATTTGCGATAAGTTGAGGAACTCCCACAGGAGCAACAGCACTTTCAATTGAGACAGTTTCTCTCCTCTTTCTCTACCTGGAGAATTTTCTTCTTTCTTTTTTGGGCAACACTTTACGCGACAGCACGCAAGGACGAGTTCATCTGGGGAGCTGTATGTCTTCGAGTTCTAAACCTTAACCCCAGCATGGGGAATATATATACATATATTACCTATTATATGTAGGTACTCTCTCTGCTGTTTCCACTTCAATTGCTTGTGGCATCGATTGCACCTGTCCAGCGGTAAAAAGAAGATACAAAAATGAAGAACGTAAAACAAAAGTGCACAATTCTCTGGTGATTACAACTTGGTATCGATGTTGCTGTTCCTGTTGGCATCTTCAAAATTTCCAAAGTTTGATTCTTGCCAAACAAACTCCAGTTCAGTCTCTCTATCTCTGACTCCCTCTCTCTCTCTCTGTCTTTTTTGGCCAAGTTTACCACAAATGCAGCCGCAGCTGCAAGTGCAAGTGTAAGCTCAAGTTGAAGTTGTAAAGTTTTTGTGGCATTGTTTTTAATTTATCTAAATTGAAAAGTGCAACAAATCGCGCCCAGTTTTCCCAAAAATAAAATACCAGACATTCAAACAGGGGAAAAGGGGAAACAAGAGGGAGAGAGAGAGAGAATAGGTAGGCTGAGGGCTGAGTTGGGATAAAGGATCTGGTCTTTGCAGACAGACAGGGCGTAAAGAGCAAGACATTTGCTGAAATAAAATTTCAATTTGCTTGAATTTCATTTGTGTCTGTGTAGGTCCTGTCTGACCCGCTCTTCCCTCTCACTCTTTCTTTGGTTCCCTTTCTCGCTCTGGTTTATCGCCTTGCCAGTTAACGTCAGCTTGGTTTACCGTTATGCTTGGCTGGCTCCTGCCTTGCGCCTTCGGGGGCCACTCGACGAAAAAAAAACCGAAGAAAACCATTGAAGAAACCAGGACGAATGCCAATGCCAACTATTTGCAGAATATCCTTAGTTCTCCATGTGTGTGTGTGTGTGTGCGTCTCTGTGTATGTATTGCGTGTATCTGTGTATATGCTAGCAATTCTCACGGGGTGCGTATGTCCTGCTTGCCTGCCTGCCTGCCTTCTGGCACCATCTCTTCAGCTTTAGGTACAACTCCTGCTTATTCCCGCTGGTGACGTTTGTTGATGGTTTCCAGGTGAATGCACGAATTGCGTTTTCGTATTAAATAATAAATGAATGTCGGATTGTTTTTTGTCGCTGGCCAGTTTTTCCCCATTCACATCCTCCTTCTCTCTTCTCTTCATCATCGTATTCTTGGTTGTCCTCTTTGCCATAATTCCAAGAGCAAGAACAGCATTTTTCGCTGATTGCTTGGCCCGAGCATTAAATGTGTATTGCTTATTTCTTAAGTGCCAATGGTTTTGTTTATTAAAGCATCCTTCCATGTCACCGCAGGGAATACAGAATACAGTTTCCATCTCTCCTTTTCTCTCAATTTTTGTTGTTGTAATTAAAGCGGATGATATGTGGAAAATGCCTTTTTTTTGGACAGTCCTGTTGATAGATTAAGTGAATCAATCGAATGGCATGGCCTACCGCCTGCTGACTTGCCAACTGACTTAATTACCCAGCATGCTTCTTCTCCTCTTTCAGATCTTCAGATTAAACATATTCTCTGAAAATATAATTATTTTCAAGAGCTGTAAAATGTAAATAAAACGAATTTCAAGGTTAAGCTAAGAAAAATTCATTTGTCAGTACCAAAAAAAATGATAATAAAGATAAAATGAAACATTTACAACAGTGTTTACGGAATGAATATGGATATTTTATTATAATGCCATATACTTATCAAAGCTCACTCAGATGTTATAGTAAAGTCAGAGTCATAACCAATACTGGTCCCTAATTAAATCTAATAAAATTAAAAAAATATCTAATGGTCGCCTAGTCTAGTGGTTGCTAATTTTTGTTAGAATTTCCGTATGATAGATTATTATTGGATTGTTATTTCATTGCCAAGCATGGCAACCCTAAATCACTACTTAAACTTCTTATTAAATGGACAAATAATCACTTCCAAAACAAAGTAAAATGCTTCATAATACACTTGGTAACGGTAACATCAGGAATTTATGCCGATTTACTTTTGAAAATTATTTAATAACGTTAACAGATTCTCCTCATATATTAAAGCTGTCTAAGCCAATAGCTGAGTTGAGTCTACTGTTTATGTTTGTTTGTTGCCAGGGTTTTTGTTCAAGCTTACCAGAATTCAAAATATTGTCCTAATCCTTGTTATCCTTGAAGGCGTTTCAACTGGTTTAGTGTGTCTTCATCAGGCATTCTGCTTATGTTTTCTGAAGTCAGCAGTTGAGGTTTTTAGGTAACTTATGCTTACGTCTAAATCACGTACAACTTATGTTAAAGTTTCTCTTATACAGACAAAAGAATAAGTATATTTGATTTTTATTTCTTAAATAATTGAATTCCATTAACCATTAAATGTCTGAATTTACCAACAAGAAAACTCAATTTCATTTCATTGAGAGCAAAAAATTTTAGAATCGAGAATAAAATTTAAATGTTTCTATCTGCATTCGATTCTCACAAATGTATAGACTCTATCTCTTTCTTGTTTATATCGGTATTCCGTAGCGATAAGCAATTAATAACCGCAACCGCAAATCCCATAATGTAAATGCATCAATTTCCCTTGTCGCCGCCCACAAGTATGCAACACAAATATATATTCAGCAATTTAATTTCAAATTTTTGCACAATTATAAAATGGTTGAATGCCATTTTGCAAAACAGTTTGTGCAAACATTTTGCTGTGTGCTAATTTGAAAATGATTTTCACTTTTCGCCGCGGGATACTCGCACACACACACACGCAAACACTGATAAATGCACACAATTGGTCCTTTCAAAATTTATTTCATTAATTTTGTTTGCCTGTCAGGTTTTGTTTGTAATGTTAAACGAAGTTTTTATTATATTTGTTTGTATTATATATGTTTTATTTTTTGCAGCCTGTTTTAATTTTATTATATTATACATACATACATACATATATATTTTTGATGAATATTTCAGTTTGGGTGAATGGAATAATAAAACATTATCTAATGCGGGGCAAAATGGTTGACTTTTCTCCACAGTTGTTGTTGCTGTCGCTGTTGTTGTTGCTGTTGGATTTGTTGCCGTTGTCATGGCTTTTTGTGCGCCATTTCGCATGGGGGCCAAAAAGGGATTAAGTCGGCTTATGCCCCTTGGACGTGGGCACGTAGCTTTGCTCTGCGGCTTTTCCATTATGTAAGCTTATTAAAATGCCATGCACTTTTAAGCACTTTACCGATTTTTGCACTTTTTTTTTTTATTTTTTTTATTATTTTGGTATCCATTCCCCGCCATCCACTTTTATTCTGTTGAATTGGTGATACGAGCCCTTATCAGTTCTCCGTCCAGTTGTATAGATATGCACACGGGGCGCGAGAATGATAAGGGTACGAATGCACCCGGTCAGCTTCAACATCGTGTATTAAGAGCTGACTTAATCCGAATGATTACTCACCCCCATCCATTTGTTATATATGACTTTTAACGGGCCATCAATCACACGCAGGCTCCAATATCAGCAGCAGCAGCAGCAACAAATGACAATGAAATTGTTAAAAAACTCCATGCCAAATGTTTGCCAAACACATCAGCTGACAAAATGTGCCACATATTGGAAACTAAGTGAAAAAAAAATATATGTATATACGTATATTGAAGAAGCCATCATCAAAAATACAACATCCAAACACTAATTTGCAAATGAAAGCTGACAAAAGAGGGCAAAAATATAAAACGAAAAAAAAACCAAAAAAAAAAAATATAGAAAAAAAAAGACGAATCGTTGCCGCTGCTGTTAACTCATGTGCATATTCCATTTGCATTTTGGCATTCGCATATATAAAACATATAAATAATTCAGCAATCAAACGGAGAAGGAGAATTTCAAGAGCCTCTGCTCATGCATATGCACAGAAAAAGAACAAAAAAATAAAAATAAAACAAGGCAATACCAACCAAAAAAAAAAAATCAACTAACAAAATATGCGAAAAACTGGCTAAACTGGCGAAAAGTGTTGCCTACTTCTAAGTGCTGGCAATAAAATGCATTTTGGTGGAGAAAACATTTAGGGTTAGTTGAAGTATTTTTTGATTGGCTTGCTAATTGATTTCCATCAACAAAAAACCTCTTCTAACTTTACTCATGCTTTAGCTTTTCCAATTAAGTCTGGCTTCGATTCCATCATGGAATCAGCTTTTGCTGACAGTCTGACAAGACTGAGACCTGACTAGTTGACATTTCACATTTGAAATTGTCTCTACTGGGTATAGACGGAGCTTCTTATTAGGTATTGTGGAATACAATAGAAGGTTAGGAAGAAAGTTAAGAAGGGGAGAAGTTTCATTGTTAAGTTTTCTCTGTCTCGTTCTCTTCTTCTGACATTGGCATGTGTTTATTCTAGCAAATGATACCTGCAAATATCATTTCACATGCATTGAAATTAGCTCGCATACCCTTTCTATAGCACTTCTCTCTCCCTCTCTCTCTCTCTCTGTCTCTTTGCTTGTGTGGTAATATAATGCGCTGATATTGTGCATATAAACTAACCCATGGCCCTGACTGGTTGCTATTTCACCTTCCCATCTCTCCCTACCTCCGCTCCGCTCTCTCTCTCTCCTGCTTTTTTATGCCCTGCACGTTCAACTTTATGTGTGTTCGTTATGAATTTCGAAATGGAATTTGCTATGCTGCTGCACTGTTGTAGCCGTTGCCGTTGCCATTGCCGCTGCTGTGTAATAAATCAAAACTATGCAACAAAACGCGCGCGAGCCAAACCAAAAAGGATGCCAAAGGACTTATCTGTATGCTGTAAAACGTTTTCCAACCAGCCCAGTCAACCATCCAGTCAGCCAGCCAGCCAGCCAGCTGGTTTACCTCGACAGGCGACAGCCGCAAAACCAACAAACAGCCAAGCTCAGCCACGAACCTCCTCCAGTACCAGCACCAGCTTCTCGACCAAGGGAACTGCCTGTTTCTATCTCTCTCTTGCCTTTCTTTTTTTTCACTGTTGCACTTTTACGGTTATAAATTTTTACAGTATAAGAGAGAGAGAGAAGAAGAGACAGGGGATAGAGAGTCAAAAGGGAACTTGCCTGGCACATAAAACCGGACACATGCTTTTAATCTTCGGCACAAACATGCTCACTGCTCGCTGATGCATGGTTGGTTCTCTCTCTCTCTCTCTCTCTCTCTGTCTCTGTCTCTTCTCTTCCTTTCTTTATCTCCTTTTGGCTCTCCCAGGACCGAACAGTACTTGTCTCCGTTGATGGCTTTTGAGACTGTGCTAACTCTCCAATTGCTCTTCTGTCTCGGTCTAAACTTGCCATGGCTCATAAAATCTTCCGGCGGAAGTTAAAGCCGAGCTAGTTTTTGGGTCGAGTCAATTTAAATGCCAGCAAACACCACCCCGCTCCCCAAAGGATCCTCTTATCTCTTAACACCTGTCTCTCTCTCTCTCGCTCTCTCTCTCTCGCTCTTTCTCTCTCCTTTGTATCTATTGGTGTGTCTCCATTTTCAATTAGCCGACAAAACTTTTTCAATTTTTCTCTGTGTCATCGTCTGCTGGTGGAAATTTACACCGAATTTCCGTCTAGTGAGATTTTTGGCGCATAAATGTCGCTTATCGGCTTTTATGCGCTTTTTATGTGCTGACATTTCACACACACACACACACACAATAGTGTGGTGGGGTGGGGGGCACAAGGGTCACATCGACCATTGTTTGCAGCTGGGGCAACGCTTTGGCTAACCAATAATGGCCATGGAAATTGGCCAGTACACACAATCGCACACACAGAATAAGAGAGAGAGAGAGAACGACCATAGACACGTTCGACTATCGCCGTGGGCCACGCATAAGCTTTGTTGTTGTTGTTGTTGTTGCTGCTGCTGTTGTTGTTGTTGCTGTTACTGTTGCTGCTGTTGTTGTTGTTGCTGTTACTGTGGCCTGATATCCTCGTGGTCTCTCCACTAGAACCTATTGCCTGCTGCGTTATCAGGTCCACTAGCCCAGGTGCTTTAAATTTCCAACATGTTGACCAAACACACAGAGCCATCATCTACCTCGCCCTCCTCCCCCCCTCCCTCTTCTTCTATTTTTTTTTTTTTTGTGTTCGCATCGAAACTGAGTTTTTATGGGCTTCCGTTGGAGTTACCTCCCACCATTCCACCTCACTTTCCTCTCTAGTTTGCATATTAGTTTGTTCAACCTATTCCCCACATATATATTTGGGCTCTTTGTTAATAAAGAGAAAAAGAGAAAGAGAGGGAAAGAGTGAGTGAGAGAGAACAAGAAAAAAGCGTAGAGCATTTAGCACCAACGTTATGAATATTGAAACAATTTTACGCTTGCCATTTTGAATTTTGAATAGATTATTTTGGATCCTTCAGTCAGCATCATCATCCTTTACATCATTATCATCGTCATTATCATCCTTATCATCGATTTACTAGAGGGGAAATGGAATGGGCAAATGTTGCTAAAGGAACTGGGACAAGTTCAACTTTTTTCGTCTATTTTCCTGTCCAAGGATTACATTTTTTACATCATTTGTAACATAGATTTACCTGCCTTTGGTATTTCACCTTCTCTAAATTGAAATGTGATAATAATCTGAAATAAAATCTAAAAAAAATAAATATAATCGAAATGGAAATCGAAAAATATGTCAAAATCAATTTACATTATTTTATGGTTTATTTGTTTGTTTTAGGTCAAAATGGGCATGGCCTGTTGACATTTGGCAACAAAAAAAAAAAAAATAGAGAATCAGAGACATTTGCATATGAATAGGTAATTTCGTGTGTATGTGTGTAAGTGTGTGCGTGTGTGTGTACGCATTTCAAATGAATTTCGAACGGGAAAATAGCTTAGAAGTAGAAAATTGTACGCAAATGATTCGAAATCTGTAAAATCAAAACAATCAATTGAAGCAGAGAAACTACTAAAAAGAGAAAGAGAGCGAGAGATAAAGGGAGAGAGAGAGAGGGGGATAGGTAGAAACTGCCATACAAATGTCATAAATATAAAATCAAATGCAAATTGGAAATGCAGACCAGAACGAACAGAGAGATGCATACAAAGAGATATGTATATAGAAGCAAGGATATAGGATACAGGATTTACATTGATGCCAATTCATGTGTGAGAGAGTATTTGCATTTAATTAGCAAAAAATAGTAAGTGCGAGAGAGAGAGAGAGCGTGCGAGAAAAGAGAACAAAACGATGTTGGGATAAAATTTGTTTATGGACAACTATTAAAATTTCCAATTACACAAAACGCTCATAAATTATGCTATGCATATGTAATTGTTGCAATCTGCCCTCCAGCCTCTTCCCTCTCTTTCCCCCCTCTCTCTCTCTCTCTCTCTCTCTCTGACTCTCTCTGTCCCTTTCTATCAATGTTTGTTGTTTAATTAAGCTTAACTGAACTGGGCAAAATATTCAATAAGCAAAAACCACAAAACCAAATCAACGGAAGTTGTTCTTGTTGTTTTTGTTTGTTTTTTTTTTCTGCTGTTGTTGTTGTTGTTGCTGTAACTGCACTTCACACATTCTGCCATATTCCAAGTAATTAACATTAAATCATAATTCAAATTTAGCCAAAAAGACCGGAAACATGCAATTGCCCATGTTTGTTGTTTGTTGCTGATGCTGATGATGATGTTGATGATGATAACGGTAAACAAATTATGCAGAAAGCATAAACCGATTTTCTAAAGGAGTATAATACCAGAGTGTTGATGAGAGTGGGGTGGGTGGTGGGGGAGGTAGATATTGTGGGCGCATTCAGCACATTCCACAAACTGATATTCAATGCCTCAACTGATTAATATGACGTTGCAATGTTGCTTAGCTCAGCAGAAAACCAATGAAATGACTTGAATTTATGTGCCACAAGTTGAGGGAGGAATGGAAGTTGGAAATATCCTATATCTACATATAATAGAAGAATAAAAATCTAACTTAAAACATTTGAAAATTCATTAAGTTAATCTTTTCAGTTTTCAGATGGCGACTAGTGAATAATCCGATGGATGCTGATCAAAATGATATATAATCTAAGAGTAAGTTCATATCTCTTCATATACTGTTAAGTCAACACTTCTGTAGAATTTCTCTATTCAGAGTGAACTAATATAGCCATATATCCAATAGCCCTATAGGGTATTTTGAGAATGTATGATAAACGATCGCTGGTTTAAATTATGCGGAATTTTCAATGTGGCATTGAGTTCAAGCCGCGTTGAGTGTTAAGTGCTTGGAATTTTCCCGCCGATAAAACAAAAAAAATATATACATATATACACATACTGAACTGAATCGAACGAAATGCCATAAATCTGACACATAAATACATAAGTAGAAAGAAAGATTAAGAATGGAATGACCAAGATTTCTGTATGAAGTCGTGTGGCATTAGCATTTCCCTTGAAATGCAGATAAGAAGGTCCAACAAAATTGTGCCATATGCAAATACAGAAACCACAAAGAAAAAACATATATTTATATACGAGAAACGAGAAATATGAAGGGTACAAATAAAGCAGAGAAATATTATCTTACAATTGAGATAAGATTTCTGTAAACTGCATAATTGATGGTTACTGTTCAGTTTGTTCCTTCTTTAACTCTCTCCTTCACATTCTGTCTCCCGCTTTTCTCTTTCTCTCTCTCTGTGTCGTTTCCAATCGATTGGAAATGTAATTTTTAAATGGAAAGACCGAATAGGACCAAAATCTAAGATGCTAATTAATCATAGAGGCCGTAGCAGGCAGCAAGGAAAGTCAATTTAATTGATGGGCTAAGGAAAAGAGCCAAAAACCACCACCAACAGGACAAACCGCAGCCTCAATTACATTTAAGTGTGTATGTGTGTGTTTGGGTGTGTGTGTATGAGCGAGTCCTAGACGCGTGTCTGTCTGTGATTTGCATGAGTAATTTGACAGATTACATGACACACTGTGTATGGCTGTAAGGATATGTGGAGGCAACAACAACAAAATGAAATAAAAACCATCCTAAGAAAAAGTGATTAATTGCATTTAATGACAGAGAAATACCCAAGATGTAGAAAATTCCAGCAAATTAAATCCAAAAAAAAAAATAAAAAGAGAAAAATAAGGACAAACAACTTCTGTAAACGCAAGGGACTGCAATAATAAAGAATGACAAGTACGTGAGAACAATATCTTCAAAATTGTACACTGTACATATGTTGAGGACTTCCACATAGCATTATATGTAGTATAATAAACGTATTCAGATCGTTATTATATTTGTAGTAGAAGACTTACTATCGTTAAATATTCTTTAACATCAAAGCAAAAGTTTAAATATCTTAAATCTCTATTCAATGAAGAACTTTGTTTTGAGGAGCGCTAAAGAAACGCTGTAAAGAAGTATCATTACGATTACAACAACTTAATCATATTAATTTAAACTAAAAATTACAATTTCTATAGTAAAACGATTTTGGGAAACACATTAATATGATATTGAGCTATAATTTAGAATCTTATTGGCCCCCCTTGTTAAAAGGTTGTTAAAATCTATGGTTTTTGTTTCTCTAGTAATCTATCTAACCATATAATCGTTTTAGTAACGGATATTATTCAATCCAATTGAAATAGTTAATGTTCTTTATTTAGTTTGCGTTTACACGCATTTTCTATGTTGAAATAAAGATTTTGATCTGTTTGCTTCAAATATGTAGTGTTAAATTTAGCATTATTCTATGTCAGCTGATGAAATCATTTGTTTTAACTACTCTCTCTCTCTCTCTGTCTCTCTCTGCCTCTCCTCTTCTTCGTTTCTCTTTTTATACATTTGCTGCTTTAACTGTCCATTTCCTCTGTAGACCCCCGCATAGCGGAAGCGCCAACCACTGTGGTTATGGCTATGAGAATGGGCATGGAAAGGGGCGTATAACAGCATGGGCATGTGGGGCACATGGGGCATATGGAACGACAATCGTTGACGACAGCGACGACGACTTAAAGCGATAAGCAACTCAACTCAACGCAATTTCAACTCACATTTGAATTTCAATTAGAATTTTAATAATCGAAGCAATACTGGCTGGCTGGCTGGCTGGCTGTCGGTGGCTGGCTACCGCGTTGAATGTGCGCATAAATTTCGCTTCCGTTTTGCCTATGCCCCCCATCCCACCACATATCGCCATTCCTCACTATTCTCCCATCTCCTTTCCTGCCCATACCCCTTTCACACTCATTTAATGCTATTTTGTAAGTGTTGTGGCATTTTTTTCCAACGAATTTATTAAAATGTTTTGGGTCAGTGTTGATGGATATGATGCCCCCTGCCCCCTGTTCCGGCCCGTCCCCCCGCTACTGCTCATACACCTCGACAAAATAAAAAGGGGGAAATGAAAACATAAATAAAATTAGTTTGTCTGGAAAAAAAAAACACAGCGAGTAAGAGAGTGGGTGATTGAGAGAGGAGGGGGGAAATTAGTTGAGATCCCTTGAGCTTCACAAAACAAAAAATAAAAATGTGGAAAAAATGTTGCTAATTTTTTGGTCTTTTCTCTTATTTTTTTTTTTGTTTTACTAATGTAATGAAAAAATGCTGACAACAACAAAACGAAGGAAAACAAAACCCTAAAGACAAACGGAAAAAAATAAATAGGAGGAAAACCACGGAAAAAGAGAGATACATATAAAGTTAGAAAGCGCAAGAGAGCGAGAGAGAGACAACAATTTTGTATTACTAGAAAGGAGGAGGAGAAGTAGGAGAACGAGGGGTAGGGAGAGGCTGGCCCCACTACAACAGAGGCGCATATTCAACAGGAAAATCCCTTAATTGGAATAAATTAACTGTTATTGCTCTGGCATGTACACACACACACGCACACATAAAGATATATATATACATTCACAAATGCAAATACTACATAGATAGAGATAGATATATGTATGTATGTGTATGTACTGTACAATGTACACACATATCGGTAGTATATAGTGTAAGCGAAAAGTCGTTGTAGTGCTATCATTTGCGCGCTCCCACTGGAGGAGCAGGCCAGGCCAGGCCAGGCCAGGCACAGCGTGTTTATTTTATTGTGTGTGTCTGCCAACTCCTCCCTCCTCCCTCCAGTGACCCCCTATCTCACTGACCCTCTCCCCAGACGACCCTCTACAATACGCGTACTGTTTGTATGTATGTATGTATGTACATCTCTTGTATTCTTTTTGCGCTTTCCTTTTTGCGCTTAAATAATATGTGAGAGTGTATGATAAAAGCGAAATTTATGACACAAGAGAGAGAGAAAGAGAGAGCAAAAAATGAAAAACGTAGGAAACAACGGAATTGAGTACTGCAAGTGAATACAACGACCAAAAGATACCCTCTAGCCATCTGGGGCGTATGAATAATTGAAAAGAAATAACCCATTTGTATATGCAGTATTCATACGATCGACAACAAGTCAGATATATTATACGAAACAAACAAGAAATTAACGTAAGCAAAGAAAATAAAACCATTGCTAATTTAATTAGTTCTATTTGATGTCGAATATAAAATTTCAAAATGTTTCAACAATTTCAGCAAACTTTTCAAAGGATTAACTATTTCGTATTGGAAACCCGTTGAACCAGTTTTAAATTAGCAAATTTCATTAATTAGGGGCGTTCGTTTTTTTTTTTTTTGTTGTTTTAGTAGTTTGTAATTTTCCTCCTTCACATTGGAAGAGTTTTGTAATTTATCTACCCAAAGTCCAATGACATTTGCCATGTTTTGTTGAGACATTTGCTTGGTTGCTTATCAGTTACCACCCAGTGGCAGGGAATTCAGAGAGAGAGATAAGCGATTGTACAAGTATGTATATATGTTTCTACAAATATTTCTACAATGAACAAATGATGGCCATGTGGCAATATCAGAGAACTCACCCATTTAAATAGCCGGAAAATTGTATGAAATTCCAATTATTTGCAGTTTCTTCAATCGCTTGGCTGCTGCTTGATTTGTTTGCCTTTAAAACATTTCAATTAAATGCCGCGATACGCTTAATTGAAGCGATAGAGCATAATGAATGGTCGTTGTTATTACCGCTGATGTGGGGGGCGGGGGGGTTTAAGGGGATGGTGTTGAGTTGTTTCTTGTATCATTTAACACGATTGAGGGCAATTATGTTAGGCCCGCGCCTGTCTTTTGATAAGACATATGTACATATCAGCTCGAACTTGAATATATATAGAAATAGTATATATGTATGTTTGTGTATATGTGTGTGTGTGTGTCTGTATTTGTATTTGTATAGTTTTGTAATCACTCAAATCCTTGACGAATTTGTTCCGAACGCCAATGCTGACGACAACCAACTGAATGGAATGGAAATGAAATGGAACACAGGCAATATGCTGCTGACGTCGCTGTTGGCGTCGACGCGGCAGCCAGCGAGGGTGAACCGCTGTTCTCTTTACGCTTATCAGTAACAAGGCAGCGCTGCCCGCATAGAAATCGACGTTGATGTTTGCTACGATCATTTGTTGTGTGGAAATGAGAAGGCAATACACACACACTCACTCTCTCTCACTCCCTCTCTCTTTTGCCCCTGTTGTACATAATTGTTGCGTTATTTGCCTCCTTTGGTTAGAAACCGAATTTCTATATTTTATTTTTGTTTTTTTTTGCCGGCTGTACAAGATGCAAAAATCAGTAAAAAGGGGCAAAAAAACTAAACGAAAGAAAAAACCGAAAGGAAATGCCAAAGACAGAACATTTGCAAAACACATGTCAATGGCATGTTCCTTGGTGACGGGATTTTCTTGTTCTCTATTTCTTTATCTTTCTCTCTCTCCCTTTCTCCCTATCCTAGCGGCTCACAAAAATGTCCTTTGTTTGTGTCACAGCTTGATGGCAAGGCTGAGACGAGGTGAGGCGTGGCGAGGCGAGGCTTAGGCAAAAAGAGAGCCCTGGGTGCATACGAATTAGTCAGCCACAAAAACTTTTGCCGAGCACACACATACTCTCAAACACACACACACAGCTAGATTGAAATATATATTTCAAAATTTGCAAGCCAAAAAATAAAGAAAAAAGCGCTGAGGTTCTTCAGATGCTCAGCATATTGTATGAAGATAAAACTAAAGCTGAAGATGAAGGCATATGCAAATTTTACTCTACTTTGCAAGTATCTCTCTATCTTCATCTGTATCTGCATCTGCATCTTCGCTCTCTCTGTGTGTGTGTGAGTGTGCGGTTTGAGTGTGACGTATGAATTTGGATGTCAAGCGTAGAGTTTGCTTCGCCGAGTGTTACGTATCTTTCACATCTTTTAAAATAATTTCGGTATATATGTATCTAAAGAAAAGCAAACGCAGACAAAGCTAAAAACCAAGCAACAAACAAGCAAACAAACAAACAAACAAATAAACACACCAAGGAAAAAACACAACACATTTAGAAACGAATTCGAAATACCTGTTAGGGAAATATTTGAAAAGAAATATAAAAACTATCTTTATAGTGTTTTGATTGTTTCAACTGAACAATTATAATCGAAAATTGTCGACTTAATTATATCCGGCAATTTGTATTGGAATTTAATGTTTTTTATGATTTTGAGTGCTGATTATGATATATTCACTCGGGAATTGTGACAGAAATATATAACAACCCAAAGCAATTTTGGAAAATCCCGGAAATATTTTTTGATTGTTTTAAAATGACGCAAATAATTTATGTGCCAACTGAAGTGTATTTGATACAAATTTAGATTGTTTTAATTTACATAATTATAAAAAAAAAATTGTAATATATTATTTCTTTATTCTGAAAAATGTTCCAAAAAATGATCATCTCAGAATGAAATAATTATTTTAAATGATTATAAACACTTATCAAATGAAACTATTAAATATTTTCTATATATTATTTGAATTGGAGTTGCCTCCTTCTATCTGTATTGAAATATGTCTGTATATCCTTTCTATGATCAAATTAAACTCTTGTATTGCTTACCTCTTCTTTCTCTCATAGAAGTAACGGGTATCAAAAGGCACTGAGAGAATGCCGCTGTTGTTGTTGTTGCTGCTGTCGCTGCTTCTGCTAGCGTTGCCATTTTGCTCTCATTGTTGAAATTGTTCTGATTGCGCGTGTTCTGACGCAGGCAGCAGCGTCATCAAGTTTTATGAGCAATTACAACATCTGTTGAATATCGCGGAGACTCGCATATGGAAACAGAGGAGCAATGGCAGCCTTCCTTTAGTTAGAGAGAGAGAGAGATAGAGATAAAGACTTAGAGAGGGGGAGAGAATTTTGCGTTTTTCATTCACATTTTAGCAAAAAAAAAATAAAAAAGAAATACACACACTCAAACACACACACAAACACACAGATAAAATACAAAGAGGAATCTCTCAAGGCGAACAAAAAAAAGTAAAGAAGAAAAAGAAAAACAGAAGGAACATAGGGGGAAACGGAGTGTGCGGCGAAGAAAAGGGACACTGGGGCAGGGCCAGCCACTTGGCATTGAACTTAGAAGAAGCTTGTGCCCCTCTGGCAATGCCCGCCCGCCTGAGATGTTCTTTTGTATGTCGAGTAATATATATACATACATACATACATACATACATATATATATTTTTTTTTTTGGAGGGGTGCCCTTGTGTGTGATGCTCTTGGTGGAGGGGCGTTTGAGAGAATTTGAGAAGGGACTATCCCGACTGTCAGTGATTGAGCTATTGAATTAACATTTGCAATGATTTACAAACAAATTTAGATAATGGCTTTGCAATGGATATATATATATATTTAGCAAACGATATGGAAATGGCCATGGCCAACTGAGTAAGTTAAATACAATAGTGAGAAAGGACTAAAGTGCTTTCAATAAAGGCATCAAAACTGAACAAAATCAATTCGGATGCTTTGAATTCTTCCCGAAAAAAAGAGTGGTAAATGAGAAGACTCCTTCAGATGTCAGTGAGGCATAAAATTATGCGATAATTAATTTCTCAAAACCAAAATCATGTAGTTCACTCTAAAAAGGACGAAAAATTCCTGCTGCATTGTTGAATGGCGTTGCTTTTTAGCAATTTTTCTACAGTTTTTGTTGAGTCGAGCAACCAACCCTCATGCCTGACTCCGCTCCTTTCGCAATTATGATTGTCCTTCGTCACTCGCTTGCTGATTTCTTTTCTCATTTGTTGTACATACAAATGTATGTATATAGAGCTACAGCTATATATAGCCATATATATTCATTCACTGGTCTTGTCTTTGCTGCCTTAATTAAAAGCTGTACAAATTTTTCTCTGCTGGCCAGAGCCAAAAAGGAACCCACCCCTGGCAGCAGGACAACGACTACGATGATGACGACGACGACAATATGGCAAGGACAACCTACCGTTCATTTTTTTTTTCTACTTTTTCTTCCTTAATTTTTTTTTATTCTCTCTCTGTATTTCTGTTTTTGTATTTTTGTGGTTCTGCTTGCTTCTTGCCTAAAACAAAGCGCACAGATTTCAATTGTTTGTCGCCATTGTTTGGCCAGGACTCAGCCTGCCGCCAGCCAGTGAGCAATCTGAAGCATGCTATAAGTTCCATTGTCTCAAAAGTGCATTGAATATATATATATATAAGGATAATGCTACAGAAAGGGAGAGGGAAAATGACATGGTGTGGAGCGTGTGGAGAGGCCAAAAGCCAAGTTACCCTAAAAAAAAACCTCTCATCAAAAACCTATATCCATTTCCATTTACACGACAAATTCGTCTCATGATCCATCTCGTCTCTGTTTCTATCTCTCTGAGTTCTCTGTTAATTTGTCCACCTGAGCTGAGCCACTTAGTTGGCCCGAAGTGAAAGAGAACACAAAATAAAACTTCCGTTAATTAACGTTAATTTACTTGAAACTCCCAACATCCGTTGACGGGAAATGTTTCCGCTTCGCAAAGCCGAAAGAACTTGAGGCGATTTTTCGGTTTTCAGAAAGCCAAAAAAAAAAAAAAAGAAAATGAAATGTGAGTAAAAGTTTATAATTTTCTATACCCTTTAAATAAATAGAGAAGTATATTTCTGATGGACAAGTGAATGAAATAATGGATCTGCTCCACTAATAAAAGAGTTACTCTGATCATACTAAAAACTCATTTGAAAGGGTGTAAAAAAGTAGGGGCACTGCAAAAAGTTAGTGTTCTTGCAACAGGAAGAAAAAGTGCAGTCGACAACTTTGTAGTTGGAATCCATGTGGCCGCCTGCGCCCCCCCCCTTGACCGACAACGTGTTGTCCTTGTTTGGATGCCAGCACGTGCTCTCATTTACCATTCATATGCGGTAACGCCATTTTGATTTTTACACCACTTTTCCAAAGTCATGCAGAGAGAGTGAGAAAGAGAAAACTGAAAGCGTAGATTAAAAAATTATCGAAAAGAAAAAAGTTGACAAAAACAAAAGGAGATGCAGAAATGGAAAGGAAAAAGGAGTAGTGAAATGAAGAGTAGCAGCATTATTCGCCTTGATCAATATGCACAGCATGTTCTCTGATGGAAATATGATTAAAGTCATGGCGAAAACAAGGAGCAGACGGGACGTGCTCCTGCTACTGACCAAGGCAGCACAAGGATTATGCAAAGGCATCACAAAACTTGTTTGATGTCAGAAAGAGAAATGAAATCAACTGGAAACTGTAAAGAACAAGAACATATATAGATACATATATATATATACATATATCTATATGTATCCACAAACTTCAACTCCAGCGGGCAATTTATATATTGATGTAACTCCCAAAAGTATGCTGCAGTTTTTTTTTCTGGTACTTTCTTTGTTATCCCTTCACGTGAGTTGAAAAATAAATCTATCCTGTCCTATGTTGCAAGCATCTCTAAGTATAGTTTCCTGTCCCTTGTTGTATTTTTTTTTTTTTAAATATATTTTTTTTGATGATTTTCATTTTTTGGTTTTGGTCGAAAGTTATGAAAATTCATAACACACACCCATCACACACACACTGATGGCGTGCAACTTTGCGGTCTTTTAAAAGATTGTTTGCATTATTTGTGGCTGCGGCTGGCGGTGGCTTCTCCTCATCCTCTTTCTCCACCTCCTATTGCTGCCTTCTACTGATGGCATTAGACAAACATTTTCTGAGCTGTTAACAAAGTGAAACCGCACAGTTTGTTTTCAAAAGTTTCACCCTGTTGTTGTTTTTTCGGTGTTTTTTTTTTTTTGCTTTTGGAAAAAAACGATAACGGTATTTAGTTCGGTTTTTAGGGTTTCTCGTCTATATGTACGTACTTTTTTCATGTTTTTGTGGCCCCTTTACTTTACTTCGCAATGTTTCACTTTAATCTGCTGTGCACCCCGCTCTGCTGTGGCTTTTCCTTCTGGATTAGTTTTATATAAATATATTGATAAATACATGTCCAAAATATTCTGAATAGTATCTTTAGCACATTATATTAGCTTTATTTAGTAAAGAACACAAAAAATTATTTGAAAAACAGTTAACAATGTGCGTAAAGGTATAAAGCAGTTATTGTCAAATTAAGAAACCTCTCTGTTCTCAACATTTCTACCACATGTTAAACATACATTTCCCTTAGTATCCTTGCCATTATCCTTATCAGCTTGCTTGGAGATGGGAGCTGTTTCGATTGTACCATGTGTTAATATTTTTTCCGTTAATTTCATAACCGATTTGGGCCTGTTAAGATAAGAATGCATAAAGGTTCCTAATGGGATAGGATCGAAAAGAGCTTCACAATGTCTAAAACGTAAAGCTGTTGATCCACGACGAGGCGTCGCATAAATGTCCATTTGCGATGGTGGCATATAAGCCTTCCCACTATTCTTAATGCTGCGCAAATTTTCGGAACTTTGGGAACGGTTTAAATTGGTAATATTCGCCCTTTTCTCGACAGTGGTACTGCGCAAAGCCCCCTGTTTGCCGGCATCTATCAAGGATTGTTCCATATCCGCGTCATTATCATTGTTAGCTTTATTGGGGATCCTAATTTCATCTTTCATTAATTTTATAACCTGTTGGGGTCTATTGAGATGAGGAATAGGATTAGCAGGAGCTTCACAATATCTGAGAAGTAAGCCTGCCGCTCCACGACGAGGCGTCGCATAAATGTCCATTTGTGATGGTGGCATATAAGCCTTCCCACTATTCTTAATGCTGAGCAAATTTTCGGAACTTTGGGAACGGTTTAAATTGGTAATATTCGCCCTTTTCTCGACAGTGGTACTGCGCAAAGCCCCCTGTTTGCCGGCATCTATCAAGGATTGTTCCATATCCGCGTCATTATCATTGTTAGCTTTATTGGGGATCCTAATTTCATCTTTCATTAATTTTATAACCTGTTGGGGTCTATTGAGATGAGGAATAGGATTAGCAGGAGCTTCACAATATCTGAGAAGTAAGCCTGCCGCTCCACGACGAGGCGTCGCATAAATGTCCATTTGTGATGGTGGCATATAAGCCTTCCCACTATTCTTAATGCTGAGCAAATTTTCGGAACTTTGGGAACGGTTTAAATTGGTAATATTCGCCCTTTTCTCGACAGTGGTACTGCGCAAAGCCCCCTGTTTGCCGGCATCTATCAAGGATTGTTCCATATCCGCGTCATTATCATTGTTAGCTTTATTGGGGATCCTAATTTCATCTTTCATTAATTTTATAACCTGTTGGGGTCTATTGAGATGAGGAATAGGATTAGCAGGAGCTTCACAATATCTGAGAAGTAAGCCTGCCGCTCCACGACGAGGCGTCGCATAAATGTCCATTTGTGATGGTGGCATATAAGCCTTCCCACTATTCTTAATGCTGAGCAAATTTTCGGAACTTTGGGAACGGTTTAAATTGGTAATATTCGCCCTTTTCTCGACAGTGGTACTGCGCAAAGCCCCCTGTTTGCCGGCATCTATCAAGGATTGTTCCATATCCGCGTCATTATCATTGTTAGCTTTATTGGGGATCCTAATTTCATCTTTCATTAATTTTATAACCTGTTGGGGTCTATTGAGATGAGGAATAGGATTAGCAGGAGCTTCACAATATCTGAGAAGTAAGCCTGCCGCTCCACGACGAGAAGTCGCATAAATGTCCATTTGTGATGGTGGCATATAAGCCTTCCCACTATTCTTAATGCTGAGCAAATTTTCGGAACTTTGGGAACGGTTTAAATTGGTAATATTCGCCCTTTTCTCGACAGTAGTACTGCGCAAAGCCCCCTGTTTGCCGGCATCTATCAAGGATAGTTCCATATCCGCGTCATTATCATTGTTAGCTTTATTGGGGATCCTAATTTCATCTTTCATTAATTTTATAACCTGTTGGGGTCTATTGAGATGAGGAATAGGATTAGCAGGAGCTTCACAATATCTGAGACGTAAGCCTGCCGCTCCACGACGAGGCGTCGCATAAATGTCCATTTGTGATGGTGGCACATAAGCCTTCCCACTATTCTTAATGCTGAGCAAATTTTCGGAACTTTGGGAACGGTGTAAATTGGTAATATTCGCCCTTTTCTCGACAGTGGTACTGCGCAAAGCCACCTGTTTGTCGGCATCTATCAGGGATAGTATAAGATCCGCGCTTTTTTCAGCTTCTTTGTGGATACGACTTCCGATTTCTTTTAATTTCCTAACCGACTTAGTAGATTCACGATACATTAGACTTAAAGGAGCAGCTCCACGACGAGGTGTTGCATAAATATCCTTATGTGCCGCTGGCACATAAGTCTTTAAGCTGAGTAAGTTTTCGGAACTCTGGGAACGTTGTTTATTGGTTAAATTCTCCTTGTTTTCTAAAGCATCACTGCGTGAAGACTTGAGTTGATCAACGCCCATCAAACGAGTAACATGTTTAGGCATTTGTAAATTATCCTTATCCGATTCTAAAAGTATTTGTCGAAATTTATTCATTGTAAAGTGCAAAATGTCGCTAAGTGTTTGCCGGTTTGCCAAGCGTAGCTCCAAACAAGATCTAATCTTCTGAATTTGAATTGTTGTCTCACGACTGTAGGACTCCCATTTTGGAAGTTCAGGTCCCAAACTTTTGATGGGTATTCCTTGTGTAACTTTATATATTTTATTGACCTCTATGTTTCCTGCATTAGTTTTTTTGGGTGTGGCTTGTGGTATTTGAACTTCTTGGGTCATCTCGGCAAATTTTAATACTTGGAGATTCTCATCGTAATCTTCCATCCTGGGATTAATGCAAACAATCATTGCGACTTGTCCATCGCCCTCAAAATAACTCTTAAACATGTGTGTTATTTTCGAATCGCGATAGGGTATCTTCTTTGGCACTTCCATGGCATTGCTCATCTGCTGATTCTCACGAAGATACTCAAGGCAGGTGCGCAGCGTCATCAGCGAATTGTTGATATTCCCTGCCTCCCGCAAGCGTGCCCCAGTGTTTTTAGTGCGTGAAGTACGTTCGCTCCCAGCCAAGTCCACCAATGAGAGTTGACTTACTGAAATTCTTTGCCTATGATTGTCCTTGGGCGCCTGGACAAGACGAATGTTAAACACTGAATGACTACGACTGGACTCGGGATTGAGGGCTGTGTGACCCATATGCTTTCGTTTTTGTCCCAGCTGGAAAACTTCGAAGGCTTCCTCCAACGTCTTAGCCTCCACTTCGGTAACGCTATGGACAAACATATGCCGCTTAGCATCTTCTCGTATGATTTTGCTTTGCATTGTTTTCTGACCCTCTAGAAGGTCATATACACTATTGTTAAACATCTCAACGTAAGTGATAAACACCGAATACATGTTGTCCCTTTCAAGTCCAGTTAATGGTGCAAGTTCTACGGATGCCTGAATTGGATTTTGAGAATAGAAAGTTCTGCGCTCACTTGCGACTGAGCGCATATTAGTTATCTCTTTTTGACGCTCCAGAAGGGCATCCTCCTCCGATAATATCTCGAAACCATTCAACCTGTCTGGCTTAAACACGAACTTTTGTGCTTGGCAGTCGGAAATAGTGCGAAAAAGAACGTCTAGACACTGTGGCAGTATGCCACGATCTTTTAAATTACCAGTCATTGTATATGTCTTTCCGCTGTTTGTTACGCCATATGTGAAAAGCAAACTATCACGACCCCGGATCAAATTTTTAACGAGGGGTAGGGCAACAGCAGTAAACACATCGCGCTGCGTTGCATCACAATTAAAAACATGCTGGAATTTGTACTGGACTTCGCGCAGTGGGGCGTTTCTTTGTTTGTGATGTTGCAGTGGTTGATCCTGCGGATTTAGGCAGATTGTCGTCAAATTTTTCACCCGCAACGAGGTGAGATACATTTCTAATGGCAGCGGTCGAACTCGGCAAAAGACCTTCACTGCATCGGTTGCGTCACTTCGGTTTTCTGCTGGTTGAGCCCTTGGTGTTCTTGGATTACGCACACCGATGCGAGGAGTTTGTTTCATTTCTAATTTTTCTCTCGAGGTTATCAGTTTTTAGATATTTCTCTAAAATATTTAGCCGTAAACTGACTGATATATCGAGGCAATCCTAACTAGAAAACTAGGCTACAAAACCCAAAAACTTAAACAACAGCTTTGCCTTCCTGAACCAGACCCAGTGTAGAGCGAAAGATTCGTTTCATTGCTTTTTTGGGACATGTTTTAAGGGGATACTTCAAGGGTTTCCCTGCACACAGGAACGGACTATGCATAAAGAAGTTTCAACTATTTCCCAAGATAAATTCAATTTTCCCAATTCAAAATCAAATAGAAACAATAATGGAAAAGAAACTGGAGTCACTTTAACAAACTACTCACTTTAAGTCTAAAATAAATTGATTTATTTCCTAAGTCAAATAGCGGAGGGCCATTGATTTTCTGATTCCGTCCCTGCCAAAATAAATTGCCAACCTATTTGGGTAACTTTAGCAACTGCCAACTTAATAATAGTCATGCCCATTTACCCAGGGCAAGAAGTTAATTTACTTGATGCGTGAACACATTTCGCAGTGTTTTTGGCGGGCTGTCGTAACGAGCTGGTAAATCGATTGTGACTAATTCGCGGCAGTCATGCAAAGCCAAGGACTGGCGGTAGTGAAGTAGCGGCACAGGACTTCCAAGGCATTTCCACAGATTTCAAAGAAGCCATTTGACAAGGCCCGATACTAATAAACAAGCGGCAAAGAAAATCCTTCAATTTATGTGATTATTAAAATATTAAAGACAATTCAATTGGAAAATTGCCACAGATGGAAAAGGTCAGAGTGAGAGAGCTAGAGTAGGAGAAAGAGAGAAGGGGATAGAAAGAGATGTAAAAGCCAGAGAGATGGAAATAAATGTAAGGAACTGTCGATATGCATATTATGAAGTAATTGAAATAAACGAGCTCAGAGCTTCAAGAGTGAAGGAGAGAGAGAGAGAGAGAGAGGGACAGAGTGAGAGAGAGAGAAATAGACTGAGAGTAGAGGAGTGAGTTGACTTGTTTAATAAATGATTTCCGCTATACTTGGGATTCAATGTGAAAATCAGACGGTTAAACCATTTCAAATGCATGTCTGTCAATGAGTGTGTGTGTGTATATGTGTATTGTGTGTGCGGTGTGTGCGTGGTGTGTGTGTGCAGTGACTGAGATTAGAGGAATGTTCGTGCCATAGCAAAAACTGAATCGCAGTGCGTGCGTTCAGCAAAGTATCTGTATCTCTATCTATGTATTTGTATCTGTATCTCTCCTCCCTCTCTGTCTCTGTGTAGTTTCTGTCTGTCTGCAGCTGCCACAATGAGCTCAGATTGTTGTAGTTGTTGCTGTTGTTGATTTTTGTGCGGGTGCATGTCAGACATTTCATTATCAAACTATAGTTGTACATATATATATATACATATACATATATATGTATATTGCTTATGCAAAAGAGGGGAGAGCATAAAATGAAATAATGTTAATGAGGGCTTATCGCAAGAACGGAAGTGAATCTCTTCCACTCCCTCCTCCTCCTCTTCGTGCCATCCATGATGAAATCAAATCACAAGCAAAATGTGTTAAATTTTTCAAGCAAAAAATAGAAACGAAAAAAAAAAGAAAAAAAATAAAAATGGAAAACCGAAAGAGAAAAAAAGAGAGAAACAGAAAAGGCAATAAATAAATAAAATCAATCAACAAGTGGCCACAGTCTGGAGGCAAATCGAATTCAGTTGAGGCAGTAGGCAAGGCCGTGTCGGGCGGGGCGAGGCGGGGCAGGGCGAGACGAGCTGAGTGTCGTTTGCCTATTTACCCAGGACCAATACAAACAGATGGGGAGAGGAAAGGACAGAAGACAGAAGGCTGCCAGTGGGTTAGCCAATCAGTCCAATCTATATGACACTTTACCCGCTGGGAATGGGCGTGGCAGATGAGGCCATTGCCTCAATAATTAATTTAATTAAAACTTGCCTGCCCCTCATGATCATGATGATGATGATGATGATGATGATGATGATGAGAATGATAAAGATGATAATCAGCTAAATAATATTCCGCATATTTCCAGATGAGCTAAGCAAATGTGGCACGCACACACACACGCAGATACAAACACATATACATATACATATGTAATAAAATAATCATAAATAAATAATGATGTCAGGATACCCACAGTGAAGAGGATTCCTTATATTTCTTACTCCCTCCCTCTCTCTCTCTCTCTCTGTGTGTGTGTGTGTTTGCATGCAAATACACTTTAAGTGCAAAGGCATTTATTTGGGCACCCAAGAAAACATACAACCAGTTGCCAGGCAAAAACCATAACCATTTTCCATCACTCCTGCTCCTGCTCCTGTTTCTGTTCCATCTGCCAAGAGATGAGAACTAAAGGAGAGAGAGAGAGAGAAAGCAGTAACAGCAAATAAATTGCTATAAAATTTTACCCAAAAGTCGCATACAAAAAGCTGGCTAAGGCTCTGACTGAGACTCTGTTGCCAAAGGCGTTGGAGCAGCAAGAGGCTGCTACACATATATGAAGATGATAAGACGGTTGAGGGGCAAAAGCATTTGCCTAACCAGGCTGGGAACTGTGCGACTGTCATGGAGACCGAGACCGAGAACGAGAACGAGACTCCAAATGGGACTGGGACTGGAGGCCAGCGTTGTCGTCATGCCGTCATGTCAAGCAATTCAATTCAATTTGGTTTCTCACGCATTTGTTTGTTCGCTCGGGGGATAGTTGGAAAAAAAAACCGTAAGGGGGAGAAGAGAGGACATCAATGTGAGTGTGTCTGTGTGTGTGTGTGTGTGTGTAAGTGAGTGAGTGAGTGTGTTTATTTTATTTTTATTTAATTCATATTCATGACATTTGAAGGCATATGTATATCTTTATACATTTACATTATAGCTGAACTTAATATACTTAAATAGGCAATAAAATAAGCAACTTTATAAGTTAACTGTCTGTTGCCCCTTTTTTTTCTTGTGAAAAAGGATAATAATTTCTAGCACAATATGTTAGGGATTTTGCTTGGATTTAGATTCCTTTTTTTTCCTTTTTTTTCCCACATTTATCATTATTATTAGCAACGACCAAGCAAGTTCTAGTCTCTTTTGTATGAAACATATTTTAGCCAGCAGCTTAAAAGCATGCAGCACATTTTTCATTTCACAAAATTTACTATTTCGCCTAAAAGAAGCAACGCGACGAGCAAATGGAATAAATGAATCAATGTTTCTTTTACTTACATGAATGAGAGAAAAAACCACTTAAGGCAGCATCATCTTAGAAATCGGCAAATATATATAAATATATATTTGTTTGTGTGTTTGTGTGTGTGTGTGTGTGGCATAAAGGCATTTCCAATTTCCGTTCCACACACACAAATGCCGGCGGCTGTTGCTTCCCCGACGACAACTGGCCATATCTCTTTGCATATTGATTCGCACACTTGCCAATAAGAGGAACAACAATTGCAACTCTCTCTCTCTATCTCTATCTCTTACTCGTTCTATTTTCTCACAGAGCTATATATTCTCAAAGCACTTTTCAAACACAGAATGTTCTTCAACTTGTTCTTTTTTTTTTTATTTTTTTTTGTATTTTATGAAATTTATTTCTTTTGACTTTTTGGCCTGTTTTTAGTCCGTTACCATCAACCAGGCACGGGCAAGTTCAGCAGCCAAATGAATTCGAATGAATTTTAAAGAAAAGAAGATGCTGCTGCTGCGAAATGAGATGAGATGACGAGCCGAAGGCAACATTATGATGAAATCTTCGTGGAATTTTTGGGACAAGAGAGCGAGAGAGAGAGAGTGAAATGTGGGAGAGGTTCGAGAGAGTTTGCGCATGTTGAGGAAAGAGGGGAAATGTAAACAAAAAGCAAGCCAACGGATGCTGTAGCAGTTTAATTAGCCACCGCTTGCATATCTCACCAAAGACAAAGAGAAATCCCCAAGAGAAACTTAAGAGAGACACAGAGAGAGGGAGAGAGAGAGAGAGAGATGAACAGGATGAAAGAGAGTGTAGTGAGGGCAGGCATCATATGTGGGTGGTGGTCCTGAGTTTTGCTGCTTCAAGCTGACTGCTGATAAGGCTACTGACCTTTTCTATGGCCTTATGTGAAAGGAGAGCAGAGGAAAGCGTAAAGGGAGAACTATGCGAACTAAGCTGGATGGACAAATCAGGTTGGCAGGACGAAGCTAAACTAAATGCCATTTAGTTGGCTCTAAGTCAAGTGTTTTCTAAATACGCCCAAGTTGCTTGCATTTAGACAAATTTCAAAATTTTACTGCTTCAGCGGCTGCTGTTGCCTTTTAATTAAATTAATGCATTGCCTAACCACTTAATTGTTAGCATTTTTCTTCGTTGTGATTTGTGGTTGATGTGGGGTTGCCTCCCCACACGTGGAGAAGGGGGCGTCTGGACAAACAGCTGTGCCATCAAGTCCATAGATTACACAACAAACAAAAGCCGCTAAGGGAGGAGGGGACAAAGATAGACGGGAGATAGAGAGACGGAGAGGGGAACACAAAAAAGGCAAAAGGACAAGCAGCAGATTGAAATCTGAGTCGGTATCATATCAGACCCAAAAACAACAACAGCAAAAGAAAAACCGGAAACCGACAAACAGAAAAAGTACAAAAATGTGTTGCCTACTTTTAGGTGGAGAAGAAAGGGGAAGAACGAGAGAAAAGGTAAGCAGAATTAATTGCTGATTTAACAAAATATTTAATATATAATATTTGAAAACTAACGTCAGCATAAAATTGTTTAAACTGAAAGTTTTTTATTAGTTAAAAAGCGTTGACATAAAAAAAGGACTTTTACCCTGCACACACATTTCACTGACACCCCTTCCCCCCATCCAATGAAAACAAAAGGTGTTAAACTATCAGGTTCAATCACAGGAGTCGTTGGCAACACTGTGGTCCAGCAAGGACTCGTATCCTCACTGGACACGTACTCGTTCCGTGTTGTTGCTTCATTTTTTGCCTATTTTACTTTACTTTATTTTACTTGCTTTACCATCCAGCACGAATACAAAAGCCCCAAATGATTAATGACCAGTTTGCCTTTTCCTTATTTCTTTTGCTTTTTTTTTTTGTGTTTTTTTTTGCTACGTTCGTCATTTATGCTGTTGATTTTAACACAGAGAGAGAGAGAGAGCGAGAGAGAGAGAGAAGGAAGGGGTGAGAGAACTTGTCGCCGAGAATATGTCGTGGAGGAGTAAAACTAAAAGCCAAAACTTTGTTTGTGTGTGTGTGGGGTGGGGGGGGGGGTGTAGGAGGAGGAAAATGGAATTTGATTTTGTTCCAGATTTCAACAACCGCTGCTGCAGCTTGAGTTGATTGAGTAACCTTGCCCAAGCCCAAACAATTTCCTTCAAGGATTATCAAGGAAAAAGTAAGAAAGAGAGAGAAGTAAACTAAGGCACGCAAAAGTACAGAAAAGTGAAGTGAAGTGAAGAAGCGAAAAAAGCTGCAAAAGTGTCGATTGATAGCGATTGCAGCGATATGCATGATACACAGAACAGAAGTGTGAACAGAACTGAAGGGCCAAAGAGAGGAGAAGGGGAGCAAAAAAGTGCCGAGTGATGGGGCAAAAAAAAGAAATAAAAAACGATGATGACGTAGGTGATGATGCTGCTCCTGCTCCTACTGATGATGATGATGGGAAAGATGGAGATGCTGACAATGCGGGTGACGATTACATTGAGTCCTGAAAACTTTCTCTCTATCTCTGTCTGTGTATGTGTGTGTGGCATTTGATGTGGTTTTCGTCTAACGAGCCGCTGCGGCCAAAATGACAAATGAAAAATGTGTCAGGCATATTAAAAAGGATTTGCCCTACCGTTCTCCTATCTTTCTCCTCTCAAGCAGATAAATAAATGGGCCCCCCATCCCATCCCCCTAACGCATTACTTGAATTAATTTCACTTTAAAGCGGAAAAGGACAACGGCAACTCCAGCTCAACTTTTGTCCTAGGCCCAGGCCCAACTGTGTAAATATTTAAATGAGCTCCAAAAGGACACAGCCAGCAGCCACTCTGGAAAAAAAGGACAAATGGCAAGTGCAACACACACACACACACACACCAACATTGTAAAACAAAATAAATAAAAGCCAATAACAAAAAAAAAAAAAGAAAGAACACGTCGAAAGCATTAAAACTTAAGCAAATATTTAAACAAATGCAGAAGCAGCAGGAACAACAATAAAAAAAAAATAGAATATTATGTTTATATGAGAAGTAAGTGTGTCAACTGCTGGGCAAATTGGTACATTTTATTTTTTTAATTAGTCGCATATCCTTTAGTTAGATTAGCATTTGACATCGTTTTTCGACGGGGACCAAATAAAAGTGGGTTACATTTTACCGCCGCTAGGCTAAAAAATACAAAAATTTTAAGCTGCTACCCCCACACCCCTTGAAGCGTGGGCGTGGTCGTTGACAAAAAATGCACCACAAAGAGTATGGAAGAGTAGGGAGGAGGGGAGGGGAGGTGGCTGATGGGGATAGGAAGAAGAAAGAATCTTTTGTGGTTTTTTCTCTCTAATTAAAAAAGTGCCACATAGCTAGCGAAGCTGATGGCAGCCTTTGTAGTTGCTGTCGCTGCCGCTGCCCCTCCTTTCCCCTCCTACCACTTGCACATTTTGGCCAATGGAGTGGAAAATATAGCATACTTTTAAGCGCCACGCATATTTTTGCTGCTAGCTGCCTTGCCCTGGCATAATTAATTAAAATATTAAAATTCGCACCAAACTGGGCAAAAGACAAAAAACAACAAAAAAAAAAGGAATGAATTATATATGTATGCATTTTTCTATAAACTGCAAAGCACAGAAACTAAATAAAATTTTCCAGATATATATACAAAAACAATCTCAACTGACATTATTAGAGAGTTAAAACTTTAATGCACAAAAGACTATATAAAAATTTTACCTAAAGTCACTAGAAAATCTACTGAGTTTCTCCTTTCAGTTATTTATTTATTTCGAAACGAAAAAAAAAAAACAATTTAAACTTTTCACATTTTGTTGTTTGAAATATACTAAACGAGTGGCTTATACACACACATTTATATAAATATAAGTGTATGTATATATGTATGTAGATATGTATATATATATATTTATATCTATGTATTTTTTGGCGTCTAAACCTAATGACAAAGTTTTTGCCAGTTTGCCAGAAGGTGGCAAGAGCCGAACTGAACTATGTGGCAGAGAGATTAGACAATTTGTATGCTCGGAATCTGGATTCAGGAACCAAAAGATAGGTGAAGAGAGGAAAGAGGGGAGAATGGAAGAACAAACCGCTGTCCGCATTAAGCCACAGAAAAGCACTGAATGTTTACATTTTTAACTACGGGCAAAAGAAGAAAAGTTTTTGCCTTGCCAGCAGAAAGTCCCCAACATACACAACCATCGTCCCCCCCCCCCCCCCCGCCCTCTTTCTGCTCTTCGTGTCTCTCCTTTTGGGCATAAAATTTAATGCATATAATATTGGCTAATGATGTTTACAGTTTGCGGCTGGCACGAGGCTTAGTTGGGCATTAAAATGGTTGAGTCTTAGGACATGGCCACAGAGAAGTCCGACCACCTGCTGTTACTTTTGTCTCTCTATCTTTCTCTCGCTCTCTCTCTCTCTCTCTCTCATTTATATATATCTTTGTCTCTCTTACTCAGTGTCAGTTGGCAATTAAGTCAACTGTTTGCCCTCATTTCAAGTTAAATTTAGAGTTTTAGATTTCTTTCTTCTGACTCATTTCAAACTCATTTAAAATTGATTGACATACCTTTCCATTTAAACATGCATATAATGTACACCTATTTAGTATGTAAGTGTGTGTGTGTGTGTGTGTGTGTATGACAATCAAAATCTAATTGGATATTTTATGCGTCGTTTGGTGTGACTATAGCACCAACCACACGGGGGAACAATTCCGTTGCATATTTGATGGCGTCAGAACTCACATATGTCAACATTGAGGCAAAAGCGAAACATAATTAAACGTCCAGTTTAGGTCAGGACAGGCTGATGCTACTGTTGTTCCTCCCCCTGCCGCTGCCCAAGCTGCCTTCAGCTAATGAGTCTCATATCCAAGAGATAGCGACAAAGAGAGGAAAAGAGAAACACAGAGAGAGAAAGAGAGACGAATAGCCAACGATTATCTCACAGCTGTTCAGCGCCTGAGGTTTTTCTTCTCATTGTTTTTTTTTTTTTATTTTGGCCATTTAAAATCTGGGTTAATGTGAAATTATGACAATGACCAAAGGGGGTTGATTTTGTATACCCTGTTCGCAAGGGGATAAAAGGATATGAAGAAATGATTTAAGTATTGGCATTAAATAAAGATACATATATATTTAGTAAGAAATTCCCGGCTTGATTTTAGTCGTCTTATTTTTTATTAGGAAATAAAGGGGATCAATTTTTACTTTTTTAATTAACAGTGATTAAGATTTGCAATCCTTTCAATGATCGAAAAGAAAATTTTGAGAGATTTTCTCATTGAAAAACTCTTATTGATGAACTAATAGAATTGCAATTAACCATTGATTGAATATATATCAAGCATTTATAGGGTATTCTTCAGACTTGTATTCAATATGTTCAATACATGAAATATTGAATTTCTTGAAAGTTCAATTTATAAAGCTGATTGGTTGCTATCCTTGTAGATCAGATGTTGCTAGGCCACTTTGATAATTTGCCCTTTAGGCACTTACAGCATCTGACCCTAATGACAGGAAATTGTGTGGTCAACACACACACACACACATACACACGCACACACACACAAACATAAACCCATATACACAGATGTATGTATACAAAAACCGCAAAAACAAGCATTTTGGCCACAAAATCATCATCGTCATTTCTGGCAAATTGCATTTAATTTGTTGGGGCAAAACATTTGCATTTGCCTAATTGATGGGGACAAATAAGATGAAAAGTTTGATTATGATATTAAAAGAGGAAGACAGAGAGAGACAGAACGAGGCAGCGAGAGAGAGATAGAAATATTGCCTAGAGCATTCAAGGATATGCGGCAAACAATTGCAGTTATATCCAATATATCTTCTGCAGGCATTTGTCTACTTCACGCGCTAAAGGTCGCTATGGGGTCGGCAATGTCCTTTTGTGAGAGACAACGAACACATTTAGTAAATTAAAACTGAATTTATTGCACACTAAATGGCTGCAGCAATTGGTCCATGTGCATCAAGGACTCACCGCACAATCGTGTCTATTTCTCGTCCTTCTCCTCCCCTTCCCTCTTTCTCCATCTAACCCACCAAGTGCGTGTTTATTTGTCTGTCCATCGGTCCGTGCGTCCGTTCGTTTAGGTTAGTTTGCTTAATCTTTGACAAGCAGGAGCCCAAAGGTCGTCACCGTTGCCGTTGCCGTTGCCATTGCCATTGCCATTGCCACCGCCACAAATGAAGGGTGGAACAAACACTGTCTGGCCAAGAAGATGCCAGGAGCCACAACATTAGCTGGTAACGTGCACACTTTCAGCCAATTTACCAGGATGTGTGCGTGCAATTTGAAAACAAATATAAAACCAAGGAAAGAGAAGAAGAAAGACAAAGGAAAAAAAAGGGGAAGCTGGAAAATGGACAAAAAAAAATGAGAGGTAGAAGAAGGCAGAGCACATCTGGCAGGTAAACTAATTAATTAGATCATTAGAATGCCAGTTAAACCCGCTGGGAAAACAAACAAAATCCATTTGAAAATTGACTTCAAACTGAAAGAAGAAAAGAAGCTAATTTTGAAAAAAAACAAAGAAAACAACTGAAATCTGTTCAGATTTATAAAAGTTGTGTATATGAGAATGAATTTTAAATATTTAATAAACGAAAGATTTAGATTCAGAGAGTTATTAAACAAGAAAATGTTTACAAAGTTATTTAAAATTATTAGGTGAACACTCAAAACTTAATCTTGAATATTTTTTTAAGGATCTGAAGTATGATAATAATAAACGAATTGTTACTGATTACAATATTCCTAATTCTATATTAAAGACTAATTTTGTCTTATTTTGAATTAAATTAATAACAGTTTTCAATCGACCACATTTTATTTGCTATTACAATCTTTTTCTAAAATTTTTTTGTAACCGGTAAATCTTTTATTTATGCTTGCCACTTTTCCTAATAATTTGCCATATTTTCTAGACATTTTTCAACATTTAAGGGCAATTTTCCAATTCAAGCAAATTATAATATCCATCCGCAAGAGGGAAGAGCAACGGCAAGAGCCAAATAGTGCAATCCAGCAAAATAAATTGGTAATTTCGTGTGACTAAGGCCAAGACTGAGGTTGAGACTGAGGCTCTGGCAAAGCATTTAATGAAACGAAACAGGACATGTAAATGGCAAATATAGAAAGGAGAGAGAAGAGGAGAGAATTGGGAGGAACAGGAACTGCTTGCTGCTAGCCGGTGACATAATGAATAGGATTTTGGTTTCTGTGGCAACAACATGAGCAAGACCAGGAGCAGGAGCAACGGCATCGGCAACAGCAACAGCAACCGAAAGGAAGGCAGTCAACATGTGCATTGCAATTTGCGCCAGAGCCAAAAAGGATATGCAAAAGGATATATGTATGCTGGGCCTGGCATCAGCCATGAAAACAGATGTTGCATCTTTGTTGAAAAGCAGCCAATTTGGAGCTGCCTTCTCGCAGATAGACATGGCAAAGTGACAAAAATTTAATATGAAAAACCCACGAACAGAAACCAACCAAAAAAAAAAAAAACAGAACAAAAAAAAAAAGAAGAGAATGGAAAAACGAAAAACGAAGCCAAAGAAAAGCGAACAAAATAAACGGCAAAATAATCGGCGCACAATGCATTGGCAATGAGCCAAAAATTCTCGTGACAACAAAAAGGAAAAAATAAATAAGAATAAAAAATGGAATAAAACGAAAAGTAGATGGAAAAGGCAAGGATAGGCCATATCTATGTATGTATATGACCCATGTGTGTTTGTTAGTTTATCTCTCTCTCTCTCTCGCTGTCTCTGTGTGTGTGTGTGTTTGCTATCGATAAAATTGTGGCCGCGACACGGTTTTGGCGATAAAAAGCCAACCCAGAATGGGATACTCGTTTTGCAGCAGGTGTATCCTGGCCAATGGCAGGACATGTAAAAATTAATTAAGCCAGACAATTCAAACAAACAAATAGCGCACAAAGAAAAGAGGCAAAAATATAAAGCCAAAATTAATTGCCAATATTTCGAATGTTGAAAGCGGCCATAAAATTTTGTCACTTTTTAAACAATTCAAAAAAGAAAACGAGAAAACAAAAATTGAAAGCAATTTGAACTAGTTTTTGTTGGGACAGCGTAAAAACTTTCAATTACAGTCTAGTGTCAAAGATCAACAAACAGACTGAGGGAACCAACCAACAGACTGACGGACCGACAGACCGACCGACTGACAGATGAAACGAAGCCACCCACATGCAGGACAATGTGAAGCCTGGCAAACATTTCAATTTGCCTGCGCGACAACTGACAAAAGCCAAACAACAAACGAAGCGTAAAACAAACAAAATACACCCCAAAAAAAGAAACAAAAAAATGAAAGAAGAAAACTAAACCAAACAGCCAAAATGGCCCAAAAGAAAGTAAGGGACAGAGAGAAAGAGAAGAAGAGAGGGTGGGAAGAGAAATTCAGAAGTGGCCCACAAAATCGTCACAAAAACGCCATTTCATATCCTGTGCCAAACGGAAGTTTTGACAGGCTCAAAAGGAAGCAACCAACAACTTTGTCCATAGCGCCTGGATTAGAGTAGTTGGCCATTCCATATTAGTTTCTCCTACTCCCACTTTTAGTTTAAAGTGCTCAATACGAAATGTGTGGGTGACCACAATGGCACTTCACCCACCCATTTGCTTTTCCCAGGCCATAGACAATCGGCAATTAAAATAAACCAAAAAAAAAAAAATAGTGGAAGAAAAATGGTTTAAACGCGTTTCATTCGAATTTTCAGTGTCGTATTTGCGAATGGCCAGAGCAAACACAAAACAGAACAGCAAGAATACAATACAAAACAGCTAAAACAACAACAATATATCAATATCATATAAACAATTCATTGTACCCTCTATATATGTATACTATAGGTATAAATCCAGGAAACAAATGATGACTAAAAGATACTATTTTTGTGACATGACAAGCTCAGGCAACAAATTTTTGGCTTAAAGTGGCATAAATCAGCGACTGCTCGATTGCTTAGTTATAATACTGAGAAATGTGATAACTGATAGAAGATATTTATGTATATTATCTTATTATAATATTTATAGATCAGTATTCATTTGTATATCTGGAGACATTAAAGGTTTCAACGCAACTTTAATTCGTAATACATAATACAAACGGAAAAAAATATAAATTTAAGGCTTATAGTAAATAAGGGAAAAATTCTAATTTGGATTTGGATTTGTTAACTGTTCAGTCTAATTTTAATAAAATATGGTTTAATCATATTCCCGTTCAATATTATTGGGTACAAAATATGTCCAGTCTTGTGTCGATTATATACAATTTTAAAACCAAAATTTTGTGGCCATCAGCATTTATTTAATCGCAAATATTTTATTTTATTTTTGTCTAGATTTAAGGGTTTGTTTGAATTTTTGTGATTTACTGCACACAAATAAATATAAATAGATACATATATATTTATATGTAAATATGTATAAATATCGGTGTATATATATATATGTATGTGTATAAATATTGACAGTGATTTCGCTTAGATTTGTTTGTTCTTTTATGTGTAATATTTTTGCAAAACAACTGTGCAATTGTGTGAAGTGTTTGCTGGTCTGGAAAATTTCATTTAAATTATTCAAACACACCACAAAGTATGCAACAAAAAAAAGAGGCAGAATGAACAGTCAAGTTGTTGGTCTTCCTTCTTTGGCCATTGTGTGTGCTGCCTTTTCTTTGGGTTAAGCTTAACTCTAATTATAAGCAACAAAAGGGGCTGGACAATTGCATTTACCTAATATTTATGGCATTTAGTTTTTAATTAAAAAAAAATCTTTGTTCAACTTTATGTGTATTGTTATACACAGTGTTTTCTGAGACTAGATGTAAGAATGTCTTGATTATTAATGCCATGTTCCTAAACTACCTAGTAATAGATAAGTATCATGTAAAATGCTTCTAACTAAGGCAGAAGATTAGGAAGAGGATGCAACTAAATAATCTCAACATGGAGAAAAAGACACCTAAACATTGGCCACCAGATTGCCGCACAACTTTTACAATAAATATGACTACAATGCAATTACACAGGATTCCGGATGTGATCCAGGGAATCATCGCATAGTTCCAACTCACTGAGTTAGTTCCTTCAATGAGTTTTGAAGGATATGACAGAAAAAATATAATTTTTATTCTAAAATAAATTGTCGTTTATAGTTTTCATGTTTCACGTGTCTGTATTCATACTAAATATTTAAATTCCAGTAATAAGAAAAAAGTAAAACGCTTAAAAACTGACACAACTAACTATGAATTTGCGATTAAAATTGAAAAAGATTGAATTAACTTTGATCAACTCGAGGCATCGAAAGCAATTTACTTGAGCCAAATGAAACTCAATTAGACAAGAAGGAGGAGGGGCAAAGAGCAAAGTAGGGGCAGATGGTGTAGTTGGTTAAGTGTTTGTGCCATGTATTGCGGCATGAAAAGAAAGAAAGTAGAAAGAATAAAACAAGAGAATGGGAGAATGATAAGGAGTGAGAGGGACAGGATTTTGCACTTTGAGCCAACGACCGCAGACAGGCGAGACGAAGACGTTGAATCGAACTTTTTCAACTACTTTTGGCACGTCAGACGATGGCTGGACGACAGGACGACGACTAAAGGACACGACAACGATTACTCCGACAAGGTTTTTAATTAAGTTCAAATTGCAGGCAGGCACTAAAAGTCACATCATTTCTTATATCGCTAGAATGAGGCCATCCCTCGTACCCCACTCCTTTCATGGATGTCCATTTCTAACAAGCTGACAAATTGAATCACTGGCGTCAGCTGTTGGCTTGTAATTTAACACCCACTCACACACACACACACACACACACACATATGGATACAACATTGAGTCAGAGAGTGATACAATATTATTAACGCCCCCATTCTGTTGGCCAATTACCGCTTTCTATATAAAAAATTACAAATTCCGCCTTTTACAACCTCCTCAACTAATCCCCCACCCCCACTTATACCCCTTCGCCTTCTTCTTTTAATGTTGTTGTTGCTGCTTTTGCTTATTCCTTAACATTTGCATTTTTCAAGTTGATTAAAAAGTTGCCAATTGCATGACCATCGTCATCATCAAGCAGCTTCCAACCAGATGAGATGAGGATATCTCCATCCATCCCTTCTCCAACTTGTGTTCCCTATTGAATTCAACTTGATTGTTTATTGTTTGTGATTGTTGAGT
The DNA here is from genome assembly GCA_037075365.1 of Drosophila emarginata. Classification (NCBI taxonomy): domain Eukaryota; kingdom Metazoa; phylum Arthropoda; class Insecta; order Diptera; family Drosophilidae; genus Drosophila; species Drosophila emarginata. The sequence goes on from JBAMCD010000260.1 coordinate 9,527,569, forward strand.
TTTGTTGTTGCTGTTGCAATCGTTGTTGTTGTTGTTGTTGCAACAAACTTTTGCCTTGTTTGCAGTTTTGTTAAATTTTTCAAGTTAAATTAATTTGCAAGAGTTTTCTTTAATTATATTTATAAATGGCTACCGACTGTGAAATTTTGTTGATAAAACACTTTTTCATCTCCTTATGTTAGTTAAATGCATCTTTAATAAAGAAATTCCCCTTCCTCTCCCCATTCTCCTGTATACACTGTATACACAACATCAATCTGGCAAAAAGTTGCAAAGTTGACTCAAGAGATAAATCTGAACTTTATCTATATCTTTTTGCTGAGACTTGTGTTGGAATTAACTTTTATGTTTCTTTGCCCAAAGTATTAAAATAAAAGCAATCAATAAAAAGTCACTGCAAATTGAGTTCAACATTAATTTTATAGCTAAAATTTACATGTAATTAGGTTTTATTAAGTCTTTCAATTATTTAAAAATATTTTTAAAACCAATTAGAACAAAGCGAAACTAATTTAAGTTCATTGATTGCAATTTTACGCTAAAGCGAAGGCATCTGATTTCAATTCAAATATTTATGACTATATTAATTCAGCTGTAGAAATATTTTATTGAGAGATTTATGCTAATGCTTTATATATTCTAAACATTTGAATTATTTGTTAATAAAATATTTTCAAAAATAATTATGTTTTTGTTGTTCTCGCTTTTAAAAACGTTTCAATATTTATTTATAACAAAAATATCTATTAGTTTAAATGAATGAATATTACCCATAACTTAAGTGTTATTTTAACTGTTTCTTAAACATAATATAAATTTAATAAATCGAAAGAAGTTTCAAAAATCTACAAGAAAAATACATTTGCAGAAATGTAAACAAAAATTCTATTAAAATGAAATAGAAGGGAAAAATTATGTTTTGAGAACAAAAACTTTCTGTGTTTTTTTTTATTTATTTTTTTTTAATTTGCAACCCCCTTTGCGAATAGTAGTTAGTTCTCCCCTCGTGCTGACCCCAAGCACTATTAGCTACAGAGAGCTCTAAAGTAAACTTGGCCACCGCGTTGTATACGTAATATTTCCGTTTTATGTTTCTGTTGCAACGCTAATGAGCTTTGCTACCGGACACGGGCAACATCAACAGGCACCGCGGCAATGTTGCTCATTTATGCTAAGCTTTTTGTGCATTTTTCTTCACCGCCCCCTCGCCCTGCCCTCCTGCTCGTAAAAGGGGAACAACTGAGATAATGGCAAACAACTGTATCTACTGTATCTTTAGTTCTTTGGGTGTTTCTATACATAAATATATATATATATCTATATCTGAATCGTGTGCTTAATGGGTTAACGTGACACTAAATGAATCAGGCAAACATAGGTCATAACTGGGTTAATATTTCAGCTAAGCAAAGGGAAACTACAACGGAAATGGCTACGGAAATGGAAACTGTAAACTGAGAGGGGAGTGAGAGGGATACACAGGGATGAGTTCTATGCATACAAAGCCTAATTAAATATCAAGTCCCACTCTCTCTCTCTCTCTCTCTTTCTCCCACTGTGTCCCTCTCTCTCTCTCTCGTTCTCGTTCCGCCTCTCGTGTATTTATACAGCAATTAGTTTGGACAAAGTTTTTGCAACTAAAATGTACAACTAATTAGAGTCAAATAAGTTAAATTATGAAAATTATATTTTCTGCAAATGAATTGAAAGCCACCACCAGGTGAACTAACAAACAAGTAGATAATAAGTAAAGGACTCGAAAATGAAGAGAAGAGGTAGCAAAAGATAGTAAGAAGATACGCACACACAGAGAGAGACAGACAGAGGACTGCACTCCATGGAGTCATCTTGTATAGCCACTCGGGAGTGGCATTGAGTGGCCTTATTTTGGGCATATAATGGCACTAGCAAAGGCAGGCGTAAGACAGGTAAGATGATGGCGTCAAGAAGGGGGGTACAGAAAAAAGGGAGTGGCAGCGGCAGCGTCACAAAAGGTACTTGGTTCGCCTTTGGCGTAATCAGGTAAGGGAAGGGCCTTCACCCACTTCAACTCGTTGCAGTTCACTTCACACAGTGAAAGCAAGAAAGAGAGCAAGAGGGAGAGAGATAGAGATAGAGAGGGGAAACATATATGCACATGCAGGTAGGTTGGTTGCATCCCCCTCTCCCTCCTTGCGACGCTGTATCTATGCTAAAAGAAAAAGCAGCCGTAATTCAGCTAAATGCACTCACCCAGGCCTCAGAATCCATTGTTAAACTGAATGCTTTGTTCCATTTGCTACGCCTCCTGTTAGCTCCATCCGTGCATCTGGTCCTCCTGCTCCTGCATAACCTCCTTCTCCATTTGGTGCTTCTGTTATTGTGGTTGGTCTTTGGCTATGGCTCTGGTTGGGTTGCGTTGGGTTGGGTTAGCTTTGGTCTGGTCTGGTTAGATTCTATATAATTGGAAAGTAGGTTGCACATTTAGTTGCATTGTTTGTCTTGTCTTTTGACCCACATTTGTCTCCCTCTCTCTCTCTCTCTCTCTCTCTCTCTCTCTCTGTCTTGCCCCTCCCCCCTCTTTCACTATGTTTATTTCTCCAATGTCTCTCTATATCTCACATAAATCACGAAATCGCCACTTGAGTTGCAAGAGCAATTTGTCAGGCGATTTGCAACATTAGCATGTTGCAAGCAATTTGTTAAATAAATTAAGCAAATTCACACAAAATAGTTGAAGAAGCAAAAATGTGAACTCAAGTGGAAATCCAGTGATATCAACGAGTTTTGTGACAATTGAATTTTTGGGGTAAAAACGAAAGACTGGCCCAAAATATATATTTGCCTAACGGGCAACTAACTAAAAGATTGTTGACAGCCAGCAGCCAGAACTCAATTCCCTTCCCTTTCGTTTCGTTTCGTTTCGTTTCCTTTCCCTTTTCCTATTACCCCTTTATTCTCTTACTTGTATGCAAATGACATCGGCAATGGCCTGAACAAACTTTAGCCATATACAGTGACAGAAAGACATAGAGAGACAAAGACAGGGAGAGAGACAGAGAAAGAGAGAGAGAGAGAGAGATACATAGACAGGATATTGCAAGGAAGTTGTAGTTGCGGAAGACAGGGAAGGCAGGAATTGGGGGAGGACAAGTTTTATGCCCAGAAAATTTGCAAATAGCTGAATAAATTTTGCGTTTCTTTTCGTGTCTCTTTTTTTTGGAAAAAGGGAATTGCATTATGCAAAGTTGAGCGATTTGAGGATTAGTTTAATAGATAAGCCAAAAAACGAAATTTGTTTAGATGCAACATTTTGCTGGCTTATACATTTAAAGCCATTGCAAAGAATAATTACATTCAGGCTTTAACCACACGAAAGACAAACAAGAAAAGGAAAAACAAACAGCAAAAAAAAAAAAAAGAAACCACCGTCTACTTAAGAGGTGGAGATTCTTTACCCTTCCATTTTCTCTCTCCCCTCTTGGTTAGTCTCTTAACTCTTCTCACATTAATTCCTACCTTTTATAATGCAAAACTGAAAGAAATAAGTAAAACCTACTTCCTCTGCTTCTCCAAAAAGGAAAAGGTAGAAAAAAAGAACCAAAAAGAAAGAGGTACAACAACAAGGATAAACCAAAGCAAATTCCAAGCATAACAGCGGGACAAGATGAAAAACAAGAATAACAACAACAACTATATCAAGGACCAGAACCTGCACTTAAACAAGAACCAAGAGTAACGGCAACTGCAAGGACGGTGACGACGACCATGTCGACGATACCGTCAAGAGCAGCCAAAAAAAAAAAAAAACACACACACACACAAAAAATACTTGTATACGATCTTTTCTTTTACTATTTTAAATACTCTTTGCTGTATAAGATGAAGGGTATGCTCGAATTTTCAAATAACCATTGAATTATTTTCGTTCTTGCTTTCGAACCACTTCGAAATTGTAACAGATATTTAGCGATCACTTTTCGTTTTAGGGTTGTCAGGGTACACCATTGACTGATTAAAAGTTTTTAACTTCCGTCTTACTTTTTGATTATAATCACCTGTGATGCGTAAACATTTTCAGAGTTGCCAAATTTACAAATTTCGTTAAACATTGCAAAGTATATTTTAAACGCTTTCTCTTAAAAAAGTATCGAATGAAGCTCTTGTAAATGACAAGAATCAGCTACCAGATATCGCCTAGTCTTATCCATCCCTTATTCATGGGATTTTTTGGATTTAATTTTTCAAACAAAAGCCTCAACTCAAGTTGAACATTTTGTTTAAAGTTTTCCCCCATTTCAGTCTCGGTGTCCCTTTCTATCTGCCTCTCTCACACTTTTTACTACTCTGTGCTTTCAATTTTCCTCCTTTTTTCCTAATTGTGAAAATGAGCTCACTGCTTGGGGATTTACTTGACTCTCCTTCTCCTTTTTTTTTTTTTTCTTTTTTTGCTTACAGTTGCCATTGCACTTGAGCAAATTTACTTTGTTATTGCCAGCAAAATAAACTTCTTTCTGGCAAAAAATATAAAATTTTTCTTTTCCATTTGTAGCCACTTAGCGATTTAGGTAAGCAAATTCGCTCTTTGGATGATTGAATCATGTTTCAGAATTGAATGAGAATTCGGTTAACAAGTTTATGGCCAGAATAAACTTGTCATACACCATCAGCAGCTTATCCTTTTTGCATATGCATTTCAATTCAAGTGTTCTGACTTTTCATCATTCGGAGATAACACTAAACTACAAAATTGGAGATTCATCTTTTTTAACGGTGAAAAGTTCTCAATTAGGTGAAGCACCTGAAGATATTTTTTCCAGAAACTATATTAATTATATATTTGATTATTGATTTCTGATTCCATTTATCTTTGGTTTAACTGATTAAAATCAAATCAATTTTATGCTGGATAGTGTGATGTGCAAGGACACTCAATGGCAAACGATTGCAAAACAAATTTTGCGGTTAGAGAAAATCATATCAATCGATTTATATTGATAATTGAGATATAAGCACATTATCCAAAGCAAAAGTCATTCCTGCGGCTGCAATTCTGTTGCCTGGTTAGAGCCAACCAACCGAACTGGCTAACAAAATAAATTGCTGTATCAGCTTGCTGCATCAACTGAGGCAAAGTAGTTTGCCAGAATCCGACTCAGAGCCAGAGAGTTAGTTAGGTGAATGTCGGAAGTCAGCCAAGTGACGTTACGTATACGCCAGAGCGGCCACACAATATAAAAATGAAGCAAGCAAAAAAAAAATAACTAACCTGATGTGGAGTGTGTGTGTGTGTGTGTGTGTATACACCCAAGGTAACTCTGCTATTTCAGTTAATATTTTGCCACACTTGGCTGCATAATTTATGCCAGAGAGAGTTGCCAGAGCAAACGAACCAACGAACGAACAAACGAGAGTGCGTTTCAGGTGTGGAATCAGGTAAAAATGAAGCAAAACTAGAAACCCAACTGGATTGTTGACTTGTGTGTGTGCGTGTGTGTGGTCAGCATAACTGTTAGATGGCCATGTCCACAGTTGTACTTAGATTAAACAAAGCTAATTAGTAAGTCTATCTAACATCATCCACACATTTTGCTAAAACAATCTCTGATCATTAAAAAACCAAAGGGAAAACACCTAAAAACGAACAGAAAAGAAGGAAAGCCATGAGGAAAAAGTGCATTTGGTCTAGTTCCGGTTTTTTGTTTCATCTCATCTCCTTTCCATTTCTTTTTTTTTTTTTTTGGGGCGAAGTTTCTTCTGGCTGTTGGTGGAAATTGTGGCAATTATGCGAAACTCTCAGGCAAAAGCGCACGAACGCACGAATAATTAACAAAATTTGCACTTTATCGCCGAGACGAGAGATGAGAAGAGGCAACGAGAAGGCAAACTTTAACGAGCGAGCATATGCGCTGCTCAGTTTTTTTTTTTTTTTTTTTTACCACTTTCGACTCACTTGCCCATCACTTGGCATTCTCTCTCTGTCTCTCTCACTCGCTCTGTTTCTTTCTCTGTTTATTTTGTGGCGCTTGGCATGTGACGGAAGCTGATTTGAGGCAAACACAGTAACACATTTAGCTGGGAAAACATGCTGGAACCGAGAGCCAGTGGATGAGTATGAGGATGACTATGAGTAGAAGGACCCCAGAACTAGAACGATGAAACGGAAGCTGGCAAACGCGAGGCATTTGGCATGAGTGGCATGAAAGAGGAGGGAAATCGGAAAATAACTGAAAATGTCAACGGGAAATGCTGAAGCAGGCGCAAAAATCAACAAAACGCGTTCAGCCTTGTGAGTGTGTGTGTGTGTGTGGTTGTGCGAGTATGTTTGGGCGATAGTGTGTGAACGTATGTATGTGTGTTTATGGGTGTGTGTGTGTGTGTTTGAGCATCAACTAAAATGCAATTAAGCCAAGCCAAAAACAAGACCTTGTTTTTTTTTTGCTGCTTTTAGCTCTCTCTCTCTCTCTCTCTCTTTCCCTCTATCGGTTAGACTGCAGTAATGCATTCTTTTTGCCTTTGCACCATTTCCTTCTTCAGTTGCAACTCCTCCTCCTTCTTCTTCCCCTCTTTGGTAGTACACATTACTAAGCACTTTTTGCAATTATTCACATTTTCCTTTTAATTGGAATTTAAAGGGCTTGCCAGAATCCAACAGAATTCGACGCCTTTTACCAGTTAACAGATTTTCCACAACAAGGATACACACACACACACACAAAAGGATACAATATTGATGCGGGCATTTTAAATGCAAATAGTTCCATCTCTTTTAATTTGTTTAATTAATCATTATGCCATAACATATAATCAATTAATATATTTGCCTGTTTGTTAACTTGTTTGCTGTAATGACACAAAACTCAATTTGTGTACGCATTTCATGTTGATTGACATATTTCATTTATATTTGCCATTTCATTTAATTTCATTTTCCAACTGACATCTTTCAAAAATCACATCCATATTGCATATTTATAACCCAATAGAATTATCAAAATTAATAGTCTTAAGACAAAATTTATTATATACTTTGCATATTTATCCGTAATCTGTTCAAAGAACTTAATTTTAATTAAGTTTCGACTTGAACACGGAATTCGGTATTTAGAAATGAAATTCTCGAAGTTGTCATTATCTTTAAAAAGGAAGATAAAGCTTTTTCTTCAATCAGAGATTCAATGGCAATGGATATGCAAATTCATTATCTTATTGGGTTGAGCTGATTAACGGATAAAGACCCCAAAAACATGATTAGAGCCACGTTTAACAATTTATAGTAAGGATAAAAATTAGAAAGAGATGAAATATTCTTTTAGTTGTAAGATATATTATGAAGATTGAAGTTTCAACCCCAAATGTATCATTCAATATTCCTAGTTTAATAATTAAATAGTTAAATTAACTAATTGATATGGACATTATCAAAGAGCACAAGAAATAATTCACATCATAAATGATCCTAAAAGAATGTGCATCAATTTAGTTTTTATTTTAATACACAAGATTTAAATGGTTCTGGAGATCAAATGTAATTTTTTCATCTTTCGTTATGACAGATACTATTTGGAAACTTTGTTTAATTTTAATATGAAAAATTAGTAGAGAATATAATTTAATGATATCTAAATATAAGTTTTTATAATCCAATTGACGTATCACATAATATATAATACCATTCATTTATACATATATGCAAATTGCAAGTCAAACATAAGAAGAAGCTTTCAATAAGCAATTTAACCAATTAATATCGATTTTTGTTTTCTTACGTAACTCACAAATCTCTCAATAAAATGATGTGAAAATTATGCAATTAGTTGGACATATTTTAGTTGAATTTTGTTTTTGTTGCTTTGACAGTTGTCACAGAATTAATAATGCAGAAATCTACCCCAAATCGAAACTGATTAAAGGAATCAGTAGAAGGTTAAATCTAGTTCTATCTTTATGCATATACAATATATACAAATTAAGGGCTTTTTGTCGGTCTTTTATCGCTTGACTAAACAGTTCCGGGTTTCAATTAATTACAACAACAATTGGTTAGTGGGAATTTCGATTAAAAAATGTTTAATTAATATTACGATGAAATAATTAATTTAAATTATTTGCTTACCTTCTCATACGGAATTGCAGCCTTACGCATTTGCATTTTAATGATTGAATGATTTTCAATTGAATTTTAAAAAGTTTTTCTCTTTTATTTTTACTTTTTCTCTTTTTGTTGCTAGTTTATTACAATGTTGTGTTGGCTTGAAAGGGGGAGGTGGAGAGGCGTGTTCTTTTGCATAATTAACAAAGCTTGTTCAAATTGCAGTCAAATGTCATTTTGTAATTATATTCAACGATGAGTGTATATATCATCAATATGTACATACAGAATATTGAATATATTTCTGTTCACCAAATTTAGCAAGGTCAGAATCGAGCCAGAGAGCGGGATAGACTGAGTTCGAGATCAATTTAATTGCCAATATATGTAATTGTAATTGTAATTGCCGCTATTGTTGCTGCCATTGTTAAAGGTGTTGAATGTGTGCATAAATAAATAAATAAATGAATTACAACAACAATAACAAACATGAACATAAATTTACAGGCTGTTCCACAAATTATGCAAATTGCTTTTGGGAAATGCAAAAGAGCAAAAACTCATTAAAGTAAAACGAACCAAAAAAAAAACAAAAATAACTGCAACTGCGACTGCAATTGCAACAGTCTGGCATTTAAATACATATTAAAATATAAAAGGGCAACAAAAAAGGTGAAACAAAAAACGTTAACAATTTTGACAATTGTTTAACAATTTTAGTAGTGACACTTTGCGTTGAGTTTTTAGGTCTTTTAGTTTTTGTTGAGAAGAGTTTTTGTTTGTTTTCCAAGTTTTTGCTTGCACTTCTTCACGATTTTCCTTGTTGTTCTTGTTGTTACATTTTTGGTTTTGGTTGAGTTTTTTGCTTGTTGTTGTCGTTGTCTATTTTTGTTTTATATCTTTTTTTTTTAGTTTTTTTGTTTTCTTATTTGGTTTGCTAGTGAAACACAGTGAAATAGGACCAAAAAGAAGGACCACACACAGAGGACGCAATGGTTTGCCAACTTATGAGGCTAGAAAATGCGTTGCGGGGGTTTTTATACCGCCAAAAAAACACACATACACGATGAATTTTCCGGGTGGGGATATGCAAAAGAAAAGAAACGCAAGACGACGATGCCAACGACGGCGACGACGACAACTACGACGACGACGATGACGATGGCGATAACGAGACAACGATGGAGGAAAAGAGGAGAGCAGCGAGTCTCAAACACTTACAACCGATGCAGAGATAAGTCCTCAGACTCTAACACAGCTCACACACACACAGAGACAGTGGCACTCATACACAGAGTATCATACTTAGACGTTCACTTACACTTACACAGAAACGCAGGCAGCATCCGAAAGGGGAAAATCGCTGTCCGTTTTTCTGGTCGCCAAAGTTGCGCACACGCACTCAACTTTTACTTCAGTCCCAAAAAGCTTCATATGCCAAAAAGCTCAGCACTTCGTTAGGTCTAACGAATTTGAATCGTTTTTATTCGTCACTGTTCGTTAGTGTTCGGCATTGGGTGTTCATTTCTAGTGAGAAATTCATTTTGTATGAATTTCCCCTTTTTGGATGCTGCCTACTTTTAGGCGCTGCGTTTGATTATGTTCACTCTGTTCTGCATTTTTCTCTTCATTTATATTTTTTTTCAGTATGCTTTTGTTTTTTTTTCTTTTTGGTTTTTCTTTTTTTTTTTTGTTTCATTTCGTTACGCTGCAGTTATTATCATGAGCTCGGTGGCTTTGTCTTGTGCTGCCATGTTGATGCTGATGCTGCTGCCGATGGTGCTGCTGCTGCTGTCTCTAATTTACAGTTTCATTTAGTCGGGGTCAGACTATAAATAGTCGGCTCTCATTTTGCCAGACATTGGCAACGGGCTTTCAATTTCGCAGACACGCGCCACTCTGCCCCAAACCCTAACGCCTATCCTATTCATATCCACCTCTATCCTTCCATCCATGTCACGACTCAATCCCCCTGAAACCCCAAGTACACACCAAAATCAAACATGAGAATCAAATTTGTAAACTGACTTTAAGTGGCGCTCAATATCATTTACCTTCGTGCCAAGTCAAATCAAGTCAACCACGAAAGGGAGCACAAAGAGAGAGATAGAGAGAGGGAGAGAGAGAGAGGAATGGAAAGAAATTTTCATCTGGCTGCTTTGCATATGAAAGAAAAATCACTTAAGACTCTCGCGAATATCCAGCGTAAAAATCAGTTTATTACATCTATGCACTTAGCGACAAATCGCCTGTAATTCGGCAACAATTCGTATACAATTTGATTCGATACAAATTCCATTCAATACAATTCAATTCAATTAGCTTTTCTCTCTCTCTGTGTGTGTGTGTGTGTGTGGTCGGCGATTTCTAATTTCGATCTGTCAAATGCACAGGGCCAAAGATCGATGGCAACCGATAAAAATGGCAACCCAAAAATCTTTTCTGTTACAACAGAAAATATAATTTTTGCCATTCATGCGGAAAATTTCATCTAGTGCATTTTCGTGAAAAAGGAAAAAAAAAGGAACAAGCGAATTTTATGTTTTTATGAAACAACGAACCAGACTATTATTCTGGTTTTTCTGCACTAACTTGCATTACAGGGAAAATCGGTGGAAAACGGCTATTGAAATCGAAACGAATGTGTGTATAGTTGACCAAAAGGCTGCAATTGATGATGATGAGGCATTTGGCTTAAGCAGATTATGAAATGGCCAAGACTAAAGAAAACCAGGGAAAACAAAATGTGAAAATTATCTTTCCACTCTATAGATATGACTAATCTATGTGGCTTAGTAAAGTTTAATCCTATAGGGTATAGTGGGATGGAAAATATTAAATTAAAAGCTATTACTTTTATACAAAAAATTTGCTTTAATCTTTCAATTTTAAACTTGTTAAGTTTTTTCAATGTTTTTGATCAAATAATAAATACTTTATTACTAAGGGTGTTGAACAACGAATATTTATTGTATTATTAACAATTCATTATTCTCTACAATAATATTTATTTCATCAAAATTGCCTGATGGAAAACCTTCTTTATAATAGAAGTTTTATGTGATTTAACCTTTTCAGTGAAGTGACAGTGTATACGATTGTTTTATTCATTTAAGAAAATACCAATCTTTATCTGACTATCTTAAGGCGTAGAATCTTTTATTCTTTAATTGTTATTATCGTTAATGAAAATTTTATTTTTATTGACTTTAATAAAAGAGTATCAAGCAGATCGGGCTGATCAAAAATGTTTAAAAAGTTACTTGAAAAAAGTTAAAAAAAATAATGTTCTATATATCAGAAAACTAATCCGTCTCTATGACTTATCCTTTGCAAATTACCTAACTATTTTAGATTTGCCATGTTTACACCGTCAATATCTAATATAGCCATGATAAAAGGTATTCTAAAATGTATTTGAAAAACCATTTCAATCTTTTTAATATAAGTACAATCAGAAACAAATATTACAGACTAACTTGTTCTCTCATATTTTCCAAATTTATGATGCTTTTTATTCGTAGAGCACACATTCCAACAATGACTTAAGGTCAAAAACTATTCTTGTTTTTTTTTTGGTTTGCAAAAAATCCTCAAATTCAATTTGTTTGACACAATCTAAACCAATATTTTAGCTGGGTAGAAATTCGTTGTTCAAAATGCAGATGCAGATGCAATTGCAGATGCTCCATAGAACATAGAAGTCGTTGTTGTTGGCGCGTCATCGGCAAATTATGACCACGAAAATAAACGAGTTACACAAAAGGCAACACAATTCCGTTTCTAGGATCCAGTTCGAGCTGTTGGCGGCTGGTCTGACAGGCAGAAACCAAAAATTTTGATTTATGGCCGGGGTATAAACTGCATTTGACGCTTGTGCGTCTCCATCGGATGCGAGTGCGGGTGTGTGTTTGTGTGTGTGTGTGTCTGTGCAAATGTGTGCCTGCGTGGCATGCCCCAACAGTCGTTGCATGATATGGCTACATATATAATCAAATAGTAGCAACAAATACGCGCAACTCGGCAATTCGTCCAGGCATATGAACGGTGTGACATAGAGCGAAATTGCACTGAGAATGCCATTTGCCATTTTCACAATTTTTCCATTTCACTGTGCGGCGATTTTTATTGTATGTGTGTGAGTATATGTTTGAGTGAGTGTGTGAACAGAACAATATTGTGACATAAAGTTTTCCACACATTTCCCCATTGACTACTATTCCGTCCATCTTTGAACATTCCTCCCCCTCTTTCTCTCTTCTGACAATTGTAATGATGATTAAGCATTGTAATGAAATCGCAAATTGACGCCTGGCAGGCAAGGATAATTGTATTGTAGTTGTTAGCCAACAGCCAAAAGCGAATATATACCGCTAATAAGCTAAATTTTGTCCCCAAAATGTCATTAACTTTAACAAATTTTACAAGTGTCTTAATCGCTTTTAATCAGCCATAAAACAAATTAAACCTAAACTGTTTTTCATTTATAGAAAGTGCCTTTAGTATAAGGTAAAAACCATATTCCATACTAAAAAACATATTTCAGATTAATAAAAGGTTTAGAAATAATTTTCTTCTGTTTGTATTAGTCAAGCCATCAAATATTTTACTTCTGAATCGTTGATAAACCAAATAAATTCAATTTGACTGAATTTCTTCTTTCGTTCGGTTTAATAATCTTAGCGGACATCAAACTGAAATAAGTTGATTATCATTTTTACTATTAATGCATTTAAAATATAGATTTATCTGAACAATTTGAGTAACAAGAGTATTATTTGAATTTCTTTGATTGTGACAAAGGGCTAAAACAAAATAAACTATTTGGTAAGATAATCTAAAAGTAATGTCATTTCACAGCATTTCATCTCAATTTCGAATGCAAATTCAACAAAAAAAAACATTTCGCTGATTTCATTTGTATGGAAAATATTTAAAATTTCATTCACCAATTTTTCCATTTTTTATTTTTGTAGTTTTTTTCCTCTTAATGTTTGCTTTTGTTGCTATTCTATTTGCAACTCGCCCACAATGAGTTTATGCAACATTAGTAAGCTGGCATTTTGCTTTTTTAATATTTTTAAAATAAAAAACATACAAAAAAAAAATGAACAAGCAGAAGAAAAAAAATCACAAGGGCCAGACAATGGCAAAATAATAATAATAATAATCATTTGGAAGGGGGGAAGGGGGCGGGGAGCGGTGAGTGAGAGATGGATCCAGCAAACAAAACTGTCCAAAAAAATGCCAACAAAAAAAAGGTATTACATAATCAAAATAATGACTGACTCTGGTTGAGAATAAAAATACTAAACGGAGTGGGAAGGAGGAAGGGTATGGGAATGGGTATAAAAGAGAGGCCGAAGTACCAAGAAATAGACAATGGGCAAAAACACAAAAAAAAAAAAAAAAAGAAATAAAATGACAAAAGTAAATTTATGAAATGCAAACACAGTGGAAGTGGCAGCGGTGGCAGGCAACGGTGGCATTGGCAGCAAGGTAAGGCTAATCTCTCAAGTGGCAAATGCATTCAAATGAATGTCGTGGGTTATTATGGAAGGAGAGGGTGCCCCCCCCCAATCGCCCACTTGCCTGTTTTTTTTTTTTCCTACACTGCGGTAGATATCCTTTTTTTTACGCTGATGCAGCGCATCAACTGGCAAGGACAACGATTTCAATGGCAGCCGTACGACTTTGGCTGCTGAGGGGAAAGGGAAGGTGGGCTTAACACATGCACTTGAAATTTAATATCGTCAGTCGTCAGGACGAATCGTCCTGGTCGTCGGTCGCCGGTCGCCAGTCGACAGTCGTTGACGACGACTTAGCTGCATTTTATTACAGCATACTTTTCAGTTGCCGCCTGCACAATAATCCCTCATATTTATTTTTGCAAAATTATTTGCTTTGTCTGATTGCGGATTTGCAGCTGCAACGTTTGCACAGTTACTTTGCCCATGTACGAGCATAGTCCTAGTCACAGTTACCGATCCCAATCCCAATCCGTATCCGAATGCCACCCAGGCCAGGACAGGACATAGGGGCGCAGACACTGAGATTCTGAGTTTCCAAGGCAGCGGCAGCAGCACCAAATGAATGAAAGTTCTTTATGTCTCTCTCTCTCTCTGTGTGTGTGACTCTGTGTGTGTGTGAGTGTGTGTGTGTGTGACTCTGTGTGTGTGTGACTCTGTGTGTGTGTATGACTGGGTCCACTCATTTAATATGAAAGCAAATTGCATAAAATCACACCTGCAAGCCAGCTATCTTTTCCCCCCCTTCGTTACAGGGCGTGTGTGTGTGTGTGTGTTACCTGGGCAAGCAATCCCTGGCGCTTAGCTGGGCAAACAACAACGTTGCCACTGCCAGGACGTTGCCAGGACATTTGGTCTGTCATGTGGCGTGCAAATATCGACAAACAACATGCTGCAACTGCCACTGCTGCATGGACATCTGCCGATTTACTCCTTACCTCTGCCCCTTCCATCTGTTGCCCGGGCAGCTGTAAAAACACATTTATGGGACAAGGCCCAGACCCAGACCCCAGCCTCCGGTTGTCCTTACTCCTTTTCTTGACTGCATGCCAAAAAATACTACCAACTGAACTGAACTACGACTGAACACGGAGAAAGAGAGAGACACGGAACGAACCTGCCAGTGCATTTCCTCTGCCATTTCCACTTAACTGTCACCTAGACATAGCCAGGGAATGGGGATGATTGTGGGCGTGCCGCAAGTTTATGATGTCGTCTTCCATTTTATGCACCGCACACAAATAAAGTCGCTTAATGGGCCAGTTACTAATTTGCTAGACATGTAAAAGTGCCAGCACAAAAGTAAGACCTCCAAAAAAAAGAAGAGAGAACCAAAGTTCAAATTTTGTTTCAAACAAAAGAGTTGAGAGAGTGTTAAAACTTGCAACATAATGCTATAATCGGATGCTAGCGATTTTAGATATAACTATTAAGTGATTATGTAAATTTACTAAATACCGTTACTTCAATAACAAAATTGGTTCAAATTAAATCGATATTAATATGTTTTTCTTTCTGTACTAACTTATTCAATACTTCAGTTCAGTTCTCAGTTGTTCAATGAGGGAAATTCCCATGGGTCTCATAAATAGTAACAAATTTTCAATTAAAAACTTCAACCGACTGACTGACCGACGGACCGACTGCCAATGCCAACCGCAGCAGCAGCAAATAGCAATACCAATACCAATACGAAAACGTTGCCCCTGAGGGACTTTGTTCATATCAAATGTTCCTTTTTTTTTTTTGCCCCAACTCTCCCCTTATTCTCTTTCCATTTCGGAATTAGAATTGAGGGGGGGAAATTGAAGCAGAGCTAGGGTCAGTGCGTGTTGCATACGTTTAGGCGTTGGCATTGGCGTTTTGTGTTTGTGTGTGTGTGTGTAACTGTCAGGGCCACGCCTTGTGGCAGTTGGCACTTGGCAAAACGCCCATAATGCAGCTGTTGTTGCTGTTGTTGTTGCTGCTGTTGTCAACGCTTCGATTTTGCAGTTGTAGACAATAAATTTGTGCCCGCTCATTGTCAACTAAAATCAAAAACATAATTCAGAGAGCACCCAGAGTCATAGACATAGACAGCAGAGGCATGAAATTAACACAAAATGCCAAAACATACCACACAGATACAGATGCAGATACACATACACATACACACACATATGTACATATATAGGAGGGCGTGTCACACTCTGGCTTTGTCAACTCTGTGAACTAAACCAGGCGGGGATTACCCAAGTTGCACACTGTTTACGCAGGCATTTAATGCATTTGCAGGACCACAAATCGGCAAATCCATCTAAACACAGACCACACACACACACACACACACACACACACACACACACGAACTCAAATCGAAAGGGAGGGGGGGTAGAGATAAATAGAGAGGAACACACACACACACATTGCTCTTTGCATGCAAATGACTTCCGGCATTTGGCAGTTGTTTGTTTAAAGCAAATAACGGTCAGCCTTTAAATATTCCATTCTCTGTATGTATATCTCTCTGTAACCCAACCTAAATATCATCTCTTTCGCTCTGCCTCCCTCTCTCCCCCCACGACCCGTTGTATCTATGTAACTGTAACGACCCACATGACAACCACTAATCTGCTCAATGTATTGACATTATATGGACATTTGTAATTTCCGGTCGATGCTACTTTTTACAACCTCTTCAAAACGCATAAAAGAAAATTTGCAACAATGGCCAAGGCTAACAATGGTCAGCTGAGCGAAAGGGTTAGTAGTTTCTATCACCCCCAAACCTCCACCCCCACACTATTTCTCAGTCTCTCTCTCTCTCTCTCTCTCTCTCTGTCTCTGTCGCAGTTACTGTAAAGGGGGTTGAAGAGTGTCATTTTAGGATATCACACAAAAGGCGGCAAGTTTAGCTCGTTAACTATTAAACAGCCACTGCACACACACACACACACACAAACACAAATGGAAAGGAGAGGTTGTCGGGGTCGGTTAAGATACTTCCATTTTCTCAAGTTCTCTTGGCAATTTCAATTCTGTTTACGATCTGAGGGGTTATAAAAACTTGAGTTTTATTCCTATTCCGCCTAATGAGGCTAAAGTCTAGAAAAGGGTTGCCAACATATGCCACACTTGGCCTTAACATTTTGACAAAATGTTTGGCCTATTAAGTTCATAAAATTGTCAAGCAATGCTCAAAAAATGACTACCAAAACGAGCACACACAGGTGTAAAAGTGTGTGTGTGCGTGTGTGTGTACGTATTTTAACAATTAGCCAAATTGAAATTTAAATTTGAATTTTTATTGAGCTACCAATCTATTAATAAGTTTATGCTTACGGTACAATTGTGTGAATGAAAGAGAAAAGAATTAACTTAACTGTAAAAGCATATGGTACAATGCTAAGCGAACAGAGAATCACTAAATTATAAACTTAAATATGTTTATTTTTAGTTACATTTAAAATTTGGAATAATTTCAGTTAACTACCTAACAATTTCTGTACGATATTTTAACTGTTTAACATTTAACAACTGAATGAGAAGGAAATAGTTTTAGTCTATCAATATACGATTTATGTTCAATTGAATTATTTTAAAGGATGATTTTCTCTATCTCTCTATCCCTCTCTATCCTTGCAGATTATTCTTGATTGTTCGATTTAAATTTAATTGATATTACATTTTACTTACGCATTATTTTGTCTGTTTATTTTAAACCCGCATCCTTTCTCAAAATTCTTCGATTTAGAGATTTTCGAGCAATTTGCTCTGATGGTTTTTCTTCTGTTGGTCGTCTTCTTAGTTTTTGGACCAGGTGGAAAAGTCAATATTGTGGTTGTTTGTTGGAAAATATTAACTGAACTGTCTCTGGCCTGGGGTAAACCTCAACTATTTGCATACAATTTGTAGAAAATAGAAAATAATCAAAGCAATGTGCAGCTAGCCAAAAGGAAGAAGCAGAAATGGGAGAGCAAGAGAGCAGAGAAGGAGGCGAACGAGCCAGGACTCGAAGGATGTAGCCGGTTATAGCCAGCTACTTAGCAAACATCAACACCTGTTAAGGGTTACACTCAAGAACAAAGCTGCAAATTGGCCTGGTGGTAAGTGGATCTATCCAACTGTAGGTAAAGTGAGGCAACTAACCACCAGGAAGCCAGTAACAATAGCAACAACAACAACAACATCTAATCAATTTTAACAAAAGCCAGAGAGATGGAGAAAGAGAAGGACAAGAATGGGAATGGCAATGAGGCCAAGGATAAGGATGAGAAGGTGCAGGCGAGATTTTGCTGACCGCAGGCAATGGCAAATGGTTACCGACCATGACTATGGCAAAATGTGCAGCAGCAACAATAAAGAAGGACCCGAAACGATATGAATGAACGAGCGAGCGAATGAATAAACGAATGAATGAACGAACGAACGAACGAACGAATGAAACGGCAGGGAGAACTGAAGGGTAATGGGAACAGTAATGGAATGAAATTGTTGGGATTTTAACTTCATTATGAGATTTGTATAATTGTTAACCAATTTACCGTTACGTTTTGCATGCCACAAGCCACAAGCCACAACAGCAGCAACAACAACAACAGCAGCACAAACAGCAACAACATCAAACTTGTGATATATTGTCCAAATTATAATGCCCGGAAATGTTATTAATTCCAAATGCTACTCAATTTGTGCACTAATTACATCGTCCTTGTTGTTGTTGTTGTTGTTATTACTGTCAAAATTGCTAATGTTGTTGTTGCTGTTGTTGTTGTTCTTGTTGTGCCTCAAGGCAGGCATTTATCCACATTGAACTGATGTCTGCTCTGTTCTATATATTTTGGTTTTTATAATTCACCATTTTACCTGTCAGTCATACAAGTGCATTTGCATGTGTGTCTATATGTTTATGTGTGTGTGTCTGTCTGTGTGTGTGTGTGTGTGTGTGTGCGTTCATTAATCTAAATGCGCTTGCCACAAGGATACATTGATTTCATCTGCATTGAAGCCGAAGCACACAAATTTATGTTAAACCAAATATGGATGAATGAGGGCGAAATCTTGCATATGATCTAAGCGATTGATACCCTGTAAATACAATAAGATGAACTTTTAAGCTGATTAATACTTGATATCAGTATATACTGATATATATAATATAATTATATTTTTTAAGTTGCTTTGATTAGGCGTTAAAATATGTCCAAATTTCGAAATTAAAGAAGCTTCTAGCAATAATTTATAAGCTGTATTGATAAACTTTCAAATTTCGCTATAAACTGAAGATTCATTCTTAGATTTCAAATAGGGTAAAGATAGATTTGCTTTATCTTTTAGTTGCACAAATTTATGTCACTTTCGAACCTTTCCCTTCCTCCTCTCCACATTGCCAACTTCCGCCATATATATTAGCCTAATTAAAAAAAATAAAGGGGAAAAAATAAAACATATATTTGCCATTGTTTTATGGCCCCAAAAAGCATAAAATTCGAAATTCAAATTCAGCAACTTGTTATCTTTTTGCAACACGAAATATTCTATCCGCCTCTGTGTGTGTGTGTGTGTGTGTGTGTGTGTGTGTGTGTGTGTGTGTGAGTGTAGCTAAAGTGGCACATTTTGGTTTCTGTTTCTGTTGACCTTTAATTATTTTAAAAACCACTTTCGCTTATTGGAAAACCAAAAATAAAATAAAAACCAAGAGGCAGAGAGAGAGAGAAAGAGAGAGAGCGAAAGAGAGAGAGAGTGAGAGAGAAACAAGGGAAATGCAACCTGAGAAATGTATCAAACACCAGGACGAATGTTTATTGATCCGGCGGGCGCGAGATGCTTTTAAGATGTTCACATAAAAATAATAATGATGCAAAGGTGTGGCGACTTAGAATGTGAAGATATAACCCACAGCAAAGAGAAAAGGGGGTAATGGTTGGATTGGGGGAAGTGGGGGACCGGGGTTTTAGGCAGCTGTACATAGAAATAAATATTTATATGGGCGCCATCTATAAATTGAAAGGTAAGAAAAGAAAAAAAAAAAAGGGTTGCACAAACACACGCGCGCGGCACACGACAGGTGAGACGATGTCTTTGCAAGGAAGGGGGTTGAAGAAGAAGCCAGGACTTATGAGCTTTGGCGCACACATTTGGACTTGGACATTTTTACGATGTGATTTCACATAACCGCAACAGACATGGCAGACAAACAGCAGCAGCAGCAGCAGCAACAAAAGCAACAACAGCAACTACACACTTTGGTGATAAACTTGGAAATTGCTGCAAGAACACAAGAATTTATTACACTCCAGCGGCAACGGCAACGGCAGCGGCAGCAGCAGCTACTCCCATTCCAACTCCATATCCATGGTCGGTCCCCACGTCCCCTGTTTGCCAATTCTAATAAGCAAAAATAAGCAGTTGAGCTACGCTAATATCCTGAATGGCAGGAGAAACCAGAAAGGAGCCCGAAAGGAGAACAAACTGAATGGTATGTGAGTGAGGGAGAGAGGAAAAGAGTTGACATCATTTTGTATTTGTGCTATAATGACATATATTTTGCCCTTGATCATGCATGACCAAGTCATTAATTTGATATCCAAAAAAGAAAGAAGAAAAGTGTAAGGAAAACCCTTTTGCTTATGCCCATGTCAGCAGAATAAAAAGGAGGACACGCAAAGCATGTGGTCGATAAGAGGATGTAACAGTGGCAGTGGCAGTGGCAGTGGCAGCAACTGTGTTGGATATGGATATGGTTATGCTCCTTGCTGTCGCACTTGAGTTGATTTAATTCAATTCATGGACGACAGACAATGACGATGGCGTCAATTGCCTCATGTTTATCATTGTGACAGTTCTTGGCAGTGTTCGGTAAGGCGAGTCTCGGTTTTTGGATGGGGTCACGGGTTTTTGGTCTTGACTGCCAACGGAAATTGTGGAAATTGTATGTAAGAGGCATTAGTTTGACAATTGTGCAAGTGCTAGACTACAAATTGAGCACATTATTTGGAAAACCCCTTTTTTTGCTTTGCACAGAGAATAAATTTCGAATGGAATATGCCCTAAATTTAACAAACTAACGAGAAACTTTCTATATGCTGCCCCCCTAAAGTATGCAACAAAAAGATTAATGTTATACTTGTTCCATGAAAATGCGAAATAAAGTGATTGAAAGTGATTTTCAAGAAAATTTCGAAATACGGCTATCTAAATAATAGATCTTGAAGTGAATCAGAATTGATTTTCGACGGAAGAAGTCACGATACATTGATTGGGATTGGATTTGGGATTAAATAACAAACTTGACAACCAGTGAAATTTTAAAAAACTAAATGGATCTTTTACTATATAACATAGTTCATTAGGGAAGATCTCTAAATAAATTCTGTCCATTTAATTTCAATGTTAGGGAAAAGCCCAAAGAACAAAATTCCATGTAAAATTTGATATTTTTGCTTTTTTCTCAGTGTGAATTTAATGTAACACATACAATTTTCTTTTCGTTTTCTTCGTTTTGTATTTTCTTTTGCTGACCCTGTGCCAATTAAGAATGGTGGTTTGCCTTCAGTGGGGGTTGGTTGGGATTTGAATTCGGACCACCCTGGAGTGCAATTTAGGGCAGGTTTTCAATTACACATTATGGCTGCAGTAAAAAGTTGTCGCTCTTCTCACATCTCCCCCTCTCGCTCTATACTTTTCAGTGTGTTTTTCTTTTTTAGCCGAAATTGGATTTGGTTCTTCAAGTCAGTTTGGTTGCACACATCCTCTTACTCCTCCCCCCTGTTGGTATATTCCGTATTGCTCTACTGTGCTCTACGCCTCTTCGAGTCGTTGACTTTTATGAACTTATAAACAAGAGAGGCAACCCTTTTGGCCTGTTGCTGCCACTGCTACTGCCACACAGCCTTATTATGTGGATTATTAGAGGGATTTTCTCTGCTGCCTTGAACAAATTCATGTACTAAAGCTCCCTCTGTGTGTGTGTGTGTCTCTCCTTTTCTTTTTTTTTTGTGCGGTAAGCATCAATGACATAAATAAAAAGATTTCCAAAGGATTTGCCTGTGGGCAACCACACATACACAGAGAAACAGAGACAGAGAACCCGAAGAAGCGAGAGAGAGAGAGAGAGAGACGAAGGTGCCATCAAAATGGCAAGTCGTAAAAATCTTGCCATGTTTTACTTGTGGGTGACGCTAAAAGCTACCAGCAACCAGCAGCCAAGTCAATGTTGATTTTGGGCATTGCCAGAAATTGATAAACAGCAGCAACCACACACGAAAGCAACATCAGCTAATCGCAAATACCGCAAATAGCTATATAGTTAAAACAACAAATAGCAAACAAACTTATATATATATGTATATATGTATGTATATATATATATATATATATACTGAGTTGTCTGAATCAGTTTGCCTCACTGATAAGCTAATTTGCAAGTCCATTAACGTAAACAATGACGTGTACTGGACTTTCACTTTGTCTCGCGTGTTTGACTTGGCTTGACTTTAATTGACTTGTGTACAGATATAGAATGATCGATTCGAAATTACCCTACAAGATTTTTAAATATAATACATATATATAATATACACATAAAGAAATTGCAATAAGAGATCTTTACGCAGCGACTAAAGTAAGGCAAAGCAAATAAATTTTAATTAATTTTGTTAAATAACAATTAATTTAGAATTTTGATAATTTAAAAATTCATTCCATTTTTGAAAACATTTTAAAAGAAAATTGGTATCAATTCCGCTTATTTTTTGATTTAGTTTTCGGATTAACAAATGGAATGTTAAATAGTTTATTTTAATAATCAATTTTTTGCTATATTTTCCTAATGTATTTTGTTTTGATTAATAAAACTAATTTTACTTTATTATGACTAACAGCGTTCTTATTAGTCTTGATTAAGAACAAAGTCAAAAAGCATTTAAAACATTATTTATATTTTATTATTTATAAAAAAACCAAAGGGTTTTTAACCCTTTTTCTTAATAATTTTATTCATAATTTGTTGCTGAAAGCAAATTCAAAAGTTATACAAAAAACTTTGATTGAATCGTCTTTAAAATATTGATTAACATTCTTAAATATAACTAAGTAAAATTGAAATCATTTCATTGCACTTTTGGAATGCTGGAGAATGCGCCAACGCGAATAGACAATATCCCAATCGATAAAACCGCCAACAATGTGTCGGACATTCTGTTCCGTATCCGCGTATCCCGTCCGTCCGTGGACGAGTCGTATATTGTTGAATGTGAGGACATCGCCTGGTTTGGTCTTAAATTCGTATGCTTGTTCATGGGCAAGGCGAACAAATAGAGCCATGGCCTCATACCAGGGACGCACTTGCTCGGGATGGACATTGAAGTGACTGTCGCGTTGGGGAATGCTGTGATTGATGCGCACATAGCGGCCATCGGAGTCGACACTAAATAGAGGAAATTGTGATTTAATGAGGGTCAAGGGCACGGACTCCAATGGATACTCACTTGATGACCGGCGACCGCCAAATGTTATGGAATTCCAAGTTATTGTCGTTTCCTATGTCTGCCCAATCAACTGGCGTTTCGGTTAGAATACGAAACTGTTCAGGATATTGTTCCTTTAAGATATCCGCCACAAAGAAGGCATCTGCGAGTAAATTCACACCGCCAGGCGAATCCGATTGCTCCAGAGTGTGCAGCAGAGTCACTCCCGGTTTATACTCAAAGTATGGCATATCCGTATGCAGGGGCAAGGGAGCAGCCAAGTAGGCATAATTACTTGCCCCTGGTTGGGCCCTCACCGAAAACTCCTCGCCGTATGTTGTCTTCCTCATAAAGCCCACACGATTGCATAGGCGTCGCACCACATCGAACTCCAAGGGGGCCCCTTTGATCAGGGCCATGCCATAGACAGCCAGTTGATAGAGCCATTGCTGCAGTGCATCATTGTTCGAGATGAGATCCTCATAGAGAAATTCCTTTTGTATCAATGAAAACTCTTTGCCACTCCAATGTTTTGGCTCAGGACGATAAAATTTCTTTAAGTATTGCATTCGATTTGCCAAGGAGAAATCCCTTTCCCTTAACCATTCGAATGGGTATTCCGAACGATGACCATCATTCCATTCAATGTAAAGAATTTCCTGCTTTTGCTCAATATTCAAATTACGAACCTGAATCCTTGTTGTATCCAAATGCTGCCACAATTGGGGCAAACGGCTTCGAGTTTGATGCAAATAGCATTCCGGGCAGAGGCAGTTGTCACGCAGCCAAATATCGGGAAATTGCATTGGTAAGGCCAATTGACTGGACTCATCGGGCACAAGGATTAAAGGGGAATACTCCTGTTGCTCCTCCCCCTGCTGCTCCTCTGGCCTATGTTGCTGCTGCAATTGGAACATTTCTTAAGCAAGACAACCAACAGCCAGCTCTTTCACTTTCAGAATGATGATAAGTTGTTGGCTTAAGCCTACGATTTCAATTTGCCATTATTCAGTGAACAAAATCAGACCACTTTACGTCCGGGAACCGATAACTGCTCGCCTGATGGTGCCGCTGCTAAAATTGTTGCTGCTGTTGCCGCTTCTGTTGCTGCTGCTGCTGCTGCTGCTGCGTCTCTTTGTACAGATCTCAGCCGAGATGGAATCAGTTTTACCTCCAATGAACGGATTTGGGGCGTCAAAATATTGTTTAAATTGTTGTCAGTGTGAAAAATCTGCTATCAATAAAACTATATATCTTTAAATCCAGATTTTGGATAAAGTTTTTTAATCCTTTTCAATAAACCCCCAAAAATCTATTATATATGTAAAGATATATGTACATATATACCCATATGTGTACCTTTAATAATTTAACCACTCGAAATTATTTGAAAGTGCTTAAAGACACATACAAGAAATGGGCGCTATTTCATGACAATCCGTCCCTGGAGCCAAACACTTATCAATCCTGATATAATGCCAAGGCAGCAATTTTTCTTTTTAGCTTCCCCACCACACTGTCTCTCTCCCTCTCTCTCTCTTTCTCTGTGTATCTCTTTCTCTCTCTCTCACCGGCTTTGTGCATATGAAATTAAAAATGCAAAATTAATTTTTTTGCCAACGTTTGCGATTTTTGCATAATTGTTTGTCATCAGTCAGCTAGCTGACTCTTTGTCCTACTCCAACTTCTGTTGCTGTTGTTGCTGTTGTTGCTGGTGCTGCTGCTGCTGCTGCAGCAATTGCTCCCTTTTGCACATGGCCTATAGAAAATGCCGTCAATCATTGTTAGATCGAATGCTGATTGGAATATGTGTGCATATATCCTTTCTGCCGCCTGACAAGACAAGAAGAAATACTGAACAATGCAACAAAAAACACAATATTCAACGGCAGCAGCAACATGGGCAACGGCAGCAACATGGGCAACACCAACAGCAGCAACAACTGCGATTTTTAATTATCACTTTCGCATTTTGTTTCAGCCTCTCTGGCTCTCTTTACACGCCCCAAACAATAGAAACACACAAGCACTAAAAGCACAACAGAAATATTGAAAGGGTATACAAAAATAAATACAAACAAAATGCAAAAACTGAAAAAAAACATCCAAGAAATTTTCCAACTGAAAATGTTTGAATTTATTATATTAAAAGGGAATGATTTCTTTCCTCTTTGCTTAAATTGAAGAAAAATACAAATTTTAGGTGTAAGTGCATTATATATTCGTTGTCTTTATGATATTCGTTTAGACATTTCACTTTATTATTTTCAATTAAAAACATTTTCACAGCCCATTCAGAATTCTGAATTCACATTCAGAAATGTTTCATTGTGACGATGCCTGTGAGATGTAATGAGGTGTAAATGAAAATGCATTCAAGTGACAGTTTTCCAGCAATCCCTTACCCTACCCTGCCTCTACCCTCTCCTTCCTCTATCCCTTTGAATGCCTGCCTACCTGCTGCTGTTGCTGTTGCTGCACTTAACAATAATATAAACACAAATGCAACAATAGTAGCAAATAAACAATGTGACAAATATCGAGAGACACAAAGTGTCGGAAAAATGATGACTTGGTCTTAAAAGCTTCTCCCAAAAATTAAAGTAATATTCTCTAAAATGTTAACAATCAGTTTACTAATTATTAAATAAACTCAATAGCAACAATTTTAATTAATTTATTGAAGACAAAATTGAACAAATTAAATTTAAGCCGCAGCAATAACCGCAAAACAGTGGAACAACAAAGAAGTTCATCAATTTTCCATTTTTCAATTTGAGAATATAAAAAAATGTCGTCCAAATAAATGAAATGAAATAATTTATAGATTATCGGATTCAATCAACATGATTTCTACTATATCAGCCTTCTCACTCTCGATAATAATCTCAGTTTGAATTATTTTCTTTCATTTAAATTAAATGAAATTGTACAATTTTTGTGTTTTTTTTTTTTAAAGTTTGCTATCAAACAATGCAATCCTAATGTTAAGGATTTGGCGAATGAACATTAGAAGGAGAGGAGGGAGTGGGGTCATCAGGAGTCAGGCACTCCTTTGAGGCCTCCACAATTCATCCAATTAGCTAACAACTTGGCTAATGTTACAATTCAGTTTTTGGATTTTTGGTTCTCGGTTTCAATCTTTCTCATTGTGGAACGCATAATTAGGCTTGGGCTGCCAGCGAGACTTTTGCCATTGTTAAGAGACACTTGAAATGAGCCCAAATTGGCTAGCTGTTAGCCACGCCCATCACGGCCCATCCCATACCGCCCCATTCCGACCACTTCCCTGATATTTCAAATCTCTAGTTTTGTTCGTTGTTGAGGGAAAGCTTCTCAAGGCGCGTAAATTGCCTCAACAAAAATATGTAAAAAAAGAAGAGAAAAAGAAAAAGAAAGGACAAAATAAGTAAGTAAATTTGGCACTGTGGGACACATAAAAAAATATATGCCCACAAAATCCGTAAATATGATTAAGTGCCAAATTTATTTACAGCTCCCTGGTTGCCTTTAAAAACGGCGCATTCGGCGGACTGCCCTGTGCCATAAGCCAGGGCAGGTGCCCCGGAAGCCGCGTAGCAGCCGCGAGGCTTAGTTCTGCCACTTCTCCTTCCCCCCCTCTCCACCATTCCGGGCCACCCCTTCTCAAGTCCTGCTTGGGCGTCGGCCAACTCGATTACAATTACGTGCGCTAATTGCACTTTAAACGCGTCCGAGCTTGTCACAGCAATGGCAGCGGCAGCAGCTCTTTCTACAATTCATTCTATTCCTCCTTACACCTCTCTCCCCTTCCTTCTTACTCCGACACTTTTCTTTTTTTTTTATTCCGTTTTGTTTGGTGCCCGCACATTTTCTGCTATTTTTCATATATTTTTTCCTACCATTTCCTTTTGGCAGCCAGCAACTTACAACTACATAAATTTGCAAACATGATGTCCTTGCTGCTGCAGCGCATTATATTCCCTCTGCCACACTCCTCCATACTGAAACCCAACCCCCTGACGCCTCCTACCTGCACTTACACAATACAAATTTCCACTTACAGTCACACGGCCCGGGCTACTTCTGTAACTCCACCTGCTTCCAAGTGGATGCCTCCCTGTCCTCTGACTGCCCCTCATCTCGTGTATTGTTGTAGGAGCAGGCAAGTCATCGTCATCGTCCTTGCAGTTGCCGTAATTCAAAGTGACGCTAAATTTAGTTTAATACACACAAAATCCCCATAAGGTACCATGGATTAGAAAGCTCTGAAAAACTGCATAAAAATTCAGTTGACTAAATCATATGAGTGCAGTGAAAAGTTAAGTGATTCTAAATCAAAAACGGAAGCGATCAACAATTGAAATAATTTGAAAGGATTTTTAACGATTTTAATGGAAATGAATTGATCAGACTTTTTAGATAAATAGATGAATTGAGGAGCGTGTACAATCCTCTAATCTAATCTAATCTAATCTAATCCTAATAACTAATCTCCTTACTCATCTATTTGCAATCCTACAATCCTTTTTGCCTCATCACCAACATTTTTTATGTTTATTGACTTGTTTTTTGAATTTGGTTTCTCAATTTTTTTGACTCGACAATGCATTAGAAAAATCTGATAAATTCATGAATATTATTTTGTGAAAATGATTTCACCCTGATGTATATAGATAAGGCTTAAAAAGAAATAAAAACAAATTTTGATTCAATAACTCAGTTAATTAAAACAAATTTAATTTAAAGTCATTAACTAATGCTTCATTTTAACGGCCATTTAAATGTGTTTTGAACCATTGTAGGACAGAAATAGGACTGTCAGCGACTCAACCCTTAGCTGGCAAAGTGGCCCTTGTGTAATGTGTGTGTATGTGGGTGTGAGAGTGGTGTGTGGGCAGATCTAGGGTAACCAAGGCGTAAGACCATGATGTCTGTCTTCCATAGTTGGATGCTGGCTGCTGGCTGTTGCCTGCTGCCTGTTGGTTCTTTTGCTCATTTACACCTTTTATTACGTATGCGTGCGTCAGGACGAGAGTAAAGTTTGTAAAGTTTAGTTTGCCATTAACGTGGCCATAAGCAGTGGCTCTGGGCTCAGTCACATTGCCGCTGCCACTGGTTATGCTTGGCTATTCATATGCAAAGCGATGTAAGAGTTCTGGGCAAGGACACTCACACACACCCACACACAGACACACACCCACACATACGAGGTGTGCTTTAGGAGTTAAACAAAAAGCAAGAAACTTTTTACACAGCAAATCAAAGCTCAATGCAATGTAACTTTGGTAAGCATGTGTGTGAGCATATGTGTGTATATATGTATGTATGTATGTGTGTGTGTGTGTGTCCTGTCAAAACCCAAGTTCAGTTTGGCATTTCTTCTTGCTTCTTGCTGCTTGCTGCTTGCTGCTTGCCTTGCGGGCAAAACTTTTTTAATGTGAAAAGTGCAGAAAGAAAGTGCAACCCTCATGCATGGAGAGCATGTCATTTGGCTGCCCTGTTACCCTCCCATCCCTTCTGCCTAACTTCCCATCTTCCGCACCACCGCAGTGCCACCATTCTTATCCTTGCCTCCGTTACCCCCCCCTCCCCTCCCCTTCTTCACCCTGTTTATGTCACTGCATTTTAATTTACTGCATACCTTGAGGCTCGCATGCCAAGTGGCAAAGTCCAATGTACGGCGAGGCTGACTTGTTGCCTCCACTGAGACAGATTTACCCACTGCTGCTGTTCCTCCTCTGTCTCTGTCTCCGTCTCTGTTTTTTTTTTACCGCCTTCTCCTCTCCCTCTCACTCCTATATGGCGTTAGGTTTTGCATTTTACTGCAAATTAAAGGATTTCTTTTGCCTTCTTTTTCGAGTTGACAACTTAAGATACTTAGGCATAAAAAGCCTGTCATACATGTCTGCCGTTCTGCTCCTGCTACTCCAGATGCTTCTTCTCCTCGTCCATGTCATGTGTGCAAAGAGAATTAAGTGCATGCTGCGCTTTGTTGAGAATCACTCGAAACAAAGCCACGAGTTGCTGCGGGCAGGCGGCAACCCTCTAAAGTTACCCAATCCTCCCCATTAGGGTCGTCTTTGGGTTCGGGTTCAGCCCCATCTCTCTCTCTCTCTCTCTCTACCTCTCTGTTTAAGCCACCTCCATCTTCTTGGGTTTTTTTTTTTTTTTATTTGTTGCCATTGCCAACACCTTTTCGCCTGCGTCCATTTTATTATTTGTCTTGATTATTATTTTCCATTTGTGCAAAATTAAAATACAACAACAAAACACAACAAACAAAAAAAAAAAAGAGGAATAGAAGAATGAGAAACAGCAAAAAAATGCAAGCTTTATTCAACCGCAAAGCATCGGAAGGGAAAGGGGAAGGGGAAGGGGAAGGGGAAGGTGAATGGGAATGGGAATGAGTAGAGGAGGGTAGAGTGATATCCTAGGCAGGAGGAGCGGTTCGGGGTGGAATAATATGGAAACTGAAAACTTTTCATCAAAAATCAGCCAACGGCTAAACTGGACATGGAACAGGCACAATCTCAGTGAGACCCACCGCTCCTCTCGTCTTTCGCTCGTCTACAGTAGTCCAGCAGATAGGAACAAAAAAAAAAAATTGAAAAAAAGAAAAAGGGAAGCAACTGCAAGGAAAACTCACTCTGACAGCTTGCCATGAAAAGCTCGCTTTGGTGTGACAAATCAAAGACTAACACACAGGCAACAGGGACCAGGGATCGGACAAGTTCTCCTCCTCTCCCGCCATTTCGGTTAGAGAGAAAACACAAAACGCACGCTTCAATGGGGACTCCTAAGGGATAAGGAATGGGGAATGGAATGTGTTGATGGTGAAACTCTCGCACAGGCCGAACAGATTTCAAATAGAGACACTGACAGCAGCAGCGGTTGGTTAATGCCAAAGTTAGTCATATATTAAATACAAAAATATATTTTAAAGACAGCGAAAAAGTGTTTCGAAAATGTCATTTTTCGAAAAGTAAAGATAAATACCGATTAATAACCCAATTAAAGGGCTCTAGAATATTATTTTAAAATCTATAAAATGATTAAAGGTCTAGAAACCAAATGAAATCAAAGACTACTTTTTGATAAATTCTATTAATTTCAATCAGTTTAGATTGATTGCAAATGCTTAATAGTTTTATGATTTTTAATTATCTCTTGCTTTAAATCAGTTGAAATTTAGGAATTCTCCAAAAATGGTCTCCATATCCCGTTCTCCAAGTAACAACTCTCCCCTGCAATAGTATAAAAAAAAAAAAAAACAAATACAGGAACTCGCCTTGCCTCGCTGCCGCCTGCCTCATGCCACTCCCTAATCACTGCGCGCCTGCAAACAATGGGAAAAATCTCCCCACAAGTCTCACACCCCCTCACCCCCTGTTAGGGTTGTAATGAAAAAGGGGCAACGACGGTTGTTGGTGGTTTATGCTTGTTGCTTTTTGGCATTGTTCCTATTCTGGTACTGATTCTGATTCTCTTCATCTGACTTTATTTTTATGCACATGCAATTTTTTATATATATATATTTTCTTTTTCCAGAGAGTACAAAATTTATTTGTGCCTGCAATTCCAATTTCAACCAAAGGGATGAACTAAAGTATAAGAGGTGGGGGGTGTGGCGGAGGAGGGCGGCTGTAGCTTCAGTTGTTATTGTTGTGACTGTGGAAACTATGGTTAATGCTTTGGCCACAAAGCGGCATACTAGAGACACAGAATGAGAAACTTGTATAGAAACTTAAATTGTAGAATCTTTAGCGATTTATCATTTGCTTTAAATAATGACAGGAAGTACTGAGCTCCTTTTTCCCCCCTCTCACTCTCTCTCTCTCTCTGGAGGCTGACTCTTGCTGACTGTGTTAATTGTTTTTGTAAAGTTTTTAATAACTGTAGGCAGGCTGAGAATTGCTGCCAGTCAACTGCTGCCATCAGTCTCATTATTTATTTGTAATTTAATAAACAAAAATGGTGCGAGAGCTTCGGCACTCAACTTCAGTATCAATTGCCGCTGGCTAAATGGGGGCCAAAATGCTTGCAGAGGGCTTGTTACTGGTGGTGGGATGGAGGGGTATGGTGGTTCACGACTTTGCTGTTATATGGTGTGGGGTGGTGTGTGGGGTGAGAGGTAAATGGAAGGACTTCGACACGTTAACGGGTTACCCTGACTATTATTTGGCAGCAATTTATTTTATGGGAAAACTTTGCTGCCAGCTTTTTAGAAGATTTTTATGACATGACTGGCTCAACGTCTCCCCCTACCCAATACCCAACACCCTACCCTATTCCACCCCACCCCACCCCGCCCTTTTCCTGTTAGCCTGGCCCACCTCCTTCTACTGCTCTCTGCCACTGAGGTGAAACATAGCGGAGTCAGCTTGAATTTATGGTCCGCCATGCATATTTTAATGAAGCATTAAAGCTTGATTGTGATTTCCCACACACACACACACCACACTCACACACACACACACACACACAATACACACATGGGCGTAGCCAGGATCCTACCAAAAAATTAATTTTTAAGAAATATTTTTAATCTGTTGGTAGAGAAATCGAAAATGGAATTTTCCATAAATACTTCAATATACATATATTGAATGCATATAGTAATACGATCTTTATATAGATTATTAATGAAATGATGCTATATATCATGAATTAAAAATGATTATAAGAAGCCTTATCAATCAATAGAAAATTATACAAAAAACATTTATAGCAGAAAAACCAAATAAAAATAATTCTATTTCTATTATTGATTTATCTTAAACATCAATCAACATATCGGAGAATTAATTCAATGTTCCATTTTAAATAAAAAGTTAATATATTAAAGTTCATTTTAGTCAATTTAAAGTCCTTATTTTTCTTCCATATATTTCCTTAAAGATATTTTTGTATTAAAATTCAAAACGACCCTGAACAACCGAAGGAATAATAACTAAATGGAAACGATTCATGAATTTAAAATGTTTCCTAAATCGACTAATTAAAGCAAAAGTAATTCCAGCTTAAATTGGAATTAAAATTCCTCTCTTTTGTGTTACCAACCCCTAGTTAAGCACACACACACGCACACACACACACACACACAATGTTAATTTATGAGAAGGTTGAAAAGTGAAAGAAAATCCAGTGTTTGATTTTGTGTGTGTTTGGCTGCGTTTGCCGTTTTTAACACTCGATTACTTTAAATGCTCGTCTCGTCATACATTTGACTTTGCCAGTCAATATTTGTCTTTGGCTTAACTAGCTCACACACCCAAAATACACACACCAGCACACACACACATACGCACACACACACCAGCAGCAGTTTCATCACCACTTGTACTTGGCCAACCTAACCCAAAAATTTGCTTAGTTCCCCCGTTCCCTCCCCACATTGAAAAGTTGCCTCTAAAAAGATTTAACATCAGCATATTTTCATCCCCCTCTCTCTCTCTCTCTCTCTCTCTGTTGCACACTATGGCATTTTGTTTGCCTTCACCCCGATTCCTTGTGCATCCTTCTCTCTCCTTTATTTTTATTTTTTTTTTTGCTTTATGTAATGAGTATTTGGTTACCAGTTGACCCTCAAGAGGAGACCAGAAACGAAGAAGATGCTTATTGAAATAATGCTTAAATTACTAAGCAAATGACTCATTTATCAACTGGGCAAACTTACCAAAACGAGCCACACAAAACCCACCCAATCTACCCGCTCCACAGTACTCCACAGTACAAAACCCGACACTGACAGCTATCACCAACTCAACCATCGGAGCGATGGGGAATCGTTCATTGGGATGGTCCATTGACCATCAGTGCGATTCGCGTATACACAGTTTAGCATTGGCTGACGGCCAACTCTCCAACTGTCCCTATGGAAATTTCATTAAAAATGATTTAAGGCAATTTGCCTGGACATGGACATGGAACGGACTATCGCATCACACACGGCATGCCCCACATGCCACATGCCACGCCTCAAGCGCATAAATTAAAATGTTTCGTGTTGATTGGCGGCAGGATTCAATTCCCTCCTGTGTTGTTGCACTTGTTGTTGCTGTTGTTGCTGTTGTTGTTGTTGATGTTGATGTTGCCAATTCGTTTGGCACTTTCACTGTTCGATTAACTCGCCGATAATTGAATTATTCCACTTTTCAAATGCCAAATACAGGAATCTCGAATCAGGACCAATTATGAACCATTCCAAAAACCAAAAAAAGACAAGAAAAAAAAGGAAAACCAAAGAAATTATTGAACTAATTGCAGTTAATTTGTAAGTAGTTTACCGTTATGATACTTTTCCTTGATTCTTAAGTTTCTTGATGCAGATTTGATAAGATAATTTTATTGGTTCTTTTCATTGAATTCCTAAAGTTGGAATAGGATTCCCCCATCGATCTTAATGAAACAAATTCATGATTAACGTTTCACAGCACTGATAAAAATTAAAGAACGCAAATAATGTAGAATCATATTCTCCGAAAAGCTGAAAAGCAAAATATTTTCGATTCACATTTTCTACTTCTTCCTATTTTAATTTTAATCTTTTTTCTTGTTTCAGTGTATCGACTAAAGGTAAGTCGATTTAACATTTTTCTTCTATTATGATAAGTTTATCCTAATAATTGCACTCTAAATTGAAAGTATTAAAAAATTTAGCAAAACCAATTTAAATTCTTCCATTTTAAAGTCTCTATTGGTTTCTCTTTTTCTTCTTAATCTATTTATCATTTATTTTAATCTCATTTTAGTGGCAGATTTTTTCCATATCATTTAGAATAGAAAAAATATTCTTTCGGTTATCTATGCCATAACAATGAAATGCATCAGATAGTTGGACATTTTCCCTGTTTTCCCAGCTGCTGTGTTAAGGAATATTAATTTTTAAATGAAAGAGAGAGAAAAGTGAAAGAAAAACGAATCTATTCAGGTTGATCCAGTCATATTTATTGTTATATGCATTATGCGTTTAATGTCGCTTGATTTACATTTGTTTAGTTTATGCAGCAGCCACCGGCAGCAGCAGCAGCAGCAACAACAACAACAAGAATAATAACAACAAGAAAATTGAATTTTATACAAGGAAAAAGAAAAAAAATAACGTGAAAAGGAAACAAACAAAATGAAGCAAAAAAATAAACGTGGCAAGCAGTGTCCCAAGTGCCACACAGTGTGGAATATGCAAATAATCTACAAATTTATAGGCTTTTGTCCTTGCTGGCAATGTTGCTGGCAATGTTGCTGGTGTTGTTGTTGTTATTGTTGTTGGTGTGTCTCCTGCCAGCAGCTGTGACTGACTATCTCTCTCTCTTTCTGTTTCTCTGTGTGCCTTAAGTCGAAATTCGTTTGAGTGGCATGCGGGTAAGCCAGGTTATTATCTTTTATGAACTAAACTTGGTTCTTTTCATTTTTCTTTACTCTTATTTTTTTCTTTCGTTTTGATTGGCTTAAGCAGTTTCTTTGCGGTTGTGTGTGGGATTTCATTTCGTTTTGTATGATTGATGCATGTGTAGATGCTGAATGTCGATTTCGATCCCGATGATGCAGATGATGAGGATGAGGATGTGGATGTGGATGTGGATGTGGATGAGAATGAGAATGTTACTGATGACGATGATGATGATGATGGTGATGTCAATGGAATATGCCAAACTTGACAGTAAAGTAATACACGAAAGGAAAGGCATATGCAACTCTAGAAAATCCATTAAAACACTTGAGACCTTGGGCAGACGCGACACAGTAGCAGGAGCAGGAGCAGGAGCAGGAGCCGCGTAGCAGGAGCAGCTTAAAAAGGGAACAACAGCAAACAGAAAATGCATTTCCGTTAATAGTAAAGGCGGGGCCAACTGCTGCTGCTTCTTTGAAGGCTGTGGCAACACTTAAACATGCCAACCCACACCCCTTCTGTTCTCTCTCTCTCTCTCTCTCTCTCTCTCTCATTGTCGTTGCCACGCTCCGTTTAAAGGTTCTACTGATGCTCATTCTTGCTGTTCCTTTTTACATAAAATGTTATTGATATTGCAATTTTTAGCATTTTGTAATTGGAGGGTAAAAATGTCGGTTCGAAATACTTATCACATGGCCATCAATTGTCTGGCTTTCCACCTAAAAGCCCCATCCCACTCCCACTCTCTTTCTCTCTCTCTCATTGTATCTTTATCTCTGGCAAGCCGGGATAACTGTCTCTAAATGACACTTGAGCATGTGTTTAAACATGCCAAGCACTTGGAGGCACTCACTCCAGAAACTATGCAACAAGCACACGGCACACGAAGCTTGACAAAGTTCACTGTGAGCGGGGTGAAACTGATGGTATGAGGGAGGGGGCGGAACAGACTGCCGCCTCAGCCTGTCGATGCGCTGATAAGTCGACCCCAAAACCTTCTTACAACCCCTCCTCACCCTAAACACTGTCTCGCTATCTCTGAAGTTGCTCATCTTGTCTGTGTCGAGAGTGATTGGTGGAAAGGGGGAAAGGGGGAAGGGGAAGGGGAAAAGAGAATGTGTTGGGTGGGAGGATCTCAAGCATGATAGCCAAGTGGTGCCAATGTTGCCAATGAGATGTTGTAGGGTAAACTCATAATTGGAATTAATTATGCATTCGCACTTTGCGGCCAACTTTTCGAGTGGCTTTGCTGCTGCTACTGCTGCTTCTTCTTCGTCTCTACTGTAAGTGGGCGTGGCAACATGTTTGCCGCTTTAATTGTCCAAGTGTGCCAAGAAAATGGCAGTGGCAAAGGGTTAAGTGCAAATTGCAGTTATCGTATATAAAGATTTTAACATTTCCAGAATTCAAAATTAAGTTTTTCTCGTTTAGTCGAGAGTTTTTTATAAAGATTCTTAAATAAAGGCAATGGTATATATGAATTAAAGAAATTAAATAATTAAAAAATAAATTGATTTTTCTTTTCGGTCTGCTTTATTCCGCAATAAATATTTTTTTCCACTTTTTATCATTTTTAAGATAAACTCTTAAACGGAAATTGACTTTTCACTGCCTACTTTTAGGCAGCTTAAATAATTTTATTTTATATCATTTAAATTGCAATTGTGTTTAATTTTAAGAAGATTTCCCACACTTTAAACACAATTTATATAATTTTTGTTTACTTTTAAAAGAAAATTTACTCATTTAAAATCTAAGCTGGCCCCATTTGTCTCCTTCTTTCATTCTTCCTCTCTTTTTGTTGTGTCCAATTTGGTGTACCTTTAAGGCTACTTATTTCTCTACCTTCCTGCGTAGTTACCCGCACACACCACACACACACACACACACACACACCTGTGGCCAATATTAGTTACAATCCACCCATTTTTCCCTAGATAGACTTTTATCTTGGGCGTTTGCTTTTGGTTTATTTTGGTCCTTTTATTATGAGTTTTTTTTCATTCATACAGACGAAAGAAGGAAGGAATTAATTAAAATTTGACAGCGACAGCTAATAAAATGCAATTCCCACCAGAGACTAGATGATTGCACAATGACAATGGCAATCGGAACGACAATGACACGACAATGCAAATATTTTTATGTTATTAAAATGGGCATTTAAGTTTTGTTGATTTCTGTTGGCAGAATAGGAAAACTCAATGATGGCTAACAAAAGCTAGACACACACAATGCTAAAAAGACAGATTCAAATTCAAATTTTGTCGGCTTTGGTTTCACTCGCTGATTTGGCTGCTAGTCGCGTGTCATGGCCAAACAAGATAATGTTACAGCCAGCAGCAAATTGAGCGGCACCAGCAACAGCATTCAGAGTGTTTTTCATTCATTCATTCTATGCCATCTTCTTCGATTTGTACAAGAAAATGCAAATGAAAATGTCTCAACTTACATTGAGAGATGGAGATGGCCAAAAGGAAGACTATTTGGGTCTAACGCGTGGGTAGTATACAGAGGGTGAATACTGTTTCTGGCTTCATGATTGATCACAGGCATCAATTTCCGAATGTTATTGCCTTCCAAACGACAGCTGGTCATTTGAGCCAGGAAGAGAACGAAAGAGAGAGAGAGGGAGACTGAGCACTTTAAGCCCACATCTTAAAGCCTATCAAAATCAACTGGTCAAATTACTCGAGTTCATTTTATTACCTTGTCAACAGCATTCGTTATTATTTACTTTGCTTTAAATCCTCGAAAAATAGTATTTTCCTACATTTACAAGGAGTTTCCTTTACAAATTTTCAGCCCACTGTGCTTTCTCCTTATTTTCTTTTTTTTTTTTTTTGGTTTCTGTTCATTTATGGAAAATGTCTGCTACATGTTTCGCTTGCGCAAACAGAATGCGAAGGAGTGTGCAATAAAATTCCATTACAGCCTTCAAAAACAAAACAAAAAAAATAATACGAGAACCAACTAAAATACTAGTTAAATGAATTTTCAATACCCTTTTAGTATAAGAGAAAGGAAAATCTCTTAAAGTAATAAGAATGTTTATTATTAGATAACTTATTTGAATACCATTACGATCAGACGGAATGTAGAAACACCTCAAAAAATTAGGTTGTCTCTATAACTAATTCGGGATTACCATCAGTAGAATTTGCTAGAACTATTTGAGAATTATAACTCATCTTTTTTCCTTCTTATGTTTTAATCGCACCAAACCAAACCAATCTTCCCCCTTTCAAAAGATTCCTAGATCTTTCCTTATTATCATAAATCGAATCTTGATAATTACTGTAAGGGAGATATTAAAAACAGAGTCAAATATGTGAATAAAGTGTAAGTTTTTAGCAGGGTTAGGGTATAAGAAACAACTTGGCCGAAAAATGTGGCATCTTGCATACGTTTGAGGCAGCGAATGAGGGAGAGAGAGAGAGAGAGAAGTTGCAGCAAGTGAGTGTATTAAAAGCCAGCAAACATTTTCGAGTTACGTGAGTGCATTGGGTGTGTGTACGTATGTGTGTGGGTGTGTGTAAGTCTTTTGCATATTTTATGAAACTTGGCAAAGCATTTAACAGCTCCTCCCACCCTTCCATACCCCCCCCCCCCCCCCCCTCCATTCGTATATAATATGTAGCAGTAGTATAAACGCGGCAAACTCATTACTAAAATTTATTTTGCACTTAAACAAAATGTTTCTCATTGGAGAAGTTTGTTCTTTTCCATTTTTTTTTTTGTTGGCTCATCAAATGCCGCCAAGTGATGATCATGATCATCTTCGTGGTAATAACAATGACGATGATAATGATGCAGCACTGGCAGAAAATGCAGAGTTCTTCTAGATATTTATCTGTTCTTTGCTTAACAAGGTAAACAAAATTTGGACGCTTCTGTTGGATGGAGGGGATGATTTTTCACTGCCGCCTCAATGAGTTGAAGTTGTGGCATGAGATTGGTTTTGCCGGGGCACGCCAATTCTGGACACGGTGAATCTTTGGCATGAATAAAGCCACAACGCTGACAAATATCCTCAGTTAGGGAGCGGATAAGTTTATTATTAGCACAGGCTTCAATGGAACCAGCTGAAAGGGTTGTGGAAGGAATTACCACCTCGACGCCACATCGAGGACACTTTTCCCAAGTGCAGTATTCTTTTCGATCTATTTGCTCTCCACACTCTAAACATTCCGATTCCTCATCGGCTGTGACAGCTTCACGGCATGTTTGTCGCGGGGAATAGAACAAATGCTGGATGGATCTCAAATTCCCTCGTTGCTTTAGCGATCGTCGCCATTCGCAATTTGCATTCTTCACTTTATATGCAACCTTGGACTTCTTTAGGCTCTTCTTCCTCTGCCGTCTCTTCCTCTCCAACTCCAAGAGAAAAGGACTTTTTTTGCACGATTGAAAGTATTTCTTGTATTTAACTAGAATTTCATGAAATTTGCTAATGGAATAACGTTCCTCGACATTACCTAGACTCATTTCGCACTCCCCATTCGACAAACAGCTATTCATCTCCACATCGTAATTGTTTAACAGTGCCTGCATCTCCTCCTCATGTTCTAATTGATTCTTTATTTCCTCCCAATCTATTTTCGTATCCCCTGGCAATGGATTCGTAAAAGTTGCATTATTCTGGTTGAGAAACCCATCCAATTGCGTGAACTTTTTCTCACTGTCGTCGATTTTCTTTGATGCATTCTCATCGAACATTTGGACCTTATCCTCAGCATGTTCCTCTTCATTTTCATGAAATGATAATCGAGGAGTCCTTAATATAGCATCATTGACTTCTGAAATGCTTAAAATCTTTGATCTTTGAACGATACGCTGGCCCGTCCCCGTTCCCGTCACTCCCCAGGGTTTTATTTTATTTATCAAATCTTGCAAATGAAATCCATCGTCAAACTTGGCACGAGGTTTTTTCGGTTTGCCACTTACACGAACCACTTCTTTTCCTCTGATGGTCACTATATCCCCTTTGTTTACAATATCGTTAACAATATTCCTTAAATATTCGACATACTTATCCTTCAAAATTTGTAACATATCCTCTCGTGAGAAACCGGCTGCTTGCATTTCATCGTGCAATCCGTACAAATTGTTCCACATGTGATGATTTTCAACGATTTTCATGAGAGCCAATCTATCGCTTACTGAGGTCAAGACACTATTTCGCTCAATAACATCCTTAAGGAATCTCTGTACGGATTTGTACTTCTCTAGGGTGTTCAAGTTTTCTAAACGAAATCCATTGCGAAACTGTGAGGTCAGTAATGCACCGTCCAAACTTTCTAACGAATTTCGATTATATGAAATACATGCAATCGACAATTGGGTATCGAGATTTGTGGGTGGATCAATTATATCTTCGATATTCCTATTTGACTGAACGGGGAACTCCAATTGACCAATTATGTTAACCATTTTTCTATTTGGGCTATCCCCATTGCCTTCAGATTCCATGGATTCGCTTCTGTTGGATAATCTTTTCTTCGGAGCGGTTTTCGGAACCTTAGATTTCTTTAAAGAACCTTTTCCGTCCATGTTATCAATTTGTCTGGCAAATTTTCCAAACATTTTTTCGAACCTTGATATGGATTTATGTTTCCTAGATTCTTTTGTAGAAGATCTACGTGCGGACAATTCCATTTGATGGAAATGGGTCTTAAGCTTCTTAGGATTTGGCGGTTTCAATTCCAAGGTGTCACGATAAAAGAATTTGGAATTGCTTTTCTTAATTCGCAAACCAAATGATATATCTGATAAGACTGATTCTGAGTCAGTTGGCATTGCCAATTTCACAGATTTCAGAGGTAAACGTTTGATTCTGAACTTCAAAAGATTTTCTAAATTTTTGATTTCTTCCTTGTTGCGAGTAGTTGGAGTCATGACAGGAGCGAATGATAAGATACTACCATAAGAATGTGGATTAATAACTAAATTTTCATCTTTAGCTTCTTCCGTTTGAGCCTTGTTTTCTGGAGCTATTTCTTGAATAGATTTTACCTTCTTGCGTGTTAGTTTAAATTTCCTTTCCTTTTTTTTATTTAAAGATGTTGTACCAGATTCTTTGATTTGTTTTTCGAGTTCTATTCTATATTTTCGCAATTTGTCCAACTTGGTGATTTCATCAGAAATGTTAGAGCCGTCATTTTCAGAATTCCTTTTACTAGGCAATTGTGGACGTTTGCTTTGGCTCTTCAGTGGTTTTCCTTTATATAGAGTTTTTCCTATTGAATTTTTCTTTTCATCTAAAGTTTCCCTTCCTATAATATTTTTTATTCTCGAGTCCGCCCTCTGTTTTGGCCTTGTCAATCTTTTAAGTGTAACGTTCCGATTCTCAATCGGTTTATTCAACTCCATTTCCATTTGCAATAGCCCATTTTCATATTTACTCACTTTTTGGCGCTTTAATCTTCTGTGACTTTTCCTTTTCTTTTTTGTTTGTTTTACAGGTTTATCCTGTTGATTCAAGATAACTTTCTTAAATTGATTTTCGAGATCCGCAAGATTTATACGCTTTCCATTGGGTTTCTTGGATTTCTTTTTACGTTTTAATTTTTTCACCATGATTTCAGTTGGTTCGGGAGCCAAATCAATACATTTAATACTGGAAGATGGTTTGCTTACCGTCTTTTGATTCGTCTCCTTAGTTAAATCAAAGAAGTTTTGTTCCTTGTGGACGAAACGATTTCTTGATTCTGTCCGTTTGGGTTTTCTGCGCTTCATTTCCATGTCCCAAAATAAGGAAAAACCGTTAATATGGAAATTATCATTTGCCCGTTTCTTGCCATATTTTTTATGGCCTGGCATTTTGACATCCAAATGCAATAAATAATTTCTAATCGCCATCACTTCCATTTCCCAGGTATGTACCAAACCTTCCACAGTGTCATTCTTATTCGACGACTTTAGCCAATTTATGAAAGATCTCTGCAACTTTTTAAAACATTTATCCACAAAGATTTTATATCCTGGATGTCGAATTAATTTTTTTCTCAATTGACTCAATCGACGATCCCTTTCCCCTTCTTGTTTTCTCTGTTCCTCCAGGTATTCGCGTTGCATTTTCAGCGTTTTTTTCCATTTTCTTAACCATCTTTTGTATAC
The DNA here is from genome assembly GCA_037075365.1 of Drosophila emarginata. NCBI lineage: Eukaryota > Metazoa > Arthropoda > Insecta > Diptera > Drosophilidae > Drosophila > Drosophila emarginata. The sequence goes on from JBAMCD010000260.1 coordinate 9,569,104, forward strand.
CAACAGTATGCCATCCTTCGTCTGTTTGGCCCGAATTCGTCTTAGTTCACCATAATTTTTTTGCTGAGTGGCCATCAGTTGACGAATCTCTTCAAGCAACTTCGATCGAATATTGCGAACCTTCCGATAACGGGCGTAGGCCAATCTTTTGTATTTCTTTAAACGACGACCCTTGCGTTTGATTTCCTTTTTCAGTACAATCAGCTGGGTATACGCACTCAACAGTGGCAGATTCATCTTAAAAAAGGACAAATTAATTTAAATATTAAATTTAAAATATGCTAGAAGAATTATTAAGAAAAATTGTAGACTACTAGATCGATATCATGAACAACATTTTTTTCCAAGAAAAAGCTATATTTTTGGAAGAAATAAAGAAAAATAGCTTTGCAAAGTATATATATATTTGTTCATTCGATTTCATCTGCCTCAAAAAAGCGATTGCCAAAATATTACGTAATAATAATTCAAATATATATGTAAAATTTGCATGTTTGTTTGCTTTGATTAATTATATTTTATAAAAAAGTAGAAGAAAAAAGAACAGAACAATCTTCCCGAACTGATTAGATGCGTCATCTCAGTAGGAGGGGGACTTTTGTTATCAATCAATGCAAGGTAAATCACCTGGTCACAACGGGTATTTACTCTCCATGAATTCCGCTGATAAGGGAGCATGTAAATCACAGCTAAAACAAAAGCTATTCCGCTATATAAAGACCTCGCAGCGGGCTATCAGCATCCACAGTCAACATACAGACACAGAGAGAGAGTAATCCAATCTAAAAATGAATACCTCAAAACTCGTTTCCCTGCTCATGGTTAGCTTTGCCGTTCTGCTGGCTTATGCAGCGGCTCAACCTCAGAGAGCTCACGTTAATCATTTGGTTTACTATCCACCGCCGCCACCACCGAACTCTTACCAACCTATAAGAGTCCGTCGTCAGGTCTTGGGTGGTTCTCTTACTTCAAATCCCGCCGGTGGGGCTGATGCTCGTGTGGATTTGACCAAAGCTATTGGAACACCTGAGCATAATGTGATTGGACAAGTCTTTGCTGCGGGTAATACACACTCTGGAGGACCTCAGCCAGCGACTCCTGTGACCAGTGGTGCCTCATTGGCATATAACAAGTAAGTTGGAACCAAAATGTCAAGTTTTGCCTTCGAGCTAACAACCGATATCTAACTCTAAAGTAATGGCCATGGCTTGGAGTTGACCAAGACGCACACTCCCGGAGTTCGTGATAGTTTCCAGCAGACGGCTCATGCAAATCTCTTCAACAATGGTGTCCATAATTTGGATGCCAAGGCATTCGCCTCACAGAATCAATTGGCCAATGGGTTCAAGTTTGAGCGAAATGGAGCTGGATTGGATTACTCCCACATTAATGGTCATGGAGCTAGTTTAACTCACAGCAATATTCCCGGTTTCGGCAAGCAATTGGAATTGGGTGGACGTGCCAATCTATGGCAATCTCAGGATAGGAATACACGACTCGATCTTAGTGGCACAGCCTCGAAATGGCTAAATGGACCCTTCAGTGGCAAAACGGATTTGGGCGGTAATTTGGGTCTAACGCATTATTTTGGTTAAACATTTTTATAAAGAAAATTGTTAAAAAAGTAGAAAAATAAATTCAAAGAAATGTTAGAAACAGAACAAAACCAGTTTTAACAACCCCTCCCCCTCCCTTCTTCCCTCTTTTATAGACCAACAAAAGCTTTGGCCTGTTGTTCGCCCGCTCCCTTGAAGAGTTCCGCTGTTTTAAGCAATTTAATGAACCGTGGTGTAAACTCGCCACTAACAAACACATCATTCTGTGCATTTGAGGATTTAGTTAGAACCTCGTTCAGTTGGGCATTACGTTGAATTCTTTCGGCTGCATCGGCCATTTTTCTCAGATAGATCAAATCCATTAGCAACTCATCACGTATATTCGCTACCGAACGCTGATCTTCCATGGGTAATTCATCATATTGGCGCAATAATTTCTTAACTGTTCTCGACTTTTGCTCTATTTTACTAGGGTTTAAAGTACGCACATCTTGACTGAAATCATCTGATAAACTCTGTAATGTACTTTCCCGTTTCTCACGGCACTTTTGCTGCTCCGCCATCGTTTTAACTATGATATCATAGAACTCTTGCAGATCGGGTCTTAGAGGTATACAAGCACGTTGCCTCACTTGTTTGTCTATGATTCCACTAATTGCTTCCATAGTTTGTTTGACCATCTCTTCGGTATGCTCCAGATATTGTTCATTATGATCGTTTCGGATTTGATAAAAGTTTTTCGGTTTCTTTTGAACACATTTGCGATTTCGTTCCAAAACAGCGGCAAGACGATCCATACTGGGATCATTGCTAACGACATCAAAAACAGTATTGACAATATCCTCAGATGTTTTACCAGAAATTAGTTTTTCAAAACTGTCCGAACATGATTCATCCTGCTCATCGGTGGAAGTGCCGCTACCTCGATAGAGTTGAAATAAATATTAAATAACGGAATAGGAAATTGATCAAATTCTATTTTATCGATAATTCTCAGCTGATTTAACTTACCATGTGGCACTTTCTTTATTTTTAACCGGATGAGAAGATTCTTTGACATTCGGTTTTCGTTTTTCATCCTTTTTCTTTTCCTTCTGAACCCTTTGCTTGTATCTACGAGCTTGACGGGCATATCGATCCTCTGTATCCATTGCTGCATCTTCATATAATTCATCCACGAAATCCTGTTCCTGATCAGGATGATCCAAAAGTGCATCGTCTATAATATAATCTGCATTTAGACGCTCGTAACGCTCGTAACCAGGTTGTAAATTGATTGAACCATTGCCATAGAATTGTTTCGTTTTTGGATCTCCACAAACGTTAGCATTGATTGAGACATTCAGTTTCATGACATCGGGATTACTGCAAATGTTGTCCATGGGTGTCACAGTTGTTGCTGGCGATGTTGTTGTTGATATCTCTGAAGCCATGGTTGTTTCCATTGTAGATAATGATGTTGCTTTTGTCGTTGTAATTGGCACTGGAATTGCTGATGGCGGCGTAATGGGCACACAATTGGGATTAATGGTTGTCGAAGGTTCAACTGTAGGTATACAATCATCATTAAACATATTGCCCTTGTTCTGCTTATTAAAAAATGGTCCCAAATAACGATGAACTGGCGATTGTTTCAACTGCAGCAAAGATTTGTTCTCATTGGGAATTGCTTTGGGAATTGAATTCGTTTGTGTAGATTGCTGATGTTGTAGAGGTTTCTGTTGCTGTTGTGAATATTGCTGCTGCTGTGGATATCGCTGTTGCTGATATGATGGTTGTTGCTGCTGCTGCTGTAACTGTTGTTGCTGCTGCTGCTGCTGCTGTAGCTGTTGGTGTTGCTGTAGCTGTTGTTGTTGCTGTAGCTGTTGTTGTTGCTGTTTCTGAGATAATTGCATTTTTTGTAATTTCGACAGCTCATTGAAAAAATGACTTAAATTAAAGCTAGCTTTAAAATTGGATGGTTGATGCTGCAACTGCTGTTGTTGTTGTACTTGCTGTTGTTGGGGAAGCTGTTGCTGCTGTTGTTGCTGCGGTATTTGCTGCTGTTGCTGCGATGTTTGTTGCTGCTGTGGTAGTTGCTGCTGTTGCTGCTGTGGGATCTGCTGCTGTGCTAGTTGCTGCTGTTGCTGCGGTGCTTGTTGCTGCTGCTGTTGTTGTTGCTGTGGGTATTGCACTTGTTGTTGCTGAACCGGCTGATACCGACTTAACATAGGCACCTGATTCCTAGCATTATCGTATTGATTGCCAAAAAACTGTTGATCAAGTGACTCTCCTTCATCCTCATCGTAACGATCTACCAGATCTGCATCCATTTCATCATCCGGATCTAAAGGCAACGGACCATTACTCGGTGAACCCAAACGCATGTGATTGCCATTGTGGTCCTCCATATCATCCAATGATCGCCTCGATCGGCGATGTTGCTGCTGTTCCTGCTGTTGACGTCTTCGTCGTGGTTTCCTAACAATGGCACGCTTTCCCCGTCCCTCATCGCCCTTCAATTGTAAGATTTCATTAGCCAGCAACTTGACCACTGCATCCGAATTAACTTTAGTGGATTGACCTGTCTTGCAAGGGTCCACTTTAGGCACGGCTTCCACTGCAGTTGACTCCGCTTCACCAGTTGCCTCTGCTTCTGAAGTTGCTGTTGCTCCCATTACTGCTGACTTGACAGGATCCTCCAATTTAAGTTTCATATTCAGATGCAACGTGGTCTCATCTTCTTTATCATTATGAACCGTTGTTTTAGTTGAATCGATATCGGTTTCCGTTTCTGCCTTTGGTTCGACTTCTTGTTTGGGTTCAGTACTAGATTGAATCGATTGCTCTTCACTGGTATCTATATCCAGTTTACTTGATTCCACTTTGGTTTCCCCCTTAATTGAACTCTCTAAAGATTTTTCATCGGTCTGGTGATGTTCTTCCGCAGATGTTTCCAATTTTTTGGTCTCAGGATGATGCTGTTGATCCTCAGCCTCCAGTTTAGTTTCACTCACAACAAATGACTCCTCTGGCTGATGTTGCTGCTGCTGATCCTCAGCCACACTCTTTGGTTTCAACTGCTTCTCATCTTGCTCAGTCGCCTTCGCCGTCTCAGAGAGCTTCTCGATTTCTGGTTCTCTTTTGAAGCGTTCCAAATCCTTGACTCTTGCATAGTCCCTCGTATTCGGACGCTGATTGATCGAATGGAATTGATCATATTGAGGTAAACGATAGTCGTAGCTTTGCGGTGTATCCATATCTTGACGCATGACATCCCTTCCATCCAAATGGGAACTGGCAGACAACAAGGAATATGTTTCATATTGCGGCATTAGAGAGTCCACATTCTCCTCGTATTGTGGCTGATCCCGCTGCTCCCTTTGCTGCATATTTCTCTCCCTTCGCTTGATCAAATCATCTACCAAATGGACTCTTCGTGTGTCCGTCAAGGAGTTACTGGGCAGAGATGGACCCATTCCTCTACGCATCAATCGATTGCTGGTCTTTAGCTTTATCTCATTCATGGGATTGAAATTGGGAGAGCTACGCTTAAAGGGATATCTGTAGGGTAGCTTTGATGCACCATGCTCCGATGCCTCCTGCTCAAACTTGGATAACTTATAGTTTGCCTCATGTGACAAATTGTTCGCCTTCAGAGGCAAGTGGGGGAAATTTAAACGGGCCAATGTCTGTTCATATACCCCATCGGGTATTATTCCATCCCCATATTGTGGTAATCTTTCCGATTCGCTTGATTTTACATTTGCCTTGTTGTTGTTGTTGTTATTGCTTTTAAAGAGACGCCGCCTATCCTGATTATCCTCATGATCGTGGAGCAAGTGTTGCACTTGCTTCAATTTAATATCCAACTGAGTGGCCGTATTACTCTCCTCCTCCTGATACGGACTCTTGCGTTCCGACTGCATTATGATCGTATCATCGGGAACATTTTTATATTTCAATTTAACTTTGCCAATTTCCGTACGTTCCATTGACTTGGCATAATTGTTGAGAAAGTTTTTAGCCTTGTCTTTATTGGGTACAGCTCGAGCCTGCTTGAGTCCATCCCTAGGCTGGACAGATTGAGTTTTGGACAAACCCGCCTGAAAGTCACGAAACCAGGCATCGGCCGCCCTTTCCAGAGCTTTGTCCTCTTCTCCCGATCCTCCGGCAGCAGCGGCATCGCTAGGAGCATCTTGGGCAAAACTGGCCAACATGTCATCAATGGAATCCCGTCGGTTACGGAATGCTGCAGCTGAATCAACATTTTCATCATAGTTTGATCTTAATTCCTGTAGCTCCTGCCGTGCCTCATTGACAGCTCGATGGAAATTGAGCAATTTTTGTTGGTCATGTTCCTCCTGTTGCTGTTCCAGAGGAGAATCTGGCTGATTCTTCTCTTGTGTGGCCAACAAATGGGAGAAGCTAAGGACCATTGCGATCCACCACATTTGCACATGATTCATTGTAAAGTTTAAAAATCTCTTTTTAAAAAATATATAAAAAAAAATTGAATTGAAAAGTTTTCAACAAGTTACTTGATTCCATCTATGGAAATTGAGTTGAACTTTTCGATGTGAAAAAATGCTAATCAGGAGAGGATTCATTATTTATTATATCCTACATATGGAAACCCGAATCCGGCCCTGGGCGTATGATATTCCTGATGATGGCAATGATGGTGGGGCAACAGGTGTGGTTGCAACTTTTGACAACCTTCTACCTGATAAGAGAGAAAGAGAGAGAGAGAGAGACAGAGAGCGGCGAATATCCTGCCTATGGGCATTGTTGCAAGTTTTCTTGCCACACATACACACACACACACACACAACAGGGAACGTGGAACGACGACTGCGCCGGCGGCTTCCGACAGCTGTTTAACATGAAATGTTCTTTTGTCATACATACGTAACTGCTACTCCTCGACCCTACCCCTCTACCTCCCCTCCTCTCTCCTCTTTCCTCTCCTACTTGTGGCATTCACTATTGTTTGTTTTACACCAATGTAAATCATATTTTTTTGTTTGCCAAAGTTTTTGCAAGTGTGTTGCTTGTAGGCAACGACAATAACATTTCCTATTTCCGTCTCCTCTGTCTGTGTTGCATGCAACATATACATAAATGTGGATATGTATGTGTGTGTGTGTGTGTTATCATGACTCTGACTCTCACACACACGCAGGGAACAGTCATGTCAATGCCACAAAGTCAGCACAATGCGCGACTCGAAATAATTGAAAATAATCAAACGTAAAGCAACTGCACCGCACCAGCAGCAACATGAGCTACGACAGCAACATCGAGGCAAAACTAATGTAATTAGCGAGAGCATTTGATTAAAAAGTTTAGTTTTGTGCGGTTTACTGAAATCCATTTTGCACAAAACAATGAACTAAAAGTTACCCCATAAGGTAAAGCTAAAATATATAAAGATGATTAAATTGAATAGGCCAAGATATGATTTAATGAAGTTTGCTTTTAAACTTTTCACAAGCCAAGAATAGAGTCAAAATGTACATAGATACGTACATATACACAGCATTTGATTCTGTTTAAACTCTTTAATTACTCCACTAGAAAAGTATAAAGTGAATCGATTTAATTGTTAATTTAAATTGTTTTATGTTTTTATATTTATATTGGCAAGTTCACCTTGTGTGAAGAATCAAGATAAATTTCAATAAATTAGAATTTATATAGATAAAAGAGTGAGATAATTTTGGGAATAATTGGAAAAGTGTAGAAAAGTTTCCAGCATTTTCTAACATATTAAAGATAAATTTCAACCTAAAACCAAACTCTATTTTCCTTCTCCCCCAACGCAAATATTAATCCCTTTCCCCCTTTTTTTTTTGCTTCAAACATTTACTAGTTAAATAAGTTCTAGGATTACATAAATGCGACAACAACTCGAATTCTAGATGGTTTCTTTTTTTGTTGTTGTTGTTGTTGTTGTTTGTCTGTTGTGCCTCTTTTGTGTCGCATTGTCTTAGCATCACAGTGGATTTTTTTATTCTTTATTTTTATTGTTTTTTTTTTTCCAAATTGTGACAGCAATTTTTACTTATGCCTCAATACTTTTGCCTTGTCACGGACTATGAGCAAGAAATAAAGTATAAAAAAGCATAAAAGGACGCAGGACATAGGACACAGGACACAGGACATAGGACACTGGCCGTGCAACAGAGAGAAGAAGACTAAAAGAATACATGACATGGGCAAGAGCATGAGCATTTCGTATATTTTTTCTATATTCTTTTGAGTAAAATATTATGTTACCGCCAACTTTTCACTCTGTTTTAGCCAAAGGCAAATAACAACAGCAACAAAAAAAAGAAAATTGCAACAACAGAAAAAGAAGGAAAATGTAAAATTGAAAACTTATTTAAATGCATTTACTATGCATATGCAAAAAAGTGTTGTGTTTTTCTCGGTGGCAAACCACAAACAAGCAATTCATTAAGCGGAATAGAAAATTACTGACAAAATGCCGTACCCCTGCTGCCTTCTCACTCACTCCCTCCCCTTCTCTCTCTGTGTCTTTAACCACTCTGGGCCACACTGTTTACGAGCGGCAGACGCAGACATCCCATCGAATGGCTGCATATTTACAACTTTGAAATGTTTCATTTTATTGGTCTCGAAATGAACAAATGGCGGAAACAGACACACACACACACACACAGATAGACAACACACATATGTATGTATCTATATATATATATATATAGAAGCTGGTAAAAAATTTTGCATAATTTATGAGCAGAGAGAAAAAGGAGCAAAAAAAAATGGCAACGGCAGCAACGAAGGACTAGAACGCAACCGGCAACACACGAAGCAAACTGATTTAAATGCAATTGCATTGAAGTATGTTGTCAGGATGTGAATGAAGAAGAACAAGAAGAACATGTTGTAGTATTAGTAGTAGTAGATGCAGCCCAAAAGGATCCTGCACGTGCCAACTGAAAAATATTGTATCCCATGGAGTGACTGACTGACGGACTGACTGACTCCACTAGCAATCGGCAATTTCTTTTCATTTGCCACGATGTTGCCAAGGTGTTGACTCAAAGCTCTACGTGAAACAGGTCCTTGCTCCTTCCATTCCATTCCATTCCATACCATTCTATTCCATCCTATTCTCATCCATTCAATACATTTGCCGCTTGACCATTTTTTGTGCATTCTTAAAATGGCTTCGCTCCAAAGAAAATTTATTGTGACAAGCATCTACCGCCAATTGATCAAATTAAATAAACATGAGAGACACCAGCAACAGCAACAGGACAACCAAATATCAAATTCAAATGAAAGAACAGGAATCTATATATGTATATATGTATATATTTCAATTTTCTTTTATATTTACTTTAGTTTGTGCTCCATTTAATATAATTTCTGGGCAACATTCGTTGCTAATTGCTGATAATTAACTAAATGACAAGCGGCACGTGACCCGAGCAATGAGAAAAGTTTGAGTTCATCTGAACCTCATAAAGCAATCACATGCACTTGCAACAACAACGATAAAAAAAAAACCGTTTCCTTTATCGAGGATACCCTGTTAAAGTGAACAAGATAGATTCGTTCTATGGGAATTACACACACCAGAGAGAAATACAACAAAATTTTACATTTCTTTCAATTTATTAATTAGTAATAAATATTGTTAAATTCTGTAACTGAATAACTCTTTAAATAAATTTATTATAATTTATTTATAGTTTAACTATTTATTTCTTAGCTTTACTTTAAGTATGTAATTTACCATATCAGCGACTAAAATGCAGTTAACTTTCATAGGGTATAAACATATTCGATATTATTTTATTTATCTTCCAAAGTGTTGCCTTTTTTTTCGCCTCTTCTTGTCCTGCCTGTCATGGCTATTTGCCATTACCCTGTCCCGCCTTGTCCTTTACTACTTTTCTTTCTTTTTTTGGCTACATTTCCTTTTGCAACATCTTTTGCGTTTTTTTTTTTGTTGACTCCTTTTTTTTGGCAATTTTCCATATGCAACACGCAACAGACGTTTTTATGTTTTCTGTGTTGCGACGCCCATAAAAAAATAAACGAGTCAAAAAATAAAAAAAAATGTTGCCAAAGTTGCAGAAGAAGGATAAGAATAAAGAGAGAGGAGGAGTTGGAGTTGGACCTGGAGATGGAGATGGAGCAACTGACTGACCAAAGTCAATTATATGGAATTAATTTAGAGGAATAATGGTGAAATTGTTGCGGCTGCTGAATGGAATTCAAATTGCGACTCAAAATGTTGCAATTAATTAAATTATTGAGGCAAAATGACATTTTTTTTTCTCTCTCTCCCTCTTTCTCTCTCTCTCTCTCTGTTTTGCATGCAACAGTTTTTTGCGTCAACGAAATTTAATAAACACAACTGCCAGGATACCTCACCGCTCACTCCAATCCCCTCTCTACCCTTTCACTCCCCTCTCTCTCCCTTTCTCTGGCCATTCGAACGCTTTTGGCGTGTCATGTAATTGATGCGTTAATCTGCATATTGACAGCGGTTATTTTGCGGGTGGCTTTATGGAAATATGCCTCTGGGCAGCCAGATAGATCTCTGGGTGGACCATTGGTATTTTGCGTTTACGGCCTGTTAAAAGGACGGATTTGCTGCATATCCTTGTCTCTGTCTGTGCATATGTATGGGTGTGTGTGTGTGTGTGTGTGGGTGGCTGCGTGTGTGGTTTATCCTGGGGTAAGTAATTTAATTACATTGCAGTTGCCATATTATTGCCATATTTCGTTTATATTGGCCCATAGCAAAATAATCAAAATTTGTCAGCCAATAAGGGAGATATTTTGTGCCAGAATTAGTTAACCAATTTAGTTAAGTGACGAGATTTATATAGAATTTCATAATTGGAAATTTGAAATTTTACATTAATTTTGAATTAAAAGGATATGTTAAAAACCTGCATTTAACAGTTGAAACCTTCGTTTAAACCCTTCTCCTGTGTGTGTGTGAGATAATGAAGTCCTCTGTGTAGCTTTCTCTGGTAGAAAACTCTTTCGCTTGCATTGGAATTCCACAATTGCACAAGAAAATGAAGAAATAACTCTATGGGTATGCACCCAAATAGGTGCATGATTTTATCACATTGATTTATAATTCCCAACTAGTTTTAGCGGTGAAACCAAACAAAAAGCATTGAAGATCCTTGAGCACACAGCAAAATCTGCTGATAAGAGAACTTGATGGTTCTCAAAAATACACTTCTCTAAGTTCAATTTAATTAAATTAAACAAAAGGAAACTATTTCTTTTAATCTTTCTTTCTTTTCAATGGCACTGAAAGGAGAGAAAGATATTGTTTCTCCCAACTGAAGACTTTTCTTGTGAAGATCTTTTAAAAAGAAATCAGCAAAGTATTTGTTCACATAATAGTATAAATATATTCTATAAAAAATTCTCAGATTCTGCATTTACTAGATCAATGTAAAATATTTTTCGCCCTAACATCGGCAATGTAGTTTTTCGCAAAGTTGCCATATAAAATCATTGCATACTCTTGGGCTGCAGCAGCAAGAATCCAAGCGCATATGTCGCAGTATTTTTCAATTTATTGCAAAAGTTTATTGCTACTGCTGCTGGCTGCCAGTTGCCATTTCCCTTTGGAGGGACTATGAGCCAAAAGAAAATTAGCCAAACACACACACACACACACTCGCACGTATGTATGTATGTATGCACACATTTACACACGTATCAAGAGATAGAAAGAAAAGAAAAATACTTTGATTGGAGCAGGAGCATCAGGTGGCTGGGCTTTGTTAACGGATTTATGCAGCCAATAATAAAACTTGGCGAGCCTTCGAAATTGATTTATGTGTGAGAAAAATAAGATAAACATAAGACAAATCGCAATGGCAGCAACAACACAACACAACACAACACAACACAACATCTTGGAATAGGCATAAGAGATGAAAATGGAGATAAAGAAGGCCAAAGTAAAATAAACTTACTTGTCTAAAGATGAAACTTTTAATTTTCTAAATGTATTCGCTGGCTTTTTCTTTAATGCAATATACACGCACATAAAGAAGAGAAAGAGACAGAGACAGAGAGAGAGAGAGAGAGAGACCGAGTGAGTGAGTGAATGAGTAGGTGGGTGAGTGAGTACGATGGGAGTTGGCAATTTAATGCCAAGGCAAACGTAAAAACTGGAAAATTATGACCAAAATGAGAATTTAATCGAAATACGTGAGTGGAAAAATGAAAATTTGACTGCAACTTGGGAACGTCTGCAACAGCCGTAGATGTAGCCGTATCCGAAGTAGAAGTAGCAGCAGTAGCAGCAGCAGCAGCAGCAGCATAAAATGCCAAGTGCAAGCTCATGCAATTTTTATCATGGCCAGAAGATACTTGGGCTTGGTAACCATTCCACTACTATTTCGCTCTTTCTCAGCATCATCATCAACATTGCCATTCACCTGCTTATGCGTTACATCCGACTCGTAGATACCAGCAACTCACCGTACCGCCCGGCCACGCCCCTTGGTCTCAGGCAATTGTACAAATTAATGCCACCAAGTTGGCTCCGACTCCTGGATTCTCCTCCCACGATTCCATGGCACTCCACTTCACTTCTTTTCACAACCAGACAATTCTCAAATGAGTCAACACAACACTAAAATTGTTTATTTTATTATCAGGCAATTCTTTTTCCCTTTCTCCTTAACTCTCTCTCTCTCTCCCTCTCTCTCTATCCCTCTTTGTGTGTTTGTTTGTCCAAAGGCTAAGGTCATAAACAAATGCGGCTAGCTGCAAATGAGATACAAAAAAAAGAAAAGCTTAAAGTACCGAAACAATAATACCGTTTCAACAAAAAACTAATTGAGGTTATTAAATATTCCAGCATATATATATTATATATATATATATATATAGTCCCTAATCTTAATCTGTTAATTCTAGTTTTGACTTGAAATAACTTAAAAATAATCCAATTCTAAATTAAGAAATATTTTTAGATTAAAATGAATGCTAACTTATTCCTTAACTAGAAAATATTCATTTGTTAGAGTCTAATATTCCACACTTTAAATGGCTCTGGTCACCTTGCATCCTAAGGATCAGAAATTATCCTCATTTGTAACTTATTAATTTTAATAAACACGAATTAATTTAAAAATAAGTGATTATTCTTTATGTCTTAGTCATGTTTTCCATATTTTCCTTCGACTATATATTTTTTCCAAGTGTAATACTCTTAATTCTAAATGCCTCTGGTCACCTTAATCACTTAAAACTGCTCCGATCACTACCATTTGTGGCTAGTTAAGAGAGCCAAATTAAAGAGCGACTCATAAGTTGGGCCAATTTGAAAGCTCCTCTCCAACTTTGTCTTGGACTCTGTGGCCACCGATCGAATGTTGGATATATCGATGGATCGACGCTCCTCAAGTCACGTCCATTGTATAAAACCAAAAGCGGCAACTTGTATTGCAATCAGTTTACAGCTGCAAATAGCCAAGTGAACAACTTCCAAGAAAAAGTTTAGTGCAAAAAAAAATAAAACAGAAAAATATAAAAGTGAAAGAAATTTAAAGCAAACAAAAGAAAAAACAATAAAAATGTGCGATCGTAAATTAAACTATTTGAGTGCGCCGCTAATCCTACTCCTCCTGGCCATGCTGGTGTCCAACAATTGGACAGAAGCTCGTCCCATGGATCTGTATGACGATGTGAGCGAATTTTTTGATGCCATCTCTTTGGATGATGTGGCCAACACGGGACGCAATACCCATCCGGAGCAATTCTGCCTAATGCCAGCCCGGAAGGGAGTATGTCGTGCCCTGATTCCGCGCTGGCGCTACGATCCCGAGTTGAAAAAGTGCGTCGAGTTCAAATTTGGTGGATGCGATGGCAACGAGAATAATTTTGCCAGCTACAAGGATTGCATGGCCACCTGCGAGGGCATGTAGTTGTTGCTGGAACAGGATCAGAAGAAGAAGGAGAAGAAGAAGAAGAAGAAGGGTGTTGCCAAAGGCCACCTCTGAAAAGTAGCGAACCAAAGGCAGCATTTACACACGCACACACACAACCGCACATCATTTCCATTCTCTTTACAAATATTTATAAAATTTTACTATTAAGTTGAAAATCAAAAAACAAATTAAAATTTTCATACATCATTTTTGTAATTTTAAACACAACTGTACTTGGTAATTAGTTATTAAGTTATTGTGATAAAGAAATGAAATAAACATATATTTTTTTTATACAAACTAATAAACCAAAAGGAAATTTATAATTTCTATTAATAGAATACAAATGAATGAAAAATTCTCTGCAGGGAATTGATGGGATAACTGAGAGATAGAAGTTAATTTTTCTATTAGAATGTGCAAAATTATTTATATTTAAATATTTTACATTTAAATAACACAAAACAAAACTGGACCCAGACTTGAATGATAGCTTAAAATTAAATTTTTGATCAGGAATAAAGTTGAATTTATTTTTGAATGGTTCTTCGGCTCAAAGATTTAATTGTATTCTTCATGTGAATATTTATAAATAAAAAGTCAGAGAGAGAAAATTCTGGAAAGAATTAAATACTACTTCCCATTAGAATTTATTAGAAACTTAAAATAAATGAAAATCAAAGAAGTTTCTGGAACTTGCTTATTAGAATGCAATTGAAATATATTAGATAAGAATAGATACATAAAATAATTGATCTGTTTAACGGCAATCTTTTTTACATTTTCAGTTTCCTATTAATACATTTCGAAACATACTAAAAACATAAATAAATTATTAAGCTTAGCTAATCAAATTTTGCCGGTGATGATTAAGATTTGTCTTGTCAAAGCCCATCAATCAATGTCAATCAATATTGATGACAATATCTACTATTAGATGAGAAGTAAATGAAACTATGACAAACTTATTTATATAAATGAAATTGTTTAATAAACTTAATTATATAAATATTTAACAATTTAAAATATCAAAGAGAACTGCAGATTCTTCCGAATTGCAAATGCTAAAGCTCTATCGAAAATTCAAGAAGATTCGATAGAAATATCTTAAAATGCCCTCGACCTAACCGATCGCGGAATTTTTTTTACAGTCTGAATATTTGAACAGATCGCTCTCATTACTCGATCACAAATGTTGTTATTATATATACATACATACATACATATGTATGTATGTTGATTCATGCCCCGCGGGGGATAATACAACTTTCATAGATTTCACTTGGAAATGTCCCAAGACAAAAACCCAAATATTCATAGTCTAGGAGATGGGGGTGGAGAGGAGACTAGAGGAGAGGAGGGCAAATTTCTTATAGTAAACATGCAAATAACTTGAACAATTGAAAAGCAAACAAGATCAATGGATACCAATAAGCAGCGACAAAGGTCGTCATCAATGGATTCCTAGTTGGGTCTAGGCAAACCACAAAAACGACAACTGACGTCAGCGTCAGGTAAATTATAAACAATTGAGAAAAAGGTGCGAATTTATGTTAAATCTATTGCCAATAAACAAAACCCAAAACCTAAAAATCAAACAAAAAGCAGTTTGAGCATATTTTTGCTTTGTGTTTTTGTTTTTAACATATTATTTATGTTGCTATAAACAGTGTACAGTGGGGCAAACTATTGGTTAGTGTTTGGTAATTATTGGAATGGTGAAATTAATTTTTCAATCAGTTTTGATATTTCGATTTTAAATTAAAAAATAATCTTGGAATTGAAAGAATATTTAAAGATAGAAAACCTTTTGAGAAATTAAACAAATTCATCCGCCATGTTGTTTCCGCCATTTTGTACTTCAATACTCAAGTGATCCAACAAAAATGCATTAAAATCAAGTCAAAGATAGAAATGTTTTTTTGTTAAAGAATTTTTGTTTCGTTTTTTAAATCGGGTCATCGAAACCAATGTGCGACGATCGCCACGCGATTGCTGAAGCGTGAGACCGCTGCCTTACACGTTGACCGTTCCCCTTGCCACCTCACCACCGACCGATGGCAAAGACGAGGGCAAATTTCCAATTTGATGTTTTGTTTTTCTGCGGGACCTGCCCTGCCCCAACTTGTGGATCAATGACCGAATGAGCTTTACTGAACTGTTGCTGCTGTTGCTCTTTGTGTTGCTGTTGCTGCTGGGCAATATGCGGGCGATATCATCGACGATTGCAACATAAAAACGCAACCGGCAACCGGCTACAAAAATGCCAAATAATATTTATCGATGTCATAATTTAGCTGTTGATTTAATTAATTCACTATGTATTTTGCAACAAATCATTTTTCTGTATACAAGTTGCTGCGCAACAATTGCTTAAAGATATGTTGCAAGTTGCTGCTGCGGCTTGCCTATTCTATAGAATTCTACATACAATTAATGATTGCTGGAAAAAAAGAAAAATAAAAATATATATACATATATATATAAAAAATTGGCCATTAACATTAACAAAAGTCAATAAACTTTTTTAACCCGCATAGAAAGAAATTTGAAATATTTTACTACAGCAAAAAAGCAAAAAAAAAAAATTAATTAAAATGCGCTAAACGTAGCAGACACATGAAAATGCACAAAATAACAACAACAGCAGCAGCAACAACAACAGCAATAACAAATTTTCCGCGTTTTCTGTAAATGAATTTTATTAGTTAGGTTGTTGCAACAACAAAAGAGGCAACTTTAATGTGTGTGTGTGTGTGTTGTTTTTCTGCATTTTGCAGTTTGCAATTGGCAATTTATTTATTTAAGGCACGTAGAGCAACGTACAACAACAGCAGCAACAACAACAGCAACAACAACTCCAACATTAACAACAAGAGTCAGTCTGCCGACCACAAAAATCCCCCTTCTTTTTTTCTGTCAGGTGGGTCTAAAAGGGGGGGAACTACATTACAAGTCAACGAACTTTTGTTGTAGGCAGTAAAACGTCGTCAGTTCTTTGTTGTTGTTGCCATTGTGTTGTTGTTGCTGCTGATAGTGCAAATATGCATTATGAAGTGTAAATAGGCAACCGGCATAATTATCATCATTATCGAAGGCATAAAGCAACACTGAGACCAAGCTATGCCCTTGACTAGCCACAAAAGTCATTCCCATTGCAGATCTGACTATATATATAGTCAGAATTTGTTCTTAAGGGCTTGGATATCAAAAATATTAAGCAACACGTTTCTCTATGAAAACTAATTGTAAGAAAATATAGTCAACCGATTTTCTGGAAATTTTCATATTAATTATTTAGTAGGAAGAATAATAAGAACAGAATAATATGCTAAAAGGAAGCTATAAAATAAATATCAAAATATCTAAAACAAAACTATATATATATATCTTGTCTTAGATATAGACAGACAGACAGACAAATTTCAAAACTTTACTCTAATATAATGACGAAATCTAGTTTAATAACAAAAATTCTCGATAAAATCAAGTAAAGAGAATTGTCGATAAAATTATTATTAATTATAAAAGAAACTAGAATTATTTCAACAATATTTATGCAGCAAAATTTTCAATTAACTAAAATATATCTCCCAAAAAACTAAAACAAATTTCTCTTTGGTTTATCTATGGATAAGAAGATTTGTCATCACCTGATCTAACTCACATATATAAGAAAATCTTATCTCTTCACTGATAAACCTAAACTTAAAGAAAGAAAACTAAACGAAACGTGGCAATGGAAATAAAAAAAATATAGTTAAATCACCTTTGGTTTATATATATATATAATTTATAGATGTTTCTTTCAATTGCTAAATATAATCATATATAATTATCATAGAACTAACATATACAATGTAAATATATATATACAGTGAAACCTCGATATAACGAACTTCGTTATAACGAAAAACCCAATATAACGAATTTTTTGTTAAGTCCCTTGAAAAAACCTCGTTTTTACATTTCAGTACCTATAGCGAATCAATAGATATAACGAATAATTTTGCGATCCCCCTCAGATTCGTTATATCGAGGTTTCACTGTATATTAATATATATCCAATTTGTTATCTCTTTTACATATATATCATATATTGTTTAGTTTAGTTTAGTTTGAATCGATCAATAGGCGTTTTAGTGGAGCTTAACTTTCGGTTTTTATAGTCAACGAGAAGATTGTACAAAAGAAATCAACTATTTTGGCTTTGGATTGATTTAGCTTTAGTTAGTTCTGGAAGCTGAAATTAAATAGAGTGTGTATGTGTGTGTGGGTGTGTAAGTGTATGTTAGTGTGTGTGTGTGTGTGTGTGTGTGTGTGTGGTAGTGGCATAATATTAGCAGGCTATATCTGTGGTAACACTTTTGATGCTCTCCGAACTGAAATGCACACAGCCAAATTTGCAGACCAATGTCCAGACATACGGAATGAAAAACTCTTCGGGGGCATCCTCCTCCACATACTTAAACTTAAGATCAGGGAATTTCTATATCAAAAGAATATATATATTGAAAAGATTTTCTATTGAAAATGGATTGCAATTTCTATTCGATTTACCCTCAAACGATCGCTGGACCATTGGCTGGCCCCTTTGGATATCACCTCGAGCACCTCATTGACTCCCAGTTCTCCACGTTGCTCTTGGACACGTTGCAAACGCGATGAGAAGAAACCAACCACCTGAAAGTAATTGTAGTTATAGAGATTAATATGTTTAGCAACTTAATGGAAGGGATTACCATATCAATATTCTGTATTACATCCTGGAAGGCATGATGACTGCGGAAGCTCTCGAAAACGCTTCGCTTATAGAGCAACGTATAGACCAAATTGGGGCAATATACCAATTGATTTGTCAGGCAGGAGTTTAATATTTCCAATACCATGCGCAGCACTTCCTCCAAAACACTTAAATCCTGCAGCATATCCTCGGGTGTGCATCCGGCAACATTGACAAAGACATTGCCACTGCCATCGACACTCGTCGTCATCGATGTCGATGTCGTTGTGGAATCCTCACCTGTGTGGCCAGCTGTTAAGGCCGGCTCCTTCAGCTGGGCATCGAGACGTGTGTGCTTACGTGCCAGTGTCTCGAAGAGAGAGACTAAACGTTGCGCCACATACGGATGAAGGGCACGAAAGTGTCCAGACATATTTGCCAATGCAGCCAGGCAATTTGTATGCAAATATTTATCACGCATTTTCAACATATTATATTGTATGGTTCGTATGACAATTAATATGAGAATACCGCCCAAGGATATTTCCGATATGGTTCGTTCCGTGTACCAGGATATATTCTTAAGCATCTGCACAGAGAGAGAGAGAGAGAGAGATTAGCCAATAGTATGTATATATAAAGGATAATTGTACTTACAATTGTGTGAACATTCTTATTGAAGCCTTCATCCTCACTCAGTATCAGCAGGACAATCAAGGACATGTAAATGTGATGGGAATTGCTATCGGGTGCATTGTACAATGTCTGCAGTATGGGTATAACAAGATTTTCCAGATCCTGCTGTTGCATAACGAACCGATAGAATCTTTCATTGCGATGTAGCAGTAGATATAGCAACAATGTGGCCTGATCAATGGTAACGATGCGACTCAAAGTCTCGTAGACGGCAGAGAAATCAATTTGAAAGGACACTGGCGCCGCCTGATTCTGGTGTTGGGCACGCGGTGAATCCTTGGAATCGGCACAGCCAAAGAGACTGGTGCGATAGGGATTCTCTTGGGATGTACAATGATTGGTCAATATGAGGATCAGTAATAGACTCTGATTGGCCAATGGGTAATGTGAGCGAAATTGCTGACAGATCTCGAGGCTGGAACTAGAGCCCACAGTTTGGGCGGGTTTAAGCAAATCCTGAGACTTGCGAAACGTAAAAATGGATAGCAAAGATTCGGCAATGCCAAAGACAAACGAACCGGCCGAACTGGAGCCAAACATTGTGTGAGGCACCTCATTCAGACGGGACACAAAATGGAGGAGAGCCGACATCAGGACATTCGCATGCTGGCACTTGAAGACAGTGCGAAAAACAATGGATTTGTCCATGGGTTGTGGTGCAAATAGATGCACCGAGAGAAGGGTAATCAGCATATTGACGGCCTCCAAGTGAAGGTGATAGGTAAACTCTTTAACGGGTATCACAACAATAAGATTGACCAAGGCATCAATAAAAGTCTCAAATTTAGCTCCATCCACAATCAGGGGCGGTGGAGAGGCTGCTGCCATAGACTGTTCATTCCCCTCAATGGCTATCGATGCAGTCTCCACCCCCGCCTGCTCGGCACTAGGCAAAGCCTCGAAATGCTGCAGCAATTGAAACTCGGAACCCGTCTCATTAATGTACTTGACCAGGCTGCGTATAATGAACAGCGCATTGAAGGTCTGCCATACATGGAGATTGCTCTCCTGATCCGATAGAGACAACAACTCGCTGGTCTTCTCCAGAAACACTGTGACCAAAGATCCAAAATTTCCCGTCTTCAAATTATGTCCAATAAACGATTGGCATAATGATTCCAGTCTTGAGTCCAGATTAAGTTGGTCCTGACTAAAAGGGGGGGAGGGAAACAAATGAATTAATTGATTGAATATCCAAGTTGATGACGTCGACAGCGACAATTGCAACTTCTTCTTCCCTCTCCTCTCACCTATTCTCCGGCAAGACAATGTTATAATTGAGCAACTGATTCCAATAGACCTCATCATCATGGGGAATGTGTTGGCGACCCACAAAGCGCTGAAGCCATTCATTGGATGCTAAATCCGCCGTCCTGCTGACATTAATACCCATTTTTGTGTGTCTGCGGTTGTGGGTAAGGATTTGGATTCGGATTCAGATTGAGTGCGAAATGAATGGACAAGTCTGCTCGCTCTCTCTCTCTCTCTCTCTCAGTCTCTGGCTCGCTCTTATGTAGACCGCCTACTGCATTGATTGCGGCCGGCTAGCCCAGTTACAGTTAATATTATTAACAATTTTTTAAGACGTGCACGTCACCCATTTAACGAAACAACAACAAAAACAACAGGGAGGACAATCGAAACTATCGATAAAAACTGTGGCCCAAAGACCCATTCACACTACCGTCGTGTAGATAATGATGTAGACAATATCTACATATAATTTGGTGAAGTCGTAACGTATTTTTTTAAAATTATCAATTTATGGAATCAAAAATTTATATTCCTTTTACATATCTGAAATTGTTAGTTAGAATTGGCTAATACATATATAACTCTTCAAGCAATCCATTTTGATTATCTTTTTATTTTGTTAAACTTGATAAATTTAACAATTTAAAATAAATAAAAAATCGTTTATAATTTTTTTTTTCAAATTGATTATAATGCATATGTATTATTTGAATAGTAAACTAAAACTAATTTATTATTGGATACTGTGTCAGTGGTAATCGACTATCCAACTTTATATATATATATATTATATCTTGCTCTTGGTATCCTTCCTTAGTCGTTTCTTTGTTTCATTTCTATAATCAATTTAGAATTTGCATAACTAAAATTTATATATATATATATGTTACTATATATATATAGAAAAACTAATGAAAGGAAGAAAAATGTATAGATATAGGAATTATCTCCTAATTTGTTGTTGCTAGTTTTTCTCCGTTCTTTTCTCTGGCAAATTTATCACAAATGTTATTCCTTTTCAGTTGGCGGAAATAATAAATTATACGCATACCAGATATATATACATATATATACATATATCGATCGATATTCTATATATATATATATATCTTTGCTGACATATTTCAATTTAAATCAAAATCAGAAAAAAAAACAACTTTAAATCAAAGCAGAAGTTGCAGAATTGTCCCCATGAAAGATAATTGGTGTTCGATGGAGGACGCGTGGATGGGTTGGTGGACAGATTTGTTTTGGGGTGACTTAAACTATAAAATATACACAATGTGAATGGATTGATAATGACAATGGAACACTCATTCGCAACTTCTACTCCGCGCTACTCCTTTATTTGGCTCCTCCTCCATTTTAAAGCTTGCGCAGGGCATTGTGTTTATTGTGCTTCTTGGCCAACAGTTGTTTCAGGCTAAACGAGGAGAGGGCTATCCCAAACACAGCCAACATGGTAGCCGAACGGGTCACCACACGATTGGGCCCGGCCGCATTCGTGGTAAAGCCATGAGCCTGAAAATAAAGAGAAGAAAAAGATATTGCATTATTTTTGCTATGCTTATCAATTTTATTATTTTTAGAAGGCCAAACAAACAAAAGTGTGCTGCTGTCTATGCCGTAAACTTGGCTAAATGCCCACCAGCCACTGTGTGGGTGATAGCTGCGCTACTACGCAGCGTTTTTGCCCCACACACGACGAGGGAACGTTAGTAGCCGTTGGCAACGAGTTCAAATCCCTACAGAGATTTCCCACGTTCATTGAACTAATCTTATCGATCTAATTGCGGCCACCTACCTTCCTCCCTCTTACCCCCCGCACACACACCTTGATGATAAGACACTACACCACATGCCTTTGATACCTTCTGCTGATAATAAATTGAGGCAATTAGATTATTAAGCAAAACACTTGTTAGAAATATGCAAAAACATATTTAGACAATGACTTTGATAGCTGCCGCCTTGTGACGTCAATAAATTGATGAAATGCCACAGTGGGTCAAGGTGGAATGAGACTTCCATTTAGAAATTTGACAATAGAAAAGAATTGCGTCGATAATTTGACAAAAAATTTAAGTGAAAACATTTTAAACAAAGCTAATGACTAAATTCTTCGAATGGATCAACAGGTTTCTCCGATTTCCATGTCCCGTCCTTGAATTACCTTTGAAATACTTTCACTTAAATCTTAAATTTAATCAAGTAAAATGGAATTCTGAAAAGTATTGCCTGTACACTTTTCACATTTCTCCACATTCGTTCGATTTGCGTTCGCGTTCCTTTGTCATAATGCAATCTTTTAATTTCCAGTGACGCACTTCGACTCCACTCTTTCGTTTTTCCCACTCCATGGCATCTGGGGATGCTATCGATTTGGACAGTGACCGGAATTAATTGTCGCTTCTGTTTGGCCCCTCTCCTAACATGCGGTTGAAGCGTGCCGAGCATTATAAATGAACAATCGCCAAAGTTAAAAATAAATTATCATGCATAATTTACTTATACATATGCAAATTTCTTTTTAGATTATAATTTTTTGCGCGTTTGCCTTTTGTTTGTGTTTCCTTTTCGTTGCTTATTTCTCTTGCTGTTCCGCATTTTTTGTGGGTTTTTCTAAATTTTTAAGCATTTGCCTCACAGCGGCAGTGCTTAAAGATCCTGCACGATCCTGCTTTTTCTGCCGTTGTCCTGGTACTCTTGATTTACGTGGCGCCACTCCAGTTGGCGGAGCTTTCTCACTTTTTAAGGCATTTAGAAAATTTAAATTTGCCTGCGATGGCAAAGTTTCTTCAGTTTCAGGCAAACTGATGATAATTTTTAGAGGCTGAGCAGGAGGAGATGCAGATCCAGGAACAGGATCAGGCAGCAGAACTTCCCTAGGCGGTGAGACGTGATCGACTTTTGGCAGATTGATTACGATATTCAGTGGCTGATGCAGTTTCTCTTTTTCTTCTTGGGGCAAAATAGAAGCCTTGCAAAGCGGTGTACTAAACGGATTAGAATCCTTTGGCTTAGTGGGTGATGCCACATGTGTGGGATTTGACAAGAGATCAGGCATGGGCAGAAAGTCATCCAGATTGTATTCCACATTATCGTTGGTGGGATTGTCTGTTGTAGCCAAATCGTCTAGCAGTTTCATAATGAAATCATCATCATTATCATCATCGTTTGCCATTGGTGGTGGTGGTGGTGGTTCTTCCACGTGGACTTTCTCCTGCTGCTCCAGTTTCGTCGGTTCCTCTTCATCGGAGGAGACTTCGTCATTGTGTGGCCATAGGCAAGTTCTGGCTTCACATTTCAATATCTGCTCCTCTAGATTTATGTAGAAATATCGTAGTTTGTGATCCAATCCGTGGCCTAGACATTCCTCACAGGAATCGCCCGCTTTTAGTTCCGCTTTGGCCGTCATTTCTGACGTCACTAACAGTTTGACTTTTCTTGATTTCTTTTGTCGTGTGTGTGTTTCTTTTTGTATATAATTTTCTTTTTTAATTATATGCTCACCTGTCCGAAGGTCAATCGAAATGCATATAAGCCAAGATTTGTCGTTTTCATGATCCAAATTCAACCAAATAACTGTATAATTATTCCTTTTGTTTTATCTGAAAGATAAAGCAAACAGTTTCCTTACATAATACAAATCGATTTTTTTTTCTCGTTTTTTCTTGAATTTTGTTTTATTTTTGCGTGTTATATTTTTCTGTATTTACCTTTGCTATTTTTATTAATGGTGGCGCCTATCCGTCCCTTTGCTTTGCTGCAGCAATTGCGTTTCGAGTATTATCTAATTTGTTAATAATAAATAAAAAGGAAAAGAAATTTTCTTTTCTTTAGAACGCATGGCACGGGCACACAATCACACACACACAGAAAGAACTCACACGCACACTTATTGTTCATATAAGCGGGGCGAATTAAGTTGGGGCGAATTCAAGTTTCTACAATGTTTAAAATTTTGACGTTTTCAACACTTTCTTTGTTGATTAGACATTTCATAATTACTTTTCTGAGAATAAATCAAAGATCTTAAAAGAAACTAAATAAACAGCAGAATGGTGCTTTCCGAAGGAGTCAAGGAACGGCTGGGCGTGGTTGTTGATGCGGTGCAGACGACATTACATTGGGGTTTCGTTCCACTAGTCCTATATCTGGGTAAGTTTCAATGAACATGTGCGTCCGAAGAGGAAGAAGAAGCAAATGGATTGATTTTTGTGTATTTTCGGTGTTTTTCTTTTACATATGTATGTATATAGGATTCGCCAAGGGAGCAGAACCCGGAATGCCACCATTATCCATACTCAGTCTCCTGTGGCAATAGAAATAGACTAAACGGCGTTGGTGGAGGACAATATGAAGGAGGGGGGTCGAATTGGCCCGGCATTTCATTATCTTTTGATTCGCGTAGATTCCTTTTGGCACTATCAATAGTACCTGCAATTATCGGAAATAAATTTCTGTTTAAACAAAATAAAATAGAATTACGAATTATATTTTACTTCGATCAATCTGATGTCCAAAAGTATGAGTTATCTTTTCATGATCTCATTTTAACTAAATCCTGGATTTTTAAGAGAATCCAGTCAAAGAACTATTTTATCAGTGTCTTTTGCGGACTGGTAGATATTTTTTTAAAGATTTATCATTTCTACACAGTTTAACTAATTTCTTAAGGTAATTATATAAACTATTAAACTTTCTCGGAGTTGCGGTCACATTTAACCGAAGTCTGAAATACTTGCACTAGTTCAGGAACTTCATTTTGTACGCCATTTTTTAGCATAATCTAACATATTTTGTTCTTGGACCCATTTTGATTAGAATAATGAAAAATATTAATTTAAATAAAACGACAAAATCTTTCTATTGCAATGTGGCGCCCCCATCAATGTTAAAAAATCGTAACAAATAGTTAACAGTGCGTTAACATTGCTCAAAAAAATTGCTGTTAAGTTAATGTGTCATCTCTAAGTATAGTACCATCTCTATATATTCTGATATTGTGTGTGTGCGCTTGTAGGGTCTACATAATTTTAGTTAAATTTGATGAAAACTCCTTAATTTAGGAAAAGGAATTGGTGAACTGGATTGAAGAAAGTGCCGGGCAAGCGGATATATTATAAAATAGTGGAAACACGAAAGGAATAGTAACAAAATCACGTGATGAAAATAAGATTGAAAAGCTGCCAAAGTGCGTGAAAGAAAGAGGGAAGAAGTGAAGAGAGAAGTGGAAGAAAGAAGTTTTTTTTCTAATTGGATTTGGGGCGAAGCCGACGACGGAGAGTACAACACAGACAGCGAGAGGAAGCTAGAGAGAGCTACAGAGTGTGAGTGATAGGGAGGTAGACAAATCCTAATTGGAAATTCATTAACAATGTTAAAGAAAGAAATTAATAAATATCGAGGGCCCTTCAAAAATGAGTCCTGTCAAATACTAAATGCGCAATTTAAAAGAAATTAAGTGAGTGAGAGAAGGAAAGAGAGACTGCCAAAGAGTGACCCCGCGACAGTGCCCGTGTGTGTGAGGGGAGGGGAATCTCCCGCTCGAAATAATTAAACAATTTTCTTGAAGAATAAGCAATCAAAACCAAAATAAAAGCACAACAAAATAGTGTGGCAGACTTTGAACTTGCCTCTGTGTGTGTGCCAGTGCGTGTATTTTGCTCGGGTGTGTGTGTGTGTTTGTGCGTGTCTGTGTGTATGTACAAAAGAAAAGCAAAAACCCAAATCAGGCATGAAAATGGCCATGAAAATTTATCTCTGTCTGCTCTCATTTTGCTGCCTAATGGCCTTCAATTGGGGTAAGTGAATCTTATTGCAAAAAAAAAAAAATACAAAAACAACAAAAAAAAAAGGTGCGAAAAACTAACCTAATTGAAATTTTTCTATATTCTTTTTAAATGCTGCTGCAGCCACACCAATTGAAATGATCCTCAATACAAATGCCACTAAATGGCAGCCGACAGCAGCAACAACAACAACAAAAACAGCAGCAGCAGCAACATCAGCGGCAGTAGCAGCAATAACAACAACAAGGGCGCCAGCGGCAACAGCAGCTGGTGAGGCTTATCTATCCACTGATAACAGCAGCAGCCATGGCAACAACAACAATAACAACAACTACAATAACAACAGCAGCAACGTAGCAGTAACAATTATGCCCCAGGCATCTGGAGGTGGAGCAATAAGAGGAGTTGTACCAACTAAAAAGCATGAAAGTAAGCCTTAAACCCCTCGCACACTCACCCCACCCCACTCTTTCCTTCATTGAGTTGAACTTTTGTAAATAGAAGACCCAAGAATGAAATTTATATGGATGAGGTCGCTGGCAGAATAGGAGGGAAAAAGCCTTTAAAATTCATTTTCGCAATCGATTGAAGAAGAAAGATTTCTGCAAAAGTCTTAAATTGGATTAACAATAATAAACTAGTTTAATAGTTAATGCAAACACTTTGTCAAAGTGATGAATTATATTTATCATTACCCTCGATATATGTACGTGATCTTTACACTATATTTTTTACTGGAACGTAACGATATATTGTAATAATATCACTCATACGTCATGTTGTCTGCCTAAATTGAATTTAAGCTGTATTTATCGAATATGTAAATCGCATTTAAATTTTCATAATGTGTATAAATGATATTCTAGCACGACCTACTAAAGTTATGCTCAATTAGTGGTTAGTTTAGTTTAGTTTAGTCATGACTAAATGTGGTTAACACGTGTTCTAATTATCCAAAATTCCAATTTCTAGAAGAACTTCTATCACAACATGTGCTTTTTGTGTTATTTATTTTAAAAAGCAAACTTTTTCCATACCGAGAGGTGTTAAGTATAGTCGATATCGATGATATTAAAGAGGAAATTAACTATTTGTTAGTTTTAGGTATAAATTTATAGAATAAAATTCAGTTGAATATTGAAATTAAATGCATTGAACGAAAGTTTAAAAGTAATTGATAAATTTAAAGATAAAAAGACATTCGATAGATTAAATAGTTTAAATTTTGACCGATTATTTTTGTTGATGTTGTTGTTTTTGTTTTTGTTTGAGAAACTGTGGCCCAGTGTGCAATGTCTGGCGACCTCGTGACGTCATTTGATGTCAATGTGCTAAAGCCAGACAACTCTCAATGCAAGCAACCAGACACCCCCACACCAATGATACCCTCACACCTTATTCCTACCACTCCCTGCCCCCTGCCCCCTGCCCCCTCTTTCACTTCATCATCATCATCATCGTCGTCGGCCACTGCATTGCATGTACTCACGTTGCACTTGCAACTGCATTCAACGACAACAACATGAGAGGATGAGGGTAAACATGGTTTAAAGTGTGAGGGAGCGGAGCATAGATTCATGTATGTATGTCTGTGTGTGTGTGTGAGTGTCTGTGGTGGAGAGGAGTGGGGAGGAATGGTTGAAAACTGGTCGCATTGTCTGGCCCTCCACTTTACACTTTGTCTTCGCGCCGTCTGCTTTTTGTTTTTGTTGTTTTTGTTTTAATGCTAAATGCTTTTGTTGTTGCTTTAGCACGCTTCATCGCCATCATCTTCATTTGGCGTTTGTCGTCGTCGTCATCTTCGTACGCCCCTGAGGGCATGTCTCTCTCTCTGATCGGTTAAAGAAAACCACATGATTTATGAATTTC
Source organism: Drosophila emarginata (assembly GCA_037075365.1). NCBI lineage: Eukaryota > Metazoa > Arthropoda > Insecta > Diptera > Drosophilidae > Drosophila > Drosophila emarginata. The sequence continues at coordinate 9,596,933 of JBAMCD010000260.1, forward strand.
AATCATTAATTATTTAAATGGATATTTAGTAGCAACATTTAGTTAATTGCTTCATTAAAACTAGTCACAGTTATTAGCTGAAAATTAAATTATGGCAAGAAAAGTATTTAGAATGAAAAGTATTTCTTCTGTTTTCCTTGAATTTAACGGTTTAAGTTGATTATTTCCACGCTAATTAAATTATCTCTCTACACAATTGTACAAAAATATTACTTAATAATATTATTAATCTTAATTTTTAATTCCACACAGAACTTATCAAATGCCATTGCGATATCTGCAAGGAGACGAATCACATTTGCGAAACGGATGGACATTGCTTCACATCGGTCGAAAAGGATGTTGATGATAAGATAATATTCAGTTTTCGGTAAGTATTATACGATATTATCCAATACTTTTCCCCCGCCCCATCGCAAATGAAAAAGAAAAGACATTCCCACAATTAGAGTTAGTAGAATTGTCGTTATTATGGTATCAATTATTTTTCTCTGTGTCGGGTGGGACACAGATGCCTAAATATGTCCCAGAGTTTTCCGCCGGGCCGTTTCATCTGGTGTAACGATGGTCGTCGGGGTGGACCCACTGCCAGACCAGCTGCTCGTCGCGGTGGTCACGCCTGTTGCAACGATCGTGATTTTTGTAATCGCCATTTGCGACCGATAATCAAGTATTATGCCACCATATCAGAGGCTGCCGATAATAATAATAATAATCGGATTGATGATGATGATCGTGATCGTGATCGTGATCGTGATCGTGCTAATGATGATGATGATACCCAGATTTCCTATGAAGGTGCGCATAAAATGTGTGCACGTCCCCAGTTAACCGTTAACCGATAACCGTTACCCGTTACCATTATTCCACTCTTCTCTCTTTCTCTCTCTGTCTACCTCTCTCTTACTCTCACTTCAAGCACGTTGTTCTCAAGTTACTTCGTTTGTTCGTTCGTTCATTCGTTACTTCTTTGCCCGTTGAGTTCGAAATAAAGTTGAGTTTGAAATGAAATGAAATGAAAAAATAACCCCCACCCTTCCCCCCTAAAAATTATATATATATTTTTTAATATAATGCAGAGCACTACTAAAACTACCAGCTACAACAACAACAACAACAGCAATATACAAAAAATAAAAGCGAGAAAAGGTCATCTTTTCAAATAAAATTATTTAATATATAATTACAATTGTTATAATATATACAAATATATGTATGTATATATTACTTATTTTTTATTGCCCACTAACCAGACTGAAATCTCAATTAGCAACCAGCTGAAAAGCAACAACAACAACAACAACACCAAATATTAGGAGTACAAATAGAAAATTCGATTCGATTTTTCATAAATTTCGTCAGGAATTTCAATCATATCGTTAACAAGAATTGTAATTTAATCAATTTCAAAATAAAATGTCAAAATACATTTCTAAATGTTTCTTTGTTAGTGTTGTTAAATTGTTTAAAAAAGGATTATCGAATGCCTAACCTTATCATATATCTAAATTACAATTCCGATAAAGGGCTAAGAAGAATAAGATTAAAGACACAGAGTGACCTTTTTCCGTTTTTACCAACTGATTGGGGGTTAACCTTACCTTTACGGTTTTCCATTTGTACTCCGATGAAAAAAAAAAAAACAAGTAAAATAAAAAAAAACACACTCAACAACATTTGCCAAAGCTAAACTAATTCGATTTTACCGTTTTATATTCTTTCTTCCACTCTCTCACTTACACACACACATACACGTATATCTCGAAATGTATAAATATCGATAATTGTGTGTGCGTGTGTGTGTGCGCGTATATCCTTGCTCTGCGTTTCGCTCTCGCTCGCCTCCTTTGCCAATATCTTGTGCACATTTTTTTTCGTGGTACAGTTGCCTACCAAAGAAATATGACATCAGTCGTGAGCCGCTGGAATGTCTCACGAGTAAAAATAAGCTTAATACGTTTAGAATTAGATGTTGTAATGATGATTTCTGCAATAAAGAGGAGCTAATGAAAAGGATATTTCAAACAGGTACAATAAAACAACAACATTCACAAAACAACAATTACAACAACTACAAAAAAAAAAAACAAAATTAAATTTAAAATAAAATAAAAACAACTATCTAGTTTGCACTATCTTTTTAAAATCCTTTTTTTTATGCTAATTATGCACTACAAAAACAACTACAACACAACAAATTACTACAACAACAACAACAACACGCTCTTTTCTCTCTCTTTAACACAATCAAATAATATACAAAACTACATATATAATATACAATTTATATATATATATTTTTAGTTTTTCTCTATCTCTTTTTTTGCACTTTTTTGTTCGCTTTCCTGAATGAGATTCTTTTATAATTTAGCACGATTTCCTCCCCCCAACCCCACTCCATTCCCTTTTAATATTTCTCCCGTTTTTATCTCTGACTTTCTCTATCTCTCTCGGTTTTTCTCTATCTCTTTTTATCTGTTTCCTCTAATTACACACAACAAAAACTATAATGAATTTTTAGAAGCTTTTACTTCTCTTTTACTACATAATTAAATCTTTTAGTAGTTTTCTCTATTCCTTTCAACGATTTTTGCATGCCCAGTCGATTTCCGATATCTATATACTATATATGTATGTATATATACAAGTCTCCTCTAGTTAAATATATGTAAAATAAGGGATATATATATATATATATTGTTGTAGATATACATATATATAACGATTTCTGGTTCTTCTTTGTGCTAATTGTTTCGCTGTATTTTGGAGTAGTAATAAATCGATTCCGATAAATGGTGTTTAGCTTGATTATAATTTAAGAGAGAGATCTACAGAAATAATATTCTTTGGCATTATGTATATGGATAAGAAATCTGTTTACATCTGTAAGAATTAAGATAATAATGATTAGTCACAGGAAAGGAATCTATATAAAAATTTTATTTGATCATATTTGAACATAACCACAATCTGACGACTAACAGGACATAGTCGTAGATCTCTATAGAACTTCTAACTGTACATTGAATCTCGAAGGAACTAGGCGATTCAAAATCATGATTTTATTATTTAAAAAAAAAAATATATAAAAATATAATATATAAATATACAAAAATTATTACCTTAATATGTTACGGTTATTAATTGATTGAAAAAGTAATTTTTGTCCCATAAATTTGCTTTGTATGCATGTGTGTGTGTGCGTGCGAGTTTGGAGATGATTAATTAAATTGCAATTAATTATTTTCATCATAATTAATGTTGATCTCTCTTCCGTAGCTCCTTCTACTTAATTGCTATAGCAAATTTTGTGGTGTTTTGGGTTATATTTACTGTAGATCATGTGTATATATCTGCCGCTATATGGAGTAGAGAATCTAAATTTAGTTTATAACTTGACGCTGGTAGACCGCTCCTCTTTACCGCCCCCCCACCCCCCAAAAAGATCCCTCGCCCGTCCCCCCCTCTCCGCCTTTGCTGATGCTGCTGCTAATCCTGCTGCTGCTATTTTTGCACGCGAGCTGTTAAAAAAACAAAAAAAAAAACAACAGCAACAACAACATTTAGTTTAAGTGGTAACAATAAGTAAACAACAACAACAACAGCTGCTTTTCAACAAAAAAAAAACCTGCACAAAACTACAACAACAACAATAACAGCAACAACATTTTTCTTATTCTTTTTTTTTTTTTTTAAATAACTTTAACTATTTAGAAACCATGTAGAAAGGGGCGGCATTACGTGTATTCCTCGAAATTAATTAATGTCTTTATATTAAGAATATAATTTAAAATTGTTTTGGAAAATCGCACGAACGATGAATTCCTCCACACGCAGCAACTGGCTGAGCTATGAAAAAATGAAAAGCGAGAGAAATTATTGTTTACAATGATTTCCCACGGTTCTTAAGTGCCTTCAACTGACATTTAAAACAAATTTCTGTAAATGCTAAGCCAGTTGCTGCGTATACACGATGATAATTAACTACTAAACTATATAATTCTGGATGTAAGGATAATAATTCGATGGAACGATCGAATGTCGCCCTTTGACTAATTAGTAACCACTTCCCTTCCCTACCCCCCCAACCCCCCATAATTACAAAGTATCCTAAAAACGAAAGAAAAATCAAACAAATCCCTTAAAAAACTATTGTGTGTATGTAGATGCCTGCACCTAGAAAACCACTTACCACCCGAAGATCCCGCCTGGTGTCATGATAAAACACCAACAACAGCCACAAAATGTTGTCATGATGATTTTTGCAATACGCGCGAAAATTACAATGATGCTATACCAGGTGAGAGAGAGTTGCACCACCCCCCAAAAAAAAAAAAAAAAAAAAAAAAGAAACCACCCACTCACAAAACCAACCATTAGCAATTCTTCAATGAAATCATTTGAGCCACGCCCATAATGTGTCATACTAGTCAGCAAGATTCATTTGCATCCCACACTCGCACATACATACATACAACCATTTAAATACACACACACACACAAACACACACATACGCACTTGCTTTCAGCTCACACCGCAGCCGCCGTTACCCTGTCCCTGCCACCCCAACCCACCCCCCACAAGGACCAACCACATTTGTTTTATTCTCACTTTGTTGTCTCGTCCTTTGGAGCAAAAAATATGGAGAAAAACCTTTTCCTTCGTTTCTCCTTTTTGTTTTGTTTTGTTCTCATTTACGCACTGCAACGAATAACCTTGTCGTCGTCGTCGTACCCTCCACCACCCCCCTACCGCCTTCACCTGTCCATTTGTCTTTGTATTTTGTTCTTGTCGGATTTGACCTTTTGCCTCATTATCATATTGACTCGATAAAAGGGAGAAAAATACACGGAAAATAGGCAACAAAAAAAAAACAAAAACATGTCTCAAGGGTTCCAGACTTCACCCCTAACTCCCGACCCCCCCACTCCACGTGTTTTTGTCATTCTATATGTTTGTTTGCGTCTGTGTGTGTGTGTGCGTGTGTGTGAACTGTCTGTGTACCCATTTCAACTCATTCGTTCATTCATTCCATTCATAAAAAAAAAAGAATTGCATTCATTTATAAGTCTCGGAACTGTCTGGCCATCATTTGTTTAGCGCAGAAAGAGACAGACAGACAGAGGGAGAGAGAGAGATGGAGAAATATCATATATTTTATCTAATAAAATTTTCTTATTAAAATAATTTAATATTCTAAGACTAGGACTAAAAATTTGATATAATTAGATCAAAAGAAAACGTCCACTTGATAATTATTATTATTATAAAGAATCGAACTTTAGAAAATTTTAAAAATTAAATAGAACTATTCCTGACTATCTTTGGAAAATAAAAAGAATTAAAAATTAAAAATATTAAATAAGTATAACTACAGAGAGGATCTTGATAAATTTTAATTAAAAATTTTGAAATAAACTAAATTAAGAGGAGAGAGTCCAGTAAAATAATATTATTAAATATATGAATATTATAGTTATGATCAGATTAAAATTGTTGAGGGTTAGTGATAGTTAAGGAAATTTTCTTGAGTTTACCGATCGAAGAGATATATAACTTTACTAGGACGAAGGCATCAGTTGGGACCTCTGCTACAGATTTGACTGAGTTTATCTCACTTAATTAGGAATTAATCTATGAAACTTCTGATTAAAAATTCTAAATAAAATATATTTTCTATATATTTAAAGCTATTTGTAATATATATCTCCTCTCTCTCTCTCCCTCTCTCTGTTCGCTCTGTCCCCATTTTTGTGTTTTCTCTCATATCTTTTTTTTCACATTTTGCGCGTAGTTTTTGTTTACTTCATTTACATTGCACTTGTGAGTGTGTGTGTGTGTGCGTTTAGTTTTTTTTTTATGTATGCGTTTTTTTGATTGTTTGTTCGTTTCGGTGCGGATAAGGATACGGATAAAGATAAGCACACAAAGGATAAAGAGGAAATATGGAGTCAGTTTGTTTATTTGTGTGTGTTGTTGCCAAGCGTCGTCGTTCATTTGTCTATATATATACATATATATCTATCGTATTTGTATCTGTAGAACTATATATATAGTTCTTTATAGTCATTTAAGTATTCGTTTATTGGTCGTTGAGTAGCGCCAAGAGGTTTGTAAATAATCCTTCAGGTTAGTGTATTTAACTTGTATATAATTAATTAGAACTAATCAATAATTAATCACTAACTATGGCTTTGGTTTGTTAAATGGGTTCTTATTTATTATTGCACCTGGATTGTTGGTTTCTTTCAATTGTTATTGTTTATTTTGTTTATTTTGCATTTGCATGTTTTCTCGCGCAACCCTTCGATCGGTCGATTGATTGATCGATCGATCGTCCGCTCGCCTGCCCGCTCGCTCGCTCGCTCGACTAACCAAAATCCAAACGCCTCTTGCATTTTCTTAATTTTTCCATTAATTTTTCACACATTCTCTCTCTCGGCTAACTTTTCGCTCAACTTGGGACAATTGGATTAACTTTGTGCTTTGATATTGATAATAGATTTTCGCACCGACTATAAGATAAATAGCTGGGAAGTGGTTGGCATTATTCTTGGATCCACTGTAATTATATGCCTCTCGGGCACATTCGCCTGGTATTACTGTCAGCGACGCAAACGGATCTCCAGTGGTCGTCCGTATCCGAAAGAGGATTCCGTGTATGATCCCATATTGAATGGTAATACGACAATACACGATATCATTGAGATGACCACATCCGGATCGGGATCAGGTGAGATCAACGAAAGATGTATCACTCTTCCATAATCATTTCGTTTGTTTTTTTTTTTCCAACTTTCAGCTGGTCTTCCCCTTCTGGTGCAGCGCTCCATAGCACGACAGGTGCAGTTGTGCCATGTCATTGGCAAGGGACGCTTTGGTGAGGTCTGGCGTGGTCGTTGGCGGGGCGAGAATGTGGCCGTTAAAATCTTCTCCAGCCGTGAGGAATGCTCCTGGTTTCGTGAGGCCGAAATCTATCAGACTGTAATGCTACGGCATGAGAATATATTGGGTTTTATAGCGGCCGACAATAAGGGTAATCACCAGATATATATCTATCTATAATTATTGCATGAATTAATTTCTATTAATTATTTGGCTTAGACAATGGGACATGGACTCAACTTTGGCTGGTCACCGATTACCATGAGAACGGTTCACTCTTTGATTATCTAACAAATTACACTGTGGACACAAATACAATGCTGAATATGTCCCTTAGTATTGCCACTGGACTGGCTCATCTCCATATGGATATTGTGGGTACTCGGGGCAAGCCGGCCATTGCCCATCGTGATCTCAAGTCCAAGAATATATTGGTTAAATCGAATTTGAGCTGTGCCATCGGTGATCTGGGTCTAGCAGTGCGCCATGTGGAAAAGGATGACTCGGTCGATATACCCTCAACCCATCGTGTGGGCACCAAACGTTATATGGCTCCCGAGGTATTGGATGAGAGTATGAATGCCCAGCACTTTGATTCATATAAACGGGCCGATGTCTATGCCTTCGGTTTGATATTGTGGGAAATAGCGCGTCGCTGCAATATGGGAATGATCTATGAAGAATATCAATTGCCCTATTTTGACGCAGTCCAACCCGATCCGAGCATTGAGGAAATGAAGAAGGTGAGGACTTAAATAAATCCATTCAATCTTATAATTATCTATCAAATGTTATTCAGGTGGTCTGCATTGAAAAGTGCCGGCCGAGTATACCAAATCGTTGGCATGCCTCCGATGTACTCCACAACATGGCCAAAGTGATGAAGGAATGCTGGTATCCAAATCCAGTGGCTCGTCTAACGGCTCTACGAATTAAAAAGACTTTGGCCAGCATTAGTGTCGAGGATAAAGTAAAGAACTGATTGTGGCTCTAGTCTGGCGACCCCAACCATTACCACTACCACCACCAACACCACAACTACCAATACCAATTCCACCACAACCACCAGCAGCAGCAGCAGCAACAACAACAACAAAACCACAAACTCAGTGGTAAGAGTTTCCTCTTCTGAGTGACTCAGAACACACATAAAAGAAAAACAAAAACACACACACACCTGTAACCTGTAACCTGGCCCCGTGTTACCTTAAATATGGCAGTTCCAAAAAAAAAATATTAAGAAAAGAAAAAAAAAAACGAAAATTGTAAATAGAACCCCAACACAAAAATCCTGTTAAATTTTGATTGCTTTGTCCCACGGTTCGTTCGTTCGTTCTTTCGTTTGTTTGTTTATTCTTATTTTAATTTTTACCTTTGTTTTGTATATAATTTTCCAATGACATTTTTGTTGAGATTTTTTCGGTTGCTTTGAATTCCGCTTCGTTTGCGAGAATACCCCCAGATATACATATAAAGATAGTTGTGGTGATATGCTCAATGGAGGATAAGTCCAAGGCAGAAGGTTAATTGGTGGTGGGATCTAGATCTCGTAGATAAAGTGTTTAGTCAATGTTTGTAACAGCAACTGACCTCGCCTTAGCCAAAGGCGAGAACAGAACAGTTTACTAAATGGAAGATACGGAATTTAGAGCAACCTTATTTTATCATTTTCCATTTTCTTTTTGGGTGGGCAGCTTTTGGGCTTGGCGGCGCTTTTTATTACTTGCCGCACTGCCAATTTTTTTAGTGCTATCAGCAACAAATTAGGGCCTAGACAAAACAAATATATATATATGTAAATATATATTGATAAAAACATAATTTATACATATAGTAACCACATCTATAAAATATATACATATATATTTTTTTATATAAAACTTGTTCACAACAAAAATCTACAGTAAAAGACTTTGCCAAGACTGAGCAGCAGTTTAAACAACAAAAAAGAAAACGAAACGAAAGCGCAAATTAGCCACAAATCAATCAACCATTTTTTAGGCCCAAACCAAAAAAGAATTAAAAAAAAAAAAAAGTAATAAAAGGGAAGAGAAATGCAGAGCAAGACAAAGTTGACAAAGAAAAGAAAAACTCAGGAAAACCATATTAAAATAAATGAAAATTTATTAAAAAAAAAAAAAAACGAAAAAAAATGCAAAGAAAAAACAATTGAAATTGCGCCGCCGTCTGCTCACTTGCTGCTAGACACAACCCTCCTCCCCTCCCTTACCTAGCTTATTTCTTAAACTCTCATTCATTCCGTCATATACTCATTTATTCACCCCTTTCCCCGCCCCATCTCATTATATAAACTTTATTTCATGTTTTGTTCCGTTATAACCAAAGCTTGTTCTTCCTATTTTTTATTTACTATAGTCATAAACGAATACGAAAAGAAAAAAAATTCAATATACATATACACCATGTATATACATATATATATACATATATATAAATTAACTATATTTCCTTAATGTTTCATGAACATAAAAAGAAATGTTAAATGAAAAAAAAAGAGAAGAAGGTAAAGGAAATGCGCATATCCGTCAAAATTCTTAAACCTTTTCGAAATGGTTTTGGATCTTTTGACGGAAATATTCCGGGAATTCAAAGTTTGCAAAATGATCTAGTTGTTGGGTTCGGCTTCAAATTGATTCAGTTATTTATTATCTATATATAGTGGCTATATAGTAAGTCGATTTCATTTAAATTTAGCAATAATTAACTAGTCGCCATTATGTTTATATGCTAAAGACTTGATTCCGAAATAAAGACTATTGTCTAGTCCGATTTGTAGCCCATTTATCTTTAGTTAATTGTCCGATTTATATTAGAAAAGTTGTCCGTTTTATATTTTGAAATTTGAGATAAGTTTGATTCCCGATTTGGTTAATTTGAACGTTCCTACAAAAGTGATATGATCTAAAAGTCGTCGTCCTTGTTTTAATTGAAATACGAAAATTAGATATAGTCATGCGATTTGGATCAGAGTTTTAAGTTTTATCGTTTGAAACCGAGCGATGGCAGGTAAATCGATTTGCACTTTTGAGACATTTACATCTAATTTAAGTCTGTATATGCATATTTGTGTGTGTTTTTCTTGGTTAAACTAAATGTATTACATACACACATACACAGAAACAACACCACCCACAGATACACACACACACACACACACATATTCATTTCACCAACAAAATGCCATAAAATGAAACTGAAATCTAATCTTCAACTGAAACCTCAAACTGCAATAACCAAATGTTCCCATACACACACTCCACACACTCACACACACACATATGAACGCTGAGAGATTAACATAATTACATACATACATATATATATATATTAATTTACATCAGTCTAAGCATTTACATACATTATAATTACAACTATACATATATGTATGTGTATAAGTGAAATCTGATAATATTTGATGATTGTTAAAATTGTTTTGGCCTACGAAATTTGATTTCCTATTAATTTAGGCGAACCGCAAAAGTTAAGAAACAAACAAAAAACAAAAACAAAAGAGATAATAAGAAAATGTTTACCAAACTAAGTTTATTCCATAATTTCCTGTACGATCGATTGATTATCGATCTATATATCTTTACATTTAGTTTATATATGTAATTCCTGTAATTGTAAAATGTGTAAATAGTTTATAGAAATGTCGTAAGAGCAACAACAATTGGTCACACGTTAAATGCATTAATGTTTCAAAAATTCTGCTTATTAATTTACACACATACATATAGATATATATCTTTTCCCCACCCTCAAAAAAAAGAAAATAATACCCATTTTAAAATGTACTGAGTTTAGATTCAATTATTCAACAAAGACTTGAAAGATGATTAATTATACTATAATTTGCTGGCTAAAGATAAACAAAAGCAAAACGTTTACTACACACAATGACAATTTGATTTGTTGTTTGGCAAGACAAAAAGAAAATAGATTAACTCTATTTCAAATATTCAATTTGTTAGGCTCAAAAACTAAAACTAAAAAACTAAACTGAAATGTGTGTAAGAGAGAATTGAGAGATCGAGAAAAAGAATGGGATCGAAATATACATAGAGTAATGTGAAATTGATGTTTTTTGGATTGATGTATGTATGTATGAACGAAGAAGATGAAGAATGGCGTAAGATGATGTAACAATGATATATGTATGTACGATTGGGCGTGTACTGTTGAAAACAAAACAAAAATGCGTTGAAAGTGTAAACAGAGTCTAACTTTTAGCTTTAAGCTGCGTTTTTACTGGCACTTTAAATAAAAATCGAAAAAAAAAAATATTTGTAAAAGAAAACAAAACAGAAGAGAACATTTATTTATCCTACACACAAGCCGAATATTTTACACCCTTTTTCTTGCAGGCTAAAAAAACTAATTTACCTATCCTTGAATAAAGTTCTTATATACATAAATTGTGAATGGATCGGATGACATCGAATTTTAGTATATTAATATTTCTATATAACATTTCGTTAAATATTTATTAGATCGTTCAATAATTGAATACCGTTTAGAATTGCCAATTGGCTCCGCTTTTAAGAATTTTTAAAAATAATATAATATATAACATTTTTATTAAACGAATACTCGTTGCAAATATATAGTCGACTGATCCGTCTATTTAGAATATTTACAGAAGGTAGGGGAGAATAGAAGGAAGGACTTGTCCTTCAGTTATCAATCGATTTAGTGATCGTTCGATCTTTTTACTTGATAATAATGTTTTTAGAAAGATGTCAAAGTTTAGAATTTCCATAGTGTTCTTCCTTTATTTTCTTTTTATTTATTGTATACTTAATTCCACTGTTGCTTTAATTATTTCTAATGCCAAAACAATCGATATGCAAATGTTCAAAGTGTGTGAGTCTCTATAGAAACTCAAATAAACAAGTCAAAGCAGGCAAAATGGCAAATTTTGTTTCATTTTGTTGTTTGTCTATTTAGTTTCTAATATTACGTAAAGATTACTTTTGTCAAACGCAACACAAAACAAAAAATTATCGAGTTACTTTTATTTTCAGGAGAAATAATCAAATATAGAACATCAAAAAATAGTACAAATTCCGACTTAATTTTTTACAATCACTGATAACACACACAAAAATCATTAACTATTAGAAGAGCGGAAGTGGAAGAACAGACATCATGCCGGATACGAAGAGTAAAGGAGATGGGAAACAGAATAAAACAAAGGTAAGCCAAAATGCAAAATATTTAATGCACAGAAAACGCACAGGTTCGATAGATAGAAGGATGGATGGGTAATCCATGCGAACGGCTCGAAAGCTTCAACTGAACTGAACCTCAAGTAAACTGGGAATCCTTGCTGGTAGTCAGTCAGCAGCAGTAGTGGCCTTCGTCGTCACATTCGTTGCTATTTCTGTAACATTTTTCAAAAATTTGCGATTACTTTTTAATAAGTTTTGCTTCGAACCGGAATGGAACTTTGTCACGAAACATAATTTGCAATTTCCACAAGAACGGTGCGGCAGAGTGCAGGAAGGACTGGGTCACAGCATGTGCGTGCCAGATCACAACGGTGCAATGTAGTTACAGCTACCAATTTACTATATTTGGTAGTTTTCCTTTCTTTTTTTTCTTTTTTTCCTTTTTTTGAATTTGGGACAGGCTTCGGTTCGAGTTGCTCTTAGTTGGAGTGTTGAAGGCCCATCACAATCGACGCAATAAAATAGTCAATAAATCACTCACGTATATGACTCTAGGCTCACCTTTTATTGTATATTACGCGTATAACCCCGCCTCCGTCCATGTCATAAAGTTCCTAAATTTCTTTTTATGTAAGTAACTAATTTCGATTGGCGGTGTGTGGGAAAGTGGAGGATGGATCTCACTTAATGGAGTTGTGTGCAATTTGTTTATTTTTTTCCCCCTTACCCAAACCCTCTCTCTTCCTCTCTTTGTCTAATATATCAATATAAGCCCTCTGCCCATCCAAAAACTATGACGCAGAAAAAGTTTACCTTCCGCTATTTCATTCACCGTGAAGAGGCCGCTGACATGGAGGACGTCATCAGCAGTCATCGGCGGCATTGCGCCTTCTGTCATATACATATTTCATTCCAAGGAGTTTGGTTTAAATTGTTTGCAATTCCTTGCCGCAGATTTTTCGGATTCAGTTGGTCTACGTTTACCCTAGCGTTCACACGAGTTCTTAACTAACTCTGCGAAGTCTTTACAAGTATTTTTCTAGAATTTTTGTTTGGTTGTTGGTTTTCTTTTTAAGTATTTGTGTGTGTTTTTCAAGATGTGGAAACTTGCTAACAAAGCCATGGCGGTATATTGACCATTGTATTGCATTCCGTAATCCCCTGTATAGCAGCAGTTTTTCCCTTAGTCCTAGAATATATTTAGAAAGCAAGTAGAACTACATTTTTGTGTGTTAGTTTGTATGTGAGTGTGTGCTGGTGTGCGAATATCATTTGTAAATAATCCTTTTATTTAAATTAAGATCGACTTTGTGAAAGAAAACTTAAAAATCTAAAGGAATTCGCTTTCAAATAGCTTAGAAACATTTTTTTAAAGCTAATATTTAGATATATTAATCATATATATCTCTTTAAAAGGCTCAGATTTTCGAATTGCCTGGAAGTATTCGAGAGTTTTCCCGAAAAAAGATCTATTAATGACATTCCATCCAAAATCTGGAAAGAAAATTTGTTTTCTTTTGAATTTTGAAGGCGAATTTCCGATTTGGTTAAATTTTTTTTTTGATCTCAGAGAGTGCATGTAGAGTCATATTGTAAATACAAGTAAAATTTCTGATTTGCATTGTAAATATATTTGTACCGTACTTTTTCTCTATATATACATGAACATATACTATATGCATACATACATACATACATACCTATATACATACTTGTAAATACATGAAGAATTTGTAGCCGCCGTTCCGTAGATGTAGCTCAGTGGTTTCTGTAGGTACAGTTTAATTGTTAAAACAAAATGTCAGCTGCTAGCTGCATGGAATCTGAGGAGGAATCCGACGATACACAGCAGGAGGTAACTGAAAGTGCCCTGTTCTACGGTTACCCGATTATTGGAAAGATACCGTTGCATGTTGCATGATTAATTTCTACTTTATAGACATATTTCATTCCTGAACCCAAAACTCAAAAAGCTTAACCTAACCTAACTTTTAGTTACTCCAATATCAAATTCAATGCACAATTTACCATTCGATACGATAAAGGTAAGTTCTTGTCCCTATAAATAAATTCGCCTCCTCTGCTTTGTGATATATACATCATTATATATATATATATAAATACTGCACATATGATTTGATTTTAGATTGGTTAAGATTCTGAGCTATATTTTCGTTACTCAAATTCAGATCCGTACGTCCAAGACCAAGGGCGATGGTGGAGGTGGCGGCGGTGGTGGCGATGCCGATGATTTTGATGCCTGGATAAAGTCACGACAATTGTTAAAACCGGATGACCAATTGGATTTAACCGAAGCTGAGTTGGCGGAGGAGGTGACGAAGGTTCTGACACCCACCAATACCAATGTGGTAAAGAATTTGGTTGTGTTCAGTTTCAAAGAGGGCGAATTTGTGCCAGCTCCCCTGCCTGGTAATACAGTGACTCTTATTAGTTTTCCGGGTAATTCGTTGCACGTCGATTCGGAGGAGGCACGTCGTCAGGCTGAGGAAACTGATGATGTCGCTTATCCATTGCCTATGCCAAACTACTCGTTGGTGGAGCAACGTGATGTAGAAGTAGGCGAAGGTGAAGAAGGCGAAGAGGGTGAAGGTGATGATGATGATAAGATGGAAGCAGATAAGCAAGATTTAGCTGGCGAGGAAGAAGAAGGAGAAGAGGAGGAGGAAGAGGGTGCCGGCAAGGTTGAAGGTGAGGAAGATGCTGAAGCGGCTGCTCCTGACGATGATGAACCAACTGAGGCTCACCCGCCAACAACTACATCGACGAAGAAACGCAAGTTAATCAATCAGTTCAATTACTGTGAACGTGCCGCTCTGACCTTTGCCTATCCCAAAAGAGTGAGTATGCACCAAGAAAAGTTCCTCGAACAGTTAATTTTTTGGTTTTCCTTTGGCAGAATGTGGATACTCAAACCATACCGCCACCCCGTTCCCAATTTGGGGCAAATGTGTTACAGTGGGTCATCTATGACTCGTATTTGGCCGACTATGAGGAGCAGCAGAAGGATAATAAACGGGAAGATCGCACCACTAAACGTGGCATGCGTCAAAAAAAGTTCAAGGATAAATCGGCAATGGCCGAGCAACTCAACAAGAAATATCTAAAATGTTGGCAAATACTCGAACGCATGATCAATCAGAATATCTATGATGATATAGCGAATGACTATCGCTACTGGGAGGATCCGGCAGATGAGTTTCGCGACGGTGAGGGCAATCTGTTGCCACTCTGGAAATTTCAATACGAGAAGACGAAAAAGATGAGTGTTACGGATATTTTGTTCAGTCCCAGTTACTATGATCTGTTTGCTGTTTGCTTTGGTTCCCGTAAGTATCGGAAATAACGAATAAGATATAAGATATCCATGTGTACATCTATTTCCTCTTACAGATGACTTTATGAAACAAACCAATGAGGGATACCTTTGTCTGTTTACTGTAAAGAATCCTTCCTTTCCGGATTACATAAGTGAGTTATTTTTAATGGAATTTGAAATTCCATTTGTTTTACATGCTTTTTATCGTTCAGTTCAAACTGATTGTGGCGTCATGTGCTGCGATATACATCCGACTTATCCGTTTCTGGTGGTGATTGGACTCTATGATGGCAATGTGGCCGTCTATAATCTGCGTGGAGATTGCAAACAACCGTTATATGTCTCCAGGGGTGTCAATTGCAAGCATGGCGAATGCGTTTGGCAGTTAAAATGGGGCCCTGATATGGCCGATGGCGAGATTAATTTCTATTCCGTGTCCTCCGATGGACGGGTCTTTAATTGGATCTTGATGCAAAACAAATTGTGGGTTACCACCATCATTACATTATATTTGGAAGATGGGTTAGTCGATGGCCCTGACGGTACAAAGGTTAGCCTAAAAAGCGGTGGCTGTTGCATGAAATTTCATCCTGCCGATCCGAAAATTTTCCTGGTGGGCACTGAATGCGGCGACATCTACAAATGCAGCACCGCTTTCAGTTCAAAGTATCTGATGACTTATAATGCCCACAATATGTCGGTATATCGCATCGATTTCAATCGCTTCAATTCAAATATTTTTGTTTCCTGCGGCGGTGACTGGCGTGTGAAAGTTTGGGAGGACATGAGGGCCGATCCCCTATTCATATTCGATTTGGGTTCCGCTGTGGGCGATGTCAAATGGGCTCCATATTCGAGCACAGTATTCGCCGCAGTGACCACCGAGGGAAAGGTCCATGTCTTTGATTTAAATGTGAATAAGTATAAGGCCATTTGCATCCAAGCTGTCGTCCCCAAACGGAAGAATAAGCTCACTCGGCTGGCGTTTAACGAAAAGCTTCACTTTATAGTCGTAGGAGATGAAAAGTAAGTACATTTAGCCCATAAATACCTAGAAAACGTACCCAAATTTCTATTTGATTTATTTTGTTCCTGCAGAGGTGTAACTACCTCTTTAAAGCTGTCACCCAATTTGCGGGTCATGGTCAAGCCGCCAAAGAAACAACTCTATTTGGATCAGACCACTTTGCAGATAGCCAAATTGGAGAAACTTTTGTCCTTGGTGAGGGAGTTGCCGGAGGGTAATATTGAGCCCGATACGGCCACTACAGTGCGCAGTTGAGTTGGCAGCACCAGTTACAATTGCATCGTACAAATGCATATACACATACATACATACATATACGTATTAAGATCCAAGTATTTCCTTTATACATAATACCAGTTATGATTATATATATTACATATTATTTGCCTTTGTTTAATATTGTTTAAGTTATTTCATATTAAAAACCTCTAACCGGTAATAGCAACTGGCGTGGTAAGAAGGGGGTTTTAATTAGTGCTTCCCAATTTAAACTCGGCGAAAACATCTCTGCATAGAAGGATTCAAATAACAAATATTAATTAAAGTTTATGTATTTAAATAATTTAATTAATATCAAAGCCAAATAACTGACCCCAAAGTCGTAATTCGCTGGCACGCGCATGGCCAAATTACCGATCCCGTTACAATTCATATGAAGCTCTCTTTATTGACTCTCTCGCTCTCTTATTTATTATTGCCAGATCATAAAATTGCTACAATTTCTGGCAACACTGTGAATTTAATAATGGCGCTTGCCGGCTTCGCTAAGTAAATTTATGAATATTTTTGTTTTTGCGTGTCGCGTTTGCAACAAAGTTTTAACAAGTAGTTTAATTATAATTCGTGTAACAGAGTTTCATTAATTATATGAGCAAAGAAATCTGTTCTCGGTTTATTTGTTTAACCGCCGTCTAGTATGAAAAAAGAATTGAAAATTTTGAGGCTCCGCCGGGCGCAGCCGTCCACGCACGTGCACAAAAGGAATCGGGGAAAAACGAGAGAAACCGATTAAGAATGCATACGCGTGTGTGTGAGAGAGAAAAATTGGAATGTGATAGCTGTGCTTTTTGTTTCTTTGTTTTTGTGTTGCATTTTTTTTTTAGTGTGTGAAGTGAAATGAAATTTAAATATTCAGTTACACAGATAAAATGTGAGTGCCATCTTAAGTGAGACAGAGATAGAGCAGTAAATAATTGCACGGTAAGTAAATTTTTAAGTTTGCCATCTATATTCTTCGTAGTAACAGTAAAAGGCAGAAAGAAAAACAGTTAAAAGAGACAAGGATTGTAAAATATCACACTGCTGAAAGAAAAACAACCAAAGCTTTGAATTGGGTGGAAAATAGGCAAATATACATACATATATGTATGTATGTACATATGTATGTATATGTATATATCTATTTAGCCCGATAGATTAATTTAATTTAAAATTGTTAATAATAAATTAATCGTATTTGCATTTTTTATGTTTCTTGTGTGTGTTCAAAATTTTTGAATCTCTTATGTATATGCATTTAAAAACAATTTGTAACCATTTTCCCCAAATGAAACGCAAATCTTGTTTGGTTTTCCGAGCTGCTTAGCCCTTCAGCACTTTAGGTGTGCATTTATGTTTTTATTATACATTGATTTTGTTCTCTTTTGGATAATTCGATATTTTACATATTAATTTCTCATATGTGTATGCTATTTGTTACGACTTGACTTGATTTCTTTTGGATTTTCGAACGAAAAGCATAATGATAAAGTGCCTACGAATGAAAACCAGCTCCATATACATACAATTGTATGTATGTATATGTGGTTATATATTCATTTATAGTAACAATTGTTTACATTAAGACTTCATATTGGAATAAAATGTGTGCATATATATATATATATATTTATGTATATGTTTCATATCTGGTAATACTTGCTGTATTTTTGAATAACATTGAATGCCTCAGTCAGTATTTTTTTACGGAAATTTTCTTGGTTTCTAAAAACACATTAAGATTGTTATTCTGAGTAAATATAATAATTACGTGTGGTATATATCTCTATATATATATATATTTAATTGATAATTATTCTTGAAGAAATTGATATGTATTTTCAGTATTTAATATTTAAAAAGTTGTATATATTGTATATATATTGATATGTTTTCTGTTGCTGTTTAAATATTTCGATGCTGCTGAAACAAATGAGAAATTATAGACATATATGTAGGAATGAACAGATCTTTCAGGTTATCTTTGATATCTCCTTACCTCGGCCATATCAATGCAATCAAAAGCATCTCGAAAGTAGCCACAACTTAGCTTGGTCATGGCCCGATGATGCAATCTCTGCTGCTGGCAGCACATTCCACTGTAAATAAATTTAATTAAAATTATTTTTTCATCTTTGTTTTCTTTATCATTCCTTTGGTGTACTCACATGTTCACTTGACAATCACTGCTACTGATGCAATCTGAGCCCAATGAAAGTTTTTGCTTTAGGCCAAACATTTCCTGCATCAAAGACGACTCTTCCTTTTGCATTTCACAATGCCAAATTCCCTCCACCTGGGTGGATAGTGTACAGACACTGCCGGTTGGACAATCGGTATGACTCTGACACTGATCAATCCCATCACCCCGTTTGCGTCCAAAAACATACACGCATTTCCCCTCTGATGAAAATAAAAATTCAATTGGAAATGCAATTAGCAAATAGATGGCTGTTCTGCTCTCCCATCAAACTTCTTTTATTTTACCTCCATATGTGTTGACGCAAACACCAGTGGGACAGCAATCATCATTCACTAGACAGGCACGGTCAACACAGGGTGTGTCCTCAATCAGCGGCTCTACAATGCCATAGACTTCAGTTTGTTGTTGCCGCCGCAGCTGCAATTAGTCAAGCCATTCAACTGTATGAGGACTCGCCAACAGTGCGTATGAGTTATATAAAAAATGTATCAATAAATCGCACTATACTTTTTAATTTCTTTTGGGAAATGAATACATTAATAAAAAGATCAAAAATATTGTTTGTCTTGTAAAGTTTTGCAGTTCTTGTTAGGATATCACCTATTAATCTGTTCTTTTACACATCTTCTTGAGTAACTTCCATTATCTTGAAGATATATCCAATTATCCAGACGCACCATAACCATCCACAAAAATTCATATCAGCAGACTTTCTAAATTTCTAAGATTTTCAATATCACTCCACTGCTTCAACGCTAAAACTAATTGAGAATTACAATTAAATACAGCGATAAAAAGTTTTTCATTATTGTGTGCAGACATCTGAAACGGTTACAGGTTTGATAAAACTGAATTTGGTCGAAAACTTGTTAGTTTTACTTAAGTAGCCATATCAAAGTTATAAACGGCTATAAGTTTTGAAATTCAGATTATGGTTACAGTGATTTGTAACTAAATTTGAAAAGATTATGAGTTTCTCACCTCTTGTTGTTGCTTTTGTTTTTGCTGCTGTCGTGTTTGTTGTTCATCAAATAGTTGTCTGTACTCATTGTAACCACCGGCGCCAACGCCACCGCCCCCATCCATAGGTGGCACAGAGCGATGTAAGAAATCGCGCGAATTCCGACCAAATTGGTTACGCTGCTGTTGCTGCTGGTGCCAGGCCAATGCTGCTGATGGCAACGATTGGGAATTGAAATTAAAGTTCGAGGAGAAGGCGGACTCAGCGCTGGTGTCCTTCAGTTTCAGGATCAATCCGAAGAGCAGCAACACGGCTGCCCACATCGGAATGCCTCTCATTTTGCACCAACACGTTTTTTCCACCTACCACCACATTGCCAATGGGCACGTTCTTTTGCTGTTGTTGTTCTTGTTGCTGTGTTATAAAAATGGATGAAAAGTCGTTGAAAAATAGCGAAAGGCATCATCCCATACATATAGACTTAATTAAAACGATGGGAAAAAAAGAAATAAATCGCTTGTCAGCGGCTGGAGTGAAATGCGTTACAGTCTGTCCGCTGACGACCGGCGGCAGGCAATATCTTGTATCCTGACTGTATCCTATATCCTGGCCTCGACAGGTCATTAAAATTGTCGCTTTTGCTTTTAGTATTAATTCCGGGCTGTGACTTAATTTATGCTTATGCCTCCCTGCAGGCATTTTATTACCGAAAGGATATCTATATCTACATACATGTACACATATATGTATGTATATAGGTTTATGCATATATCGAAGAGGAAATTGTGATTTGTGCAGCGTACCTCAAAGCGCAACTTCCTGTATAGAATATGTAGCATACTTATAGAGGCCCGTATTTAAAAAAAAAACATACATTAATTATTCATTTATCTATTTAGCAGGTGCAGTTGCCAGCAATCTTAAGTGCAGCTCTTCTAGACTTGGTTCCAACTTTTGTTTGTACACAATATGAACAGGAAAGAAAAAGAGAAAAAAAAAAAGAAAAGAATCCTGATAGTGAGGGTAAAAAAAAAAAAATGTTCCTTTTTTGTTTTGTCATTGGGTTTAAATATAGTTCTGTTAAAAGACTTGTGACAAAATGGTTCTTTAGTTGGTAAATATATACATATATATGTATATAAACATTTAGACATATTCAAAGGGAAACGCCTTGACTTGTCGTGGGAAGTTAATTTCATTAATGAGAGGCAAAAGCCAGTAACACAAATGGGCTCAAAGGAGTTCCTTTTTCATTTACTTTTTCTTTCGCTGTGCTTTTAGCTTTTTACTTGAAGAAGGCTTGCCAAACTTTTGACATAATTTTCAGGGGAACCTAATTACAATTACATAAGCCTACAGCCAAGGCAAGGACCTTTATCAAATCTCAACTAATTACATTTCAACATCAAAGTAAACAACTGTTGCTACACACCGGCTATATGGCTCATCATCAAATTGCGTCCGACTTGAGAGGGGGTTGAAGGGCGTAATTGATATTCTCGCTCTGGCCCATTAACCTTTTGCTATTGGCTTAAGGTGTTGGCAAAGTTAAACGTTAACTCGGCCGTTGGTAATTCCTTTCGTTTCGCCCAATTGGAAATGTATCCATCGGGCGGTTTCATCTTATCTCACAAATGGCCAAGCAACCTGTTTACCCGGTACATATATTAATTGCCTTTCTATTCTTAGATTGTCCAAGTACAAAATTGGCAATTAGTCAGTTTTCCACTTGTACATGTATCTCTCAATTAGACTAAATTATGGCCCATCAAGGGAAAGTTTCTATGTAAAAGTTGTCGCAATCTCAACGATATTAATGTAATCTCGATTCATTAGCAAAACTCATTATTGCTTTTCTACTCAATTTTGTGAAATTTGCAGGTAAAATAAATTATTATATCGTACGATTGTGTCTTTGCCTTCTTGAAGTACTTGGTAGAAAATAGAATATTAACTTTGGAAGTTATAGGAGAAACCCGAAAAAACTAAACCAAATTATTTTAGACGGATAACAGTATTATGTATGTATGTATTCTACATATCCAAAAGTTACCCTCGAATTCTGTGGTTCGCGTACCGATAAATGCAGTTTGGAAACGTTGATGCAACGTCAACGTACTAAAATCTTTTTGGACCGACAAGCCAATTGCTTCTATCTGATTGGTCATTGTTTGGGAAAGAGATAGTAATTTATAATATCATCAATAAGCGACGTTCCGAGGCAATAAGTAATGTTATCGCCAATTTACAACCAAATATAAATATGGTTCCACTTGTGGCAATAGTAAATGATTTCATTTTAAAATCTGTAATTTGAATAAGTATGAATGGAAAATAAAAAGATAAAAAGTGCTGTTCTCCGAGTTCCGAGTTAATTACAGATATTTGTTTTTCTTTAAATAAATATATCGCATCAACAATACATAAAATGTAATGCAACGAAATATTTTTGTCTGCTGACGATACTATATATAAATATACATATATATATATACGTATATATATACATACATGCTATGCTATAAATGGTTGATTTCGTTGTCAACAACTGGCTTAGTGGTTAATAAAAAGGAAACAAACTCAAATTACAAAAATAGAACGTGGCCCAGTGAATTTAATGATTATTCTTTCTTGTGAAAGTAAATGCCTGGCAATGTATCCTGTAAATGGTCATTAGGCGTAATATGGGGCGTTAAGAAATTGGATAAGCTTAGAATATAAGGGTAAGGCTCGCCCACACACACACACGCACGCTCGGTGAATTAGCATGACCACGAAACATACCCCGAACAGAAATGCGGGATAAAGTGCTGAAAGTTAATTTAGCTGTGGCAGTGTTAATTATGACACACAAGAAGCCACATTCGAATGAAGCTATGTAGACAGGGCAGGATGGAGGGGAAGAGGGGTCGTTAAAATGAATGCAAATGGATTGGCAAATGCAATTGGGCACTTACATGACTTTTAACTCACACTTCACTTGACTTTATCTCACTGGAAACCGAAAAGGAGTGGAGCAGCTACACGTACCTGCAATGAGCTCGTCCTTTGAGCGACTGACTAAAAACAGGCAACACCTGTCGGCGCTGTTCGAGTGAAAAAAAAAGCTTTGCGTTTGCCATTGGCTTTGCTTGGATTTAAGCTTTTTGGCGGCGTCGTTGTCGGCGGCTTCTCTCACTTTTGTTCATTTTTATGAATTAAAAACTGTTTTTGTTCTTCGTCGGGCGGGCAGCTAAAAGAGCTTTTTGGCCTACGAATCAATATCAATGGCAGTATTCTACATACATCATTTATGTGTGTACCCATATAAATTTTGTGTGCCTGTGTGTGTGTGTGTGTGTCTGTATATGTGCTTTCTTTTTTGGGAATGACGTCACGCCCCTGCTACCGGCGCCGACTGTTTCGTCCTTGCATTATTACCTGCAAAATTAATGAGCATGTTAATGCAGAAAAAAAAGCCGTCACAAAGGTAGAAGGTAGACAAATCACAGTTCGGCTTCAGGCTGAAAGTACATTTAGTTAAATTATATACACACACATACATATCTACGTATATGCATATAGCATATACATACATACATATTTATGTGTTTGTATACATGCATAAAATGGACCAGAGATGCTTGGGGACATTATTCGTATGCGTATCAAGGATAATTATGTTTTCTCTCTCCCACTTTTCTCCAGTTAAGTATGCAAATTGTTCCCATGGCATAAATTCTCTTCGCTTATTTGCTCTTTAATTTTCAAAAGTGTCCAATGCAAGATTTTCAATTTGATTCGTTTGATCAAGTCATTTAATTTTATCTTTAAGTATTTTTATATTTCTTTGAGGCAACTTCTGCTTAGATATCAGCTAAAGTAGAAAAATCTTAAAGCTATGACATTATAACGTCCTTGCTCGTCTCTTTTTGATTAAGGAATTGGAATACTTACCTGATCCTAAATTTAGTCAAGACATGGCTAGAGGGGAGACAACTGGGACGCTGTTGGGGCGTGTTGTGAATTTTTCCCGATGTCAGTCAAACAAAGTTCCGCTCTTTAAGCATAAAATTGAAACAAGTTGATTAAATGAGTGGAATGAATTGGCCATGGCATTGACTTGAATGAGATGGACAATTTCTGTTACCACCCTGTTCTATATATTCTCTATGCACAGACAAGGACACGGAAATTGGGTAAAGTAAAAATGCAGTTTTCTTGTCTTGGGCATTGGGGTAAACGGAAATTGCATTTTAGGAACAGGTGTGGCAGGTGGTGAACGAGTTGCTTTAGGGCCAAGAACGCCTTGCCCTTCTTTTGATTGGTATAAGATGTACTATACAGAGCTAGGGAAATGTGAAAATTTTATTACGAAATGAAAATATGATTTATGCTTACAGATTGACTGGCAATTCCTAGCCAAACGGGAATTGATGATTTGATTTGAATTCGGGAATTTTAGGTTTTTGTTTTATATGTATATTTTAATTTACTTTTCATTTCGGTTTTTTCGTTGTTGTTTTATTCGGTTCTGCACTAACTTAATTAAAATAAATAAATCGTAAATACAATATATAATTAAATAATATTAGTAAATTCAATTGAACTAAAAACATTTGATATCTCTCTCTTGTTCGCTCGCTCACATTTAACAACAATTTGTCTATGAAAATTAACAATTTTTTTCTTGTTTATCGTTTAACGTTCATTTGTCCATTTTTAGTTGAATTAAATCAATGATGGAATAAATAAATATATAAATAAATAAATAAATAGAACTATAAAATAAATGTTTGACTTAAAGAATAATTCAAATTTGTTTTGTTTCATTTTTCCTTCAAAACATTAAACACATTTAGATTCAGACTCTACTAATTGTTAGGCACGCTCGTACTTCATAGAAAAACATAATAAAAAAACATTTTATTAAATTAAACTAAGCAATGATGTGAGGGACATAGGGCGGGAGGGAGTTATGATAAAAAGGGAATAGAGGAATGAATGGGGGAGCGACATTCGTTTTGTTTTTGCATGTGTGTGTTCGGTTTTAACTCTATTTCTATTTACACTTGTTGCGCCTTCTTTATCTGTCTCGTCTGCTCTTGCTCGGAATGGTTCTATTTAACGCCCGTTATGCTACGCAACCATGGCTTGTAGAAGGTGGTACGCATATAGACACCGGGTAAATATGGCGCCGCACATTTAATGCCATGCGATACAGTGCCAGCTAGCTCGTAACGTCCATCGGGACGCTGTAGCACCAAAGGACCGCCACTGTCACCCTAAAAAATAAAAAACAAATATTTAATAATGGCACTAGTTACAAAAGTCTAATAAAAGGGTTGAGAAACTTACCTCACACGAGTCCTTTTGTCCATTGGCATAACCAGCGCACAGAAATGAGTTCAGTATTTTCTTATTGTGACCGGCAGTGTGGAACATCTCCTGACACACGCTATTCTCAATAATTGGCACCTAATAGAAACAAAGCAATTTTCAGTTTTTTAATCATTTAAGAAGGGTTCGAAGTAAATGCGAACAAACCTGCACTTCCTGCAGCACTGAGGGCACACCGCCGCCATATTTGAGTCTTCCCCAACCAGTAACTGTGGCCATGCGTCCTGTGAAGTCAGCCACATCGTTGGGCATGCAAATGGGTACTAAACACAGGGAAAATATTAATACATAGTTAGGAGAAATTGTTTTTTTCTTCCTTTTTAGTACCCACCTATATGAGTGTCGAATTGTACTGGACTATCCATTTCGAGAAGAGCTAAATCATTTTCAAAAGTGGCAGGATCATATTGACGGTGCACAATAACTCGTTTGACATTCTTGGTGATAGGACGTTTACTTTCTAAATCACCGGATATATCAAACTCTCCCATAACAGCTACCAGAGAAGCCAAAAAGCTATATGGGAATGGAAGAAATAAATAAAAAAAATATCAGTCAATTGGTATTGTAGTAGTTGTTGTGGCTTTCCGACTTACCCAGGTTGACAATGAGCAGCTGTAATGACATAGCGGCTAGTGATTAATACACCGCCACATTTATTCTTTGTGAAAAGTCCCAGCCAGGTGGATTCGCGCACTAGCACCTGCCAGGGAAAGGCTCCGAAAGTAGAGCCTTTGCCGCCAACAATTCGACCGGACTTGACATGTGGACGAACGCCGCATTCTGTTGATGGGGATTGAAATGCGAGGTTAGGAGTAGTAGGAGGGAGTGTTCACAGAGAGATAGAGAGAGAGAGAGAGCGACATAGAAATAGAGAACGATTGGAGACCAATTGGGGTAAGTGAGTAGTGTGAGAGAAAGCATAGAACTAAGTGTATTTTGCTGTTGGGATTGGGTTAAGGTTTGGGGTTTAGGTTGTTGTTGGGATTACTAGGAAGTGCGTTCAATGATTTCGGCGAACAGGCCGTTTGCGGCGTTGAGCTGAACAGTTGGAATAGTGCGGAATGATTTCAAGTGCAAGCATGGATTAAGGATTTTGGATATGCATGAGCGATTAGGAACAAGAGAGAGAAAATAAGAAAACAACAGTTTGTAAGTAAGAAACAGAGAGAGAGAGAGAGAGAGAAAGAGACAGTTGTTTCGGGTCTATGCTTGTACATGCTTCATTCTGCTATAATACTTACGAATCTTGCGTCCATTAGCACCACCATACGAGCTTAGTGTGTTATCCTGATCAATTTCATTATCTTGTGGATTTGGATTTACATCTTCTTCATCCTCCTCGTCGACAATCTCATCATCGGCGGGACGAGCAGAGCTCACTGTCGTTGTTTTCACTGTACTAACGCGTCGTGTGGGCTTTTTTGTTGATGGCTTGCGGGTTGTGGACGATGATGCCACAGTGGTGCGGCGATTAGTTTGTGGTTTCCGGGTAGTCACTGAAGTCTTTTTGTTGGGTGGTTTCGTTGTCACACGAGTTACTGGCTTCTTTGTTGTGGTTCCTTTGGGTTTGGTTGTGCTGCCAGCTCTTACTGGTTTGCGAGTGGGTTTCCTTGTCGTTACTCCTGAACCTCCTCCACTAATAGGTCCCGCCTGGTAGGTTGATGCCGTATTGTTCGTCTCATCAATCATATCGGCCAAAGCCTCGAAGTTGCCCTGCAATGAGGCAACCAATTTGTGCACCAACGTGTGCATTTTATCCTTCAGCACAATATCCTCAACAAAAGCGGGCGTTGACAGATCCAAATCGCTGGTAACAGCGCTTGAGACGGCGGACATATTTAAATTTGGATTGCGCACAGGCGGGAAGTTAACGAAATCGTTTGGTGACGTATACGTTTCATCATTGGCCACTTGCTGGCCAACCTTCTCGCCGGGCACTGAAAATGCCGGATAAGTGGGCGTGGGCCCATAATAACCTGGGAATGCAGGCTTGTCATCAGACGGCACTGCGTAAATCGCTTCCGCTTCTGTGGTGGATTGTGTGAAGGCGGATACATGCATGGGACTGCTGCCAAAGTACCCTGGATCCTCGAAATCGTTCGAGCTTACCGATGGGGGAGCCGATGGACGTCGCGTCACATCACTGGATGTCACCAAATTGATGGAAGTGGGCTTGGGTGTTATCAACACTGTTGGTCTTGGTGGTTTTGGTGTATTATTAATCTGCACAAATCCGGGTTTCTTGTGGCCATAGTTAGGTGTGGTGGGTCGGTGAACATGCACAGGCGTCGAAGCGGTGGCATATAGAGGAGGTTGATAGTTGCCTGGCGTCGAGCCTACAATATTTTCAGCAGTACTTTGAATGAAGGCATCCAACTTATCATCGGCCATGAATAGAGGTGGTACATTGTCGTAGTGATAATCCACTGTTGCAGGAGGACGTGGAGTACTAGGTCCGGTTACATAGCTGGTCGAACCGGGCTTAGATGTCGAGGGTTTGCGTGCAGGCGAACTTGCTACAGCAGTCTCTTCATTGTATACAAGCGAAGGTTGTGGTGCTGCTTGATCATAGTTGCCGATGGAGGGTGCTGATAGGCCAGGGTTAGAGTCGATAGGTTTCTTAAGACTTTCTTGTTCGTCGTAGTTAATCGCAGGAAGTGCTTCTGCTACCTGAGGGTAACCCGTTTCTTCTGGTTGCTGATAGGTGGATGATGCGGGTGCTGGATGCTGATAGGTGGATGATGCGGGTGCTGGATGCTGATAGGTAGATGCCACAGCTGCTGGCTGCTCATAGTTCTCAACGGAAGCTTCTGTCTGAGTGTAGCTAGTTTGCTCTGGCTGCTTATAACTCGTAGTCGGAGTTGGTTTTTCTGATTGATAATAATTTGATGCAGGAGCTCCTGGGTGTGGATAATTCGTTTGTGCCGTTTGCTCGGATAACTTATTGTTGAAATTGTTAAAAGGCTTGTTAACCTGAATGTGAGTGATGGGTGATTCTTCTTCCACTTGACCGTAATTGCTAATCTGAGGTTTCTTTTTATTACTCTCATTATTGATAGGTTTTTTTATTGACGGTCGCTTTGTGCTATTTTGTGGACGTGAGGGTCGAGGTTTAGGGCTTGCCGTCACTAAAATTGGACGCACTGAAGAGCTATCAAAAGTATCGTATTGTGGACGTTGAGCCAGTGGCTTTGATGTAGAAGAGATAAATGTGGATGTTGTAGTTATTGGTTGACTGTAACCCTCCGATGAGGGACTCTCAACGTAGTCCTCTTGTACTTTGGTAGTGTGTGAAGAGACAGAGACTTCGGCGGGCAACTGATTTTGGTAGTCATTGACCGATGGCTTCTTGGTGTTGTAATTTTGCATTGTCACCATGCCAATGTAACTAATAACCGGATGATTTGGTTTATTTGCATTTGTGGTGGGTCGGATATAGGCTGGCGATTGTTGTGCCTGATAAGGCTCTTCTGTGTGAACTTGGTCAAAAGTCTGGTAGCTAGATTCGGTATTTGCCTGACCGGATTCCTCTTCGATATAGGACATATCCACTGGATAGGCAATGCCCATAACAGGCATTTTATTAAATTCGGATGTTTGTGGCGCCGATGCTGATATGGCATCATGATATCCAGTGGCCGGCATAGTATGTTCCTCTAGAGCGGCAGATGTATCCTCCTCACCATAAATAGGTCGTGCTGTGGGTAGCTCTGGAGATGCTTCAGAGATATCCTGTTCGTCAGATACTTTGTCATATATTGCTGGTGGTTCATAGGAAGCATCAGTAGTGTATGAAGACTTATCGGCTTCGTTGTTATGCTCTGAGTAGAACTCACTAGAAGGCTGTTCAGTGGCGCTCTGACTTGAACTAGGATTACCACTGTACGAAGGAGTTTGCTGGACATTGACAACATTATAGCTAGGCCCATGACTGGTATTGTTCAATTGCAAAATGATCGATTCAATTGAATCAACATGAGTAGTAATGGAGGAAATTGTTGTCCCTGGATTACTGCTGGTTGGAAGTTTGACGTTGTTGCTAAAGGTCGGCACTAAGTCATATTTATCCTCGGATGCGGCACTTGGCTGGGTGCTACTGCTATCCTTGTTTGGTGGTTCAACATAGATTGGCTGTGGTCCATAACCCGTTGAGAACTGCAAATCCTCCACCAGATCGGCATCAGCTCCAGGATGGGTAATGTCACTGTGTGTGAACTCTCCACCATCCAGAATGAGATGATTATGATGATGTATGTTTGATGCAGCTTGCTGTGCAGGCTTTGGCTTGGGTCGTTTCATCGTTTCCACCAACTGTGGCACTGGCTTAGGTTTTGGCTTTGGTTTTGTTGTAGTTGCTTTAGATGGGGGTCTGGTTGGGGGTCTTGTTGGAGGTTTTGTAGAAGGCGCTTGGGTCGGAGATGTCGGCTCTTCAAATGAGCTGGATTCGGAACTGGCATGACTATCTAAGTTTGCCAGCTTCATGGGCACTTCGGTGGTGAACGTAACACGATGATCTTGAGCGTGCTCGGGGGGCAAAGTGCTTAGGACTTGCATCACAAAGTCATCGTTTTGTGGGGGCGATGAGGGTGAGTTGATTTTTACTGAATGCTTGTGGACATGCAGAGTAGGTGGTTCTGGAATCTTCTCGACTGTTTCCTGGGGAGTTACAGGATCGTCCTGTTCTTGCACAAACTCGACACTAGTGGAGGAAGAGGAGGCGGGGGAATTGGAATAAGTAGACTCTGTCGAGGTGCTTGAATAATTAAATTCATTTTGTGGCTGCTCCACACTGTAGCCATTGCTTGGGGTACTACTGCTACTCAATTGCTGATAGACCTTATCAATATTTTGCGAGGATGATGGCAATTGCTCCTCACTTAATTGCTGTTCCCCATAGTTTTCGTATGAGGATTCGGCAGCCTGCGATTGGTGTTGCAATTTCTGTTGCTGTTGTTGATGTTGTTGGAAATATGCATTTTGTGCATCATTGATCAAAGTGCTGGCTAATTCGTGGGTTTCTGGTATCTGACAGCAGGCGCCAAAGAGAAAACCATCCATGCAGGCACCCACAACCTCCCCCCCACGTTGGGCGCACTCATGGTTAAACATGCAAATGGTGGGGCCATTCGAGCGTGGGTCCGAACTTGGTAATGTCTTTGTGGCTCGGCAGTGTTTTGGGGTAATGCGATACCCTCCAAATAATTTGCGACCAGCTAAAAAGAGAGGGAAAAGAAGAGATTAAGACATGAAGTTGATTTGAGATCTGTAAAGTTAGATTATTATCTTCTTTATTTTATATACCTCTCTAATTAAATTGTCATTCAGCCATAGACAACTGTAAATAATTGCTTTACAGTGAAAATAAATCTGTCAACTATAGAAAAATTCCTTAAATGAAAGTGACAAAAACTATTTGGCCTCGAGTTTTAATTGCTCATTTTCAGTGGCAATTATTAACTGAGAGCCCGGAGCAGAGCCACTAAAAAACAATAAACTCAATTAACTACAAAAAAATTAAAAAAAAAAAATACGTTGCCGACTAACCACAGTGTTCTGCTCGAAAGGTAGCCAACCTCAAGTGAAAGTGCCATCCAGTCAAAGTTCAAACTTTTGCCCAGGTGTGTGGGCAATGCACTTTGGTTGCATTTGAGAGTCACGTTGCTTTTTTTCCGCCTCATTTAATATAAAAAGTCTGCCTCATTAAAAACCTGCCAAAGAAATACTCCCTGGATATTTTCTCCCGCAACCAAAAAAAAAAAAATGGAAGGTGGAAAAAAAATGAGAAAATTGAAATTGATTGATTTCATGGCAATTAACACCTCAACCTCAAGTGTTCCCATTTCCGATTGAGACTATGTCAATGTTTGGGATGCCAAATTTGGAGCAAGACCCAAAACATAGGTGAGAGAACTCCCAGAATCAATTAACTGCATGTTAATTAAACGAAAACGAAATTGGCCAGGAATTCCACTTCTTACCACAGTTTACTTTAAGGTTTTTAAGCTGCTAGGCACGTAGCAGGTAGTGAAGAGCAAGAGAAAAACCCAAGTGAAAGTAAACAATGGCAAAACAAGTGAATTATCAAAAAAGTAAAGCAAAAACTTCCATTAGAATAAACACCGCCGCCAGAGACTCGGCCAAAATACATAATTGAGAAAAGTGATAGTGCTTTTTTTCTTTATCTTTTTTTTGTTTTATTTTTATTATTTGCTTTGGCTTTCTTCTCTTTAACAATTCCATTTCGTTTTTCTGCTCTAGTGCCGCAAGACAATTCAAGTAAGTCTATTTTTTTTTTATTATTAAAATATTATTTCGTATCGTTTTTTTTATGATTTGATACTTAAGTGTGCCTCTCTTTAAGTGTTCTACCGCACATCGTAAAACAGAAAGAGAAAACTGTAGACGTTCGGTTTAAGGAAGAGAAACCCATAAGAGAGATGGCAACAAAAAGAGAGGGAGAGAGAATGAGAAAATGCCTTGGGCAGAGCTCAGTCAGTCAGTCAGTTAGTCAGTCAAGTTGAAGGGCCCTCCACTGTGTTGTGAGCTGAGTTGAGAAGCGTTGTACATAATTATGGAGATTTTGTTAGCTGGCAGACGGCAAACTTAATGAGAGAGTAAAGTCAACCTTAATTATGCTGTTTAGCATCATTTATTTGATTTAAGGCAAATACTGAAATCGAAACTATTAATATTGGCATAAGCATCGCATATATCGCACTAAAATCATACTCGACTAGTATTAACTATGTATTAATTGAGAAAATAGAAGACTTATAATAAGTCAACCAGATTAGGTTAAACATTTTTTAAATAATTTGAAATATGGATTGTATTAGAATGGATTTTATTTATTCTTTTTACCTATCAATTTTTGCATAGATTGTTATCATATGGTTTTGTAACCACATTTCGTAACCATTTCAGAATCTAAGAGAGATTTTTAGATTTATAGAAATGCATTAGCATGTCAATGGGTTTATTCAATTAATATCTCTTTCTCTTTCTTTCTCTGTCTCATATTTTTTGTATTCTGCCATGTTATGTGACTCTTACAATATCTTTTGGCTCAAAATTGTATTGTCAAAAATTCTCTGTTGTCATTAAATATTCAAAGACACGAATATAATTTTTCTATTTTTATTTGTGGAGCGAGGAGGGGCAAATGGTAGCCACCGCACCTGCCACATAACAACAAAGAATGTGCGTGACTGTTCGATTTGATTGTAATTTTGTGTACATGAATGTTAGTAACTGAGCTCTCCCTCTCTCTCTCTCTCTCTTTTTCTCTATTTCTCTTACACTAACTCTATCTGCCTGACCCTAATTGGTGCAACAAGAAATTCAAGTAATTGTGGCTCCTCGGTATTTTGGTATATCGTAATAATTGCAATCGACGCATGCAAAATAGGTTACAGCATCACAATGCGACACCTAAAAAGTAACCAATAAGAGACAGCACGCGATGATGAAGAAATTAAAACGGAGAGACAGAGAGGGAGAAAAAAGAAAAACACGAAGAGCAGGCGAAAACAAAAAGCCGGCTTGCCTCTTTTGGACTGGTATGGGAAAGTGTGTCAAATGGTTGAATGATTTTTGCGTTGTTTTAATACATTCCACGAATACCCTAATAGACAGAATTCAAAATATCAAAGGATTGTACAAAGTAAAGTATCACTTCTCGAAAATATCAAAATACTATAAACCAAATTACAAAAGTTGTATCAGGATGTCTGTGCTATGCTTCAACTAGATACAGAGTGTTAGCAAGTCGGCATCTAGATTTTAAAGTATGTATAAATATTTAGTTTTTGTTTTCGGAAATGCATAAAAAGTAGCAAGATTATGTTGGTTAACTGAGATAACAACTTGGCTCCCAATCATTGTCGTTGTCTACATCATTAATCATCTTCAATATACATAAGGAAATTGGTTCAATAGCCGAGAAAACCATCAACATTGCATGCTTGTTCAGTAAACGAGGGCACTAGCCCTTGGGGGGGTAGGGGGAACACACAGAAACAGACTCAATGAGAGACGGGGAGAGAAGAATGATTAACAGTTATCAGTGTGGAAGCTGCAGTTCTACAAATGGAAATTAATTAAATCATGAATATGCTGCATGCCAAAGCAAAAGCCATAGCGCTATCCATCCAACCGACGATCCGCGCTCTCACATTTCGCTGGAAGAACTTGTTTTAAGTCCAAAGACGACTCGGACATTCGTTCGCTCGATCGATCGGTTGTGGAACGTTGAGAATGTAAACAAACGAGGCGCTTTAACGGTAAAATGGAAAATTATTATCGATCAATTAGCTCAGAGCTGCAAAAAAAATAAAACTGACCACGTGTGATATATAATACATACATTTATATACATACATACATATATGGAATATGTATCATATAAAATTTGCTCCAATTGCTTCATGAAAGTGTTAAATGTTCTTGGTCTACATTACACGTCTGTTTCTCTTATTTCGAATTAAAAAGATAGAGAGGGAGGTACAATAAAGTGTCTTAAATGACAAAAGAAAACTCACTTCGGCCTGACTAATAAATCATTAGAGAAACTCTTTCTCCACCTCCTTTTGTTGTTGCTTGAACTTAGGGTTTACCCTTAACGACTTTATTGACTGAAAGCCAAATGTCACTTTTCATGTGAATTAACATAAAAACGCAACAAAAAAAAAAAAATAAAAACGAAATGCCTTCACAGATAATTTCACTTTTCAATAAAAACAAAAGGAAAATAAAAATTGTTGACTTATGACACAAGAAGAAAAATCACTTAATCAGGAATTGAGAAATATTCAACTCCATTTTCATTTCTATAGCAGTAAATCGAAATTTGTTACCGAAATCGAAAGTATAGACGATAGATATAAACACATCAATTCAATGGAAGAATTGGAGAACAACTCTAACACAAATATGTATGTCTTTCGGGCTACAATATTTTTAACAACTTTATTTGAATATGAAAGCTCTTAGGATAAGTGAAGTTATATATTAATAAGGTTTGAATCAAAATTGTTTTCTTCAGTGTAGGGTAATTATAATTTAGTGGTGTAACTTGTTGTTGCTTTATGATTTTTAATGGGATTTACGTGTGCGTCATTTCTCCGACTCATCTTCTTGGTCATCTTGATCGCTTCATGTCGCGTCATATCGTGTCATGCAGTTAGTTTGCGTGAGAGAAATGGAAAGTTAATTTTCTCGACCTTTGATGAACCTCATTTATTTATGTATGTACATAAATATAGGAATGTATGTTTATGTATAAATAAATATCTATACATATATCTCGATGCATATCTGCACTGAATCGTAAACAACATTTCTATTAATCGCATGCTAATTGAATTGTTTAACATCGAACATTATAAACTTAAACATAAGTTGTCTTAGCATGCTCTACTTACTTCCATACAGGGAATTGGACTGTGAACTAAATTAAGTATACACATGTGTGTGAGTATCTATTTATGTAGGTATAATACGTATCTATATTGTATATAAATCAGGTAGTATGTATAAACGATTTGCACGCAACTTGAGGAGGAGCAGGGGGAGGAGGTATAGCACCTTGAGTTACATAAAATTGCTCTTGGAAAGTTGGTAGATATTCAATTTCAGTTTGATTTGATTTACGAAATGCCTGTGGGTCGAATGTCGGCTCTCGAAATTGGCACAGACATCTCGACAGACTTCTCGACAGCAGCAGCATCCAAGTGTCGACTGACCAACTCTCTGCACCAGCAACTGATTGCCGTTGTATGCGTTGTTGTTGGTGTAAATTGTAACAGTGACCCAAATAAAAATGCGGCGACGGGCGACAACAACGACAACCAAAAAGACCGGTAAAGTAACAGTGAATGTGCAATGTGTCTGCCCCCTTCCTCCCCACGTATTCCCCATGATCACCCAAAGTAGAGCCAGCTTGTTTATTCGTTCATCACACATACATACGTCTCGTATGTTTCTATGTATTTTACGCATGCAATTCTAATAGCAACTGTAATTTAGTTGTTGCTGCTTCTGATGTTGTTGTTGTTGTTGTTGTTGTGGCAAAACCAGAACTTTACACCAAAACAACTACCAAAGCGCGTAACCAGAGATGAGCAGCTAATGATTAAAGTATCGTATAAAAAAAAATAGAGATAAGACTAAAGAACAACTTAATACTAAAAGAACTGGCAAAGAGAAAAAGTTGTATTCCATCATTAAAGTAGCCCCAAATCTAATTGAAAAGATCTTATAAGTCTTAATACTATAATAGCTCTGTGTTCCTATTTAAGAAGGAATGCCTGACTTCCGGTATGTAAACCCTTCGAACATAACACTCATTAAAATCAGTCCTATGAAAACCACAAATAGATAAGATTTAAAGATTGGGGTGTTCGATAGGCGAGTTTCTACTGTAACATACAAAATTTCTATATTTGTCTCACGCTGCCATCTCGAGGGTGTCTGGTCAGTTGCCTGTTTGCTAGTTGTTCACAATAAGAAAGGTAATCACACGGTGTCAAGCACAATTGTCCAGCTCACGATACTCAACAACAGGTTCTTTAGTTATATATAAATTTGTATGTGGTATGTATATATGTGCATACGTATGACTGCCTGCTGCTTTTCAATTGTTGTTCCGTTTTGTTTTCATTATAATTATGATAATTTTCTGTCTTGATGTTGTTGTCTAACTTTTTTTTTGCCAAATCATGCTCTTTTAAAAGACAATTGAAACTGGCGATAAGAACTGTTCATTTACCTACAGTTAGGCAAGAGAAGACATCTATGAATTAATATAAGTTTAACTATTTGATGGAGCAGTGAAAGTTTTGATCTACAGTTAATGACATCATTTTGGCAAATAATGAATACGAATTCGATTGATTTGTCCGAGAATTGCGCGAACAGAGCGAAAAGAATGCAACGGAAGCAGTGGACGAGTCCGCAGAGTTGGAGAATTTCACTTTCACCGTCAAACATGTCAAAACAAATTTGATGTTTGCTATGTATTTCCTGTTAGAGAGATTCAATAAATTGTCTCTCTCACACACTGAGAGAGTGAGAAAAAGACAGTCTATCCCTCTCTCTCTTCCTCTCTCTATTTCTCTTTGTCTTTTGGTTAGTGTCGATAAAAGGAAATGTTGGGGAGCACTTGAAACAATGCTGATGAGCTTAAAAGATAAAATCAGTGAGTATGAAGAGTTGCCCCTCCGCCATCATTTCACCCAACTGATCCATATATGATGATTATATAGCATGGGTGGGAAGTGCAAGGTGAAATGGGGTCTCTCTCTCTCTCTCACACACACTATTTCTCTCTCTTTGACACTTGTTGATGGATCTGTCACAGTTTTAATGCGATTGCGTTAAGTTTTATGATGTGTAAAATGGTTATGGGAACTAAATTATTATCAGGAAAAAGAAAAAAAAAAAGAGTAAATGATGAAGAGGCGAAGAAAGTTACAAAAAGCGGCAAAATGTCGCTTTCACAATAATTACCTTGAGAATGCAATATTATATATGAAATACGTATGTGAAATCTGTGTTTAACTAATTAACATAAATCGAGAACATTTCAATATACTAAACAAGATATAGGAA
Organism: Drosophila emarginata; assembly: GCA_037075365.1. Taxonomy (NCBI): domain Eukaryota; kingdom Metazoa; phylum Arthropoda; class Insecta; order Diptera; family Drosophilidae; genus Drosophila; species Drosophila emarginata. The sequence continues at coordinate 9,633,792 of JBAMCD010000260.1, forward strand.
ACAAGATCTATGTAGATCGCAATAACAAGATAGAAAGAGAGAAAGGGAGAGATGGAAAGAGAGGTAAAGAGAGAAAGACAACTGACAACTGGCAACTATCAAGTCTCAAATAACCGCAAAGTCAACTGCAGCAACTGCAAAATGGACAAGTGCAAAGCCGCAAACTGGCACACGTTTCGGTTAAGAAGATCTTGTACAACATGTTGCACTTGCAGATGTTGTTGTTGCTATAGATGTTGCTGCTGCATTTTCATTTCGCACGCGTTTGATCTGCTATTCGTTCCTTTAGTTATACAAACAGATTCAGACAGTGAGTGAGAGAAAAAAAAAATACTGAATAGAAATTGAAAATTGTTTTTGTTGTATGTACTAATGATATGTTGTAGCATGATTGGCATTTGCCTTACCGGAAGCATTGATTTTTCTTCCCCCAACTTCCCCCTACTCCCCTTATGAAGCATCTTGGTAAAGTGTTTGTACAATGATTCGATTTGATTTTTCTTCTTTGTATGGTAAAAAAAAAGGTTTTCACAACGTAAGCTGCATAAATAAATGATTCGGAAAAAAGGCATCCCAAACCACCAAAGTATTTTTTTTTACTTTTCTTCTTTTAGCCATCGATAAATGCATAAAAACCGAGTCTTTGACTTTTATTTGTTTATGTATGAATTGAGTGTGAAATTTCATATATTATAGAAGGAAGGAAGAACCGAAATATATTGTGCAAAGTAAATCAAAAAGCTTGTGCACTGAGTAGAAATTTTGTTTAATAATAATATTTCTTACAGTAGTTTTACATTCTACAATTTGAGTTATAAAAAAATATATATGTACATATACATATACATATTTATTTTCAGCCAGGATAGAAATATTAGATTAATTAAATTATATAAAAACGAATCAAATTACGACATATCTCTTCTAGCTATAAATAGTTCTAGCTATAATTGTATATAGTGTAGATTCAATCTATCCAATCAATCAATACACAATTGAAATGTGTTTAAACCTGTTTTTAATAAATTTAATAAGGGACTAATCTGTATATTTAAAACTATTTCCTTGAAAAGAAATTTAAAGAGCGAGAGTTATATACTCATAATATAAACGTAGTTTCCTCAACTATATTCACCTCATCAAGTTTGTTGTCTGAGTCTTTTGTTTTCAATTAGACATCATTTGACCTAATAAACTTAACACATTAAAAAATTTGTTTCACTTTTCAAGAAATGGCAACAATTAACATACAAGAAAAAAAAGAACTGATCAACGGAAGATGAAGAAGAGGAAGGAAAAAAGTGTCATAAAAAAAGTCTGCAATTTATGTAGGTAGTTAATGCTCATCCCCTCGACTCAACTATGGATCTTTTGTGTCAGATGTCGGTAATGTGGCATAAAAATGAACCAAATAATTGCCAAGTGCGTTTTGTTTTGTGTGTTGCTGTTGTTGTTGTACGACAACGAGTGTGGAAAGTCGTTTTAGTAAAGAAAAAAAAAAGAAGTGGCAAACACTCTGATTTTCTGTGCCAAAGTTTTTCTGATGGTTCATTTATTGACACAAAGGCATAGTTTATGTATTTCTTTGTCAAGGCTTTCACTAATGGCAGAGAGAAAAAAGAGAGACAGACAGAGAGGGAGTGAGGTTTAGAGGTGACACGATTCAATGACATGAGCTTGCAATTTGCCAAATTGATTTTTCTTCTTTTTTTTTTTTTGTTTGTAGTTGGGAACTTTCTTTGAAAATCAAACTTAAAAGAGAGAACAAAAAAAAAAAAAAAATAATTTGTTTTTTACTTACCGACATTGGCATTCGTTTCAATTGATCTAAATCCACTTGTTGTCTGCACAAATAATGCGACTATTATTATTATAGTTGTTAAGGTTGTTAAAGTGAAGGAAAGTAGTGCTGCTGCTCTTGTTCTTGTTGCTGTTGTTCTTGTTGTTTGTGTTGTTGTTGCTGCTGTTCTTCTTCTTTTTTGTATCGTTGTGGAGGTTCTTTTGGTTGTTCTGGTTGTTGTTGCTGTTGAGGTGGTGGATATGGGGCGGCCCAGCGCCTTTGAGGCCGGCGTAACCCACTTAAACATGTTTGTAGTTGTTTTTGTTGTTGTTGGATTGCTGTGTTCTTGGCTTATTTCAATTTCGTTTCGTTTTGCTTTATTTCACAAAATTAGCAAAAAGCTAATAAGAAAGAATGTTGTAACTTTACCGCTAAACAAAAGACTTAAGCAACGAACGCGATCGAGCGCGCGCATTAAAGAAAGAAATTTTTTTTTTTTTTTTTTGCGCACGAACTTTGACTTTTAGATTGGTTATACAAAATTTGTTGTCGTATTTCAATTGAATTTCAATTTAAATTGATAACTGTATTGTGAATGAGGAGGGTAGAGGTAGGCACAGACACTTTTCTTACGCTTCGATTCTCACTTTGTGCGTCCGTGGCGTCCGTTCAGGTGAACGGTTCGCGTATGTCTGTTAAAAGCAATGGGGCAGCCGTCACCAGGGAGCAACCGCAACAACGTCCAGAGATAACGGACCTTTGCCACTTTTGTCGTTATATTAAACTTTCACTTTAAAGCACAGAGAGCGGTAGTCAGTCGGTCGGGAGAGCCGTGAGTAAGACGTGAGAGTATTTTGCCTATCAATTTTTGTCTTCAATTGGTAAACATTTCTAATTCGGCAGCTGCTACTGCTGCTGCTTTCTTTCTAACGTTCTCTTTTAGCCCTCTCTCTGTCTATCTTTCAATCTTTAACTCTCTTTCTCTGGTTTCTGGTAGATCCGCACGCGTGCGCGTATGAAACTCAACTGAAATGGTTAACGGTTGGGGCCAAACGCTTAAAGAGTGCCTTAACAGAGCTGCTTCTGAAGTCTGTAAATAATTCTTCTGTTAATGTTAATGTAAATGCTGCTAACAATGAGCAATGAGCTTTCGCCTGGGCCCGGGCCCGATCTACATGTCCGATTTGAGCCAGGTTATTGGCCTGCTTCTTTTGTGGGCAATTAGTAAACGCACAAATAACTGTCATTTATGCACTTGTCGTTTTAAGTTCGTTGTTGCAAATCTCCTTGACCCAAATTTCCCTGAATGCAGTTGGCAATAATCTTTAGTTTTTTTTCGTTTTGACTTCGTTTCGACTTTGGGCTCGACTGTAAATTGACATTAGCATAAACGTTTGGCTGGTCAAGCGTGGCCCCACGATCTTTGTGTAGAATTTCACTTTCATTCCGTTTCATTTCGGTAGGTTTGTCTCTGCCGAACCCATTCAAATGGAAACTTAGCCCCTTTCAGGCCGGCGGGTGGACAAGAACTTTGGATACAGTCGTGACCTATTCCAAAAATTTGGTACTTTTGGAAAAGATTTCCATGACTCAATGTTATTACAACACACTCCACGCTTGGGGTTATAAACCGATGGATATTTAAACGATTTTAGCATAATGAACGGTGTATGAAACAAAAAAATGGAAAAAAAAGAGAAAAAACAAAGAGACCCGAAACACTTTCACTCTGAATGTCGCCTCTACCTCAGCCACTGTCTCTGTAGATGAGTGGCCAAGCACAAACAATGAAGCTCGCCCAAGAAGGTGCCAAAAAATAAAAAAAAATAGAAAATTATATATATACTATAACAGAAGAAACAAAAAAATCACATGATAAAATATATACACACATTATTCTTCTCTGATGAAATATATTTGAGAAATGCCGACAACCTAATCAAACAGATTTGTGGGGAATTACATAACACGAAAAAGATATAACAAATTGCCAATCAAAACAATAAAAAACAAACAAAATGAAAAATCATACATATATAAAAAATAAATGATAATTGGAAATGCCAAAATGTTAAACTTCGCAGAAACACTAAAAAATTAAGGGAAAATATCTTTATAATTCTGTTTTTTTTTTTTAAATTTGATTCCATTCAGCCATAAAATATTTCCATTTATTCGCCAATATATAGCTAATTAAGCCGCAGACAGCAGGTGGAGATCACCCAATCAATCATCAAAATTATCGGCAAGTGAGCGACAAGTGTGTGAAATTGAGTTTCTAAGATGATCATCAGCTTTGGCTTTGTTTCGCAAAAAGATCAAAGTGAAGATTGTTTGATTTGAGCAAAAAATAAAAAAAGAAAACCGATTGACCAACCAACAACAACAACAAAAGACACCCATAACCTAGGGCCAATGGAATTTGCTTGTCAACGCCTTTGATATAAGCAATTTCTTTCGATGATTAGCTCTCTCATCAATTTGCCCATTGAAAATGAAAGTTCAATGAGTTTTAAATGAGCATAGGTTAGGGACCAATTAATCACTATGGAAGCCACATGGGTTACCCTTACCCCTTACCTTTGACTTTTATGGTGATTTATGTGCGAATTTGGCAACAATTGAAATTGTGTAGATGGACCACCAATGGATCCGGTCTACTACTAAACTAAGTTATTTTTTTTTTTTACACTACTGAACTAACGAACTAATTGAAACAGCAATAATTTCACTTTTAGCAAGTGACCAGCCAGTGTTTACATACACCAAAAACCGAAAAACCAAAAAAAAAAAAAAAAATAATAATAAATGTAGAAGCAAAAGGCAAACAAGCCAAAAGAAAAGAAATTTGTAAATGAAAGTGAGTAGTAGCATTAACAACAACAAGTACAGCCAAATGATTGTTAAACTAAATGTGTATATGACACGTTAACAAAAATTCAAACATAACGAGGAACCAACTGTTTAGAAAACATGCAACCACAACAACACCAACAACAGCGGCAACAACAACATTTTTTAACAAATTGTTGCCGCCTGAAGTCGATGACAACTTGCGATTTCAATTAACTGCTGTGTCAATGGCCCACAAAGAAAAAGCCTCCGTCAAGTCACTTGCGGTCTCATGGGTCTCACTGGGTCTGGGTCTCGGATGTCTTTCACAGCAGATCATCGTATGCATACACTTTTGGTTTTGTTTTTTTCGTTGTTGTTGTTTTCGCTCACTTTTTATTTATTAACTAATTACGCAAATGTTATTCAATATTAAGTGGATTCAGTGTAGTTGTAAATTGGGCGAAATTGCTTGTTGTTGCCTGGCACCCTGCAGTCATATAAATTTATTACTATTTCATACTATTCAATTCTTTATATGAGAGTATATCGGCTGAGGCAATAGATTTGATACACTTATAATGGAATGATGTTAAAGTAAGTAGCGAGAATCCTATCTGAATAAATTTTATTTGCGCAATGTTTAATTCTATTCTGTTGATTTAATAAGATTGATTATAATTGATTATATTAAAAGTAAAAAACTGGGAACAAAATTAAAATGTTTGTCGTGGAAAACATTGGGTAATACTTGATTGAGTTGAGTTCACTTGCTTTAAACAAAATCATAAATTCTAATGCCATTAAGATAGGAAATTATTTATTTTAAATTTCATTCTAATGCTACAATTTAGGAAAAATGTTGTTAGGATAATTGTAGGTCTATAACCTATAATTGAAGTACAAGTGCTGAGTTCTTCTCTTGATCCTCATTTTTCGCACCTTAGCCAAAAGAAATATTTAGCAAATTGCGATAATACGAATAATTTTTCAAATGATTGCATTGAAATTTGTTGTATATATTTATATATATTATTAAAATACAATTTTTGGTAATTTTTTCTTACTATATAGTTAGAGTATTGGTAATTTCGAATGTGACTTAATAATTCAGGCTTTTTTTTTTATTTACTCTTTCTCTGTGTCCATCTTTCTCCAGTGCTCTCTCTCTCTAGGTTGGTGGTCTTAACTAATTGCACTATTATTTCACTTTTTTTTTTTTTTGCGATTTGAATTTAATTTCATTTGCGCAACAAAACAAACAGACTTTCGTCTTCATTGCGTTTTGCGTTTTTTCTTGTTTGTTTTGCACCTTTCACAGAATTTTGCTCGAACTTCCGTTGCTGTTGGATGGGTAATCATATTTTTTTTTCATATTTTTTATTATTATTTTTATATCATTTTTATATTATAGTTTTTTGTATGGCCGTTTAATTGGCGAAAATGAGAAGAAAGGAAAATATCTCTAACTTGATAAGTTTACTCGGTTGCTGTTGTGTTGGAGGCGTCTAAGGCAATTAATTAGAAAGCGAAACTGAACACTTTTTATATATTATGTGTTTTGTTGAAGTACTGGAAAATGTTTTAAGAAAATTCGAAAATATTTTCAAATTTTTTATGAATATTAAGTAGGAATTTCGTTAGTGAAGTTTAACGAAATGTTTATATAAATTAGTTGGCTTTCTAAATTTGTCGAAATTACAACACTTTGATCATCATAATCATCTTTATTAAAAATAACAATTTTTGACGCCCATATTTAGGCATTAGACACACCTGTAGACAAGCTGAGACACAGATTCCGATCAATCGATGGATCAAAATGAATCACTCACTTGTCCCAGAGGCGCTGCTGGTTGGCTGCCTGGTTGATTTATTATATACGGGTTTCAGGTTTATATATCAAGATTCAAGGGAGCAATCTAAACTAATAATTACCGGATGAAGTCTGATTTCCTATGGGTTGCACATTTCCAATCAAATTAATGATCATTTAAAGATTGGAAGAGATCAGTTTGCTTTGGTTTTCTGCGATTTCATTTAACAATTCCCAGGGAGCCCACAGAACGGTGGCATCTCTCAGCCTATAGTTTACAATTGTTTATTTTATATATACATATGTATGTATGTATAACCTTTTTTCCATTGAGAGAAAGAAATAAATGTTGGACACTTGCAGAGTGGAACTTTCGTTTTTTTTTTTTTTTTTTTCATCTCAAGTGGTTAGTAGTGGCTGGTTGGTGGCTGCTGTCCCTATAAATCTTTTTGGTAAATAAGAAATTTTCTATAGGCATTTCCCTTGTATTGTTTTGTCCACTTGGGAAAGTCTTCTCTGGGTCTGTCTCCAACCCTGTATCTGCTGACACCTTCTTCTCGCCCACCACCAAATATGATGATCTTCATAATGGTCTTCATTACGATGTTCATCTTGAGGTCTTTTAATTTTAATGATTCTTTGTAATGTATTTTAATTGTGCAACATTTTCATTTTCTATTGAAATTAAAAGCCCCAAAAAGACTCGAAAGAAGTTTCAGTTACTTCATCGCTTTCGTTTTTCATTGTTGTGGGAAGAAATTAGTTTTGCTTGATTTTTGTTTTGTTATTTTAAATGCTCTCGCTCCCGTTTTGACCAATATAATCGTCTTGCAAAAAAATATATCACACACAAAACTTATGCAAGCTTTCACTTTTTATAGATAGTTTTTGATTTTTATGTATTACCTAAAACGTCATAAATCGACAAATTGGCTTTAAAAAGACGTGTGGGGACAAAATCAACAACAAAAAACAAAATTTAAACACAAAAAGTGAGCAAATTTTCGCTTTCGCTTAAAACTATAAAACACTCAAAGTTCGCTAATATGCCCGAAAAGAATCGTTTTGCCTAAATCTCCGCCCCTTTTGACTGCATCATTATACCTTGTATTAACCGCCCCATCCTGAACTGCGAGCAAAACCTCTTCCACATTATGTGAAAGCTTTAGCTTTGGTCAGCTGCTGCAGCTGATGTCGTGATCAAAGTTGTTGATAATCTTCAACAGTTTGTGTGAGAAACGTGATGCCTAGTAAAAATTATGATATGAGAGTGTGTGCCTCCACGAAACGATCCCATGCACTTGCAAGTGTCCATATAAGTTTGTAACGCCCACACGACGAAAACAAAAGTACCCAAGAGAAGAGTATGGCACGAGCACGGTAGGTGGGGGAGAGGAGGTATGTGGCATAAGGGGGCGCATGCAAATGACCATCAACAGCTGAAAGCGAAAGTTCCATTGCAACATATAACAAATGTACTCTTACTCTTATCGCTAACAAGTTGAGAGGTTCTTATATCTAAGCCAACTCAATAAAGTTGGGAAAATTTCTTTTCTTTTCTTACCTTCTTCCTGCACTGATTTAAAGAAAAAAACGCTGACAAGCATCTTCAATTTGGTTAAGATACATTTGTTCAAAATTTGTTTTTTTCTTTTTAGTTTTTCTTTTTCAACATTAATCATAAAAACAATAAAAAGCGTTAAAATATATGCAAGCAATTTCTGTCTTTGGTCTGCGTGTTGCCCCGCTTGCTACATGTTTGGCATTATTTATTGAATTTGTTTCGTTTTCTTAGTTTACATATGCAAAATACATTTGGAAATTTCGTTGTTTCGTTTTTTCCGGTTATTTACTTATTTCGTTTGCTCAAAGAAAGTTTTATGTACTTTGCAGAAAATACATCAAATCTTATGGATAAGTGCCAAAGCGGCTCTATAACTCATATGTCCAGGGAATTTAAATGATGGACTTATTCCAAGTATCTTTGTTAAGTTACCTCCAAGGCAAGGTCTCATGCAATTTAAAAAAAGAGTTTACTTAAAATGTTGATTTAATTGAATATATTCAGATTGTTGTCATTGTAAAATGTTAAATTTCTTCAAATATTTTGCTGGTCAATTTACTGTTGCCTACTTTTAGGCGTTGTTGAGAAAGTCTTATTTACATTGTTATCTACATGGTTAAATCAGTGAATTTTTAACCAGTTCAAGTTTATATTAATGAATAATATAATAATAATAATATAAAAGTTATCCATATAAAAGAACAAAAAAAAAAAAAAAAAAACTACTCGCTATGAGCACTTATCAGAAAAATAAATCAAATTATTCGGCTGGAATTTAAGCAAAAAATAAATATTCACGAGCCGTTTGATCTTAACGATCTGAATAAAACGAAAAATAATCTTATAAGAAAGGATAGGTGAGCTATACGATCTGTCCACGTATGGAAACTATGCCTCACCTCTTAGATTTCATTCAAAAAGTAATAAAAAAAACCCCAAACTATGTATATAACTAAATCAAGTTATTCGAATTTGTTTTAAACATTTTAATTGGAATTATATGGTGCAACATCAATATCATCATTATGATTATCGTCAGCTGCAACTGCATTTTAAATAAATAATTACAATACGATTATTAAATTAAATTACAATAGCTTCTCGTCTACATATGATTAAGTGTTAATTGTTGTAATAATTTGATTTGCAAAAAGAAGCAACTTAATTTTTACATATAAGTACGTTTGCCCAACCGAAAAGTCGAACATCTAAGCTAATAATAATATTAGGTAAATGTTATGCAATAATTTAGAAAATTATTTACAGCAAATGAAAATAAATTAAAGGTCAAATTGAGCTGCATAATCAAATAAGTTTTATCGTTGTTTTAGTGTGCTTGCTAATCACATTTACTAACTTAGGCATTACTAAAATTTATGGTATTTAAAGTCGTTAATGAGCAATAGCAGCAGCAGCAGCAGGTGGTGGAGGTAAATATGTGTGTGTTTGTGTGTGTGTGTCAGTGTTGTATATGTGTGTGTGTGTTAATGTGGGGCGGGTGGTGACAACTGAAATCGTTGCTCGGATTATGAGTTATCGTCCAGAAAGTGTGATTAGGGAAGAGGGAGAGAGTGAGTGAGTGAACGAGAGTCATAACCAAAGCACGAGTTCAAGTTTGAGTTTGAATTCGAATTGGAGAGTTGGAGGATGGAAGACACGCTCTTGGCATTCACTAAATTATACACTAAAACTGTAAAATTTGATTGATCCAGTCTCGAAATTCGGAAATGCGCGTATAGACACCAGGCTGATTGGCTTCCGCGCAGCCAATGCCCCAAGAGATAACGCCACCGAGCTGGAATCGTTTGTCCGATTCACGTTGCAATACCATGGGACCACCGGAATCACCTTTAATGCAAAGTAGAGAAGAGGTGTGAATGTAAATTTGGATTTTTTCTTCGTTTTACAATTATTTACCTTCACAGGAATCGTAACCGCCCTTTTTCCAACCGGCACAGATGAATATGTGCGGTATGTGCTCAATATAGCCGGCGGTACGATACATGGACTCGCATATGGTATTATTAATGACGGGAACAGCGACCTCCTGCAAAACACTAGGCAATGGTCCATCCTCATAAAGTCTACCCCAGCCAGTGACAAAGGCCGTTTGCCCAATGAAATTTTCATCGTTTTCTGGTACACAAACCGGTATGATATTCGGCTGGAAGACCACTGGTTCATAGAATCTACAAAGAAAGGAGATAATGAAGAAATGTTTCCATGTGCTTTCGTTATTTCACGTATTTGTTTACCTGAGTAAAGCCAAATCGTATTCAAAAGTCCGTGGATCAAATTGAGGATGTGAGGCAACAATTTGCACTCTCCTCTCCTGATAGGCATAGGGTTCTTCTTCTTCGGCCAAATCATATTCGCCCAGGCGCAACAGCAGATCGGAGGGAGGTACACTGAAAATCAGACAATGTTAAGGAGATCCATGGCAATCGAATCGTTTCATCATTCACTCACTTGTCCACACAGTGAGCGGCAGTTATGGCCCAATTCTCATTGAGAAGGGCTGCGCCGCATTTGTGCAGATATGTCGAGGTGCGCCACTGACGCAACGATATTTGCCACGGCCAACGACCAAAGGCGGCATTTGCCCCACCAACAATGCGAGGCTCCGGGAACATTCGGCGACCACAAACTGCAGAAATCAAAAATGGAATATGAGATAGGGAGAAAGAGGGAGAAGAAAAGATCACAATTAAAATAATGGGCCAAGCAAAAAGGCTTTTAAACATTTTAATCACTCGACGAGGCACTCAGTCACTCAGTCAGGCGAATAACATAAACCGAAGAAGATTTTACACACACACACACACACACATAGACAGACAGATACTCAAAATGTAAAATGCTTCATGGCCCAAAGGCCTTGACTTTGGCCACAGTCAACGGCCTAGTTTATGAGCCACGACGAGGGCGATGCGTTCAGTTCTGTTTAGTATTTTTCGTTCGACTCGTTTCGTGCATCAAGATCGGTCATCTCCTTCATGACCCCGTACCAAACCTCAAAACTGAATGCTGTGTGGTAGTCATTATAGTAAATTATTGCTGTAAAAATTGTGGTCAAGCTTAGAGCCAAAAGACAACCAAACCCAACAGAACAAAACTGAACAAGCCATTTATGAGTCTTCTTCTCTTGTTGTTATTGTCGTTCTTTTCCTAGTCCTTAGTGCCTTAGCTCTTCAGTTCCCCTTTTCATGTTGGTTTTTCGTTTTTTTTTTTTTTTTTTTATACGCTCAAGGCCAATGTTTAGCCTTCAAATTGAATTTAATGGCAAGAGGCATCTTTGTCTTATGGACCAAAGTCTCTGGTCCTGGTCCTGGTCCCGGTGCCGCCGGGTATATTAATAGAAAACAAGTTTTTATTCGTTTGTGTTGTTTTTTTTTGCTACTCACCTTCCTTGTAATCGACGCCCTCCAAGGCATTTGTTGGGGCCATCGTTGTACTGCCCGTTCCATCAATGGTCGTGTTCAGTTCCTCACCACTGTAATCCGTTGTGGTGGTGTTCATCTCTGCAGATGACGATGATGACGATGTGGAGGAGGAGGTCAATTCAACGCTGCTGCTGCTGCTGTTAGAGAATTCAGTCACCGGTGCTTTTGTGGTTGGTATTGTGGTTGTAGTGGTAGTGGTGGTGCTGCTGCTTGGTGGTTTACTGGTTCTGTGAGGCTTACTGGTTGTTGTTGTACTTGAACTAGGTCCTGCACCGGGCTTTGATTCGCTGGTGCTAACACTGGTGGCCACCGATATGACAACTTTATCGGTGGCTGAACTGGGTGGTGCTTGAAAAGGAATCCCAATATCTTAGTATAATTGTCTATAGTTTAATCAGAATTCTAATTAGTTAACTTACCCACTGAACTGGTGGTTGTTGGTGATGTATTTGTTTTATTAGTGGTGGTAACGGTGGCGGCAATCCAGTTTGGTGGTGGTGGTGCTGGTTGCCAATCATTTGAAATGCTGGCATTTGTAGTGGGTTCACCTTCTACATCTGTCCAGGTGATTAGACCAGGTTTTATTGTTGTTGTTGTTGTGGTTGTTAGCAATAGAGGAGCCATAGTTGTTGTTGTTGTTGGTTTAGTGGTATGACGACGTGTTGGCTTTGGTGTTGTTGTTGTCGCGGGTGTAGTTGTTGTTGTTGCTTTCGTTGTTGTTGTCTTTATGGTGGTAGTTGTTGTTGGCTTTTTGGTTGCTTCCGTAATTGTTGTTATTGTGCTTGTTGATTTTATTGGTTTAGTGGTTGTTGTTGTTGTTGGTAGTGGTTGAACCTTGTTTGTTGTTTCTTTAACAACGGTTGTTGTTGTTGTTGTTGCTGATGTTGGCTCTGCCAAAATTACTGGCACTTTAACAATTTCTCCCGTTGGCTGTGGCTTTGGCCTGGGTGCATGTGTGGTGGTGGTGGTTCGCTCTGGTAAATTTATTGTTGTCTGATTTCTATTATTACTGACTTCATCTCGAAGTGGTGGTGCAGTTGTGGATATTGCCGATGCATTTCCTTTCGTATTGCTGCTGCCATTTTCTACAGGCCTTCTTGTTGCCGATGTTGACTGTGTGGCACCTGAAGTGTTTGTTGTTGTTGTGGTGGTGCTCGCAATGGGCTTCTTAGCGGGTGCTGGCCGCCTGCTACTTTGCGTTTTGTGAGGCTTTACTGTGCTGGTGCTGGTCGTGGTGGTGGTGCGTAGCGGTGGCGTTGGACGCGCTGTTGTTGTCGTTCTTGTACTGGTTGTTGTCGCTTTGGTGGTTGTTGTTCTACTACTGTGTGTGGGTTTAGAATGATGCCGCTTATGTGCAGTTGTAGTTTCCAGCAAATGAGCGGCTTCGGTGGCAGAGGGTGTTGTTGTCTCAACTATTTGAAAGGTGACAAACTTACTAGGCGATGTGGTGGTTTCGATACGTTGTTCAACCACCGCCTGGCTAGTGGTTAACACTGGCCTATTGCTAGTCGAACTGGTGGGTCGTCGACGCTGTGGCTTTACTGTGGTGCTAGTGATTGGAGTTGGCACCGCATTCGGTTTCAATGTTGTACGCACCACAAAATGCGAATTCTTGTGGGTGGTGTGAGATGATGAAGGTCTCCTCGTAGTAGGGTGTGTCGTTCGTATAGGTTTCACTGTACTCAGATAAGATTGTGTGACATTTTTTAGTAGTTCGCTTGCTGTTTGTGGAGTAAATTTCGAAGTGCTACTACCACCTCCATCACCACTAGCACCTTCGGTAGTTAGTTTGAAGAGAGCGCTTGTGGGCAATGTGGTTGACTCATGGGCAAAGTGAGATATAGTATTCTGATCGATGCTGTTATCATTGATTTCTGGTGCAAATAAAGAAGCTTCGTCCTGGAATTTTAAACGATGCAAGTGGATCAATGGAAGTGGTGTTTTGAATTACAAACTTACCTTCAAGGCACAGCAAGACCCAAAATAAAATCGATCGATGCAGGTGCCCAGATGTGTCCCATTTTGTTTGATGCAATCTATGGCGAACATACAGACACCCGATCTACCCGATTTGCGTACTATGCAGGGCAAATGGCGTATATTTCGACCAGATTGAACTGAAAGAAACCAAAGAAAAGAAAAGAGAATGTGTGAGAAACAAGAGAGAGAGAGAGAGAGAGAGAAAGAAAGAGAGAGAAATAGACTATTTCTATTTCTACCACCATTTCCGCTTTCGTATGCGGGGCGATTAACGCCTTCAATTTGTACGCCAATTTGAGTGTTGACTCTTTTTACCGTTAGCCAAACAGTTAACATAAGTGAAAATAAAGTGGCTAGAAGCAGCGAGACCATAAAACAGCTTTAATCCCAACTTTTGTTGAAGGGCAACCAATGCTCGATGAGGCAACATACACGCACACAGACACACATCACACAGTAGCCACTGTCTAATTATTATTATTTACTTTTGATTTGTTTTTGTGTTTCTTCTTTGTTGCTTATTATTTTGCTTCGTGTTTGCCTCATTTTAAAAGAAGAATTGCCATCATCATCATCATCTGGTTGGTAGTATTTTGTAATCGAGCTCGAGCTTTGAACTTATGTAATTACACATGTGGAACAAAAAACAAAAAAAAAAAATCACATGGGCAGGAAGGGGATGGACAGCAGTAACAGAGCTCTGCTGTCATCTTCCTTGGCTTCATCTGGTCCCTGCCTTCTGCTGGCTGGCTTCTTGCTCATTTGTTTGCCCATAAATAAACTCAACACATAATTCAGTTAACCAGTGGCAGTTCAGCAGGAGGCTATAGCTTCTTGTTAAGCTCTTCAAAAATACCCACGACACATAAATTACACACCTTTCCTGCTGAATTTCCTTATACTTATTTCAATGCTAAATCAAAATAAAGTCTGTCTGAATACTCTTTCTTTTGCATTGGCAAATGAATTGGCTATGAAAGGTTCAAAAGTCCTTAACATACCAGAGATAAGAACTCAGTCGGAACTGACTTAGTTTCTTTTATAAATTTTAATTTTTAATTGCCTTATTTTGACAATGTATTCATTGACTTTTCTGCCTTTTTCTGTAATTTCCAATATCCCTAGTGTCGTACTCTTTCCGAAGAAGCGTTGCAAACCTTTACCCTGCCCTTTCATTCCCCTCGTTTCTGTACTCCCTTCTGCTGTCCGATGTTCTGCGTTTATTGAACCTTAACTGTATTTTTCTTCTCGTACACATTTCTTATGCAATTAACACGAAAATATTCTGACATGACTTAAGTAGAGTTAAGTCAATCAATAAGCAGCAGCAGCAGCCGTAGCAGCGTCGCCAGAAAACAAATGACTCAAAACACGAACTTGCAGGCAATGGGAACAAGTCAAAAAAGTAAAAGAGGAAAAATTACAAATTTAAGCCAAAACGTTGTCACGTTTTCAATAGACCAACAACACTGCCAACGTTGCTACCTCTGCCTCTGCCTCAGTCAACGCTGTTGGATGGACGCGCGCCAAACCGGCAGCTTTTTTCTCTTTTTGGTTTCTGTGTTTGCATTTCGATTTTAGTGTGTGTGTGTTTCTTTTTGTTGTTTTTTTTTTTATTTTTTGGGTCAACCACTTGGCAGCAGTTTAGACCCCGAACCAGAAAGATAGAGAGAGAGAGAGGAAGACAGTGGGAAAGAGAAAAAAGGAGACACAGACCCGCATTGCAATGTAAGAAATTCGTTTTTGGCATGTTGATAAAACGAAGAAAATACGTATAGATACATATTTATATATATATATGCATATAATACATACATATATTTTTAGAAAAGTAGGTCGGGCTAACTTTATTTGGGTGTGTAGATTAGAATTGACCGAATATGTTGGGAATGAGTTCAGTCTGTAAGTTGATTTTATTTTTGGTTTTATTTGTTTATTTCCCTTTCACTTGCCTTCAATTTACTTTCCGCTTTCTGCAGCCACTTGCCTCTGCCCATTTTAAGATTTTTTTATTCAAAAGTTTTTTTTGTTGCTGCTGTTGTTGTTGTTTTTGCTTTCGGTCCAGTCATAAAAATGAAATGCTGCTGGCTGGCCGGCTGACTGTCTGACTCTGGCACACGCTTTCTTGGACTTCAACTTCGATTCGGACTTGGACTTGGCTTGGTTGCTCATTTTATGGCAACATTCTTGGCTTGGATGGTTGACCTCAATTGCCTTTGCTTTGGTTTGCTTTGCCTGACGGTTTGCCGGCTTTGGCTATGTTTTTTTTTTGTTGCCATATGAAAGTTTTCTTCTTCTTTTTCATCTCGATGTATATTTTTTTCAAAGGCTGCTCTTTGTCTTAGACAAATTGGCAGCTGTGGCTCTCGATGTGTCCAGTTAAAAGAGGAAGTGCTAATAGCATATAAATTTCGAGTCTTCTTAATGGCTATGACCCAATTAAACCAACGCCTCGCTCCGGTCGAGCTATTCATTAATTTTGATTACTTTCATTAGAAATGACCAGGCAAAAGAACAAGTTTGTTGCTTAAGTCTTTTGATTCTTCATCGTTTTTTTTTTTTTTTGCCACTACATTAATATTGTTTATTTATACGCATGGACAACCGATGGAAGCTTTCAATAAAAAGGTTAATTATTTATGGATCTGTGTTCACTCTAAAGCAGTAAAAAAAACTTATCCTTGCTTTTATAAAATCTGCTTAATTTCATTGTTTTTATATATTCTTTACGATATTTTGCATAAATGAGAAGAACAAAGAATCTAATTCTAGAATATTGATATTCCCTTTGCATTAAACACACATATTTAATATTGCTTCTTAATAAAACAAAAGGGAGATATCAGCTGGTATCAGTTGTGGCTTGCTGTTCCCATACGTATGTAACCCTTGACTCATTTCGTTAACCAAGAAGCAAGAGAAAATAAAATAAAACTTTTAATAGACTTGTACGTGAGAGAAAGTGTTGAAGCAGAGGTTCTAAGAAAAAGAGACGATATATGTATGTATGTATGAACCAACATCTGAAAAAAACAACTCCACTTCGATTCCACTTAAAATTGTTTAAATAATTACTTACACTGTGCTAAGCTGGGATTATCCACAAATACGGGACTGGCATCTATCGTATGAATTGCCAGCAGTGTGGAGATGAGTAGGAGCAGGAGTTTATGTGGTGGCATCTTGTTAATTGTTGCTCTACTTTTTTGGGGCACTGTTAATAATATTAATGATGTGTTTGTGGTATTTGTTGCTCCCATCTGTAAAAGAAATGAGTCAGTAATATATAGTGAAACGTTTCCATCCACAACTTTATATTATGGGCAAGGGCGAGGCAAGTGCGTAGAATCCATCCACTGGGTGACTCAAGTCAGAGAAAGTCTCTCACTCCCAGTGAGTGACTTGCATATGCAAAAAAAAAAAACAAAAAACAAAACAAAAAAAGATCAAGCAAATTGCTGATGGAACAGCAGGGCGTATGAGACATTTTCTTTGGTATGTGTGTGTGTGTGTGTGCGAGTGTATGTCGGTGTTTATTTGTTTTTCAATGGAAAGCAAAAGTTTTAGTTCGGTTTTTGTGTGTGTGAGTCCGAGTTGCTGTTGCTTAGAAAGCGACCCGAAAACTGACCAAACTGGCCAAATGGATTGTATAATCTTAGGCTAGGTTTATATAACTGTTTTAAAATGCATTCTCAAGCGGCAACGACGTCGACGACGCCGCCCATTTGTGGCGAGAAAGGGTTCAACAAACGACTAATTGTGATAAAGAAGAGAAGAAAGTTTTACAGATATGATGACATAAACTGAACTGTAACAGCGGAAATCAAAGAAAGCCAAACGAATGATTTGTCATAAACTTAACTGGATCTTCATCTAATGATGTGTTCACTGAGGGACAGACAAGCTGGCAAAGAGAGAAAGAGAGAGGGGTGGATAGTGAGCCATAGAAGGAGAGAGAACATTCATTGATCCAACTCTTCTTCATTGTTGCGTAATACGGTCATTGACACCAAGCAACTTCTTTGTCTAGCTTAAAGACATTTTACCGCAAAAACTGAAAGAAAAAAAAAAACCTGAGAATACAAAACCAACTCCTGAAGTCAAATAGAACGAGGAAAAGTTGAACAAAAAATGAAGGGAAATGTCTCTAAATACCAGTGGCGGATTTAAGAAGTTAAGTCTTATAAAGGGGATATAATTTTCAAAGTATATAAAATTTAATAAACTATAAATCTATTATTCTAACTCTTCGAATACCGTTTCTTGATTTCGGGTAATTTTTTATATTTTAAGAATAGTTTTTAGGATGATTAATTTTCTTGGAAGGGTAATGTTATAAGATAATGCAAATTGTACCGATTTGAACAATTCTCTACCTTTTCTCTTCCCTCCCAATTGAGATCGGTCAAATGAAAGCATTATCTTATGCTGCTGATCAAGCCATGCCAAGAGTTGAGCCTTCTTCCCCCTTTTAAATCCCGTCACTGGTCTACTAGATTTCAATTAAACCATACCAGTTTAGTTGTCTTGTCCGATCGGTAATTAAGCGTTAAGAAAGAAAAATCCCAGGCCAAAACGGAAGCTATCAAATATTTCCGCTGATTGCTTTAATTGAGTGTTAGAGAACTAATTGCCGGTCGTATCCCCATAGATAAATATCTCTAGATTTCAATGTATTGTATTTGCTTCTTCCCAAAAATATATATGTACATATGTATGTATGTGGAGAGATGGAGATGGAGAGAGAATTGTTGTGTATTTGGGTCACGTTCTATAGATTTATTTTCGTTGTATTTTGTGTTTTTGTGTGCAAATTAACACGATTTCGTTGTGATGATGATGAGATGAGGAGAAACGAGTCCAGAATTGGGTCAATTCATGATTTGCATGATTTCGGTCTGTTTCAAGGCAATTAAGTAATTTCCTTTGCTCAATTTCAAAAGTGTCGTTCGGTCGTTTGTACGTCATTAAAAGTGAAATTACACACTATATAAACACACACACATATGCATATAGAAATATATGTATATTTTTATACGTTATTGTTATTAAAAAGATATTTTGTTTGCCTTAAATAAAAGCGAAAGCCAAAACGACTGCCCAAAAAAGTATATTTATTTAAAAGAAAAGTGAAATTACCAACAACAAATATATGAAATTGTAATTCGAAATTAGCCAAAAAAAAAAAAAAGAAATAACTAAAAAAAAGCGAACAAAAGAATTATGCCATTTGCGGGTAGTCTTGTCGTTGTCGTCGTCGAGGGAAAAGAAAATCAAATAAGAAGTGCGTCGTCGCGGTAGCTGCTCGCTGCTGCTGCTGTTTGTTAACTTGGCTTTCATTTCTGCTCTACCAAAAACGGTTTGGAGAAATTTTATACATAGTTGTTGCTGTTGATGTCAAGACCGCTATGATGGCTAGCTTAGCTAGCTTCTGCGGGTAGCAAGTAACTTAATTAGTCAGAAACAAAAGACTTAAGACACAAACTTCATTTGGTTTAGGGTCAATTTAATTGTTGGCTCTTGCTTTTAGTTCACTTGGCAACTTCTCAATTGCAGGCAAATCGCTTGCAAATTATTATAATTATCAAGCAGTCGCTGGCAACCGCATTCTGATCAGACAAACCTGTCTAAAGCAGAGCAAAGCCAAGAAACATGAAATGCAAATAATGCATCTGCATCTCCAGGCCGCCAGCCAAATGGAACCCAACCCATTCCCCCTCACAACAGCGACCGACCCCTCTCCATTGTGTAAGCCACAAAGGAGGTGAGAGGAGTCTTTGAGGACGGAGTCTTTGCATTTTAGACCAAAGTTACTGCCAAGGCAGACTGACAAGAGTCACAGTCAAGGAGCAGTTAATTCATCACAAAGGGTCCGACCTTGTGATGACCAAGGTCTTGATGGAAATTAGGGATGATAAATTCAAATACATAAATTTAGTACTATATAAATAGAGCTATAAAAGGACTCTATGAAGATGAGGTCTAAAAAAAAGAAAAATACATACTACGCACTTCTTTTTCTTATATGAGGCTCAGTTGCTTATAGTCTTTGAATCCATAGAATATGCCCTATGTTGATACCCTGTACATTTGTGAGTAAACCAAAAAGAGTGAGTGAGTGAGAAAGAGAGAGAGAGATAGAGAGTGCAAGAGACCAGTTCTGTGGCACCCAAAAGCGAAAAATCTTTTATCCCAGGCCAAAGAAGAAGGTGCAACAGCAGCAGCAGCAGCAGCATCAGTAAAAGAAGAAGTTTAGCTCTTGTCTTCCGAGTAGAAGCCCGCAATTGAAACACTTGTGCTAAGCTGCTGCTGTTGCTGGTGACTCTTGCCTCATTGTTGTTGTTGCCGCTGTTGTTTTTGTTTTTTTACAGGAATTTCAATAAATTTGCAGCAGCTTTTGCTTTGGACTCGTTTGACTTTGGCCGTGTTTCAAGGCGCTTGAACTTGTTGCTCTTGTTTAGTCGCCGCCGCTGCTGCGGCTGCTTCTACTGCTGCAATTGCAGCTCCTGTTGCCAATGATGATGATGATGCAGTTAGTTGCAGTTGCAGTTATAAGCTTCTATTTGTGCTGCCTGTTGTTGTTTGCGTATTGGCGCTTAATTAACTTGTAGGCAGCAAGAATAACAAAAGGAAGACGATAAAATGAAAGAAGCAATTAAATGCTTAATTTGGGGAACTATATTTTAATTTACTGGCAAAAACATTTCAGTTTAGAGGCATTTCTTTTAATTTTAGTAAACTGTATTATTATTGTTACTCTGTTTGTTTTTTCTTTGGCTGCGTTTGTTTCTCTTTGTTTTTATGAGTTTCTTCACTTTTGGCTTTTCGTTTGACACTTGGTTATACCATATACATACATATATAGATATATACTTTTTTCACATTTCTTTTTTCTTGGTCTCAGCTACCTTTTGTTTTAATGCTTAAGCACTGTTAGCTGATGAGAATTTTTCTTCTTCTTTTGGCACTTTGAACTTGGTGGTTGGGCCAAGCCAATTTTAGTAAATGGAAAGATCTGCGGCATGCAAAGACACACACGCACACACACTCGCACTCGCGCACACTACACACAACAAACGGAGGCAACGCAACGAAAAGAAAGGAAGAAGCCAGGCACAGCAAAAAAACGGGCAGCAAACAGTGTGAAGACCGCGACGAGTTGCTTACATCTGACAAGATACAACTGAGCCCCAAAGACCGACCCCACCAAGACGCGAGCAGCAAATGTCGTCGCAGTTGGCTGAGATTTTGCTGCCACTGAAGAAGAACGACACACAAACATACACACACACACACACACACACACACACGCACGCTTATGTATATATAAAGAGACAGACACACACACACACACACGATGACGACGTCGACGACGCATGCGTGCGCGTCGCGTTGACGTTGCTAGTTAGAGCTTGGCTTCAGCTTCGACTTCGCATAACGGTTTCCATTAAGGCCAGCAACAACAACAATAACAAGAACAACAAATGCCTAGGCTTATTCAAATGAACTTCTTATTTCTCTCTCTCTCTGTCTCTCTACTTGTCTGTCTCTATCGCTCTGTGTTTGTGTGTGTGTGTTTGTTTGCAGAGAGCTCCATCGCTCTCTCTCTCCGTTGAGCACAGCTGATTGGCGGCAAATGTTACTGGTGTAGGGGGTGGCATAGAGGGGGGAAGACCGCTTTCACATTAAAATAGCAAGAAGCAGAAGCAGCAACAAGCATTAAAAAGCCTGGAACGGCCGTTTTGGTGGCTTTTTAATACCCTATATCCAATCTCAAGAGTGCATTAAATTTGAAATTTGTTGTGTGTAGCTGATCCTATAAATTACTTGATCTATAAAAATATTTAATATCTCGTCAGCTACAAATACATGCAGAAAACTATTATGCAGTTAATATATAGTTTATATATTTAACTACTTTTTAGATTTACTTCTATTTGAAGAAGGGTAACTTGAAGTCGGCTCCTGGCATTACACAAGGAACTTTCTTAAATAATTTTTTTCTTCTCTTTTTTTGGTTTTTGTTTGTTGTTGTTGTTGTTGTTATTGTGGTGCAAATGAGTTGCCATTCTTTTGGTGTATATTTCTGTATGTGTGCGTGTGTTTGTGTACCATAATTTATGCTCGTCGTCAGGTTAAGAAAGTTAAACCGAGGTCTTTTACTCCTCTATTGCTCGCTGATAAGAACCATTTCGGCTCTTTGGGATCACTTTAAACGAAGCGCACAAAAATCATTAAACTATCATTAAATATTATTTATGATATTACGCAGAAGAAAAACAGACAGACAGACACAGACAAACATTCGTGTTTTAGTGATATAATGATAAATATATATCTTTTAAGACGCGTCGACAAAATCTCTTCTCATATCATTTTGATGATGATGATGCTGATGACGAGATGTCGAGATGACGAGATGACGCGTGTCTTTCCTTCGTTAATTTTATTTTTTGTGTTATTTCTTTTTTTTGTCTTATTTATTATGAACTTGAGAGACCTTGACACTGGCGCTGCTCCACAGCAACTGACGGACCGACAAACCGAAGCCACAGGTTGTGGCCAGTTGCCACTACTACTTCTTGGTCAAATCCAACAAGATATAACAGGCCAAAGAAGTGGATGGCAAATGTGGATGGTAAGAGCGTAAACAGAGAGCGCTCACTATCTTTCTCTCCCTCTCTACGCTCTCTCTTTGGTGTGGAGAGAGTAAGTTGCTTGATCGCTATCAATGTTCCTACTGATAAGCTTCTTTATTAACTACTAATATTTTGATTTGCCTGCGGCAGCCTAGCGGAAATCGAAATCATTAGCTATTCATGGCAGGTCGCTGTCACTGTCTCCGTCGTCGTTTGGGTCCTTTGTTTGTTTCTAACGAAAATGAAGAGAATGAGAGAGGATAAAACAGTTTCTGGTTGTCATCACTGTTTAATTTTCTCCTTTCGTTTCATTGTTTTTTAAATTATTTATCTTTATACCATTTGTTTTTATTTGTTTGACAAATACCACTAGTCCACATCAAGATGTTTCTGTTTCTTTCTGTGTGCCTTTGTGTATGTGTGTGTCTGTGTGTGATTAGGTTGGGGATTTACATTCTGTTTTGGCTTCTTTTTTCCATGCCAGCTTGAAAGTATGCAACAGCTTTCAATGAAGCTGGTGGCGCCAATTTATCTTATAAGGAATTGAATATAAAAGGTAAAGTAAACCCCAGTAAATTACGGTAGACTTAATATTGAAACCGAGGTTCCGGTCATTATTTATATTCTATTGATAAGACTTATCTCTCTCTCTCTCTCTCTCTCTCTGAGGCTTTGGGCAGTTTTAATTTTTATAAGTTTCTTATTTTTGTTGTTAACTAGTTAAAGTTTTTCAAATTTGTCACATCTGGATTTTTATATTTTTACTAGACGTTTATCTTTTTACTTTACAAATTCTGTTGCACTATTTTTTTCCGCAGTTATTTAGAGAATATTATTTCAGATAGGCTTCAGATTTATTTAGTTTACTATCAGTTTTATCTATAGTAATATTAAGTTTCATTTCAGACAAACAAAAGGACATTTTGGCTCTTTTAATACTTTTTTATTATGTATGTTAAAAATATAACTAAAATATAATTGTTTATTTTTTCATGGAGAATGGGGGGAAAGGGAAATGTAATAAATATTTAGTGACAACTAAAACTGAAAGGGGAGGAAGGGGCTACAAAAGTTATGCAAATATAATAAATATAAGGGGGCAGGAGCGGAGAAGGAATGGGTCGGGAGAACCTTAAACACTAGCAACCCCGAGTCATAGAGGAATCACATGGCCATCTGCAATCTGTTGAGGTCGAAGTCGTTCCATGCACACGCAACTACAGCGGAACTTCATCAAAATTTCCCATCCTCGAGCGGGCGACTGCAGTCTTCCAATTCAATTTGAGCTTAATGTTTATCCATTACAAATATCCCATGGACTACGCATTGTTATCATTGGCCATCACTTTATTGATCCAAGGAACAAAACGTTGAATATTTGTATAGACGCCAGGCAAATGCTCTCGCCCACAGCCAATGCCCCAGGAGACGAGACCAATTAACGTTTTGCGACCATCCATGGTTAAGGTGAGTGGACCCCCGCTGTCCCCCTGGCATGAGTCGCGTCCGCCCTCCTTATACCCAGCGCAGAGGAAGACCTAGGAAAAGAAATCGTCAGCTAAATAAAAGAAAATTAAAGTTTATCAAACTTACATCATGTATGGCTTCCCGACGACCTGCAGCACGGAACCAACGTTGACATCGATCATTTGAAATGACCTCCACATCAACTTCCTGCAGCACTGAGGGCACAGTGCTTTGACCATGTCTCGTCCTGCCCCAACCAGCCACAGTGGCCATTTTTCCTGTTAATTTCGTGGATGGAGGAGGTAGACAGACTGGTATAATGTGCTGTTTATATACCACATTCCTGTCTAATCGAATAAGAGCAACATCGTTTTTGAAATCCGCTGGATTATAGTGCGGATGAACTTCCTTGCGTTCAATGCCATATTCCTCATGATTGAGACGCTCCTCCTGCCCACGTACATCCCATTCACCTAATCGTATCTTCATGTTTGAGTTGGTGGTCCTAATAAAAATAAAAAAAGATATTCAGTTATAAATCTAATTTATGTTTCTTTAATAATACTCACGTGGCCACACAATGAGCGGCAGTTACCACCCAACGGTTGGATATCAGAGCACCACCACAGCTCAGTTTACGGGTAAGAAAACCACTTTTAATCAAGGCCACCTGCCAGGGATGTGAACCAAAGCCAGTGGAATGTCCGCCTACTATGCGATTTGAACGAGTGTAGACCTCACCACAGCCTAATCAAGAGAAAGAGATACAAGAAAAATGAGGGAACTATTAAAACTGGAAATGACCAACAAGAGTAAGAGACAGAAAGAGTTATAGAGCAAGTGAGTGAGTGAGTGAGAGAGAGAGACAGAGTGAGTGAGTGAGTAATATCCTCAAAAGAAGTGGTGCTGAACACAAAACTACAGAAAAAATAAAGTGGTTTCATTGTTGTTTTTAGTACCCGGCACTGGACGATAGGACGATGATGGACCCGGACTATTTTGATTTTGATTCGCTGAATATTCATCGGCTGCCTCGCCCGCATTCAAATCCAAGACATTGCCCACAGCAAAGGGCTGGGCATTGGGGAGTAACTCATGTGTATTTCCATCCGCTGGTGAATCCGCATCGAAAAAGTTATCCAAATGATTGGTAATGCCATGATGATTGCCGTTGGTGTCATGTTCCCAACTATTTAGATTCGATAAATGCGGACGATGCGGAAGTGGAGGCTTGTAAGGATTGCCGCCAGGAGCAGGTCGCTTGGTGCTAAAGTAGCCGCTGTTTCCATAACTTGGACGCGCTCCTGTTCCTCCAGCTGCCGATGAAGCCGATGATGATGATGAGATGGAAGAGGAGGAGGTGCCAGAGGGCGCTGTGCTGTGGTGCTGTGGCTTATTGGCATTCGGCGACAGATCAGGATATATATCATGCAAGTGTATTATGTCACCTGTGTGAGAATGTGATGATTCATGTTTATGTTGCTAATGATGATGTTGATGATGATGTGGCAGATTTTAATACACTTTCACTGTCGAACCTTTTCACTTACTCGGTTAATTGCCGCCCATAAACAAGATGAGAGAATATCGTAACGACTTAAAGATACCCCATTTATAAGTATAGGTACGAATTTGTGGATTTTCACTTCAAAGAGTTTTAATAATCTATATCTACATTTAAGTACTGCTTGTTATGTATAGATTTATGCAATCTAAATATACCCTTGAATATAAGGGGTAGTGGGTATAGTGGTTTACAATTGCTCGACTGACTGACCACACGAATCGGTGACATAACTTCAAAACTCGGAAGAGTTTCCCCCCTTCCCAGCCGCTTATCGGGGTGACAGTTAAAACAAAGACCGGACCTTAATGCCTCGATATTTCGCACGTAATTCAAACTTGGCTTCGGGATGAGGTAGAGAGGGCAGAGAACGGACAGCGATGACTTGATTAACACTTTCTTGACTTTCAGGGTTTTGGCCTGGCCGAGTTTTAGTTTTAGTTTATGCCGTAACTTTTTTTGTTTCTGTTTTTTTTTTCTTTCGGGATTTTTCCCACATTTGGTGACTGGCAACAGACAACAAAAACAGAAAAAAAGAAAAAATAATAATAAAACATGGAGAAAAGAAAACCCAACAAAAAAAAATTTCACTTTTAAATGCAAAAAAAAAAAAAAAAAACCATACGTACTGAACTGAACGTTCACCCTCGTTTATTTCCGCAAGTGAATTTTTTGGCTGTATCATTGTCGCCTGGGAAATCTACCAAAAAAACCCAAAAAAAAAAAAAATACAAGACTAACAAAAACAACGCCCAGACAAAGAAAGTGCCGCCAGACAGACAGAACTCATTCGTGTGCGTACATTAAATTGCGGTAAAAACTTGAATCTCAAAACTTGAAAATATAAAACTTTTCCACTAAGAATTATTTATGCCCCCGAGCATGTTGTAATGCTATAAACGCTCGTAAAACTTAACTGCAGAAGCCTAGAAAATTAAACAGAGCACAACAAAATGGCAGCTGGCAGAAGGCAAAAACGTTAACAAAAAAAAAAAAAAAAAAAAAAAAAAACACATGCACAGAAGAAGCCAACAACAACAAAAACAAAAGTTATTTCCCAAATGTTGCTGAATTAGTTAACTTTTTTATTACGATATGCACTTCAATACAATGAACGTTTGATCGGTAATGAAATAACCTGTGCGTCATAATTGTAAACTAAAGCTTGGGGAACGATTAACAAAATAATAGTTTCAAAAACATCCAAATTGAAAAATTCTGAACTAAATTTTCCTTTGTAATATAATCGCTTTCGCTACACAAAATTCCAATAAAATATTTAAAAGAATCTTAGGCTCTAACAATTAAAACTATTTTATTTATATATAACACATTATATACACATATTATACTATATATGGGCTGCACCTCAAAGTAAACAAAAAGGGGAAAAAAAAATTAAAATGAACTTTGAGTCTCCGGAAATCTTGATATATTTTCTTTATAATGATCATATCCGGAATCTAAGCTTTTTTTTTTATTTGCCCCGATTAGACTAACTCAAATGTATAAAGGGAAATAAAAGTAATTTCCAAAGAAAATTTTTTTTCCTATTTACCTTCCACTTTTTTCTTAAAATCTTTCTATGTCTTTTCTTGGTCTTCTTCTTTTTCCCTCATTTTCCGTTATGCTATTTTCTTTTCTAACCCAGAGCGAACAATTTGGTTTGTCATTTTCGAAATGCGAGCTAATTTATTGCTCTATTATCCAACATAAAATGGATACAACAATTGCATAAGTTGCAGCTCGCCAATTTGCAATTATCGTGACGAAATGACTTTCAGAATGAACTTCTTTTATTTGTAGATGTAGTTGTTGTTGTTGTTGTTGCTGTTGCAGATTGCAATTGTTGTTGTTGTTGTTGTTGTTGTTGTTGTTGTTGCATACTCACTCGTGTTATTAACCGGCGTTGCATGTGAGTTCTCCTCGGCATCCAAATCTTTGTCCACGCAACATGACCAAATCATGCCGCCTGAGCAAAGATCCAATGGTTTGCCGCCACCTAAGACACATGAGATGGATAGGCCGCATTCGAATTTGTGGCCACGAAAGCGGCATGATTGCGGAATCACTAAAAGAAATAATTGGCAAGAAAAAAACAAAATAGAATACAAGTGATAGCAAGAGGGGAAGAAAAAGAAGCGGGAGAAAAGGGGATGGCATTAGTTAAGCTGTAGTGTTTTATTGCCCTTCGTCAAAGTCAAATCAAAGTCAAATTGTTACTTCGGGAAAGCATTTCCATGACGCTATTTTCGCCATAATATCCAGTGCCGCTGCGTCGCGATAATGCGTCCAAGATTAGCATATCATGCTCCTGCTGGGCACTGGGATAACCCAAGGCAAAAGCTGAAGAGATCGTATGGCTAGTGACGATGACGATGCTGATGATGACACTGAGTCTCAGCCAAGTGTCCTTGGCAAGTTTTGACCACATGACTTTCACTTTCGTTAAATCGAATTGAATATATATTTCTTTTTTTATGAAACTTTCGCTTTTGTTTCGAATTCACTTAATATTTGTGCAATCCTTGCTTTAATTTTTGATCATTTTTATTTTTGGCTTTAGAAAACAGGATTTCACTTTTATTTTCATTTAACTTTCTTGTTTACGCTTCGGCTCACAGCTCCGCAAAAGAAAATTGTATTTTTCAATTTAATTTATATTGTTGTTATTGTTGTTGCTGGTTTTCATGATCTGTGAAAGACAACCGCGCGTTGGAAAATTCATTTCAGAACTAAGCCAAAGTTTTGTGGCCAACAAGCAGCCAAGCTCAAAAGACGAAAAGCCAAACGCAAAACAAAAACCAAAGACACAGCCAAAAAAACGAAAAGAAATGACTTTGAAGCCGCATTTCACTTGTAGAGCAACTTTTATTTCGTTAAATGTTGCGAGCTTTTTGTTGCTAGCAACATGTTGCCGCCAGTCAGTCGGCATTTTGATGTCGATTAAAATAAATGAGAAAAAAAAAACAAACCGAAAAGTAAAACTCAAACTGAATGAAAATAACACAAATAATCTATAATCTATGGCTAAAAATGGTTTTGGCACTTTCGAATGTTGATGGCAGCATCGGAACTGCGGCGACAGCGTCGTCATCATTGCTGCAATTTGTTGTTAATTGCAGTTGATTTTCCTGTCTACGAGTGTATCTGGCCAAGACTTTTGCTTTTTCCTTTTGCCATATTGCATACATATCGATCATGCCATTGAACTTGTAATATGCAGGTTGCCTTTTGTCTGATCTGTTTGCTGCTGTTGCTGTTTCTTAATGGCTATTCACAATTTCCTCCAGCTTCAGGCCAAGTTAAATCTCTAGCTGCGGCTTGCCTTTGCTAAAGCTAATTGGTTTTCATGTACATAAACATTTATTTCTTTCATTTCATTTCGTTACATTTCTTTTTTTTTTTTTTTTTTGGAAAGTCAAATTAAGACGCAGTAAGATGAATTGTTGTCTTTCACCTTTGCTTGGGTGGCAGAACAAGAAGTCGGCAACTTTCGCCTTTTAATTAATTAAACGTTTTCTTCTTTCGCACTGGCCTGAGAAATTGCCTGAGTCATGCTTATGGAGCGAACTTGACATCGAATCGACAACCATCAAGGTTGAAAAGTTGCATAATCCCAATACACAATAACAAAATTAACGAGAAGACCATCGATTGGAGCATTTTTTTCGACGCCATAAAAAGTGTATAAAAAATTCGAACTCTTGGGTTCTAATATTAATGATATTGCTACAGAAATTTGTAGATCTAGCAAATTGACAGATTCCTATATATGTATATGTATATACTTATTCGTATGCATTATTTGCATATATCTGACTCAAAACGAAAGACTTAGGCAACAAACTTGACTTCTATTTGACTTGATCAGTTTACATAAGTATACATATATACATATATACCGATTAACTTATATACTTACAATCGAGCTCATCAAAGAATTTGGCCTCTTTGGGCAATTCCTTGTCAATGGCCTGTTTCAATTGGGGTGTAATCACATCATTGTAAATGGAATTGTAATTGCTGTGGGCAGCTGCTGCCGCCGTTAGGCGAAGGAGTAGCAGCAGCAGAAGCCATGCAATTGCCAAAGGCATTTTGCAATACTTTCGTTGTTGTTGCTGTCTCTGATTTCTGCAATTGTTGTGTTTCACTTAATTCACGTAGCAGAGTTGCGAGTATTTGTTGTTGTTTCTTTTTGGTTAATTTTTGTTGTTGCTTTTTTTTTTTTTGATTGAATAATCGTCGGTAACTCGTTTGCATAGGCCCGTAATAACGAAAGAAGTCAAAATTTCAGAGTCAAGCAAACAAATTGAATTAAATTAAAACCAATTTGGCAACAATAATTTGTCTGTTGATATTTTGTTCATATTTCTTTGTGACTTTAATACAGTTTTTTTTTTCACTTTTCTGCTTTTCTGTACAAAGAAAAGTGCAAGCCGCCGAACGTCGCGCCAACAGTTTGCGTTAAAGTCAAAACACTTAATAAACAGTCGGCTGACAAATTCAACCAACAAAAAAAGAAAAAAAAAAAAAATGAAAAAAAAAATAAATATACTGAAACGAGCGACAAAGCTGAGCGGCGGGACTATTGAGTAATAATAAGCGCCAAAGTCTTGTCTCTCTGCAGTTGTGTATGTTGGTGTGCGTGTGTGAGAGACTACGTATCGCATTGAAATCGAAAGTGAAAAGTAAAATAAAATACAAAAACTATAAACCGCAAAAAAAAGCAAACGCCATACACACAACTTGAGGCTAAGAGAGCCGGCGTAGACATTAACAAGTTTTAACTCAACTCAACTCGGCTCAGCTGAGCTTAGCTGCTGGAAATTGCATTTTGTGGCTAAATCAAACACACAGAGAAAGAAAAGAAAAAAAATCCAAGCGGAAGCATTCATAGGTTTTCTTCGCGCGTACACACACACACTCACACACACAACCACATGGATTTACACAAATTTGTCAAGCCAAACCAAACAAAACTTCAACAAATTGCCAGAGGAAAAACCATCTGAAAAATAAAGCGAAAGCCAAATAACATCTTATTTTTGCCATAAACTGATCTCAACCGTGAAACAATCAAATGAAAATCATAATGAAAAACTAAAAAAAAAAAAGATAAAACAATAAAAAAGAAACAGAAACAAAAAAGATATAACTAAATGTTAGTTAATGCCATTGATTATTTTTCGAAAAAGTATTGAAAATCAATGACACACTTTTCCAATTAAGCTTGTGCCATGTTTTCATTGTCATCGATTGATGGACAAGTTGTCATCATAATTGTACTCGTTTTATCCGTTGTTGTTGTTGTTGAAACCAAATTGCACTGCGTAACTAATTTGATTATTGCAGACATTGGGCAATTCGCATTAACAGGGGCGTGGCAAAAGGGTAACAACAATTGCGACTAGGAGAACTTGTTGAGACGTCTACGCCCTTGTTTATACAAATTTCACCCTTTCTCGGTTTTGGAGTTTACTCTGGCAATCTCATTATCTGATATTTTAATGTGTTTAATGTACAAATTATTATTAATGCCGATGTTGACTAAGCGGTGGCACTTTGCTATTGTTGTTGTTGCTGGTGTAGTTGTGCCATTTATGGCACCTCACCAAATAGGCCAAAACTGAAATGTGACACAACAGTGTAATACACGAAAAGAAAAAAATTTGGAACGTGTCAGTCGCAAAGTCGATTGCGTTCAAGGTCGATTTCGGCACCCACCCTAACACCCACCGACAACTAAAAAAGGTTAACCTAATCATTATTTAATTTATTTAATAAATATTTTCGTTTTCCTTTTTGTCTCTTCCAGATTGCACATGGCCATTGCTTAATGCTAAATGAAATAAACTAATGAGATTGCTAGCTGATTTGCATTGCTAATATTCAGGTAAGAGAGATGGAGAGAGGGGGGCTATTGGGAAGGGACTGTAGGGGTATATCATAGTGTCTAAAGTTCATTACGCTCCACCATATCCTGTATCCACTTGACTGTCTTTTGGATATTATGATAGATACCTGAAATGCAACGACAAATTGTTAAATTAAAGTATTAACTACACAATAATTTATTTTTATTTGATTACCTGGCTGATGATCTATGCCACAGCCGAATCCAGCACTGGTTATGCCAACAAGAACAAATCGACCACGTTCCATAACCACCAAGGGGCCACCAGAGTCACCTGAAAATATGTAAAAAAAGATAAAAGTTATCAGATATGAATATTATAATCAAGACACATTTGAGATATCAAGAATTATAACTTATATTATAGTTTCGTGATCACTATCAGCTTTGATTTTATTGAAGCTATGTTAAACCATAACAGAGCTCTGTTAATTGACAGCCAAAAAGTATGCAACGATTTTTAGAATTTAACATAAGTAATGGAACTTTTCCTCTTGGATGCTATACCTCAACATAAGTAAATCCTTACCCAAACAGGCATCCATATGGCCGTCCGAATGTCCAGCACAAAACATTTCCGCCTTTATTTCTACATTAATTTGTTTGCTTTCATGCCAGCGAATGCAATCTAAAGTAGCTGAGAACAAAAAAATGGTCAAAATTTAATGTGAATTCGAGAAAATTATTTTCGTTTTTTCTTTTTTACTCACTTATAATGGGAACACTGGCTACTTGTAGCATATTGGTGCCGGCATGGCTCAAATGGGCTTCTGTCTTGCCCCAGCCGGCAATTAAACCTTTTCGCCCAATCAAGCGTATGGGATACTGGGGCAGGCAAATGGGTAAAATGTGTTCACTGAAACGAGTTGGATGTACCAGCTTTAGCAAGGCCAAATCATAACGATCGGGTTGAGTCATACGAAAATTGAAACGAGGATGGATTATCTTTTGTAGCACACGATGCTTTTCCACAGGCAGTGGCTCCTGAATATGCCCCAAATTCTGTGTATCCAGTTCACCCAAATATACAGTTATATCGGACAATTGAGCCTGTTGAATGCAATGGGCAGCAGTGGCCACCATATTGGATGATATTAAGACCCCACCGCATTGATATTCCGCTATGCGTATATGAGCCTGCCAGGGATATTCAGCAAATTGGGCAGGACGGCCCCCAATGATGCGTTTCTGCAGCGTATTCTGTGCTGTACGGGGAATGCCACACTCAGGAGTCTATTTTAGAAGCCAGAAGAGATGCAGTGAGACAGAAGTTAATTGCTCAATTTTCTCTTTAATTTACCTTACTATTGAGCACATCATTATCATCCCGACGTCGCAACATGATGCGCTTGGGTAAACTATTCAAAGTGGCCACTTTCAGTTTGTTAAAATCCACAAGATTCTCCAACGGCGATTGCTGTTGCTGCTGATAATGATGATGAAATTGCTGCTGCTGCGTCTGCTGTTGCTGGTGTTGGTGTTGCTGCTGTAATTCTGAAGCAATACAACAGCTGAAAAGCCATTTATTATGACCGCAGCCTTTGGCATGTTTGCCGCCTTGCAGCCAGCAGGAGAAGCTCAATTTACAAGGCCAAATCCCACTCTGATGGACACACTCCGATGGCACGCCCAATAAAGTATTGAGCAAACCTAATCAAACACAGATAAAAACGTGAGAGAGATATGTATAACAAAAACAAAAATGAGACCACTTACTGGCCTTTAGGGGAGTTGGCTGTAGGAGAAGGAGGAGCCAAAGCAGCATTAACAGCTGCTGCATTTTCTTTAAACTAACTCAAGTCTTCTTTTATTAGTTGCAATTTTCATTTGTTTATTCTTTTAGACACATTCTTAGTTCTGTTTACGAAAATTTTAAAGTGAATTATTGCATCAAGTAAAGAATAAAATGGCAAAATTAAAGAATTAATTTTGTTTAATTAAATTCTTGTAAATCTAGGGACCTAAAAGTACTTTTTGTTAGGAAACTGAACAATAGAAAGAAATTTTGTAAATGCCTTCTAAAAAAAGTCAAATATATATAGATATATTGACTTATTCATTACTATAAATCTTCTGAAAATCGATCGTTTGATGTAAATTTGATTCACTTTCTTTTACTACTATATTTTGTTTTGGACTATTTATCTTTTTGCTCAAGAAAATGTCTCAAGTTCTCAGTTCCATTGAAATTCAATTTAAACCACTGCATTTTTCAAAGGTGTAAACACAATTTTGGATTTATCATGAATGTGTCATCCACTTAATCATTCATAAAACACTCATTCACTTTTTTCTAGCAGGGAGAACAAATCAGAAATAATTGTAATTATTCGCATCATTATTATATACATATATCTCTTATATAGTGTATCTCAAAGCCGTCTCTCCGATTCAGTGTACGAAAATTGATTGGTTTATGTTGTATTTTCCTTTATTTATTTTTGGTATTGTCTCTTTCATTTGTTTTGCTGCTCTACTTTTACTTGAGGGATGATTCACTCTCCAGCTGAGCTGCAGCTTTTTTTTTTAAATCAATTTGTTGACTGGAAAAAATGGGTTAACGCATTTAACAAATGGATTTTTATATAATATGAAAACTATGTCAGAGATCTATGAATGGCCTCGATAATAAAAGAAATAAAGAGAGAGAGAGAGAGAAAGACAGAGGGAGCGAGAGAGAGAGCGATAAGATTAAGAACCGAACCGCACGCGCTGATGGCCAAACTGAAACTGGGCGCTATTCATACAGAAGGCAGAAGGCACCTTGCCACAAAACTTCTTCTACATCATCAACAGGTTGTTGCTGTTCTCGTTTGTTGTTGCTGTTGGTGCTGCTCATCTTCATCTTTACTAATTATTACGAAATGGTGTGCAGGAAATGTTTGCCAACTTTTATGCTCTTATAATTATTTTATGCGACAGCAACAATAACAAGAATCACTGGAATGGGAGCGAGAACAAGAACGTGAAATGCAGGTCATTCAATTCCATTCCATTTTTATGTAACTTTCTAAAACCATAATTCCCCAACACTGGAATGGAATTTTAGGCAGACGACAGAAAGAGGAGGGATTAGCATATGAAATATTTGATTTTGAGTAGGCCTTCAGTTAACTTGAAGTTTCAAACAATCGGAAATACATTAACTCGTTAGTTCATCCATTGTTCACACATACAAGATACAAAAAAAAAAAAACACAATAAAAAATTAAAAAAGACGAAAAGAAACAACAACACGTGAATTAAACGAAAACTTACCAACGCATCCTTTAAAATACAAAACAATTGACATAAAATGGCCCCAAATGAGTCAGGACAATCATCGAAAAAAGCATCTGGAATTGCTTCAGCTATCAAGAGTAACTACAAACGTCGCATTGCCAATAGCAACAACTGCAACGGCAACAACAACAACATGGCCAACTGCATAACCTATGTCCAGTGTCAGAATTTGAAATATAATGTTATCATATTGGGTTGGCTTGGTGTCATCATCTCATCGGTTGTGCTATGTAGCTCAATGCTGACTCTGCACTTCCAACTGGATATTGAACGTCTAATTAAGCAATGGCTACATACTAGAACCACTGTCGAGGAGCAACAGTTGCTGACGAATTGTAAGTTTGACTAAAATAGCTCCAGTTCCTAATCTTACCACATGTCTGTACCACATAGTGTTGGCCATCTTTAGCACTATTGCTTACGGGCTCTCGTTGATCAACACTGGCGTCAGCCTTTTGCTGCTTATTGGAGTGGCGCGTGTAAGTTGCAATTATATACTTCGATTTGCATAAGTAATATCTTTTTATTTTGGTATGTGTAGGATACCAGCTGCTTGCTGTATCCGTGGCTAATCTTTCATGGCGTCATCTTTGGTTTTGGTCTTTACTTGGGTGTTTTTTATGCCACTGCTGGTCTCTTTATAGATCTGTCTAGTTTTCTAATGTGTCTTCTGGTATTTGCTCTAGTTTTGGGTGAGTCTCAACAGATTAAAGAAAGTGTTCCGCATCATCTTTAACATCCTCTGTGTGTGTGTGTGTGTGTGTGTGTGTGTGTGTTTAGTAATTTTCTACAAGATATATCACGAGGTCTTCACTCTATTTCGTGTGATGGAGCAGTTATCGAAATATTGCAATGGCTCTGCTGTTTCGGCTGCTTCTCCTGGCCTGTATTACCATGATCCGGAACATGCTGCCTGGGCGGCAGCTGCTTATAGGCAACAGCAGCAACTTTTTATGCCGGGGCTACCCCTCAATCCATGAACTCGGCTGAATGAATGATCACAATGTTGTTTATATAAAAATGTATATTAATTATATTTCAACATTTACATAATTTATTTACACGCGACAAAAATTAGTTCATAAATAGGTTCTTTTAAAATTACATAACAGCGCATATATGACTAAGTAAATTAATTTTAAATTAATTAATATAATAAGTAAATTGTACTGCGCTTAATTTTAATGCCAAAAAGTTATATAAATAATCGGAAATCAGAATTCAATGGAAGAAAGAAACGGATTTATATATATACAAAACGTTTTAGAGAGACAAGAAGGAGATGAGAGCCCACTTAGCAGGCAGGTGCGAGTAGTAGTCGAAGACGATGAATATATATATATGTATATATGTATAAGATCTGGATCTTAGATATTCATTGTGAGGCCCACCACATAGGATACCCAATCGACAGTTTTACTAACACTATGATAGATGCCCGGCTGGCCACGTGAGGCACATGAATAGCCGGCGGAGACGACACCTGCAAGTTATAAAAGGAGAAGGGTGTAAGTTAGTCAATCGATGTTGAACTTGTGTACTACTCACCAATCAAATACCACCGCCCGTTCTTCTCGTGCATCAAGGGACCACCAGAATCGCCCTGGCACGAATCTTTGCCGCCATTTCGATAACCCGCACACAGCATCTCCTGATAGATCACCACATTGATGCCATTCTGACGATGCCAACGTTCGCATATACGGTTCTCAATCACTGGCACGTCCACGGCCTGCAGAGTTTTCGGCCTAAGCCTTGAGCCAGGATTCAAGGCCCCCCAACCGGCTGCCCATCCAAATTTACCCAAAAAGTCTTCATTCTTTTCGGGCAAGCAAATCGGTGCTAGTAAAAGAGAAAAACAATAAGTCTAAAAATATGTCAAGACAAAAGACATCCAACTAACCAATATGTGGCATGAAGTGCACCGTCCTTTCTAGCGTCAAAACAGACACGTCAAAACGATCGGCTTGGGGTGTGAATTTAAAGTACGGATGGACATCTATGCGACGCACACCAAAAGTATACGCAGGCAAAGGTTCCACCGCCGAATTGATCACATAATCCCCCAAAGTGACATGAACTTGACGTGGAGTGGCCCGAGCCACGCAATGTCCAGCAGTGACGACATGACGACGCGATATCAATGATCCGCCACATCTGAAAATGAAGTCGGAAATAAATGAACAACTGAACAAACAACCCTTCCAATTACTAAACAAAATTTAGCGAATGGTGACCAAATCAAAACGAAGACTGACCAAAATAATATAACTCAGTTCTTGTATTGGCGGGTTAACCTTACCTGGAGGATCCAATGCGGATGTATGCCTGCCAAGGGAACGAACCAAACCCGGCATCATCTCCGCCCACAATGCGACGTTGAGCTGTCTGTTTGGCCAAAGAGATGCCGCAGCCTGAAATAATTATTTAATCATTGATAAGTTAACGAAATAAATTAAATTGTTGTAATGGAAGGATTAGTAGAAAGTAAAGCAGGCAGAGGTAGAGAGAAAGAAAAGAAAAGAGACAGACAGAGATGGAGCATGCAGTAGTTTTTTTTTTTTTTCTTTTTTTTATTGAAGTCTTGCCACTGCCGCAATGGGAGAGTTCTTGTTCAACTTTCTAGTCGCTGTCGGTCGTCATTGTTCAGGGTTTTATATTCGGGTTTGGGTTTATTTTTATTTATTTTGGGTCTCGGACATGGAGCTAGCTTCTAGTAGCATGCCGTTAAGAGAAGAGTATGTGTAATTTGGCTTTATTATCATTAGCGTGCTGTGGTAATTAACATAAGCATGCTTGGCAATTAATTTCTTTCATTACATTACATTTCATTTCACTTGGCGCCTCTTTTGTTAGTAATTTAATAAGACAATTGCAGGCTTAATTAAAGCAAAAATAATAAAACACAAACTAAAAAAAAAACGTTAACAAACTGTGCACAACTACAACAACAAAATGAACTACAATTTAACCCAAGTGGTTAGAGAGGCATGCAAATTTGGTTTTGTATTTGATTTTTTGTTTTGTTTTTGAAGAGCGGCATTTTAGTAATTTTCTGGTTTTTTGGTGCTTTTGGACGTGCTCTCTATAACATGGCACTCACTGGGTTCATTGTTAACTGGTCCAAAATTCTTTTGCGGCAAGTCAGTCAAATCGATCAATGTTTGACCGGCATTATCCGAGCTACGTAAATTAGCGGATTTGGCCGTGCGATGACAACAGCCGCGTAATAATCCATTGCAAGTGCCTTGAATTAGGCCACCGCTAAGCCAGCAGCCTAAAAAGAATTCGCAAGTACCGCCACGATGCTGGCACTCCATGTCCGTGGTGATGTCGACTGTCGGAATATTTTGGTTTTGTATATACTATATATAGATGTATATATTTGATGCATAGGGATTGTTGTGTAGAATGAGTGGGATTAGGTGTGATAGCAGCTGTATCCCATTTTAAGTGCAAGCAGCAGCAGCAGCAACAACATTTCTAAAGGAAGTCTTAACTTAAATTTAAATCTAATTTATATCTTACCCTTCTCCTTGAATGTGCTAGCCGATTGGGGGCTACTCGTAGCCTCTGAGGCACTATCCAGCTCCTGTAGGCTATAATCATTGCGCACATCCTGGACAGCAGCCAATTCATTGATACCGAAATTTTGATCTCTGCAAAAGAAAATAAGAAAAAGTTGACCATTGATTTTCCATTTCGGTAGATGGGAAACTCACCTAAAAGCAATATTATCGCTAAAGTAGACACCGGTGCCGGAAGGTCCTGTAACAGCGGCTGACCCACTGGGTCCAGTGGTGCCTACGTTATCATTGGTGGGAAATACAACTCGAGGACTCCTTGACGATTTATAGGGATAGTAGCGACTCTTGCGTGATCCCTGATACTCGACGCCGCCCGGACCCACATATTCCTGGAAGTTCTTCTGTGGTCCAAACTGTCTTGGCGGTGGTGGTGGGCCCGTACGGAATTCCGTGTCGCCAAAATAGAAACCCCTCTGCGGTCGCGTCTGAGGCAAAGCGGTGATAGGCCCATTGATGTCACCAAATTTGGTTACATCGTCGCGATAGAGTTTGGTTAATGGATGAGGCTTGGAATTAGATGACAATCCGGGAAACTCAAAACTAGAACCGGGGGATACATCTGAATCGAAGTAAAGTTGTCGCGTGTGACGCGTTTCATGGTTGTCATCATCAGTGAATGGTTGTCCCAAATCCTCGCCAAAAATGGGATTATCTTCGCGATATGATTGCGGGTGGAAGGGTGTGGCTGGCTTAAGACTATAGCTGGGAAATTGGAAACCCACACGACGACTCGTATTCTCGGGTTCTAGCAGATCTGTCGATGTGGACGTGGCGGAAGCCATAAGGTCACTACGTTCCGTCCGTTCTCCAGTTGGATTAACCAACTCAGAGCCAAATTCCTCGGCTACAGCTGCCACACCATCAGCTGGTGGTCCCAGGGCAGACAAGGTGGCATTCCTACTGGGTCGCAGCTGCAATAGAGCATCCCCATTTGCTTGCTCACCGCCATTACTCAGGGGTATGTACATATAGTTACGTTGTCTACCCTGACGGGTGACATTTTCTGGTCTCGAGGGCACCAATTGCTTGGGTATGGTTATCAGCTCACTCTGAGGCAACTCTACCGAAGGAGCTGGTATAATTTCTACAGCCGCATCGGATCGACGTTGAGCAAGTGTTGATATAGGCGATTGTCGTGCTGTGCGATAGGAACCAAAGGATTGCACTATGGTGCCATCATCCCGTTGACGCACATCCTTAAAACTGATGTCATCCTGGTGGCTAAAGCTTTGAAATGGCGCATACAAATTGCGTGCTGTGTGGGGTGATGACGTCGATGGATAGGCGGCAATGGTCGATCCCATCTGCCAGGGCATAAGCTGATGTCCCGTTAACAAGGCAGCTGTGGAAACAGTCGAAGACGTGTGTGAAGTGACGCCAGTTAGCATCAAGCAGCAGAGATTTAGTGTGAGCATTAAATGACTCCATCGTCGATTTGTGGTGGTCACTAACATTTTACATTGAGCAGTGGGTAAGAGCAATCTCGAGGTGGTAATGACTTCTTTGCCTTTGATCAATTAACTGGAATCTGGACAACAACTTCCTGCTCTCCTCTTTCAACTTGAACTTGAATGCGCCGCCCAAATCAAATGCCTTGCTTTTTTTTTTTTTCTCTTCAGTTACGCCTCAGTGCAGCTGCGTGCCGCGTTCATTGATCTTAGCTCCAATATCCAATGCGGTTGTTGTTGGTGTTTTTTTTTTTTTTTTTTTTTTTGGGGATTTTCCGGCGCTTGCCGATCTCAAGCGATTGCTCGAGTTGATTTTTTTTTTTCTTATATTATTATTTTTTCTTTCTTTCTGGATTTGTTGTGCCTGCCGCCGATAGCTCGCTCGTGTGGCAAGTTTCGTTTGCTTTGGAGGTGTGTTATGAGGGGGGAGTTGAGGATTTGGGTTGGGGGGTATGGCGGCTGAGTGCGGTTATTGGACTCCTTGGGCAATTATGGCAATTGCTAGTGACAACAGCAACAACATCAACAGCAGCAACAACTACAACGCTTTAACAGCGATTTCTTCATGTGGTTTCATGCAACATGATGGGGGAGAGGAGCGCGGGGAACACAAATTACTTCCTTAATTGCCGCCTGCAAAAGAGATGCACAGAGTGAAAGAGAGTGATGCAGATTAAGTAAAAAATGATATATTATAAACTAAACCGCATTTGAGGGTGCAGCCTTAATGAATCTTTTAAATCTATTTATAATGAACAATTCAAGTGCAAATCATTAAAATGGTTAATGCTGGATTTGGCAACAGTCGGTATTTCCTCTTGGCTCTTTCTTTTCTTCACAGTTCACTTGAGAAAGAGGGGGAGGATGGTATGAAGGGGGTGAAACCAGTTTCTCTAACAAAACTGGAAAAACCTTGACTGCCATCAGCAATAGTTTTATTTTGTCTTCTTTTTATTTAACTTTTTTTTGCACAATTTTTTTACCT
Organism: Drosophila emarginata; assembly: GCA_037075365.1. Classification (NCBI taxonomy): domain Eukaryota; kingdom Metazoa; phylum Arthropoda; class Insecta; order Diptera; family Drosophilidae; genus Drosophila; species Drosophila emarginata. The sequence continues at coordinate 9,674,096 of JBAMCD010000260.1, forward strand.
CTTGATTTTTTTACGATAGAAGGAAATGAAATGGATGCAGTAAAAATAAAGGCAAACACAAATACCCTGTAATTATTTGGTAAAGTTTATTAGTTTTCATAAATGAGGATGGAAGATATAAAAAATACTCTATGTATCTGAAGCGATTTAAACGATTTAAGTTTCTCAACTTCTCTGATCAAGCAAAGATATGTAAGAAGGTAAAATGCATATTCAAAAGGTTTAAAAAATACCAAAAACTTGGAATAATTCTGAAATTTCCACAGTTATCCAATAAATTAACAAAAAAGGAATATATCATTATGATGGAAAGTATTTATTGTATATTGTTTAGTGGACTATTTTAATTGGGAGAGAGCATTCTTTAGGCGAACTTAAAGTTCTTTCTTGGTTTGTTGTTGGTATACAGAGTCACCGTAGCAACATCAATCAGCAACGGTACCGACAGCAACACCAACACCAACAATTGGTTTGAAAGTAAGAGTTGCCAGTGTATATTTTTTTTCTCTTTCTTTCTTCCTTTCTGTTTTTATTTTTTGCGTTGCAGTTGGCCGCTTGCGTATTTTCACTTTCATTTTGAGTTCAGCAACCAAGATCGGGGCAGCTGCTGTTGCTGCTGGCGAGTTATAAATGTTGTTACTGGTGTTGGTCGTGCTGCTGTTGCTGTTGTTGTTGCTGTTGCTACTGTAGCTTCCTCGGTTTGTGTGTGCGGGCGTTTTTATTTGTTGCCCATGGCACACAAACTTGACATTTTGAACTTGATTTGTGCCAAGGATCGATGAGAGCACTGAGTATCGAGTGGCGGAGTCATAAACCAGGAAGATCATGCCAAAGAAACGTGACTTCCTTGAAGATAAGCAACAAAGTCGATTGTTTTGCATAATAGTTAACACATTTTGCAAAGTAAAAAAAAAAAAAAAAAACAGTCAACTTTTTTGTTTGTGTTTTTTTGCATTAAGATTTCAGTTAGTTACGAAATTTGGCGACTGAAGTCAACTGGTTTTTTTTATTTTGTCGGCAGGAGGTGTGAGGTGTATTAGAGGCATTATGATTGACAGACTCCCAATGATGCAACATGCAAAAAAGATTCAATTGATGGCATTTTTGCTGGCTCACAAGTTATATAAACAGCAAAACATCAAAAGCCACTGTTAATGCCTTTGCCATTGTTGCATTTTACGAAACGAATCGAAACGAAATTGATATCAACGAACGGCCTTGAATGAAGGACGCCGGAAACTTGCTTGTCTTCTTTTATTAACTCTTCCATTTTGGCTCTTTCTCCCCTCCTTCTTTATCATCATCATCATTATCATCTCTTTTTAATGCTTTTTCATTTCACACTTCTTCTTTCTTCATCTTCATCTTCTTTTCTTTTTTTATTTTTTGTTAATTTTCTTCTTTGCTGGCCCATGCATTAATTTATTGTTGCTGTGCCAGTTTATTTGTTTTAATTAACAATAAGCTTTGAATTTTTATTTGGCTTACATGTACCCTATAACCAAAAGGTCATTAATTGTATATTTCAGTGAGTGAGAAATAAATGTATCTGTAGTATCACAAAAATTTATGCTTTAAAGTATATTTTCACAGAGTATCGAATTGAAAGATTGTTTTATTATAATTTTATAATTATTGTCAAAATGAAAATAAAGTGTGTAGAGTATATTCTAGTCGTTACATCTTTGATTGTGCTGGTTGTATTTTTATTTTTCATATTTTGGTAGCTAAATTTAAGCCAAGTTATTTGTTTGGAGTTTTCCCTCCCCCCCTCGTCTACATCTTTATCTGCATTTACTTCTGCACTTTTGTTTTAGTTTTGCTCTTGCCAGTGAAAGTTTTTCTGTATTTTGTGTTTTTTTTTTCTCTCTTTAGCTGCAAACAATGCGTCGCTGGCTGATTCGTTTTTTCGGTTTTCATTTTGGTTGTAAAACAAGCGTTTTTTGTTGCCTGCTCGTAATTGAGATAAATGCATTTTAAATGCGCAACCGCAGTGGCAGCGGCAGCGGCAGCATTCGAATTTAGTTCGTTGATGCACTTACTCCTCATTACGTATACGCCGCATGACCAATTCATGCACTGTCATATACAAATGTCGCTAACAGGCCATGCCTCTGGCCATAAAAATTCTCTCTCTCTCTCTCTATCTCAATCTCTCTCTTCACTCCTTCTATTGTTTTCTTTGTCTTTAGTTTGGCAAATGACAACAACAATGGCTATAAAACTCAAAGCAGCAACTCAGTTGTCTCTCAAGTTGGTTATAAAAATAAATCAGTGACAAGTTTTCTGTGGCTGCTCGAGGAAATTTTCATGCATTTGTTAAATTGGGGGAAAATGCTTAAATTATAGAGGGAGACTTTTCGCATAAATTACACACACACACACACACACACAAAGATATACAAAATGGCAACTTATTTTCAAACCGAAAACCAAAAACCACAAGCAAAACTGATTAGCTGCATGCTGTTTACTGTTTAACGATTTCCGAGCTTCATCAGTAAGATGAGCTTCATTTGACCGATTTGATTTGACCGATTTGTCTATAACCAACCTAAATTTTAAATCTCCCTGTTTAATCCCTCCGCCTTTTACAGACACAGAGATTTATTTAATCCATTCTTTGCTTGATCAAGTTTTAACTGAATAATAGAAAGAGCCATGAAAATTTCTAACCCTTGACGAGAAAATTGGTAACAATTCGAAATCATCGCCACTCCCACAAATCAGCAATGATTTTGCTTAGTTTTGCTCACTTAAAACAAATTGTCTGTGGCATTTGGAATTACAAGTAAATTGTTTGCTTAAGTCAAATCAAAGTTAACCAAGTAAAGGTTAAACCATTTGACTTTCCCATTCGAATGGCTCAAGTGGGTCAAACAGCTGTTGGCTTGGCGAAAATGAAAATTGGTGTCATGCCATTGGCACATTTTGTGTCAAACCGAGAAACAAACAAATGAATAAACAAACAAACAAACAAACGCAACGCAACCTAAGGAAAACCAAAAAAAAAAAAAAAATTATAAAATATTATTGGGTAAGGTAAGTGCCGCCGAACCGTGGTAAACGCAGCAATATGATTGTTGTTGTTGCTGGTGCGTGGATGTCCAAAGCTTTTAGCTTGACCACATAATCAATAGATTGCCGAATCGACTGCAACAACATTATTGTGACGTGAATCTGAAGAGTGTTAATTAATATTCAATACACGAGCAAAGCTGCGCAATTGTTACGAATGTGTTAAGTCAACACCGTCAGTAGCAGCGACAACAACATAAACAACAGCAACAACAGCAACAACAGCAACAACAGCAACAACAGCAACTGATTTGAGTATTAAGAAGTGGTTCGCTATAACATAAGCATTGCATGCAAATCATCATCAAGAGAATAATGATGATCAGCCACATCACGATGATGAACAACAAAGTTGATTATGATTATGCAATTAGCGCCAATATTCATAAAAATATATTTTTTTTCTCTTTGATATTTTCAGCCTCAGCTCATTCTCCACACACTCTAGTATTAGATAAGCTTAATAAATTTTTATATGTATTTATATGGCAACAACAAATTGTTAGTTATATTTATAGCAAGTCGATCAGAGATTCGAGCACGGGTTAGGCGCCATTTTCTTACCGATAAAGTCAGTCAATCTTTATTTTTAGCATTATAAGCCTTGAGAATAAATAAATCAATAAGTTTCAAATTCATCACTTTTTCTTTTTAACCATTTAAAATGATGAATGTCTATAAACAATTAAAACTAGTTCCAATTTATTTTTCTTTGGTTTGAATTCTAAATATAAATTTCTTTTTATTTTCTCTCTATAATAAATTAAATCCGCCTAATACATTTGTTCCAAATTTATAAGTCAGCCACATAAAAAAATCACTGAATTTTATTCGCATTTTGAGTGGTGAAATGCAAAAAACCAAAAACAAAACTAATCAAATAAAAAGCTTGATTCGTTTTCTTGGAATTTGGCTGTTTATTAATTAGATTCGTTGTAGTTTGGTTCACATAAAGACCAGTAGTTAATGCCGCCCTCAACAAGTTGGTCAAATGCCCACAAACCAATTAATAAACACAAACCGAAATGCAGAGAAGAAGCAACGCAACAAAACGAAGACAGGCATAATCGATTGAGAAACTATTTATGTATATATGTACATACATATATAGACTGATTGATATTGGAGTGTAGAGGGAGGTGGGTGGTAGAGATGGCTTTACATAAGTTAGCCAAAAAGGAAAGAAAGAAATGAAATGATAAACCAAAAGAAATGCACAGAAAACTTATTTACATAAACTAACAAAAGCAGCTGCTGAGAAATCCATGGCCATGGTCACAATTTAGGCGGAACTTGTTTTTCGTTAACTGAAAATTTATTTTGCTCTCTTTCTTTCTTGCTATCTTGCTCTCTTATTTATTGAGGTTTATTACATGATTAAAAAAGGGTCTCGGCCTAAATCAGTTTGAGTCGGGTCTGAACCGGATTTTGCTATATGCGTACAAAAAATTAAGTAATCTGTGTCACAGTCCCTCCTGAAAGAAAGTTCTCAAGTTTGTGGCTTAAGTCTTTTGTGTCATATATGTAAACATACATATATACTATAAAAATATTTATCTGTTATATACCTATATATAACATGCTCCAAAGCGCATTGAGAGCAATACAAGTTTCTCCGCATTATGCAATAGCCCTAAATAAAAATAAGGGGAAAAGACCAAAAGAAGAGGAAAAAGAAAAAAAAATGGGGGGAAGACAACATTAAATAAAAAGGTAAAAAGATGTTGGCGTTACCTTTGGCTGATAATGAAGTTCATGTCATATATATACACACACATATATAGATATATGTACATATATATACATATATCTGCCTATATTGAGAGATATTGTGTAGTCAACACAATACTTCGACGGGCCATAAAAAACATTGCCAAATAATTTATGTGACTGCAAGTCAACTTCAAATTGAGGTTAAGTTTCCGACTTTTGTTTCATTTCACATTTTCTTACATATACATATATAAACATATATATTTATATCTGTCAGTCTGTGTGTGTGCCCTTCTTTCACGCACTTCTTCTCTTGTTTTGTAGTTATTTATTTTTGTTTTCCGGTTGTCTTTTTGCATTTCGTCTACTTTTTTTGTTTGTTTGTTTGTGATTTTTTTTTTTTTTTTTGTTGAGCGTAAAATAATTTATTATTCCACAATTGTCTTTAGCTGCCAATGTTTTTCTATTATATAATAATTTTATACAAATTGAATAATTAAATGCGCTTCGTTGGCCGAAATCCATTTCAAAATTGGGACAACAATTAAAAAACTTTATAACAGAAAACGAATTCAAAGGTAAAAATGGGGACAATTAAAATACATTTTTTTACCCAGAAAATTAGCAATACGCTAAAGAAAATGTCCGTCACTTGATCTTTAATGAAACCATTTATTTGTCTTTAGCTTCTTCTGAAATATATTTCGCAAGTAGCAATTTGATTTTAAGGATGGTATCAAAAGATTGTTAATTATTTTAAGAGGTTATTTAAGTAACTCATTTACTTTTATGTGGCATGGAAAATTGCCTATCCAGCTATTTTCCTTAACTTTTCCACATTTTTTTGCAATTGGCTAACTCTCAACTCTTCCACTTTTCGCACTTTTCGTATTTACACGAAAGCAGAAATTGCAAAAGACCCCATTCAAGTAAATATGTGCATAAGTGCACAAGTTATGTATATATGCTCTTACATATATATGTTTGTGTATATGGTAAGATTTATTAGATAATGACGATTTACTTTTTACATGCCACGGAGCAAGCTTTGGCGAAAAAAAATGTTGCAATTTCAATGATTTAATCGGCCAAGAGGCGCCTATTAAATGTGAAATTTTTTAATGCATTTCTTTTAAGTAAATTTAAAACTTACCTTTAAAAACAATTGTTGAGTTTTTTTTTTCTTTTTTATCAGCCAGCTGTTGATAATTAATCCAAAGTTGTTGCTGCGTTAAAAAATGAAAAAGGGCAGAAAAAAGATCCGAAAATTACAAATTGTTGGCAATTTTAAAATGCATTTGTTGTTTTTTGTGTTGTTGTTGATGTTTGTTTGCAGAAATAACATTAATAAAAAGCAAAGATTGAATCGGGCTAAAACTGGCTTAACATTGCCGTTGCCGAGATACTCCAACTACGAGTCCAACTCCGACTCCAACTTCAATTGCAAAAAAATCAAATCACTTTCACTGTCATCCGCAACCAAATGGCAGGGAATTTGTGGGGGGGAGGAAGGGGTTGTATGTGTATGTGTGTGTGTGTGTGTGTCTAGTGGATTGGTGGAGTCGATCGAGGGGTGTAAAACTGCACACACACACACACACACCACTCATACAAATTGAACAATTGTTATTGCTTTTATGATTACTTTTTTTTATTTACTATCATTTGGGTTTAGTTTTAATTGCGGAGCTTATAGGCCTCATAGTCCTTTACTCGACAAACACTGATTGAAGGCTCACACACACGCATACACTTACAATTAATGCACTACGCACGTTTTTCCAAAGAAAAAGACGATCACACGAAAAGAGAAGCGAAGTGTGGAAACTTAAAGCGTTGCCGATTGCCGAGAGCGCTACAGAAACACGACCTTCCCGAGCAAAGTCTCAAAGAAGTCTGAACGCCAGCGTTTAAGCCAAAGCCAAAATGAGCAGAGGGGCTGAAGCGACTTGAAGCTTTGCAAGCTGCTGCGCAGTCGCGGCTGCTTTTTCCTTCTTTCTTTTGTTTGCTTTTCTTTCTTTCCTTCTTTCGTTCGTTCGTTCAATCGTTTAGGCACGCAAAAAAAGCTTGGAAAACAGCTGTCGCTTTGCCTGTGCATCTCCTCTCTCTATCTCTCTCGCTCGCCCTCCTCTAACGATTAGGCAACAATAAATGCACAGACGAGCGTAAAAGATATGATTGTTGCTGCGAGAGGGTGAGTAAATGGATGTTGAGGGATGCAAGGGAGGTACACAGCTTGGTGCAGGGGTAACAGTAACAGCCACCGCATTGTACAAATAATACAAATTATTGCTTAATGCCACCCTCCTCTTCCTACTCCACAACTGATGATGGCGTCCATTTCGTAAGTTGTAATTATATGATATAAAGTCGTAAAGCATCATTGGCCGCCATGGTCAATAGTAGATACTTGTACCCCAAAAAAAAAAGACGAAAAAAGCTTGGCTCCACTTCACTCCAAATGACAGCAGCCAATTAAACGGTTTTTTATTTCAGTTAACCAAAAAGTATATTAAAAAGAGGGGGGAAAAAAAAAACAGAGAACAACAGACAAAAGTGTCTGGACAGAGTTTTTAATGCCTTTTGACAGACTGTGACTTGACTTTGACAGCTAATTGCAGTTAGGCGCGTCGCCTTGCTTCCATTTGATATAATTGCTCCAAGTTGATTTTGATTTGTTGTGATTTGATCTGGATTTGCAGTGATTCGATTTGATTGATATGTAAGCGTGCCTCTTGTCAAAACTTCAAAAACCAGATAAATATCCATGAAAAACAAAAACGAATTCAACGAATGGCAAACGATTTTTCATGGTAGGGATATTTCCAGTTTGGCAAATTAACCGATTTATGTTGTCCTGTGTAAACATGGGAAATAAGTAAAGAAAAAATGTCATCTTAGTATACTCTAATTAATTCAAAGCTATGTAACCTGTTTGGCTCGTGGCAAGAGTAGAACTGATTCCGATTCCGGATCGGAATCTCAGGTATGGAAAGTTTTTAATATCCTAGCCACGCGTCGCCTTCCCCTCCAGAGATGAAAAACGTGTTGTTCTTTCTTTAATTTGTTTATGTGACTTTATATTAATTTTTTCTTTTTGCAAGCAATTAGGAAATTGATTTGCTAATGGACAAATCAAATATGAAATTGGTGCTGGATATTTGTTTTAACACTGCTAATCGAATTAGATCCGATTAGAGACAAAGTAAAGTGAAGAAAGGAAAAGAAGATGCTACCAGCTACTACTATAGAGATTCTCGTGTAAGAATTGGGCATTGGGGAATGGGGGTGCTAAATGCGATCACGGGACACTCAAGTGTGGGTTTACCCCAGGCAAACAAAACGCTACTCAAGAAGCTGGTAATGAGAGGGGAAGGAGGCAAATCATGGACAAGAAAAAAGAGGAAGATAAATGCAGCTGCTGCTGTTACCATTGCCTTTGCTGTTGCTGTTGTTGTTGTTGCTGCTACTTATGACGTAGTTGGTTGTCTCGGACTTGGCCATTATATCACCTTTGGGTGAAAGTGATGATGGCATTCACGAGGCCATACATGAGAGTATGAGCATATACAATTTAAAAAAAAAAAAATACCTATATGTATATACATATAAATAAATATATATGTATGTGCGTGTATTTGCAAATATTTTCCTGCCTCATCATCGGTATCTAAAAATGCCTACCATATGTACATATATATTTATATATGTATATATATCTACGTATATATGCAGGGTGCACACAGGCAACTATAGATATGCTAATAGCCATATATTTGGCAAAACTTTTTGGTTGTGTGTCTGTGTGTGTGCTGTTTGTGCTTCACCAGTGTTTCCATTATTGCCGATTTTCCTTTGAACATTTAGGTGTGACTTCCTCATTGCAGTTTAAGCAAAGTTGCCTTTTCGTTTGTGGTTTGCTTTTGCAGTGAAATCTGCGTTAAAAAGAAAAGAAACATAAAAATAGCAAAAATTGTGCCACATTGAAAATTAAGAGCAATTGCTACTCGACTTTGATTTGCCTTTTTCTATAGACCGCCAGCGGGCAAGTACATAGCTATATACAATATATAAATAAATGTATATGCAAATAACAAATAATAATAAAAACAAAAATCAAAATACTTTCCAACTGTCGCGCATCCGCCAGCAGACTGCCAGTGGTCACCTTCCACCCGCATTGAGCCCCATTCGCAGATACAGATGAAGAAATGTTGCTCCTTTCACTTTCGATTCGTCGCCTCCATTCCAGTCCAACGTTGAAATGAAATGAGATCAAAACGGACTTTAGAGGGGAGGCCAGCAAACAATCAAAATAGAAAAAAAATCAATGGAAAGCAAAAAGAAAAAAATAGAAACAACCATCATCGAGATGATTCACCGCCACCGGATGCTGTCGATGCTTTGACCAAACTCAAACAGTTTGTCGGCAGTTTCAGTAAAGGTTTTCCAAAGGCCAAAGGCATGCATGCATGGGTGGGTTTTTTGTTGGTGACATCTGTACTATACAAATGCGATATATCTACTATAGAGTATCTATTTGGACTTGGGAGTTCCCCAAAAAAAAAAAGTTTTGAGCTCAAGGCTTTTTCATTCTGTGCTTCATAGGCCTTGACGTTGAATTGTTAAGTATTTAGAGTTCGTTATTTTGGCTTAAGTCTCTTTCATATTGAACTTTTAAGTGGCGCTGAGGAGATCTGAAAGACCAACCATTGTTTGGGGGTGGCTCTTGACTTTACAAGTACTTACAAGGTCCATTTCAACAAAAGGAAAAAAAATGATTTTTTAACCAAATTTTATTTGACAATCAAGAAAAAAATATTTGTTCACAGCTGTTCCTGTAAGTTAGTTTTAAAATTTAGTAAAATAAAACTTCATTTGAAATTATAAAAGTAGATATGTAGAAATACCTGAAATGAAAAGCTTTTGTATATATGTATATTAATTTATATGCCTATAAAATTATGAAAAGCCATTTAGATATTTTTGTTGTCTCTTGTGGCGGCAGCCTTTTTGACTACTCTTTTTCTCCTTTTTTGTTTTTGCTTTTTTGCTAATTACACAATTGTCTCTTCGACTCCAGAGCCAACTCCAACTTTGACTGCTTTTGTGCGACACATTTCTTCTGTGGGCTGAAAAGGCTTATACAACAGACACATTGATGATGGCAGCATGCGTAACCGAGGGTGTTTCGTATGGAGTCGACAAAGAAGGGAAGGGGAGGGAGCAGCTATAAATTTCTTCAGAGATGTCTGCGGTGTTTGAGCATGCTAAAAACTGTTCATAAAACGCAAGTTAAATGCAAGAAATTATGATAAAACTGTTAAGACACACGAAGAAAATGTAATTGTGAATATAAAAAAAAGATTGGTACCCACCTGTCTGTCGCAGCATAAACTGATATATGTATGTACGAAAGCTATAGTTAATTTGCACATTAGTGCAGTCGAGTGTGAGGAGTAAGAGAAGTTAGCAGCAGCAGCAGGTGTTGCCCCATTCAATTTGGGCAGGAGGCCCAATTACATTTCGTCAAACAAAACAGTTATGACCTACAAAATGAGAGGCAAGCGAGAGAGTCGCAAGTATTTCATAAGATCAGCCAGGAAATTGACAAAACTGTTTGGAAAACCATTTTATGATTTTTCCATTGTGTCAGCAACAACAACTGTAACTAACTGAACAAAAAACTGAAACGATTGGCTTTACTTTTCCTTATTGCATTTACCGCTCACCTTACAAATGATCGTTTGATCGATCAGCATTTAAAATGTTGCAAAATATATATACATATATATATATAACAGAAGAAGAAGAAACAAAGAAAGAAATTATTTTTGCGAAATTGCTATTTAATTTTAATTTTAACTAGCTTCAAAATGAAACAAGATCAAAAATTGATGTTGATCATTGACGATCATCATCGTCTTCATCATCATCCACATCATTGTTAGCCATTAAAGTAAAATGAAATGAGCCAGCAGCTTAAAGCATTCGCTCCACCGAAAGAAAAAATATGAAAATGAAAGTAAAATTAATTTCGTTTTTTTGTACACCTTTTTGTTGTTGTTAATTTTTGAAGAGTTGCCTCTTGGCTGCTGCTGCGGCTGCCGCAACCGCTGCCGTTGCCTGTACTGCTGGCACTGCTGTTGCTTCTTGGCCAATTTTTGCCAGCGATGATGTCAACAACAAGCATAATTTCTCCACCTACACAGCAGGCCAGGGTACCCCCCGACGACCCCTGCTTACCTCTTGCCCTTCTTGCCGTGCCTTGGTTTTGGTTTTTTCTTTCATTTGGCATTTATATAACACTTTGCTGTAAAGTTCGTGTCTTAAGTCTTTTGTTTTTTCTGTTTGGTCAATTCGGCAAGGAAGCAAACTAAATAGAAGCCAAGCTAAGAAAAAAAAAGAAAAGCAAATGAGTTGAAATGGGATGAAAAGAAAAGAAAAGTTTGCTGGTGCGACACCTACAAAGCGAAAGAAGAAAACCAAATCCAAAGCAAAGAAGATGATTTACAATTTAAAAAAAAAATTTTTAAGCCAAAGACAATGCAAGCCATCAGTAGAGTCTAAGAAATGAAATGCAACAAATGATAATTATGGACATGCTATATCACAGTATTTTGTTGTTGTTATTGTTGTAATCAACATAAAGAAAGGTTAACAACAAAATGAAACAGAGAGCCAGCATCATACCAAACAGCTGCCTGCCATCCAGCAGTGCGTATACATAATGCTTAGTGTATACATTTCTTGCCGCATTCGCATTTGCTTTTTTATGGCTTTTTATTGTTGCCTTTTTCGTTGTTGTTTTGTTATTTTTTTATACCCTGTACCCATAGGGTAAAAGGGTATATTAAAGTCGCTAAAATGTATGTAACAGGCAGAAGGAAAATTTTCCGACCCTATAAAGTATATATATTCTTGATCAGTATCAATAGCGAAGTCGATTGAGACATGTCCGTCTGTCCGTCTGTCCGTCTGTCCGTCCGTCCGTCCGTCCGTCCGTCCGTCCGTATGAACACCGAGATCTCAGAGACTATAAGAGCTAGAGCAACCAAATTTGGTGTCAACATCCGTCTATTGTATAAGCAGATCAAGTTTATTTTAAATTTTTGCCACGCCCACTTCCGCCCCCTTAATTTAGAAAAAACTATAACTTGAGCTGTAATAAAGATATCGCATTCTCATTTGGCACACTTAATAATATAGCCAATATGCACCAGGTGACCAAATTTTGTGGAAATCGGGCAATAATTATCGGAGATATACGTATTTTTGTTTTGTACTGAAACGCCCCATGCAAAATGGGCTGTTAAGTGTGAGCGAGATAGCATGCGTTCGCTGTTGCTGCATGGCAAGCAGTGCATGCTAAGAGAATTTTTTTTGTAAATTGATGGCGATTTTGATCGTTTTTGACTTTATGGAGTAGTTTTACTTGGTACAGGGTATACTCAATGTCGGCAGGGACGACTTGCTTGCTTCATTTTTTTTCATCACATCTCCTCTCATCATAATATACATAATTTCTTAATTGCTCGGGGTCAGCTTAGCTGAAGCTTTATGTGTTGACCGTCTGGCCGGTTGCTTAGTTTGTTGTTTCAGTTTTCTCGCATTTGGGTACCCGCAGCATGAGATTTCATCAAATAATCATTTGCGAAAATGATCGATCCGATCTTGCTAAAAACAAATTTGATCATTTTAATTGATTTTTTTTATTTTTGATTGTATTTGTTCGAGTTTTGCAACCGAAATATGTAAAAATTATTAATCGCATGGCAGCTTTTGGTTTTCCCCAACACAAATTTTTTCGTCTCGTCATACTTGGCCAAAAGATATATATATATATATATATATATGATTCTCTCTTTTTTTAAAATATCGAATAATGCAGACACTTTGGACACATTCTTCGGATAACACAAAGGTTAATTTTAAGCTATATAATAATTTTTATATATAATATAACTTTTGAATCTTCAGTAATAGATTTAATAATTATAAACTCCTTTTCTATTACAAAATGTAATATGCTGACAACTGATTATGATTTATTTGATTAAGCAGAAGTTATATTTCTTTATTAATTTTTTTCTCGTCGCTCTGTGATAATACCTGATATAAATAAAATATTAAAAAAAAAGTTCATTTAACCTTTGACATCGATAAGAGTTTCTCTTTAGTTGCCATTTTGATTAAAGCAATTAGTCTTGAATGTGGATTTGATTAAAGATTCCTCTTATAGCTTTCGTATATTATCGGTTTATGAATATATTTTAGAAATTTAAGTTTATAGTTCCGTTTTGGGTTTTAGTGAACCATTTTGGAAGCATTTCGATTTGTCAACATCTTTTGGGGCATGCAAATTTCTGTTGAACAATTTTAGTTCAACAAACTAACGTAACGCCACAACAAAGTATAATTTTGGTGTTTACTTTTGATGTTAAACGTATTAGGGAAGATTTGGTTTCATTTCTTTTTTATGTTTGACTAACCAGCTTAGTGATTCAGTTTGCTCATTCTTTTGTTGTGTGTCAAATATTTGCCTTGACTATTTCCATGCTTTTGGAATAGCTAAAACATTTCGCACACTCTCCCAACTCTCAGTGGAAATATAATCATATGATAATATCATGCATATGTATGTATATACTATATATAGTTGAATTTATTTTGCTTGTGTTTTTGGTTTTATATTCGCCTTTTTGGGTTAATGTTAATGCATTTGTTGATGGGCAATTTAAGCAAACCAGCAAAAATAAAAAAGGAAACCAAAAATAAAAAAAGTAAACCAAAAAAAAAAAAAAAGTTCAACATGCAAATATCATTCATTTAACTTGTTTTCCCTTTTGCCAACACAGAAAAATGCGGCGTGGGTGCCTTTCACTCATGTCCGTGCCATGTCAAAGTTGGAGTTGATGTTGACGCTGCCTTACTGTAACTGGAAATAATTTCATTTCACGGTTATCCATTCACAATTAGCAGCAGGAGGAACAGTTGCTGATGGCCAACAGGCAAAATCGGAGGCGGAGGTGGTGCCAGGCTCTAAACGAAGAGAACGCCCTGCGACCATCCATCCGACCTTGCGAATCATTGCACAATCGTTGGCTAATGACCGATGAATGGAAAAGAAAATGAAAAAATGGCAAGGGAAATGGAAATGGACACAATCCGTTGGACAGAATCCGCTGACCTTTCGCCAGTTCCAGTGGCAGCAACAGCAACTGAAGCGTTTCCACAAGTCGAAGTCCGGTATGAGATTTGAGTAACAACTGAAATCGAATTCTCTATACTCTAAACACAACAGTAGCCACAACATTATTAGAGAAATCTCGCATCCTCCAATAAAAAGTGTATGAAGAAAAACTAGTAGATCATGTGTTGTCACCAAGGCCGGATTCAGACAGCGATGAAATAATGTAAACACATTTATAGGACTGACTCTTCTCGAATGAACCTCTATACAAGCCTTTGTTGGCTTTATTAGTATTACCTATATTTGTAAGGTCGCGTTGTCTTCCATCCCGATAGTCCAGCCCTGGTTGTCAGAAGCCGAAAAGTTGTTGTGGACAGACGTCTTGGTCGGATGTGGATATGGATGCAATCAAGCGACGACGACGACGACAACGACGAACGCACAAAACAAGCTGCGCTTCGATGAGCTTTAAGACTTACGGGGCCCCTACCCCCAAATCTGCCAGCGACATTCATTGCGACATTGCAACAATGCCTCAACACTTCCAGTAACAACAACAGCATTTTCAGGGCTCTTGAGGTTAAAGCCAAAAACCGATTTTACGCCCCAGTGCGCCGCCTGACCAATTAGAATTACAAAATTGATCTAATTTTGTAAAGATTTTTTTATTTCAAAATATTAGGCAATTTAAATTAAATTTCCATTTGCGCATGTCCATTTCAATTTGGCGCCAAATTGTTTCACTATGTCTATCTCTCTTGCACCAAGATAGAGAAAGCGACACTGATTCGGAACTAGTTCACTGCTTAGTGTGGCAAAATCTCACTTAAAATTTAAAAGAGAAGCGCGAAAATGGGATTATAATATTTTTATAATAGATATTAATTTGGGTTAAAAGTAATTTAAACAATTTCTGAAATAGAAAAAATTTTTTGAAAACTTAAAGATTTATAAAATTTAGATAATTACTCACTTTTCTTAGTGGCAGCCCAGCCAATTTTTACATTAGTCTGCTTGTTATGTGTATTAAGCCAATTCAATATGGGTTGATAGTATTCCAATAGGGCCTGGCTATTTAGGTTGGGTGTTTTGGTCAATATCTTGCCTATAACCTCTCTCCAAGACTTGGTGGAACCCAGAGTCATCATGGACCTAACAAGTACAATGGAAATTATAATATATAGATATAGAAATAAAGCAAAGGGCATACCTCAATTTATTGCCTACAGCAAAATTGCCATGAAAATCACAATTATGCAATGGTTGAGGGTGTAAGGAAGTGACATTACTGCATAGAGCCTGGTAAAACTGATAGCCCAGAATTTCCGAGATGAATTTCCTGCAAATGGATGTCAATATTATTTACAATATAAATATAAATCTTTGTCGTATACTCACTGAGTTTGATAATTTTGATCAATGTTCACATAGAATTTGTATGGGAAATCAATGGCATCCTCATCACGATCGGAAGGTGGCTCAATTCCCGCATGCTGTTCCATCAGTTTCCAATAATGCTTATTAACAGTGTCCATGTCCACAGAATCGTTTAGTAAATCGTGCATAACTTTGGTGTGAACATAATATAAAGGTATGTTCAATATAGTGTGAACGCCCATGCGGAAGAGACGATTCATCAGAGCCTTCTCCGTAAACTGTACCCCCTTTGCAAGACCACGGGACACCAGATGAGTGGGTGATGAAGCAGATAGAACTACAGCCTCACCCACTGGATATTCCAGATTATAGGCTTTGAAATAATACGAGGGCAAGTTCCTCTTCTGTTGTGCATAGTAGACCCTTGCCATGTGGGAGTGGTATTGCATTAACTTGCGGAAGCTAACCTTTTCGCAGTACATCAGATAGACATGCGGGGTCAAATCAAATATGGAAGGACGGCAATCATCGTCGGGTCTATGCTCATTTGGCTCTTTTAACTGCGATTTGTGGAACTCCTCACTGAGGGGTTGAAAACCCAGAGACGTATAGAAGTTTTCCGATTCATTGATCAAGGCCTTGGCACTGAGAGTCTGTACGAAATCATCATATTGCGGCAATTCGCGACGGGGAAAATATTGCTCCAAGATGCTGCCCTCACTCCAGGCCTGCTCTAGCACCTGTTGGAATAAGTGATCTGGTATGGGTCCGTTGGCATCTACCACTTCGGGGCCATATTTCTTATGCAATTCCTTGCGTACGAAAGCATGCAACTGTTTGTAGGATGGCTTCAGTTCCTCCATGACTCTCTCCATCTGTCGCAACAGTTCACCGCTATCGTCATAGCGATACCAAAGTCTATGAACCGGCACTTCTAAGATTTTGGCTGCTCGCTGATAAGACTGAACGATTGTGTAGAAATTGACGGATGACCAAATTTGATTCTTTTCCCGCCATGTCTCCCAATAGTATTTCAATTCATCGGCATCGTTGCTGCGTTGTACGATCTTCTGTATATCCGGGAAATAGGCCAAAGGACTGTCATCTTCATTGGGCATTTTCGCACCACCCATGTAAGGTTCAATGTCTTTATCAGTGGACAAAGTTTGAAGAGCAGCCAAATTCATTTGAACTAATGAAAAATAATCATCGCCAAGAACAAATAAATCACCGACACTGCGCAATTCCTGTAGAGCGTGTTTCGTACGCAAATCGTTCAACTTGCTAAGGTCAAATTCGCTAGCCTCTTTAGAGATACGAACTAGCTCATCTGCTATGCGTTTCACATTGGTCAATTTGGTAAACAGGGCATCAAAATCTTCTTCATCATTGGCGCTATAGGTTTCGGCAGCCATATCATTATAAAATTTGTAATAGCGTGTGCTCGATTCATTGATAAATGTCTTGGCCTGCAATTCATAATTTACAGCAGAGGAGCTAGAAAGCTGCAATCGGATAGAGATTATAAATAAAATAATTATTATAGACCAATAGAAGATTAAATACAACTTACGCCTAAGCCAGCTATCAGAAGTAGCAGCCGCAGTGCCAGCATCTTTTGGGTTTCACTTTCTCGGGCAGACTGTTGGCTCTCGGTGAATGAAGCTTTCGTTTTAAGCTCCTCTGATGTCAAAGGCGTAGCCAGGATCTAAATAGGGGAAAAATATTGAAAGTGTACTGGGAGAAGCTATGAAATTAGTGCCCAAGATTAAGAGAAAAATAAGGTGGGTAATTATTAATCTTTGCATATAGAAACATCTAAAGATTAACTTGATTTACTTTAAGGGTTTCATTTAGGGGGGGATCGCCTCTTGGCTACGCTCATGGCAGCTATTGATAGAAGCTGACAGGGCAATTCTAGTGATAAGCTTAGGCCTCGGCGCCTCAACAAGTGAAACTGATTAATTTGAGTAAATGCCATGAAGTCTTGTTTATTTTATGTTATATATGTATATTATTGTAAAGGCTCAATAAAAATGCAATATAGGTGGCTAAAAGTAAGTCATATGTGGGTGAGGGTCATTGTCATCATAATCATTCGCGTCTAAGTCATTCCTAGTTCTGGCGCTGCACTGTACGATTATCGTGACGTATAGTGACATCCACAATGCTCATGTTGGGGGTCAAGAAGTTGGGCAAGCGTTCTGCTCCAACGCGAGGCACACGATCGAATGGATAGCCCATTGATCGACGATCGGGGTATAGTCGATCCTTCACACCGCAATATGATGCGGCATCACTGCAACGACCCGTCAATTGTTGATCAACCTGCAGGAAGCCAAAATAAACGAATTAGAATACTCAATACACTATATAGTCGAATAGTTGTTACCCTGTCGTTCTCATAATTGGAAATCATGATGAAAAGATCGCAAGGTAGACCCTCTGGCAGACCCTTTGGTATAAGCATGTTTTGTGGCCAGCCACAACCGCAGAAATTGAATTCGAGGCCTTCGGGTGTGTTGTCTGCTGGTCGGTTGGCATCGAGATTACGGAAAGTTCTCTCGAATGGAATGGTGACACTGGATTCAGTTGAGCGACGACGCAAAGTGTTCTGTCCCGGATTCAATTGAGCAGCGAACTTGTCCAGTTCGACCATCATCAAGCGTTGCTCCCTCATCTGCATCGGTTGGCCACGCTCATCATTCTTGGGCGCAATGAAGATGCGGACATAACCATATCGAAGGGCCCCACTGTCGTTCTGCACATTGATTGTGTAGGTGAAGGGCAAATGTTGCAAATGGGTAAACCGGGCAAAGACATTGCCACGTGGCACAAAATCTAATCCACGGGATAAATTCAAATCGGATTGCTGCCAGAATGTTGACAAAACGTTGGGTTGCCCTCCATTAGTGGCCACTTGGATGCCAGTGATTGAGACGCCCGGGTAGTTCAACTGTTGCTCGGTGTAGGCATTTAAACGGGATTTGTGTTCCTGGAAAATGCGATCGATATAGGCATGCCAGCGGTAGAAGACAGGGTCACGCATGGCCGTCGATGAGTCGCCCATTACGCCAAAGGATTCCAAATGTTTGCTGTTGACGTCATGGGAATAGGAGATGAATACGTGACCTTGGTTGTGCAAATCACCATACTGAAAGGAAAAGAATGGTTTACTATACTCTGCTATTAGATGACTATAGTTCACATACGAAAGAGGAATTTGGCGACAGAATGGAGGCCTCAATCATATTTCCCAGAGTATCAATGCCAGTGGCTTCATCCAGATCAATTCGTTGGCCATTCTCCTACAGAACAGAAAAAATATAATAAGAACAATCTACCATTGTATGTAGCTGCAATTTACTTACTCCTGTTACATATTTCTGATGAATGGCTTCAAGGATGCGATCGCGCCAACGTTCCAAGTCACCGACTTCCAAGTTAATTTGATCGCCTTCACGATTCAGATCACCCAGTCTGGTGTTATCAAATCGTGGTGGCCAGGCACGGCTAGCAACAAGGGAATCCATCTTGGGGAAATATCCCTCAGTGATGGGATCACGCAAATTGTTAAAAGGCTGCACTCGAGCCAGATTATTACTGAATCGTTCCATATTATAGCGAGCAATGATCTGTTCATGCATGTAATAAAAAAGTTCGCCACGACGATCCTTGGCAACAATGCTGCGGTCGGCAGCCTCGAAGGGATACACCAAATGCCAATGCCAATGATGCAGATTGACACCCATATCCTCACGGAAGTACCACAGACGATGTTCTGGATCCAAATCAGATGCCGTGTAATCTCGTGGAATCACAATGGGCATACGTGACCCAGATTGCACCACAAATGACTCCTCTCTCAGTTGGCGGAAAACTTGCGAGTCTACAAAACGCTCGGGGAACATTTGCGAGAATGCTGGCAGATCAAGACTCTGAGTATCGGGACGATGGAGTAGAGCCACTGACAAGGCATAGTTGAAGAGCACTGGATTGACACGATCACGAGCATAGACGGCCACACTTTGTAGATCCTCGATAGAACGCAGATTCATGAAGATATCAATCAGACGACCAGCAATACGACGATGTCGCGGAATGAACAGAGAGAAGTTCTCATTGCGACTCAAGGACATCGGAATTCGTAGATCGGGTACGGAAATTTCCCGCACTGGAATTCGCTGTTCCACATTTTCGCCAGCACGACTCTGGACCTCTGTGCTGATGGGCCTATAGCGGTCAGTTAAAAACGAGTCGGGAACATCGAAAACGGTTGGTTTCTTGCCCTTGGACAAAAAAACTGGCTCATTGGGGTGCTCGAAGAGTAGCAAAAGGTTATTTTTATCGGCCATGTTTATTGACAAACGGAAGGGATTTTCTAAAGAAAGGTTACAAGAACGAACGGAAGGACCACTTGATGGTAAGCTGCTTACTGGTTGTCCACTGAAAAGACAACTGTGACTTTCAAAGTGTTTTCAGTTCGCTTTTATAGTCACTTTTTGGATACTCGGTTACTCTTATCACCATCCATAACTCTAACCGCAGTATTAGCCTGGGAACTATCGGTATCTGAATAGTAAGCTGAACAAACATTTTGTGGTCAAACTCTCGAGATATTGATAAGACGATGGAATGAATAAACCGCAGTTCTTTTGCATATTTCTAAAATACATTCTTTATTATCATATATATAAGTATATGTATATATATATATATATAGTATATTTATCGCATATGTGGATCTATACATACATATGTTTAATACAAATGAAGTTTGATTATCGCATATTAAATTAATTGCTTGAATTTTAGAACAAATTCTAGAAATTTGTCTATATGTATGAACAAAAAAAACTTTTGTTTCCAATTTGCTTTAAATATTATTTATTAAATTTATATAAATGACTATATATGCACTCCACAGAGACGCCAGCTAAAAGTGAATTCGATCAAAGATATATCAGTTGGTTCACTTAAGCTGAAACTAAGGCCAATTTCTAAACTAAAAATATAAAAATGTCTTCTATAATAAATAAACGCACCTTAATCTGAGCAGAAAACTTGGAACTAAAGCCGTTTGCCTTGAAATATTTGTATTGGACTTTAGAATACTCAGTTAATAATCCAGATAATTTATTCCAATTGTTATCAAATTACTAACAAAATGCAAACCTAAGACCCGATAACTCTGCAGTCCAACAGTTTTAACCTCATTTGGCATATTGGCCTGTTGAGTTAACCGGCATGAGAATGTGTTCCTTTAGTTTTCTTTTAACTGATTTCCCTTACAATCTTTACCTCACTTTAGTTGGCTTTTTGTCCCCACGATGATTGAGCACATACGATTAATAATTATATTATGTCTAAAATAAGTAAATTCCCTACTTGTTGACCAAATTAGTTGTTTGTATCTTTTGATTTCTGTTGGTTGAGACATTTAGATTTGGATGAAAAGGTGATTTAAAGTTAAGCAGTTTGAGATATAGATTTGATTCGCTCAATTTGTTTTGTTTTCCATTGTTTTTGTTTGTATGTATGTACAATATTCTGTGGTAGTGTATATAAGCCATAGACGATAGGAAGTCTTTGTAAAAAGTATCTTAGAAAAGCCCTTGGTTATGTTTGATTTGTATTTTGGCCATTTAGATGATATGTTTTGTGTTTAAGCTCTTAGGATAGAGTGTTGTTCTTGTTGTTGTTGGTTCGATTTGGTTCCCCATATAACCAGTATATAAGTATGTATAGTAAGTATAGTAAGAAGTGAGCAAATATTGTGTGTGGGTGTGCGAGTAAGTGTATTTGTTTGTTTTGTCAGAATGAAAACATTTTAATTCATATCAAAATCTCTTTTTATAAATATATATGTATAAGTATAATATTTACATAATATAGTGCTCAAAAAATAAGACCAGAAAGTAAATAAATACATACAAAAATATATATGTATATGCGAGTGTATATATGTATGTATGTATAGGAAAAGTATAGATTTTGTGCTCTAAAATAAACCGGAATCGGAATCGGAATCAATACGAATTGGTTTTCTAATCTGGTGTTGTCGTTTTTGAATCGGTAGCTGAAGCAATTCTCTACATTTGGTTGTACACATATATAAAACGATTTGTTTTAACATTTTGATATATAGTAGGTATAAGTATAGTTATAGTATATGTAATATATATTTATATATATATATATATAGGTTTTTCCTTTTTCGATTTGTGTGTGTTTTGTATATTGGTGCCCGAAAATAGTTTTGGAAACTACACTAATGCCTCTACCTTGGTAAAATTACAAACAACATCTAATTCTATGTATATGGAAATATGCATGCAAAGTTTAGCCACACATCAAGATATCAAGGAACTTGCACTACAATACAATATTATATATATATAAAGATATATATATATATATATATCTATACTTTACTATCGATTCTCTATTTGGCTCGCCATCTGGGATTGGGATTCGTGGGCAACAAAATGTACAAAATGATAATCTTTCTCTCACTCTATTTCCTTCTCACACACATTATCTCTCTTTCTCTCTGTCTGTTTTTGATTCTTTTTACTTTCGTTTGTACTGAGATTCAGGTTTGGTTTTAGTTTTTCGTTAATTTATCACTTGCCCAGTTAGAACAGTTCAGAGACTCAGGTACAAGTTTTTTCGTACTTTTTCCATTTTTCCACAACAACAAAAAAGTTAATAAATATTTAACTACTGTTAAATCAATCCCAATCCGTTCCATTAATTTCCCTAAAATAAACAGAAAACATTGCTTTGGTGCTCCATTCCTGATCTCTTAATTCATCAGTTTACTAGCCGCCACCTCATTGACGGTAGCATTGTTCTCTTGGAACTCCTGCCGACAATAACCCATTACAATGTCCGACCGACAATCGCCGCCCATTAGGCCAGGCAACAGAACAGCTGCTCCCAAAATGGTAACCAAAGCTCCAAATACAACCAATCCGAGAGCGGGCAGTTTTTCGCGACTAAAAAGGGTATGTGGTTCCATTTGTATGTATGCCAGGCCGGGTAATATATAAGCCAAAGGAATAGCTGCCAGTAGGCCCTAATGAAAGAGGAAAAGCAAAGTTATATCCGTAAAGAGAAACCCAAAGCGAAACTCACGTTCAATTCCAGTACGGAGCCCAGGCAATCGGTCATGGGTGATATTACAAAGGCGCTGAATACAATTGCCAATGTAATGGCTTTCGAGTACTCATCAATTTCGGCTCCCTTCTCCAAGTTGGGATCCTTGTCCTGGGTGAACTCGCTAATGGGTTCCTTCAGCACAAACCGATGAACTAAAGCGCGAACAATCTGAACAGAAAAACGAATCGTGTGGAAAATCAAACGAATGACCGTGAATCGAAATGATTATTTTCAGCACATGGGCGTAGTCCGTGAAGGAAGATTTTTAACAGGAATTATTTAGCTATGTGTCCCTCACTCCCTTCTCCTAGCTACTACGGCCATGTGCAAGTGTGTGCATTTGAACTTACTTCACGCGAAACGAAGCATTCAATGGGGAAGGTCAACAATATGGATATAGAGAAGAGGACACGCGAAAAGTTCATCAAGTCGTCATCCCAGCAATAGTTCTCCAGCAAATCACCTGCAATCAAAATGAAAAAAGAAAGAGATGCAATAAAAGAGAGAGGACGAGAAGGATATAACAAGAATCTGCAATTAAATCTGTTTTATTTGTTCTTTACCTTGCGACAAAGCGCGAAAAGTGGAATAACCAGCAATGCCAAATAGTGCGGCTACTGTCCAGGCAAAACCAATGGAAATGTGAGTGACTTTCTCCCAACGTTCCAAGGTAGCATCGCGCATCGATTGATAGACGAGAAAAGTGTTGTGATGGCACATGAATGCTACAGTCGAAACCAGAGTGAATCAATTCCTTTCCCGCTCTCCTTTTCGCACTTTCAAAATGGATACTCACCAAACACCATTATACCGGTGGCAGGTATGAGATCCGTGTTAGCAAAACGCCAAGATTCGGCAGTGTCCGTCCTGTAAAAGTTAGAGGAGAGAAGAGAAAGATGGGTGGAAGGTGGAACGAAAAAAAAAGGTTCACACCAAATTAACATTTCGTTGGGCAAACATAACAAAAGGTGAGGTGCAAAGATAGCGCAGACACAGGGAAAATAAGATGAATAAAGGTAAAAAAAGAAAGTACGCGGGCCGCAAATTGGAAATTTATTTAAATTTTATGCCAAGCAACAGCCCTGAAATAAGAGCTGAATGAAGGACAAAGAAGTGGGAATGTACGAGCTAAGCTCCTACTATCTACATTCTCCTTGACTTCTATGCCACTTGAGCGCCTCTCTCTCTCTCTCTCGTACTCAATTGAAGTGCAGCAGCTGCCCAGGAGCTGCTACTGTAAGACAAAGTTGCATTCAACAGAGCCCTTCATCTCGTGGATAAGGAGTAAAAGAGGGGGGATGGGAGAGTGTGGACTAAAAACTAATGAAAAGCCATAAAAACGGCAAACAAGTGGCACACTAAATTTTATGAGCTTGGGATTCTCCCTAGCTTTCATCTGCATTCCTATCCCCAGTTCCTGCCTCTGGGGCAGTCACCGCAGATTTGAAGGCACTAAAGCGGCACTTAGTACTAAAACGCCCAGGACCCCCAGACACTCTGTGTGTTTACGTAGAGAGAGAGAGAGAGAGAGGAGGAGGAGAAACGTGAGAAAAAAAAGAGAAACAAGAAATGTGCGCACTGTCTGACTCACATTTTTTATTTCCTTTTTTTGGTAATTAAAATGCAAATAAATCTTAATGCATTATTAGTTAAGGTTCCTTCCCAAAATAAAACGAATTTTTATAAATTACTCAGCAGACAGTAAAAAAGAAGAAAACTCAAAAATGAAAAATAATTATGTAGCCTTATTAGCAGCAAATCGTTAACACTTAATTTACAGGCGTCTGGGTAATAACTCATTTGGTAATGAAAAATATGAATATATTTTATATGGCCAAATAATTGAACAAAAGTAAGAAAATTTGTTTCACTGAATTATTACAATTTTCTATAAGTCCAATGAATAAACAAAATATGTGAAAGTCCAAAAAACAATTTAAATGGAAAAATAAGGAAACTGTCCGGTAAACAAAGATAACATTTACATTTATTTATAAAATCGAAAAATAAACCTAATTAAAATAATTGAAACACAAATCAATTTATCACTATTAAATCAACATATTTAACTATTGTTAGCCAATGACTATCATATCAAAATTCGTTTAGTGTTGCTTAGATGGAATATTATTTTCTTTTTTTTTTTTTGCTCCTGGCAATGTCCTGACAGATGCTGATGGCACATATTGAACTATTGATTATCTGTCAGAATCATCCATAATGTCTTTGATTCACAATGTTTGGTAATCGACTGTTCTTGAGGAATCAGCGTGAAATGGCAATTGTAATTGACAAGGATGTTATTCCCAAATCGATTTACCTTATTGCCTATGCTCTTTTTTTATGGTGAAATTTCTTTTTAGGCTTGAAATCTAATTTGTATGGCCCACACAACATAACAGGCAATTTCGGTTTGTTATTTTCGCACCTGTCTGTCTGTCTGTCTGTCTGACTGCCTGCCTGCCTTGAGTTTCATTTATTTTGATTCACAACAATGACAGTGTGTGTGTGTGTGTGTGTGGGTGCTCTTGTGATAAAATCACTGGAAAAGCAACATCAACAACAATACACAAATACTACTTACACTTTATAATCGCCCGACATGAGCTTTATAATGACAGCAAACAAAATGAAGACTACACACGCCAAGCTAATGAAACTGGCACGAGCCAATCGCGAGACATTCTTGTAGAGGCACAGGGGCATTACGACGCCAACATTGACAAAGAACACAACGCCCAATCGAACAGCGCCCATTGAGGCGCCCCAGGAGGGAAAGAAACGTACAAGGACTTTGGATAAAGTGTCGCCAACGACAACATTGTACGATATCATCGCTGCAAAGAGAGGGGGAGAGAAATATAGGAAAATATTAGTACAATGTTTCTTGTTTTGACCCAGAGAGAGTTCTTTCAAAAATGAAAACCTTGACTCAACGATCGAGTGAAAACTTACCCAGAAACGGATACATGAATTGTAACAGTGAGAGCAAATAGTAACCGTATTTGCCATAGGCAGCCTCCATAATGCCCGGATAACTGAATCGACCGCAAATGTGGCCGCATCTAACCTGGAAAATGCAAACCGGAAATGCGAATGACATTTTGACAAATTTGCAGGCACTTCTTCCTCTGCCCCACCGACCGCATAGTCCATCCAGTCCTCCTCCACTTACCATCAGAATGAGCGAATAATCGGTTATATAGGCGACCAGTATGAGGAGGGCCAATCCGAGCCCAAAGCCAGCCCGATGGAGGGCATAGGGTATGCCAATGACTCCACTGCCCACAATAGAGTTGATATAGTTGAACGAGGCTTGTGGTAACGAGGACAACGCATCACCCACGCCCATGCCACCGCCCATTAAACCATTCTGCTGCTGCTGTTGCTGTTGGCTTGAGGGTTGCTGATGGGCATGTTGTTGTTGCTGCTGCTGGGGTTGCTGCTGTTGCTGATGTGTCGTCTGATGATTGTTCTACGAGAGTAGAGAGTGAGAATACCTTTATCAGGTGCTGTGCGTGTGTGGCTATTGTCTCTGTTAGCTTATTCCCTTTTTTTTTTCGTTTTGCTGTTTTTATGGAAGCTTCAACTTAATTTTGAAGGCAATGCCATAAAATATAAAGCCAACAACATCATAAAGTCACGAATGAAAACGTATAAAAACAACTAAAAATAACAACCCGCCCAGAAACTTAACATTTATAACGCCCTTCTCTTCCAAATGGCAACTGAAAAACAACTTTTTAGCCAAATGCCGGCTACTTGGCAATTAAAGAAGTTTTTCCAGAGTCGAACGAACAGCGAAACCGGAAAAAGTTTATACTTGAAGTAAATATTTTCCTAGGAAAGGACCCTCCTCACCCTATCCAAAAACCGAAAACCAAAAAATAAAGAGCAAGGTGTCAGCACATCCTGCTTCTCCTCTTGCTCCTTCCTCTGCTCCTCTTGTTGGTTGCTTATGTTGCTCGAGCGAGTATAATGAAAATTTCGTGCAAGTTGCGAGTTTTCGCACAATTCAATTAAGTGGCACGCAGGCAGGCGGCAGGCAGGCAGTCAGACAGACACTCAGTCAGGACCCTTAAAAACATTTTGCCATTACGCATCAAAGGAGAATGTCTAATTATCTCAAAAGGAGGAGTAAAAACTATCAGAGGAGTATCGAATGAGGGGAGACAAATGAAATTACCCAGTGTCCCATGTCGTGGGAGCAAACGAAAAGCTGGGACCAGCAGAAAGCTGTATGAAGGTCATTTAGGCTCATCTCCCCGCGTGCTACAAAAACAAAGGCAAACAATTCCATGGGTCTGTGGGTGTGTGTGGACCCCATAGGATGCAGAGTAGGAGATAAATCTCGAATTTAACTGACGAAAAAGGAAATCGACATGGAAACAGGTAAACAACCACACACACAAACACAAAAAAAACGAATCATTGAGAGCATCATAAAAACCCATAAGGCCATAAATAAATAAATGTATAAATAATAAAAAAAAAAAAAAGCAAAAATGCAGATATATACATATATACTTTATCCTCCCTCTGTCTCTCTTTCTGTGTTTCTCTGACTGTCTCCCTCTGCTATCAAACATAAAAATTGCCCAGCAATAAAATGGGGTAAAAATATTTACGAGGGCAACACAACAATTTTTTACAACAAAATATATATGTAAGTCAATAAATTACATATATAAAAATTTTAGACATTAACATAATGAAGAAGAATTCTCGGAAGAAGTCGAAATAACTTAATTAATTACATGTCCAAGTTAGTTAGGAGTTTCTTTTAATTATTTTGGTTTTCCATTAATTTAGTGTTTTCTTTCGGAGAACTTCTAGAGCAACCCTCGTATAGGTACTGTACACGTTCGTCATGTTTATTCATCATCATTTTGCCAGAGGCTTTTTGGCATTTCATAATAAAGCTGATAAAATTGTTGACATTCAAAGTATTTGAGATAAAAGCGTATGCAAATTTAAGCAAAATATCGCATTTTATTTCTCGTTCTTTTTTGTTGTTGCTGATGGGCAGTTATCAGGCTTTAAGGATGATCCCCTACACACACACACACACACACACACACACACGCCCACATACTCCCAATCCAATTAAAACGAGTATAAGCGAGATATAAATCGAAAATCAAATTGAACATTGCTAGAATTTCAGATATCTCTCAAAATCGCAAAACAATTCTCCTAATAAAAGGCAAATATAGGCAAGAGGCAAACACACAAATACAAATAGAGGCGGTAAAACGACGATGGCTAGAGAGAAGAGGGCTAAAAAGAGACATGGAGACAGAGATGGAGCAAAGCCGGAAAGGACAAACAAAAACCTTTTCATGCTCAGCACGATTTTAATTAATATTATTCATGTATGGCCCTTATCAGCATAAATGTTTACACAAGCTGAACAAATAACAAAAAAAAAAAAAAAAGAGGAAAAAAAATTAAAAAAATGAACTGAAATTGCAAATTGGATCAGAAAAATTCTAAAAAAAAAAAATTTAAAAGAAAAATGAACGTTAGACCGTTATGCCATAAATTTAAACAAAATAGTATTGTATATTATTATTTAATATAAAGAGGTTTATTACTATATATAATATCCAGCCATCCGATGTTTTATAATTTTTAACTTTTTATTGTTCTTAAAAAAAAATAATGAAAAAATTACTTTCTCATTCGGATCGGTTGAAGGACTTAGATTGGATCCCTCTCCATTACAGTTACTAATCAAATAAACTAAAATTGTAGAAAATGTTGTATAAATTGTGAAAACAAAACGTTTAGCCCCACATTTGGGCTAGGTGAAAATTTTTCAGGTAGTCACGAAAGCAGAGGGGACAGTGTGAGAAGACCCCATGCAATTAACATAAGCCTAGGAAAATGTCAGCACCTCACAGTTATGGAGAACATGCCCCAACTGGATACCAACTGGGGACCAACTGTGTGATGAGAGAGAAGGCGGAGGCTACTGTGGGTAAACAAAAACTGCGCTTTTTTATACACTTTCATAAAGGGTATGTTCGCAACGCAAACATTTCGACAATAATTTAATGAGCTGGAAAAAAGATAAACTTAGCCAAATTATTAAACCCTAGAAAAAAATTTGTTCTTACTACTACCAATGAAATTTCTGTAATTATTTCTGATATCAGCTCTTATTTATCCTAACTTTAAGTATAAATTTACTATGTTTGTTGCCGAATTTGAACTCTTATACTTCAGAGGTGTGAACCAGCTTCGTCTTATAACACAATAGTTGTTGAAACACTTAATTACCAAAGAGAGAATTTGCAAGGGTATTCAAACTTCGTGATTACTGGAGATAGCCCGGCCATCTAGTATTTTTTTTTTTTTAGTTGCCGCATTCATTCCGACTGCTGACTACAAACTCTGACTATTGACATAAGCTTGTCGACAAACAGAGTGTGAGGCAGCAGCACCTCACCCCTGCCCCTGCCCTCACTTGCCCCATCCGCCTTTAGTGCTTACCTATAGACAAGTAAACACAAACATGCAAGGTGGGCCAGTCTGGTAAACTGAAATAGTTTTTGACCTTCTCGAGTTGCTCTTTTGTCCTCCGACCCATCTTACCCGTTCCACTCCTCACCAGAACCAGCAAATGCAAGTAGAATTACATTTGCTTTGAATTTTTCAATTAGATTTTCTTTTTTCCTCAATTCCTCTCCGTTTTCTTCTTGTTCTTGTTCTTCTATGTTTTTGTTACAATTAATAAATAATTTTCACTTTTGGTTTAAATTTCGTTAATAAGGACCAAGGCAAAACGACTAATTGAAACTGTCTGTCCTTTACCCCTTCTATCCCATCCCATCTCCACTTCCTTCTCTCTCTCTCTCTCTCTCTGTCTCTTTCTCGCTTTGTTCCCATTAGTTGAACAAACAATCAACCAAGCTTTAGTCAGGCTATACTTTATATTTTCCTCATTTTTTTTTTGGTCTCTCTTGTGTGTGGTTTTTTTTTTTTGACTAGCCTTGATTGCCTAATGGCTATGCCAACACTTTCAATGTTAGCCTATGAAAACAGAGAAGGGGGAGAAGATGAAAGGGAGGGGGATAGGTCCTTACTTATGCAGGGTAATGCATGAACATCAGTCCCATTATACAAAATCCTTGATGTAGAACTCAAGTCCGAGGACAACAAGTTTTTCACCATGTTCAATTTCTTCTTGGGAAAACTCCAATTTAATAATCAACCAAGGGCAAGAGGCGAAAAAATTCCATCCATCTCATCTGGTATAATAAGAGAGATTCCTGCTAAAAGGAATTCCATTTGCTTATGCCATGGAATGTGGGTAAGAGGCTTACACATACCCTACATACATATTTACGGGTATGGTACATATATATATACACATATATGATTCAAGAACTGGGTCAATGTTTACCTTCATTAAATTGTTGAAGTCATCGAATGCATAAGCCTCAGTGGCGGATACATCGCTGCCCTGTATTAAAAGTGCATCGAATTTGCAAACAGAGGAGAAAATAAAACCAAAATTGTTAACAATTAAGTTAAGTTCCACTTTCAAATATACTAAAAGTGCCATGCAGAGAGAGAAAAAAGAATTGAAGGAAAAGAAAAAAAAAGAATTGGGGTAAAAATGGCGAAAAATGGGGGAAAAAATGCCAATTTATTCGCATGCCAAACGGGAGAAAAAAAAAGAGAAATACAAAATGTATATGGAACATGTGTTCTCTGCTGTTTTTATTGATGTTTTCACCCGCTACCCACTGTTCCCCCCTGCCAAACAACACACACACACACACACACAGGCAGAGAAACAAAACACACATTTACAGTCAGAGATACGACAGAGTTGTGGGTTTTTTTATTGTTTTGGCCACAGACACGTTGAATCCATCAGAGCAAAGGATGGCTTTGCTTGTGCTTCCACCAAGATATAACATATATATTTATATATACACATACACATACATACATATATGTATATATATGAAAAACAAGATGATATCGTAACCATTCGCATTATGCACGTAGCCAGAGTCCCACTCAAAGGATAAGTCAATTGATCGACTTTGTGGCATGCTAAGCTATTCATTGCCATTGGAAAAAACATTCGGAAAATTTGAATGCCAATTTGAAAAATGATTTTGAAAACAAGTTGAAAACCCAGTGGAATCCGTGTGAAATATTTTAAATAACCAAAACTAATATATGTAGTAATGCTCGCGCCCCCTTTAACTACATCTCTGGGTGAAATATGATAAAGTAGATTTATAGCTACAGCTTTTTAGATTGTTATAGCTGCATTTTTCACAATCATTCATCTTCTGGCATCTACTTTGACCTCTCTCTGCTCTCTCTCTCTCTCTCTCTCTCTCTCTCTCTCTCTTTCTCACTGTTTCTGTGCCCCTTGGGGTGTGCAACAGTTTCTGTATTGTTGCATAACTCGTTACGATGACTAAAGATAACGCATACGCCAAGATGACATCTAATCATTCATTCACTTGAACCCAACTAGCAGCTCGATAGACACTGCGGCTTTTAATTTGATTTCGTGGCCGCACTCTGCTCCTTGACAACCATAATCACTTAGTTAGTATCCAACGTGATGGCCTTCTGGCTGTCCCTGTCCCAGTCAGTTAGCCTTCAATTTGTTTAAACATGTTGTTTATAGAGAGAGGGTTTCCCATGGTCTTTCCACTGGGTTTTTCCTTTTCATTCCCAGTTAAACAATTACTTGCACGTTTTCTTCCATGTTTGATTTAATTAGGTCAGCTTTTGTGATTTGGCCTAATGGGCAAGGCAAATTAAATGCCTGGGCATGAAGTCTAATTAACGTTTCCAAGTCAAGTCATTCAAGATGGAATCAAATATAGACTATGGACCGTCAATATATATGTATATATATATATATATATTGTTCGATTGCAATTGCATTGAGTTGGGTCCTGAAATGGATTTCTGTTGTTGTTGTCGTTGTTGCTTTTGCTGCTAGTATGCGAAGGCGTTTACCAACAATGACGAGTGGGCGTGGTGGGTGGGTGGAGGGCTTTATATCATCGTCTGTTGCTGACATTCTTATTTGAATTCCTTTGCTAGCGAACAATGCCAACGCCTCAGCGACAGCAACAGCAGCAGCCCATTATCCTGGCCAAGGTCTGCCACATGCCTTGCATATTAAGCAACGATTAAGTCTCCGGTCTTTGCTTCGCCTTCCTACATCATAAATCCTTTGCTCTTTGCTCATACATATATATATACATAAATAAACTACGTGTGTGTGTGTGTGTGTAAGTTGTATAATTAAAGGTTAAGCTTTCTCCTTATTGATTTTATTATCAAGTTGGCGGACCTAAATCGCCGGCTGTTTCCCCAAGGACGTGTCAAGATTTTGCCAGAAATAATTAAATTTTTAGACAAAAATCCGTCATCTTTTCCCCTCTTCTAACCAGGTGCACCCACCCTTCTCTCCCTTCAGATTCGTTCGCATGTGTTGAAAGGGAAACAAATTGCTTTATCCTGGGAAAGGTCATGAGCAAAGCAATAAATATATAACCGAAAATTTTCCACACGTTTTTGTCATTAATCACACAAACATGATGTGAATTGCCGCCCTGGAATTATCACTCAATCAAGTTGTCTGTCCCCTCCACGCACACACAACACCCCTCACACCACCGCCTTAACAAATGGATGGTGATGTGTCATTTTAGTTAAACCGAAATAAAATTGATTTCATATCTACGATTAAAGCCAACAGACATGCAAAGGTAATTTTGGCTAAATGATATAATCTACAAATCGAAATATGTTTGCCCGAGAGGAGGGAGCAAAAGGTGTCCCATGGATTATGGGTTTATGGATTATGCAAATGGGCCACCACTGGGTCTTAGTTCATATGCAAAATAAATGACATTCAATGCTTTAGGGAGTGTGTGGAAATGTGCGGAAAATGTATGAATATGTTTGATTGATTGACAGCAACAGATTTTCATTTATTCAACAATGCCAAATGACACATTAAATTGTTGATTGCATCAACAATTCTTATGGTATCGAATTGACTTTCCAACATATGTTATTTTTTTGTTAATGTGACAAGTGATGAACAAGTTATTTTTAAAATTCCATATTACCAAGTGGCTTTATTTTGCTCCTAACACAAAAATAGGTAAAAAATTTCTTTTCTTTTGTTTGCGTCATTAAACTTATTATTACATTTAAAGAAAAGAAATGTTTATTTCTTTTTTCTACGCCGCAAAGTATACTATAGACCGAAGAGTAATTGATTTATTCCGTTACTTTTAAATATGAAGAGCTCAAGCTGTATTTTGTGAATTTAATCAAATTGTTTAGTAAATTAGTCTGTTGCTACAACACATTTTTTCTTCTATTCAATTGCTTTCTGTACTTTGAAGAGATTTTTAAAATTCTTTTGTAATCAGCTAGAAGTGTCCTAGTTCTCTCTCTCTCTCTCTCTCATTCCTGCGGAAATTGCTGTTCTTTGTGGATGGAGTGGTTTAACCTCAGCTTCGCATTTCCCTTCTTTTTACGTGGGTGCAATTAGTTGTAATCGTGGTGGCTAATGAGTGGAAGGAAGCAGCAGTAATTAAAGTGCAACAATGAAACAAAAATCAACGGAAGTGACTTATTTTTTGCTAGTTGTGGTTTGTGGGTGGTAATACCAAAAGGGGGATTGTGGCTAAATTAGAAGTGACCAAAGGTGCATCTAATTACAGTTATTTGAGTTACTCACCTGCCGCTGTAGAATATAACTAAATTCAGTGGCCGTATTGCGTCTACTGTCATTCATTTTGGCTTTGCTTGAGATTGAAGAAAAGTTTTAACAGCTTTTTGCACTAGTTTCACCAAGTTGTCGATGAAATTTCAGTAAGTTTTAGTTGAAGTTAGTTTTGAGTTTTTGTTTCAGTTTTTAGGTGGGTAGATGGCTAAATATTCACACTCGCACAGGCACAGGCACAGACACACACACACATACACACAGTGTTAGAGTCACTGTCACGGCAGCACACAGAGGTAGCAGCAGCCTGGAAGACATACATATAATAGAGATAATATTAAATTTCAACAATTTGTTTGCTCCTTAGGCATCCCCAAGAGTCCTCACGCTTTCACTTTACATAAATTGCCGACACATTGTCACAGAACACAAGGATTTTGGCATCTATTCACACGTGTCTCTGTCTTGCCAAAAGGAGCAAACAATAACATTAACAACCGAGTTACAACATAACAAACACAAGCAT
Source organism: Drosophila emarginata (assembly GCA_037075365.1). Taxonomy (NCBI): domain Eukaryota; kingdom Metazoa; phylum Arthropoda; class Insecta; order Diptera; family Drosophilidae; genus Drosophila; species Drosophila emarginata. The sequence goes on from JBAMCD010000260.1 coordinate 9,707,879, forward strand.
CATGCTCTCTCCTCCTTCTCGTTGTAATAAATTATGTTTGCTTGATCTTTATTATATAATTTTATAATTTAGTTGTTTATCATTTTTCTGCAAGTGTCTAATAACTCATTTTGTTTCGATTTTTTAGCTCACTTTTTCCTTTATTTCGGAGAATTCTTTTTTTTTTTTTTTGGTTCTTTTGCGTTGCCTGCGACGAGGCTTCCGTTGTGACTGGCGCTGCAATAAAATTTATATTGCGAAACTCTCAACAAGGATAACGTTGGCGTTGTCCTGCCACTGTCTGGCTGTGAATGTCGCCTGTCGACAGTCGGTAAGCGTCTTCGTCGACTATCGTCGTGGCGGGTCGTCGTGTGTTGTGGAAGTTCTCAATGCTCAATGGTTAGCAGCTGTTTGCTGCGCACATTTCAATGCTTGTGTTGTTAGTGTTGTTGCTTGACTTTGAAATTGCCAACAATAATGCACGCACACACAGACACACGCACACACACATATACAGAGAGAAAGCGAGAGAGAGAGAGAGAGAAGCCGGAAACGAAAGTGAAAGTTACCAGACTGACGAAATCAGCTGTCTGTCTCCAAAAAAAGCTTCGGTAAGTGAATATTCTCTTTATGTTACTTTAATAAACGAAACAAAATTATTCTAAGTATAAAATGAAACATATATTTTAAATCGAGTACTCCCACACATATTCCTTTACGGAGTAAGAAACATCGTTAAACAAAACATAAAAATAAAGCTTAAGCTTAGAGCTTTTGTTTTGTAACGTTAAAAAGCTTTTCAAAGGATATTAAAAAGACTTGCAACCGAAATGTATAACCCTAATTAACAACTATACGAATCCAAAAGGAAATAACTGTTCTTTTGAAGACTAGGAGGAGACATTTAAGCTATAATGATTAAATGGTTTCGCTAATATTCATATTTTTCACTTTGAAGTTTGATCATACAATTCATTGACAAAAACGAAACATAGTTCCAACATTTTGATCTCTTTCTTGTAACTTTGAATTAAATTCTAACGCCATGGCACAACGCGATAGTCGTTGAGAACGTCATCGTAGGTATAATAAACATCGATTTCATCTTGTAAAACCACTGTCGAGTCGAGCAAACGTCTTAAAATCATGGCGGAACGGCCATTAAAACGATTCCCGTAAATGTTCAAACGTTTCATTTTGCAAGGCTTTTTCAAGGTCAATAGAATAAGATTTACGGCCTCTTCACCGATCTCATTATAATTAATATATAAATAATGAAGCATACGACAGGAACTCAAATATTTGGCTATCCATTCACCTCCGTGGGTACCAATGCTATTGCAACTAATGTCCAAATACTCCAAATTCACCCCCTTGGCTAAGCTCCGCATAAGGAAGAGAGTGCCATCCGATGAGATGAGATTGCAGGCCAAATTGAGTTTTCGCATGGCGCAACGGGAAGAGGAAAGGTACTCAGCAAAGACCTCCATATCCTGGGCAGTGAATTCGCATTGCTGCATGGTTAGTTCCACAAGTGTGTTTTGCATCAACAGTGATCCCATAATTGAGGCTATCTTCTCTGTATCCAAAGTAAGATTGAGACCCAAAAGGCGACTGGCATTTAGTTGGCGCACTGTATTTGATTTGTAAACACCATCAGCTAACAAACTAAAGTTATATTGGGTCAAATTGCAATGATTCACATTGAGGAATTGCAACGTATCACTGGCCAACAGAAACTCCCTTATCATATGAGCATCCGAATCCGATAGTGGAGTACCTGTGGTCTCACAAAGAGTATTTAATTGATTCAATTTGAAGAGAGAAGCTGGAGAAGGATAGTTGGTTTACTTACCCTCTAGACTCAGTTCAGTAACTTTCATTTTACGGGCATTCAGACGCATCATTACAAAAAACTCTGCCGGTAATTGCATTAATTTCAACTCAATTCTCGATGCTGATAAAAGAGCACGGGAAAAATCCTTTAACAACTTGGCATCCCAATTACTAACTACGATACTCCAAATGGATATTGAATTCATTTTGTCATATTGCAATAAATAGTTAACAATAATCCGAAAATCACGTATGCAATGATATCGCCGATTCATCCGCTCCTCAAAGTCCAAGCGACGAAACTGAAAATCCTTATACGGGCGTTTATCGTACTCCCGTTGCCAGCAGCGCAGCAACAGCATAGTAAACAGGGGACGCTTCACAGGAGGCGGAGCTGGACAGGATAATGGATTGTATCCGCAAGGTAAGCCCACGTCGCACATCATGATTAAGGAAATGTACAAAAAAAAAACCAGCTTGAATTATTTTGACAATTTTGAAGTAAAGTATATAAGTATGAGCTACTAAGGTAAAAGCAAAAACTAAAATAGAACTGAAACCGATTAACTTTTGCACAAATTCAAGGCACTAAACCGCAAACAAACTTTTTGTGCTCAGCCAAAAAGTATGCAAGTTGAAGGGAATCTCCAGATTAGGTCATGTTATTGTACACTTGAAAAAATTAAGATGTGAGTTAAGAAAGTTGTTCTTTATTTTGAAAAAGGTAAGACTATTTAATCGATATAGTGTTGATTATTGCTGCAGTTATTTAATTTATTAAAACTACTGTATAAATAAGCGTTTCCTTAAACACTTTATTTAATTGTATTATTACGTTTTAGGTATACAAATATTTATTGATAAATAATATTTATTGATAAATATATTTAAAAAGGATTACAAACAGAATCGGATTACTACTTCTACGATTTCTTTTCGAATGACATCTTCATTTTCGGAAAATTTGCTTAAAAAAAATATCACTCTTCTTCCTTACTTGGGAACATTATATATATAATATAGATTTCGCATTCAAAATATGTATAAATAAATATGTCCCACTTTTTGTTTGTGCAGAAACTTTTATAGGTTGATAAACTGAATCAATAATATGCTATTATATATGTATATTCGCATGCCCCGAAAAAAGTTGTATTTGAATTGCAACACTTTTTGAAACTTTACCAATTTGGCATTCATATATATGGAGCTCAATTTTGTTCCATAGTGCATTGAGTTTTCATTAGCATAGTTAGCAGAAAACTTCCAGCATACATTTAAGGGTAAAATTACCATAAACGACATTTTCATTCATTTATATGTCATCGACATGGACAGACCTAGACTAAGGCACAGACTGGAGAGGCTCGAGACTAAGTTTCTCTTGCTAGCTTGCTGCTGTTGCTCCACAATGAATATGAAATTCATTGTCAACCACGTGGTCTATGCACTTGGGTTTTTTCTTCGTCTCCTTTTCTTTTTTTTTTTTAATTTTTTGCGCTACTCAGTTGACGTGCTGGCACGCGCCGTCTTGCCTGTCCTATAAATAAAATCCCAAAGTCAGGAAGGAAAGGAAACAAACAAACAAACAACCAGCCAGCCAGTCGACGTCGTCGTCGTCGTCGTAGTCATCGTCGCTGTCGTTGTCGTTGTCTTCGGCTTCATCATCATCATCAACCACATTAAACATCATCATGTTTGTTGTTGTTGTCGTCATTGTCCTCGTTATGCACGTACCCATTGGGGAATGCTGCCGAGTATGAGAGATATTTAAGCCATTTAAGGTCTGAGGATGCATCTTCATTTATTTGATGATGGCCTTTTTGATTTGCCTGAAATGCTTGTAAATGAACTCAAAGACCAGACAAACGACTGACTTTAGTGCCCTTTCCTCTCTCTCTCTCTCTCTCTCTCGCTCTCTTACTAGTTGAGTTAGTAGTTACTTACTAGTTGGACAACAGGTGCCCATATGTGATGATGGACAAAGAATTGATGAATAATTTTTCACTTTTACTACTTTTGAGTTCCAACTTTGTTTGTATTTCTACTTTTATTTATGGCCACAGAAAACAGACAGAAAGGAGACTAAAATTATCACACAGAGAAAAATGAGTAGGTACGATCAGATCAGATTTAAATACTATGTAAGATATATCTTTCAATTATGTAGTCGGATATCCAAATGATATTAAGATCAAGTTTAAATCTCTTTTTATTTTTTGCCGTTCACTTGCTTAGTCATCAAAAATTTCTTCTTTGGAAACAGATAATTAAAAGGAATTGTAAAACCTGCAGACAGACGGTAATAATTGCTGGCAGTCTCTATTCAAGTATTCCATCCCTATCTCTGTCTCTGTCCCTGCCCCTGTCCCCGTACCCATTGCCATCTTCATCTCAGCTTACAATTTACAGACATGGCCACATCGTCTTTTGCCTCTGTGCATATCATTTAAAGTGTGAAACGGTTGCAGCAACAGCACAGGCTGTGGCAGTGGCAGTGGCAGCAAAACTATTTATCTGTCTGGTCTGCCTTATTCACCTGCCATATCGGGGATGCAGGCGCTGAATGCATCACTTAAGGACCAGCAGCAGAAGCAACAGCAACAACTTTAGCAGCAATATCTACAGCAGCAGCAGCAACATCATTGACATGCAACGGCCTCCAGACAAACAGCAGACATGCTGCACTTGTCTCTTCTGTTTGGGACTGGAACTTGGGATGGGTATATGTAGGTATAAACATGGGATGAGATGGGATGGGGATAGGGATGGGGATGAGGCTGGCCTCAGCCCAACCCCAAAACGAAAACCAAAACCCGAACGCATTCATTGTCAATTTTGACAATCAACAACAGCAACATCAACGGCAACGGCAATGGCAATGGCAACGGCAACGGCAACAACATTTACTTGGCCTGTGTCTCGCCAGCGAAAAGTGCGACGATCTGTCTGGCTCTTGGGGTCTGAGTCTGGACTGGGCCTGTTCCCAGTTCCCAGTTCGCTGCACCAGAACCAGCAGCAACACAGAAGCCAAACGACGGCACGCGAAAGACCTAAAAACCAAAAACAAAAAAATACGACAACAGCAAAATTAAAGTAAAAAGAAAACTAATAATAAGAAGGAAGAGAGAAGTATTTAAAAATTTACCTCTTTAACTTTTAAACACCCTTTGAAATTCATAAAATTTATAAAATGCTTTTAAAACGGAGTACAACAATGTGAAAATATTTTAAATTATGATTTATGATTAAGAAATATTTGTGATAAAGATAAGAATAGTTAAAAAACTTTGCAACGAAATTTTTCTCTCTCAATGAGACTTACATTGATCCTCTATTTAAAATATATTATTTAGTTTAACCCTAATCTTGGCGTTACTACATATTATTCCATATTATTTATATAAAATATATATTTTATACTATGTATATTTGTATAAAAAAAGTTTTCTTAGGTAAATTATATTTAATTTTCAGTTGTTCATTAAGAGTTAGTTAATCAAACATCATGATTATCATAGAGTGCTTTACTTTCCATTACACAGGATTATTATTAGGAATTTCTTATTAGGTAATTCTTAATAGGAACAAGACTCATATAAAAAAAATAATGTGCAAAGGAAAGCTTACCTATTAAGAAATCAGTTTATGCTAACAAAATTTAATTGTGGTATTAGTCTACAGACTTTTTATTACTTCTCATTTCCTCTATATCGAAAATTGAAAAACTATTCTATAGAAAATGCGATTGTTACAACTTTTAGCATCAAATTGATCTAGCCTTTTGGGGAGAGGGTAACCGGGCAGCAGCTGCACGAACGCAATGAACGGTAGCCGGCCGGTAGCCAACGGGCAGACAACAACAATAACAAATTGGCCTCCTGGTCTTTGCATTCCACATGCAATCTGAGACAACAATCACGACAACTGCATTCGGGCGGCGGTTGCACCAGCCACCAGCCAGAAGCCCAGAAGCCAGCCACCAACCAGCCAACAGTAGCAGCCAGCCATCAAGCACCAAGCAACAGAAGTCAGTGTCAGTAGCAGGAACATTGGCAACACCCTCTGGGACTGCGACTGGGACTGGGACTGGGACTGGGAATGGGTCTGGGACTGGTCGGTCGGTCTGCACCAGACGGGTTCGCTGTCGATGTATTTTTAATAGACCTCACTCCTCTCCTCTCCTCCCTCTGTCTCTCTCTCTTTCTCTCTTTCTTCGTACTCTACCCACTCTTGGATTGCTGATCTCAGGCATTCTGCCTGCTCCTCTGCCTCCTTCTTGGCGAACGTTCAAGACCAAGTCAAGGCACAATTATGTTAATTACGTGTTATATTGATGCTTAAATAAATTTTTGGTACTTGCACTTGGCTGGCATGAAAATGCATACATAATTAATGAAAAATCGCAGAACAACACAGAGTGTATGTATATATATGTATGGTATTATCAAGGTATAGATTGTATACATACATACATATGTACATATATGTATGTATACCTGCCCACTTGATTATTATGCAATTTGTATAGAAGATATATATGTACATATATCAATTTTGTAGCATAATACACTCGTAAACATCATCAAATTAGATTTACCAGAAGCAACCTTTTCATTTATTTTTTTGTTTGTAAATAATTGGTTGTTTTTGGTTCAATCACCCCACACCACCCCCTAATAAAATTGTGGCCGACAACAACGAAATCATTATCTCATCACTATCATCATATATTGAGCGATAACTTCTTCATAAAAATAGTTCAAATTTCATATTAATATGACACAATGATCCAATAATAGATGGGATTACAAATATTGAAATCATTCAACGATTGACCGATATCAATGTCAAAAATTTATAGGCCTAATGCGAACATTTTCTTTTATCGATTTATACTTTGTTAATCTATTAAAAGTCAAGTGTTCATACATATGAAACGCCTGAATATTGTTTTTGTGGTTTATAGCAGATCAGACTAGTTGAAATCGTTAATTGGCATATATAAATTTATTTCTTTAACACAGTTTTTTTCCCCTTTTAGATTTGTCGGGGAAAGTTTTAGTTTTGAGCGACTTGTTCTGGCAGATTTATAGATATCAAAAGCAACTTGCAATTTTCTCAATCAACTTTGATTTATTTTAAAACTAATTAACAGGTATACGGTAGTAGCATAGCATTTTCATTTATTTATTTTTTTTTTTTTTGCTTAATTTTGTGTGTTTAAACCGTCACTCAACCAAGTTCCATATGGTTTGCCCACTTAAAACCCTTTGCCAAATAATTCTTATCAATATTGGCGCCGAACAGTAGCCAACCAAAATTTTCTTGTTCTACCTGCTCTGGTTTCAACCAGGTGACACCTACACAAAATTCCAAACAAAAAGGGAAAAAACAACAAATATGTATTATTTAAAGTGCTTAACACGTGCGTGCTCCCCAGAAATGATGTGTGTTGTTTTCCTTTTAGTTAGTTTGAGTTTTATTAGGCGCAATTGTTCAGTCGGTTTAAAATTAACTCTCCTCCTAACCGGCACGAGCATGAGACATGCGGCATCCATGGCATGAAGACATGGGAATGGGGAATGGCAGGTCCAAAAATGAAACAACTAAAATTAGAAATAGGCATGCACATTCTATGTAGACAATTGTCTTCAACTAGATCAAAAGAAATACATATCTTACAATGAGTATAATAATAATCATTTTCATGTCACTGGGACCTGATCTTTGGATACCCTTTACCGAATTCTACAAAAGCAAAATGTGTATTCAGTGAATTCAAAATAAGAACAAATTTCAAAAATCAGTGGATCACATCAATTTAACATTTATGCTGATCCAAATATAAATACATAAATACTCTTTTTTTGCACTGCATTTACGGGGTAGACAAATGCCAATTATGCGTCGCGACAGACGCGACAAGAAAAAAGAAAATATTCTAGGCCTTGAAATTGAATAGAAAATCGAAAGCTTCTTTTAGTTTTTGACTCACAATTTGGCATTCCAATTGTCATAGTCTGGCAATTGCTTTTTTATTTTTGTTTTGTTTTGTTGACGCTTTATAAAGTGGGACAAATTCTATGCAAATATGTCGCATATACGAGTCAGTTAGTCTGTTTGTCAACCAGTCAGTCAGTCAGTCCAATAAATAAACATTATTATATAAAGTCGTCTGGAAAGAGCTACTCGTTCCGCTCTTTATCTCTCTCTCCGTTTTATTCCACATATTTTGTATATTTTTGAGATTATGATGCGATTGCAACTTTGCATAACCGACGCCGTCTGCTCACAGATCCAGATCCAGATCCCGATCCGTATCCCATTACCCCCGATACCCCCATTCACTAAGCTTAAACGTTGTGTAGACATACAAAATACATATCAGATGAGACACAGACGGTGAGAAATTCAGACTTTTTTCTCATTTTTTTTCTTGTGTTAAGTGCTTCAAATTATACAATGATTTTGAAATTCAATTTTGATCCAGACAGCCAACAAAAAAAAAAAAAAACAAGAAAAAAATATCTAAATAAAAAAAAACAGAAAAAATGTCAACTTTGATGATGATGATCTTGATAAGCTTGTTGAATGAAAGTAAATAAATAAATATATCAAGAACGTCCTTGAAAAAATGTCAGATCTTGATTTCCGTATGCAAACATTTTTATAATACAGAAAGTACCGTTGAAATTCTCAGCCACTTTTTGGAAGTGTGCTATCCAAAATCTAACGTAAATTAAAAGAATTTAAATCATTTAATTTTAAACAATCTTTAAAAAAAACTTTTATCCAAGCGGAAGAGTTTTGGAGTAAATGAAATTTAAAAGGGTTCAGAATTTTTAATATTTGATTTTTCGTATATCTTGTTAAACTGCATTAAACTACATTGAAAATATTTCTGATTTCCAAGTTATTCGATTGTGTGTTAGAATGTCACTGATATTGGCAATTAGATGGTAAATAACTGCGACGTAAAACTCTCTATCGTACCAGGCACCATTTTCACTTACGCACTATATAATAGTGTATATCCGCCGAAAACCAACTTACGCACTTTTTTGCAATCTAATAAATCCGCACGCATAATTCAGGCATTAAAATGCCGCCTCCGTTTATGGGAAAGAGCACTGCGGTTCATCTAGTTTAGTTGAGGTCCTAGAGAATGGAAGCTTTGACACGCGTGACCGTACTCAAAGTCAAACACATATGAATAGCCAATTTAGATATGAAACTAATGAGGAAATTTTGGCAAACTTCTAGTGTAGAAACACAGACGACAAATTAACGATAACAAATGCTTCCACTATGTATGTATATAGACATCAAAACAATTTGATTAAGGCTATAGCGAAATTCTTCTACAACGAGCATATAAATAAAAATCACTTCAAATTTATCTAATCACTTACGCACCCACAATGCTTAACTATGTTGTATTAATGAGGTGTGAATACATACGATTACGAGTCCATATTTATTTTTAAATGGGTGCAAATCAATTCACAATAATACAAAGTCCTCTCATACCAAAGATGATTTTTTTCTGGGGAAACTGATAACTTCAAATAATTAAATTTTTATTTAAAATAATTCCGCGAGTTGTGTACAAACGGGTTATCGCTACAAAATAAAATATATTGGTAATATCATCATACCTTTTACCTTTGATTCGAATGCATAATCAGTTACCTACCTACCTCTATGCGGGGCAGGTTACGACGCCCCCACAGGAAAGAAAAACAGCGTTAGAATTGATTGCAAAAAAAATGAAATCTCACTTTCTTTCACAATCACGATAAGGGTACGCACGTCCAACTATCGCGCGCACACACACACACACATACATACATATCCGTGCTGATGATGTTGACAGCAACATGCCAAAGCGCCCAAAACACTTTAAGCACACACACACACACACACAAACACATTCACTCACTCGCTGGGGCGACAACAACATTGCCGCCGACGTTGACGACGACGGCGCAGATCCTCAAGCAGCCGCAACAGCTATAGCAGCACGTTGATTGGTCGGCTGGCCAGTGAAGCAGCGCAGCCAGCCGAACGCATATATCCGAACTATCAGCCGAAGCTCAGGCAGCCGCCATACACTGCAAATATGAAATGTGTGCGAATGAGCAATGCAATTTTTAGTAACTTATAAAAAAAGGTGCAAATATTCTATAAAAAAAATAAGAAAAATATAAATAGTCTGTATAGAAAACCACGTTGAATCAATTAAACAAGACTTCTTTAACAAAGTGCCCTAAGGTATGCTTCAAGAATTTGAGAGATTATTAAAAACTTGATTACGAGTTAATATATTTGCCATGCGGCTTACTTTTCGATGACAAGTCTCCTTCGTTGCGTTGTGGCTGGTAATATTTTCTCGCCGTGTACAACACACACAGAGCGCAGCGTAGCTTTTACGACCATAACAAAGTAGATATGCCCCCAGCACAACCAAATATTTTTCTTATTTAAGACTAAAAAACTGACTCGGGCAAATCACTTCATACTTGGTTCTTAGACCGAGCACATCGAGAAGTAAAAAAAAAACCTACCAAACAAATACAAGAGGAAGAGAAAAAGAACAGAAAAAGTATTAAATTCACAATGTACCAAATAGTGTCAAAATAAGTTTAATCAACAAACAAGAAAGTTAATTAAAATAATTAAATATTATTTAAAAAAAAACACACACACAAGTGGGCTGAGAACTTGATTCAAACTTCAGTTTGACTGACAGATTGTTAAATTGACTACTTGACTGATTGATTCATTGATTGATAACAAAACATCGTTTCAACTATGTCAAGTGCGTTGTGTTGTAAGAACTACTGTCGTCACTTGCTGCGACTGCTTCTCCTTTTACTGTGCCTAGTGCTCCTGATGCCGGCATACTGCAAAGCGGGCCGTATCAGCCGGGCAGCCTTTCTGGATGATAACACCCAAGTGCGTTCGGTTGTTGTCGATCCCAATAATCGGACGATTTGGAATATGTTTAATTTAACCGATGCCCAGGTGAGACGCATACAAAACCATACAAATCCCGCCAGCCAAGATGAGAATACCCAAACCTCGAGCCATCGACATCTGCAACATGTTGCCTCGCGTCGGTAAGTAAAAAACTTAAACGTAAAAACATATACATACATATAAAAAAATACTTTTATCGTCTATAAACAAAAACTGTCAATTCACAATTTGCCAAAAATAGCAATATCGAAAATGAAGGAAATGAACAATAGACACAAAAATTATGAACTCTTTAAAAAGGCAGCCTAAAAATAAATGGCAGAGTGACTAGGCGAAAGCTATAAATGAAACATTGTTTCATCGTCAATTAAGGATAGTTTCAAAATTTTAAGTGACATATATGGCCTGTGAAATTTACTTAAAATTTCAACACATTTAAGCACAGCATTTTCTAGAAATTTGATTTATAAACTAATTTGTTGAAGAAATACAGTGAAAGTTTGTGAACAATCAATTAGAATTGTTGACAAGTTGGAAAGTTGTTTGACAACCGAAAAGGGAGATAAACTGTTGGTATTTGAATCGAGTGTTATATAGCTTATAGAAAAACAATTGATGGGAAGCTACAAATTTTATGATAAGATTTTTATCAGAAATTTATTTATTTATTGTAAATATTTAAGACCCTTTTACATTTTTAGAAAATAGTTTTTAATTTTAATTTATTATAGTATTTTAAAATTTTTTCTTAAAGCTCTTTTGAATTATTTCTTAGAATCTGAAAAATTTTCAAATTTAATTGCATGTTGTTGTCGTTCTAAGAAAACCAATTATTTATGCAATTGGACTACTTTTAAAATTTAGCCAAAGTAAACATATTGTTCGGTTTTGTAAGCAAGTCCCATTTTTGGTTATCACATTTAGTCAAGCTTCACTGTGACGATTTCTGTATAATCGCGTCAAGGCTAAAACCATATGCATTTCTCGAATGTGGTCAAGCACCCCCGTTTAATACTTTTTCCTAGATAAATAAATTTTCATTTATATATACATATATATATATATATATTCCGATTTCCCGATTGTACTTTGTATATGTTGCGCTTCAATTCATTTTATAACACGAACAAATAATAAACAAAAGTAATTTGGAAAACAAAATAATAATAATACAATAATTTCCACACGTGTTAGGATTTGTGCAAGATTTATAAATCTTTTTTTTATTAGTTTCGATTTTACCAAAAACCTCAGCAAAAAATATTGAAAATGAAAACAACAAAATACAACAACAAGTGACCAACAATTCTCTGTCTAAATGTCTCGAGTGACAAAAAAAAAATGAAAAAAAAAGAGATAGCCAGGCAGCAGAGGGAGGAGGAGGGGCCAAGACTGAGGCAACTTGCAGTTGCTGCGATAAATGCAACGAAATTCCTCTGACTGCGGCGGCGGCTACAGCAGCGACAGCGACAGCAGCGCGTCGGCCGCCTGTCTGACAAATGTCTGGTAACAGTCTGGGCCATGTCTAGTCTGGGTCTCGGGTCTCCGTTAATGAACTTTTTGTAGGTCGTTGCTATGCCAGAGCGCAAGAGACCGAGCCTAAGCGGGGGTTATACCAGGGAAACGGGGACGGAAGAGCCTCCACTCAAACTCTGCAAACTCAGATTGGCCGAATAAATAAAGCCTTTGATTTATCTAAATTGTTTCATCTTCCGCAAAAAAGGAAAAAACAAAAAAAAAATTGCCAGCAACCACTGATTAATGACAATTGGAACGAATTAGCGATACCGTATACGATCGGTCTTAACTACAATGCGAAACATTTCATATAAAGATATCAAAGATTCCTAAAAATATTTCTATCGAGGATATCGGATTGAATTTCGTTTCGTTTTAAAGATCTCCATTTCTTGTGGAATGCACTGAAAACTAATGTTTAAATCTTTATTTTAAAAAATGTTCTCTACCAATAATGTGGATATAGTTAGTATACACAAATTTATAGGGTATTAAGCAGACATACCATTAAACATTGATGATGACGTATGTATGAATTATATTAAGACAGACAGAGATTGAGATAGAGAAAGAGATAGAAAGAGGGATAGGTTCCTCATTTATTGCTGCTCCTGTTGCCCCTTTGTCACGACTTCCTCAATTCGAACAGTGCAAACAGTTGTAGGCGATTCTCTTCGAGTTGTTGACTGACTGACTAACTGACTGACTGACTATGGACTACTGTATCGTTTCGTTTCGTTGCATATATGATAATGAAGTGCAGCAGCCGGCTAGACACTGTCTAGCCGCTTGCATTGTCTATGTCAGAAAGAGAGAGACGACCCCCAGACACGAGACACGAGACACAAGACAAGAGACAAGCGACAAGAAACAGCCACATCACACACAACACACAAACAGCAAACAGTGCCACACATCCCAGACAACCAACATGGAAGCTGTGGCCAAAGGCAAATGGACTGCAAAACGCCAGACCGCAGACAGTTAAATGCATTCAAAAGCTAAAGCCAAAGCAAATAAAATGCAGATTTTTGGCCTTTTCTTCATTTTTATTTTTTGTCCATCTTTTAGATATTCACCTGTGCCTTGAACTCTGCCTTTGCGCATGCCCAGTATGTACATCCATTCATAGATACATCGCATTCCTGCCACGATCGGCTATGACTCACCGATATCTAGACTTTGGTCTAGACAGAGGCCAGACAGAAAGATAAAGTCAGACTCGGCATTAGCGGCGGTTACCAACAAGTTTTCAAGTTCAGATAGCCAAGCAACTTCCCAACTGGAAACTCCTTGATCAGAAAATACATGCATACATATGGTTATACTATACGCTTATGTATATGTGTCTATAGCTGTGTTTGCATGTGTGTCTGTGTGTGTGTGTGTATGTGTGTATGTGTATGGGTTAACTTTAAGCCCCAAGGCAGGTTTTTGCAGACACCCAGACCCAGACGCAGACGCAGACGCAGACACATGTTTCATAATTATTTTGGCTAGACAAACTGCGCCGCAGGCCAAATAAATGTTGTATCACTTCTTTTCTTTTCCCCCCTCCCTCCCTCTCTCTCTCTCATCTCACTGTGTGATTTTTGGACTTATTTTTGGTCTTATAACAATTAATCGACCGACACTATAAACACACACACACACACCAGTCACACACAATACACTTGAAGTGCTGTGCTGCTGCTGGCTCAATTACCCAACCAGACATATTCAACAATTGTCCAATTTCTGCCAGATTAGATCATAGCTAGAGCCACATAGCTAACTATTGTTGATGATCGTGATGATGATCATGATGATGATGATGATGATGGAAATAAGAGGAAAAGAAACGTTTGTCTGGTTCAATATTAAGTGAGCCAACGAACGATCCATCTAACGACTGAATCCAGATCTAGGTCTGGGTCTAAATATTCGAATTCTACTCGAAATCGATCGACAATGAGTCAGAGAAAAGATACAAAGAATCGAAGAGATACGGTAGCTAAGATTCATTCCCATATTATATTTAGGTGATCAGTAATTTATTTTACTATATAATAACCCAATTTCCATAAGAAAACGAATTAGTTTATAAAGAGCAGACGTTGAATCTTGTCGTTTGCCTTTATTTCTGCCTTTAAATTGAATCACATTCGCGTCATACATATATACTTATGTATATATATATATATATAAAAAAAGAAGAAATAATCCATCCACTGGCACGTTTTTATTTTCCCTCTAGATGATCACGTTACGACGACGACGACGACAACGACAATGCTGAAATGTCAATTAAGTGAGCTTTTTACATAAACACTTGAACCAAATTAGTTAGTTAGTTCGTTAGTTAGTTGGGCATAGATAGGCATAGTTGTAGAGATTTATTTAAACCGGCCAAATCCAATTGAGTTCGTCTCACTCACTCTAACTCTGCCTCTGTATGTCTGTATCATTTGCAGTGTGAACGAAATATTCAATCTCATACGCATTGCTGTGACGAATCAATCAGATGGGAATGGCAATAAAGATTCACTGGTGGCGTCACCAAGTCAAACCCAAGTCCAGAAGACGCTGCATGAGAAGGCGGGCTATCCCATTTGCAATGCGGACACAAGCATCATGAATTGGCAGCAATCATCGAATGTTACCCTACAATTTGCGAATAGCATATTTCAGCGATCATCTGGGGATAGCTTGAGTTTGGATAGCGCCCTGTTGCGTCTCTATAAGATAGATCCCAACAATAAGGCAGCAAAAGAGCCAACAGTGACAGATGAAACCACAATTTGCCCGGAACCGGAACTATTGGACTCCCAGATACGTGTCACCGTTTCCATTGTCCATCAGCAGAAGAAGAAACGTAAGTTAGGTGAGTTTCCTATACCCTTGCAAAAAGGTGTATATATTAAACATTTTTCGAACACAATTTCTAACTCAAAATTTGATTGATCGGTATTTGATCGGTCGAGACGTGCTTTTGCAAGGGTATTGAGACTTATTGATGTCTTTTTCGTAAGAATTGAATAACATTTTTAACCCTTGCTTTCCTTCTCCTCTTCCGCTTATTCTTTTTTTGTTTTTTAAATTTAGAGCGCAAGAAGCGTACTTGCAATACCGTTATGCTGAGCAGTTCGAAAATCGGTTGGGTTGATATCGATGTGAAGTGCGCTTTGAATTATTGGGAACAGCAGCAATGCCAAAATTCCCATCCCCCCCTACCGGCTAGTGTGGTTGGCATGCTAATGATCGAGGTCCACGACGATGAGGAGAATCAATTGAAACCGGGTCTCTATTTCGAGCCACCCAAATGTGATCAGGCAGGTAAGCGTGTTGTTTGCCAAGCTTAACTAACACAAAAGAGTCCTCACAAAAAGAGATAGAATAAAAAACAAACGAAGCGCTAGACAGATAGAACAAGAACTATGAGAAAAAATTATAGACAGGCCAGGCCCCTCTTACTACTTCCTTCACATCTTTACAACATTCGAATCGTTTCAACTCGATTCGGTGTGCAAAAAGGTCAAAATTCAGCTAAAAGGGGCCGGACACAGTCCAGACAATTCATAGTCAATCCAGGCAATTCAGTAAATGCTGACAGCATAGATTCTTTTGGTAAATTCTATATATGTATATAAATAAATATATATATCAATGTAATGTAAATCAAAACCCGATACCTCGTTCGATAGCTATTGAGCAAAGCTCAGCAAATGTTTACCAAAAAAAAAAAAATATAAAAACAGAAGAATACAAATTCAATTCATTCGTTTCACAACAATATTGCCAATATCTTATGCAAGAAGTTGAGGTAAACGGAAGTAATATATGTATTTTGAATTTACAATTTTCCCAGTTTTGAATGGGTAAGAATATAAATAGTACGCCGACAACACATAAAAGATGCTGCTTTTTGCAAAATATCATCGAATGCAATCGTAAATATTATGTTTACGTATTTAAAAATTACCAAAATAAACCGAAACACCCCATTTCAGTTGTTCACACAATTTGAAAATCCTTTGAAATAAATATTAAACTATTGTATCGGTTGCATTCTCTGATTATATACATATACTAATAATACAGAAAATATGCCTCATACGCACCGTTGTGCTTTGGCCATGGCTTTGATTGTTGTTGTTCAAATTTACTTTTTTGTTGTATTTAAGCTTCCAGTGAATTTTGAATTGTTGTTATTTTAGCATGTTGTTGTTTTGTTTTCGTTTTCGTTTCATTTACTGCATAAAGTTTAATTTTGTTGGCATGGCTTTGTCGTGCAATTGAAATGAAAATTTCTAATTAAACATTTTCTTTATGAAAATGTATCATTTGTAGATCCTGCAATCCCATGGACCGTCTACGGAGCAAAAACGCCTGTGCCTTGTATGGAAAACCGCACGATGCCCAGGTAAGAGTGTTGCATACTTTTAGGCGAGCCGCTTTAATTATAAACTATTATTATCCCCTTTGCAGATACCCAAGGTTAGATGTTCGCTTCACGGGCGACGCACAATTTGTTAGTCTCGCCGAGTCCAGTGATGAGTCATCGTTAATTGCAACCAGTAATACTAATAATACATCCAATCTTGACAACATGCTCGATGCTGATGATCTTGGCAACGATGAGATCAGTGAAGAAGAAAGATTAGAGTTGCAGCAGCAGCAGCAGCATCGCAGGCGCCACCACCATAGCCAAAGGGAAACATCTGATCACCATCATCATCATCATCATCATAATCATCATAGTCATCATAATCACCATCAGCTGCATCATCACCTCAAGCATCATCATGTATTGGCCCACAAACAGCAACAGCAACAGCAGCAGCAGCAGGAATAGATCGATCCATATAGTTCATTCTAATCGGATCCTATCTCTTATACCCTCCCCCCTCTCTCTCTCTCTCTCTCTCTATCTCTATCTCTATTTTCCATTTTAATTTTTTGAGTATTTTTTTTGTTTTTGTATCATTTAAGAGCCAATTGACTTAATTAGTTTATTAGTTTCGTCTCTTTTAAATTATAAACAAAAAGAAAGGGAAAGTAATATTTTCTTACATCTTAAGTTGAACAAATTCAAATTTGATCGAAATTTGTTATAATTTTTTCTCTCTTATATTAGGAGTCTGTGATTTAGAAGTGGTTCAATTTTTGCGAATGTTTTTTGTGTTTTTTTTTTTTTGATATTGTGTGTTTGCCTACACCGAAACCGAATCGATAACCGAAATCATTACCAATAGGTGAATAAATTTCAATAGGATAACCCCAGCCCCACACTAACAAGGCTTTGTGGTTATACATTTTGGTTGCATTTCCTACTCAAACAAAACTCTAGAATTAGAATGTAAAAGATAAATTGAAATCCGAATATTACGAGTATCTAGAAATATTAACAAAACAGAATCTAAAGAAAAGCCTTATCCAAAATTAAAAGAAAAGGGAATCCAATGGAAGAAAGACCCGAAAAAGCTATCAACCACAATTAAGATAAATATATATATATATAAAAAATGAGTTTTGCATCTCCCACACACTCACGCACACACACACACACACACCTCATATGCCGCCCCACATTTTTTGCTAAATTAAATAAGTCACTAGGTTAAAGAGTGCCTTCCTGTGTTAGACATACTCCTTCTCCATGTAGGTCTTGATCTAGATACTAGATCCTTTTTGCCCGTCGCAATTTATAAATCTCTTTCTCCAATTTGCTAAGAGTTATTTGTATATACATAACATTATATGATAATATGATAATCATTTGGGCAAAACAGGAAAACGCATTTAAACGCATTGAAATCGATACCCCATTTAATAGCATATATGCATACATACATATACATATATAACTATCATATAATTAACTTTTAGTCTGTAACCAAGTTGAAAACCTTTTGTAAAACGTTTAGGCGCTAATATAACATACCTAAACTTAACGAGAAAACAAATATATATAAAAACTGATTATACCAGCATTAAATATCAGATTAACTTGAAGAGGGGGCTCGCATTAGATCGAACAACCGAGCACCTTTCAAATGCTGATAAGATTACTTTTGGTTTATCTTTGGGGGGGAATCAGTGGTGAAATCATCAATATATACAGGAATAGTGAAGGACCAACCCCCCTCATGGTGTCGTATTTCTAAATACGTTGACTTTCTATTGAAATTGAACAAACTTCTTTGCATACAACCAACACAGTGCCTGATAAAGCAGTTAAACAACTTATATGAACGCATGTTTCGTTCAGCACACTACGTGTTTCGTTGAGAGATATACACTGCGCTTAAAGCATTTGTGTTTTGCCAGTAATTTAACTGTGGAAAAGTATACATTGTCAAGTTCCACTACAGTTTTGATCAGTGTACTTTACTCTCTAACAATATTTGTTTTCGTGATTTTATAAACGCCGCTAGGGCAGTTAAACGTTTTTAGTCTTGTTGCGGCATTCAAGCGCGTTGGTAGTTAAAATGGCAATACCTCCCCATCTAACTGGCTAACTAACTAACTACTAAATAACATATGAAATAACTAGCAATAAATACCCGAACGAAGGTTGTGACTTTGAATGTTTTGGTGACAAAACGTGTTTTAACCGCGGCGCACTGCACATAAATTAATTAACGAATACAGCAAAAACAAAAAAGGTGAATTACCTGGTAATGGGGCATACTTGGTAAAAAAGACAATTAAATATAAAAACAAAACAATGTTATATACCGGAATATTCGTATCTCCATTTATATCTCGCTCTTTCTCTGAATTGTGTGCACAAGTGATAAAAGTGACTATTTATAATGTTGTTGGCTCTGTGATAATTCAAATAAATTAATTATTCCATATAGACTTGTAATATTAAACAAGTGGAGCGTAAAAGAAATAGAAAATATTTCGTATAATCCCATTTGTTACACAAATAAGTTCAGCCCTTTAGTTGCTATAACAATTATCTAATATTGTTCAAGTGTTACGATTTTATACTACTTGGAAATTAGATTGTATTATCATTCGTTAATTTTTTAAAGTTCTTCCAAGGCTAGTATCCGTATAGCTAAATTTATGATTTGATACGTGTGGCTGCCGGTCACATTGTGACTTGTTCCTGATTTATGATAATGCCAAGTACCTGCCTTCAGATTGGGTTCTTTTTTTCGAGATTCCACGTGCGAAAATTGCCTAACTGTCCACTTAATATACCCTTGCAAAGGTATATTAACTTTGGCCAGAAGTTTGCAATCCATAGATGGAAGCATCTCCGACTATTTATATAACGCTGTCCGTCTGTCTGGATCAACACGATAGAAATATATCTGCTAGTTGTAACATAGGAACAATCAGACCAAAAAATGTTTTGTATGATAAATATTTTTTGAATCTTACTTTAACTAGTTTTATATAATTTTATATAAGACACTTTCCAAGAGAATAATTATTCCGGCATAGCCGAAGTTAGAACATCCTTCTAGTTTTTCATATCAATCGATCGGGTTTGGGTCCACTTCAAACTGGGTGGGCTCATGTGTTCATAAAATTGATACACCAATTGAGATACGGACTTTTTAGTAAAAAGAGAGATTAGGATTTTATTTAGTTTACGACAAGCATTTAGTGGAATTTAATGTATTGTACAATATAATTTTCGATTGTTGTAGATAAACCTAAACCATGGCTATTGAAGATGAGAAGGGGGGCATTAATAATGGCTATGAATTGGATCAGGTATGAGTAATAAGAAATAATTCTCAAATATGTATTGTAACTAATTTTTGAAACTCCTCTTTCAGGCAGATTTCTCAAAACAAATTACGGAAATATATGAGGTAAGTTGGTTGACACTATAGAATCTATAGTATAGATATTAAATCAAACTATAATATCCAATATATATATATATACATATATTATTCATAGACTGATGGCCCATCCCAACAAAATTACAGCAGTGCTCAGCTAAAAAATGCAAAAATTAGACGGATAGTTTTAAAATTTTGTAAGATTTTTATACACATTGTAGTCATTGGATATTTTTCATACGCCTCCTACCACTACCACGATATTTGTAAGTAGAATATAGAATATATATACATATATAGAAATATTTTCAACACTAATTTTTAGCTAATTATGAGTGCACCTGGGACAACAGCAATCCGCTGTGTGGCATACAGTTCTGTTCGGGATTTGGGATGCTCGTCTTACTTTTAGGTTTTATCTATTTGGGGTTGTTCTACTACTACATCTTTAAGCCGACAGTGGGAAGAAGTCTTCATAAGAAGTACCTAGTGCCGCTATCACGCAAGTGGATGAAGTTCAGCCGTACAACGTGAGTACCAATTTTTCATACTATAGTTAATTGCTACTAACTTTCCATTCTGTTTGCCTTGCAGAGTTGTCTCCTTGATCAGCATAGCCGTACTGTTGTGCATTCTCGCAATATTCCTTTACTTTCAGACACGGCACGAGCCAGAGAAGTTGATCTCCTTGGTGGCTCCGTGTTTCTTTATACTCTGTGGCTACGTTTTCTCCACCAAACGTAGTGCCATCAAATGGCGTATTGTCATCACGGGGATTACCTGTCAATTTCTATTGGGAGTCATCTGTATCCGTTGGGAGGTGGGTCGCAAAATATTTGAATGTCTGGGAAACAAGGTCGCCACATTTCTTAATTATGGCAAAGAGGGTAGTCAGTTTGTATTCGGTGATTATTTGATCGAGGCCGAGGTGTTTGCCTTTGCCATCTTACCGGTGATATTCTTCTTTAGCTTCTTTATCTCAATCCTATACTATTTGGGGACGATGCAGTGGGTGGTAATCAAATTGGGTTGGGTGTTGCAGTCCATATTGGGCACCACAGTGTGTGAGAGTGTGACAGCGGCAGCCAATATATTTTTGGGAATGTCCGAGAGTCCTTTGCTCATACGTCCCTATATAAATAAATTGACAAAAAGTGAGATGCATAGCATAATGGTGTCAGGCTTTGCCACTGTGTCGGGAACAGTATTGGCGGCATATTTATCGTTTGGCGCTTCGGCAGCACATTTGATTACATCATCGGTTATGGCTGCTCCAGCCACATTGGCCATATCAAAATTATATATGCCAGAAACGGAGGAGAGTCATACCACATCGGAATCAATAGAGCTGGAGAAATCGTAAGTTTATTCTAAATCTTATATACTGGATCTATATATCATCTAATATTTCAACAGACAAGATTCTTCGTTATTGGATGCTGCGTCCAGTGGAGCCACAAATGCCATTCCCATTGTCCTGGGTATTATTGCAAACATTGTTGCTTTTGTGGCATTTATTGCCTTTCTCAATGGCATCGTCAATTGGCTGGGCTTTTTGGTGGGACTGGATGACATTGATTTTGAATGGATTTTTTCGAAACTATTCATTCCCCTGGTCTGGGCCATGGGTGTGCCATCAGAAGATTGCAATATCATTGCCAAAGTGGTCGCCACCAAGACTATAATCAACGAATTTGTTGCATACGAGCGTCTGGGCCAATACATTGAGTCGGGTCAGATTACAGTAAGTTTATTAAGATTTCTTCTCCATGTGACGATGTAACATGTCCCTCTTATCAGGCTCGCAGTGCTGGCATAGCCACATTCGCCATTTGCGGTTTCGCCAATCCAAGTTCCTTGGGGATTTTGATTGGCTCATTGAGTGCCATGGCGCCACAAAGACGCGACACCATTACCAGTGTGGCCTTTCGGGCGTTTGTAGTGGGGAGCATTGTCTGTTTTATTTCAGCCAGTTTTGCAGGTGAGTAAAGTTTCTTAAGAATTACTAACCCGTATATCCAAAACACACTTGTATTTTAGGCATTCTAATCCAGGAAGAGATGGAGCAAGAAAGCTATGATAAAATTTTTGTTGAGTTGGGAAAACATCGTAGAAATAACACTTTAGTTTAATTTTAGACTTGAATTTCCTAAGAAAACCCATGTTATTAATTTAAAAAGAATACTAATTTCCGTGAAACTTTTCGTATTCAATATAAAGTTTAATACCAATTTTGGGTTAGTATAAATTAAGAAACATTTGGCATCCAATCAATCTTCCCAATGATACTTTCGTCTCATCCATCCGTTAAGGGTAACCACTTTTCCTTATCTGGCCCCTTTGAATAATCACGACAGATTACCGACTTAAAACTATTATAAACTAAATTAAACTGCCTGTAACGTCGCGTCAACATCCATTAAATTGGTTATAATCCTTTTCACATGCTCTACATCCGAACTATCCAATCTGTTTGCATAGTCTCGTAATTGGCAAGAGTTCACATAGAGTTGATCTATTAATTGTTTCACTTCAAATTCGTCCTTTGAACTCTTACGTTTCAGATTGCAATTGTGCTGACGCGGCTTGTATATAAATTCACTTAATAGTTTCTGAAATATGTCTGGATTCGAGTTAAGTTTAAACTCCCCGCTTTCTAGCTCCAGCAAAGGTGACAGTTCAGGCAGTATGGCATATGGTGAACTGAATGCCTTAATTTGGGCATCCTGGATCTGCTGGCACTTAAATACAAATTTCTGCGCATTCCAACACTTACAGCCAATAGCTCTGGGATTTAAGCCTCTTAGTATAATTAATTTTGTATCTTGTCGTTGCTGAGCCAAAGCTAAACGAAAATAGGCATTGGTAAAGGATGAGGATTTCTCCATGTTCAGACAATGACGGCTTATTTCTAAAGATTGTTGAAACCATTTTGGGCATTCCACCTGCTTTTGGGCCAATACATCCATGTGGTTTATCTAAAACAGTTCAGTTAAACGGTTAAACAGTTCAGATTAACCTCCATCCATTTACCAATTACTCACCAACTCATAGTATAAACTAATTTTATTTAAACACTCATCTTTTATGCTCAGCATTCGCTCGAGTATCTCTTGTTCCGGTAAGGAGGATTCCAAACGCATTAATCCTTTCAAATATTTTAGCAGATCTTCAACTTGCCACCGGCTGACATTCTGTGAGCATCTCGCATACGAGTTATTCGAGGCTTCCCAATGGTTAATAGCCTCTGCCAGTGAATTGCTGGGCCAATTTTGCAGACTATCAGAAAGGGAAATTCTAATTATTGAGTTGCTATTAGGGTTTAAAGAAGGATTAACCCACCGAAACCATAGGTTTAATATGTCACCACAAACTTGCGATATAATCAAATCATTTGTAAAAAGATTTAAACAAAAGTAATCCCGTAATGGTTCATAATCGACTACATATAAAAGACTTCCATAGGCTTCAATAATACAATCATAACGCTTGGCTTCTATAAAATGTCGCGAGTCTGTAAAAAGAGAGTTAGAAAAGTGTTAAGAATAGTAGAAATAATTCAGTTCTTACCTTTAAACATATATTCAAATATAATTTGCAACGTTCGACATGTTAATGGGGTGATTTTTGAATCATCAATTATGGCAACATGTATATAGTCCAAACAAAGATCAAAATAATCATTATCTGCTTCCTCAGGATCGTTTAGTGAATCTATCAGATGCTGCAAATTATTATTCGCTATGAGTTTCTAATTTAAAATTTGGAAAAGTTACCTTTTGAAAGCCATCCAACTTGTATACAATTTCATATAGTTGTAAGGTACAGGGGCGCACATATACAGCCAGTAGTCGGTTTAAATCATGACCCAAATCATGCAAGGGTTTGCTATAAATAAGACAACAAATTGGATTAGCGGGGAAAAAGGATAACATGCAGGCCATGCCTATCTACCTTTCTCCACCCATTAACAACTCAATTAGGGTTTCCAAAACGGTCTCTTCCTTATGTTTTATATCCATATTGAATATTTCAATTAGCATTGAAAAGTATTTCTGCGTTACTTTAAGATAATCCTCGATCTTTTGTAATGGAACTGCGAGTGTTTCCTAAATACATATTTTAGAAAGTCAGTCAAATAAAATCATTTATATATGGTTAGTTTGAAAATATATTACTTTCATATAAATAGTTTCGTAATGATTGATAATCGTATCACATAAATGCAAAATTGTCTCCTTTAGCCATTCGGGCATGCTTTGAGAAAACTTTGAATGATTTTCATAATGCAAGCAGAGATTAGTCATCGTCTGACTAGTCAAAACGAATGCCTCCAAATAGATAATCTTAGAGCTTAAGAATCCGGAAATCTTGTTCATTTGCTGCACCACTAAAAATTAAAAAACAAATAAAAATGAATTAACGAAGATAAAGGGAGCTTAAATGGGCATCACCGGGCAATAAATGAATTGATGGCGTCTGTTTGCAATGACTGGAGTTGGAAATAATCCTTTGTAACAATGTCAACACATTCAAATGCAACTTTATGGCTAAGGGTACATTATCGCCATGATGATGGTTCGTCCTCTCCTCATCTAGTACGCCCAGTACTAAAGTCAATAGAAAATTTGAGGCAGCCTGCATTTGCAGATCACTGGAATTGACCAAGTCATCCTGAATTGATGTAAGAAAGTCCAGAGCTTCGTTAAGAACCATCACCAGATCAACGCCGGCTCCAATCTAGCAAAGGTGCACGCTGATTAATAGGTGTATAATATAATAATATAGATATACTACCATCTCTGTGACCCACATCTTCATCTCGAGGAAAGCTTCTTGGCAGCATACATTTTCTTTAACATAGGCCCTCAATAGTTTCTTTAGCCACAAACTCAACACTTCCACTATTTGAGTCTCCTCTAATGATTCCTTGCTGGTCTTTAAAGCTGCCTCAATGTCAACTAGCAAGCTCACATCATCTTGGTCTAGGCACTGCAGCTCACTGAATGTTAGCGCCAAAGCCGGTTCCTGATCCATTTAATTCAAATTGTTAAAAATTAAAAAAATTTCTATTCTGACTTCTTATAAATGTGGCGGCAACTGGAAAACATAAGTTATCGATAAACGCGGTTGCGTAGGAGCTCTGTAACTAGTTCTACCATCGATTCAAGAATAAGTTCAAAATCATAGGAAAAGTTTTTGCTTCATACAATGAGTTTTTTAATTAAATGTAAGCTGGTAAAACCAAAAGTATTTTTTGCCAAGTTGTTTGGTGAAATATTTTTTGAAATTTATTAAATAGCTAGTTCTCTTTAAAATTCATGTGTCGCGAACCAGTGCTAAGGCAGTGATCACCCTTCGCTAGGTACGTGGCTACGGACAGAAAGACAGACAAAGCAGGGGAAAACACAATTCGCAAGAATTTACAAATGAAGAGGCAGCAGAGAAGAAGCTAAATTATGTATACGTTAGTGTAATTAAACAACAACCTACACATTAAAATTCAACAGTAAGAACCAGCGAAAGGCTAACAAATATATGAACTGTAAGTGCAAGCCGCTTGGGGCCAAAAAAGGCAGGAGCAGAAAAAAACATCCCTTTGCATCTCCTTTCACTTTTAATCGCATTATATATGTATGCACATATGAAAATGCGAGACATAAGGGGCAGCTGATTTTGTTATTTAATGACAATCCCTCTATACTCCTGCCCACCACATCAAAGTGGTAAACAAAAGTAATTTGCGAAAGATTTTGTTTTGTTTTCACCTAAGCACATAGTATTTGTATGTGTGCGTTCATAAATATGTGTTGTGTTGTGCCTGTGTATGTGGCGCTAAAAATAAATAATTTTGAATGCTACAACAACAAAACCCATATGTCATATGTGCACGTCAACAAATTTTTATTATATAAACGATCAGCTGTTAAACAACAAAAGAGAAAAAACTCGCTGTGTATATTATCGATATCGATAAATGAATAACGGTCTTTACGTGTTCAAATGAAATAACCCCGACTTGTTGCACTCTTTCAATCGTACTCTCTTTTTCTACCACTCTTTCTCTCGTTGTGCACTCTTCATTTTTTCTCTTACTCCTTTTTCAATGTAAGTTCTGTGGAGAATTTCATCATCTTTCACTATATATATGGGATGATTTCAATATTCTTCAGTTATTTACATAACGAAATGCAAGCAAAGCACAAGGACAAGAAGAAAACCAATCCAATCCAAATGGCTGTAGGCTGATCTATCTACATACATAAATCACTTTTCACAATTTGTTCCAGAACAAAACTCCACGCACAAGCTCATCTTTAGTCACCTCAATGATTACCAGAATACATTAAACGTGGAACTAAAGCCAACAACAAACAAAATAATATGAATAATATACAAAATCCGCCCACTACTGCGGCACTAGGCGTAGGCGTGGGCGTGGGTATAAAAGCCCCACGGAGCAACATCTTCAATGGAGGTGATGAACAACAACAGCCATCCACCATTGACTACTCCAGCATTAGAGCCAAGGATGTGTTGGTCCAACCGACTCCGGAGCAATTAATATTATTGCAGAAGCGTATCTTGGATCGCATAGCGATCAACTGTGGCGAAACCATCTATGAAATTGGAGTGGGCGAGGGTAAGAAAAGATTATATATATATATGATCTTTATCTACATAAATAAATCTGTTGCGTTTTCCATTGCAGATGGCAGCGATAGTGGCCTAAATCCTGAGCAATTTGCTGCCTCCTTCAAGACCATTCAGCAGTTGGCATCGCAAATTGACGCCGATGTGGTGAAATTGAGGGAGAGGCGAGCTGAGAAGGGACAAACAGCTCAATTGCTCATCCGCAAACACATTGAGACGACCGATTTCATGGAAATACGGTAAGAGAGAGAGAGAAGGGGAGGGAGAGATCTACAATCAATTATCATTTCATTGATCCATTCCTATTACATGCACCTACAGTGTGGCTGTTGTGGGCAATGTGGATGCTGGAAAATCCACTCTATTGGGTGTTTTGACCCACGGGGAACTGGATAATGGTCGTGGTCATGCTAGACAACGTCTGTTCCGTCATAAGCACGAGATCGAAAGTGGACGCACTAGCTCTGTGGGCAACGACATACTCGGTTTCGATGGCATAGGCAATGTGGTAAATAAGCCAGATCATGGCCACCTCGATTGGGTAAAAATCTGTGAGAAATCAGCGAAAGTTATCACTTTCATTGACCTGGCTGGACACGAGCGTTACCTGAAAACCACAGTCTTCGGCATGACAGGTCATGCTCCGGACTTTGGCATGTTAATGGTGAGAATCACCAGACAAAGTGTCACCCATGTGTAATCTCTATGTATTTTCGATTTACTTGACAGATTGGCGCCAATGCCGGCATTATTGGGATGACCAAAGAGCATCTGGGTCTCGCCTTGGCCTTGGCTGTTCCAGTCTTTGTAGTTGTTACCAAAATAGATATGTGTCCACCGAATGTATTGCACGATAATATGAAGTTACTCTTCAAAATGCTCAAATCGCAGGGCTGCCGCAAGGTTCCTGTGGTGGTACGCTCTGAGGATGATGTGGTCCTGAGTGCCACGAATTTCGTTAGCGAGCGCTTGTGTCCCATTTTCCGCGTGTCCAATGTGAATGGCGATAATTTGGATCTATTGAAGATGTTCCTTAATCTGTTGAGCACACGCATGGCCGGGTCGGAGAACTTGCCCGCCGAGTTCCAGATCGATGATGTCTATTCGGTGCCAGGCGTGGGGACAGTTGTTTCTGGTACTTGTCTACAAGGAACCATTAGACTGAATGACGGCCTAATGCTGGGACCCGATGCAGTGGGTGCTTTTATACCCATTACCATTAAAAGTATCCATCGCAAGCGGATGAATGTGACCCGAGTCCGTTGCGGACAAACGGCCAGCTTCTCTTTGAAGAAAATCAAGCGAGCGTATTTGCGAAAGGGAATGGTTCTGGTGTCACCAGATCTCAAGCCTCAAGCCTGCTGGGAATTCGAGGGAGAGATCTTGGTGTTGCATCATCCCACAACGATCTCGGCCAAATATCAGGCCATGGTGCATTGCGGCAGCATCCGTCAAACGGCATCCATTATACACATGTCCAGGGAGTGTCTGCGCACTGGTGACAAGGCCCATGTGAAGTTCCGTTTCATCAAGCAGCCGGAGTATATACGAGCAGGACAACGACTTGTTTTCCGAGAGGGACGCACCAAGGCAGTGGGCAATATATTGAGACCCATGCCACATGCTGCAGCCTCACCATATCGCCCCAAGCCGGCCAAAATGCAATCGAGGTCACAACAGAATGGCGGCAGCAATGGCACTAATAACCAACAGCGGCAGCATGGACAAGGAAGCAGCTCCGGTGGACAGTCAACGGGTGCAGATGCTGAGGGAAAGCATGTTAACGGTGGAGGGGGTGGTGAGCGGCGAGAAGGTCCCACTCGTCGTGGGGGAAAACGAAAAAGAAATACCAAAACATCCTCAGCTACATCAGGAGGAACTGGAACAACGGCAGCAACGGTGTCAACAGCTGCTGGATCCAATGGTACCTCCAATGTAGAGACACCAGCTCCCGCTCCTCCCCAGCCCATGTCGGAGTAAATTTTTACCACACACACACCCACACACCTTCTATTTAGGTAAGCTAATACTTTTAAGTATTTTTGAATGAGGAAAATTTCACAGATCTTATTTTTTTTTTAATCGAGAGAGAGAAACTATTTTGCTACTGGTTACTGAAAGAAACTAAAAAAAATTGCCGCAAATCACATGTACTATATATATGTACATACATATTAATTAATACATCAGAATGACTTTCGTATTTCGTTCACACACACACACATTTCATCATCCAAACGATGTTTGCCAAATTGAATTTGTTTAATTTTTCACCCTTTCGATATAAAGTTAAATACTTTTATAATTTTAAGAAGAACAACCTTAATGATAAAACAATTAGATATTGTTTCTTAATTTGGTCGAGAGACGTAGAAATTAAATTTTTTGACTCTTATTTTTGATAAACTTGGTTCAATCTGTTCGGTCTAATCCGATATAATTGTTGATTGAAATTGATTTGATTTGAAGATCTATATATAAATAAATGTATACAATTTGTGTGGAATTTGAATGTATTTGAAGTTTAGCAAACGATAAACTGTATATCGTATGCATATATATATATTACTATATATTTTGTATGTATATAGCCAGCATTATTATTAATTATAGACGATGATTGGATTGGATTTTATTACGAATGTATTTTGAATGTTGTCAACAGATATTATTAGTGTGTATACTATTTCAAAATACCGACTAATCCTCTAACTATTTCTTGCTAGTTGATGGAGGTTCGTAGGGTTTCATGAGGTTTTCCGAGAATGCCTTAATGCTATCCGGGCCACGAACTTCCTTCTCCAAGAGGGGCAATTTTGTAACATGGAAATCCTCATATAAATCGGCAATCTGGTCAAGATATTTTTCTTGAATCTTAAAGCGGGAAGAGCACATGGAGCAGGATTCGTGGGAAAAAAGCAATTGATTGACAATTATATTATGGACATCAATGCCGCATTTGGTCAATTCCTGGACAAGACGTTCAGTTTCATAGAGGGAAAAGAATTCGGCTATGCACACGCAAACGAAAGTGGTTTGATCCTGCAAGAAAGCGTCCCAGAGATGTCAGTAAAGTCAAGAGAAGACTCCACGATGAACTATTGTCAACTTACCGGGTTTTTAAACTGTTCATTGACTTGGGTTATAACACGCAACATATCGTCTAGTTTTTGGGATAATGTATCAGCATTCACATCGGCCATACCCAGCATGGACACAAATTGCGTTAGTAGTGGAGCCACCTTCATTTTAAGGCGCAGCAGCTTGCCCAAACCCTTCTCTACCACCTGAGGAAACGCAATTAAACGAAGAGTGTGTCCAGTGGGAGCCGTATCAAATACCACCACAGAGAAATTCATCCCCTTGACCAACTTCATCACTTCGGCATAACTCATGGCTTCATCGATTCCCGGTAGCGCATTGATCATCTCCTGCATTACACCCTTGCTCACGCGCAGAGCCTCGTTCTCGCCATCAAAATACTCTTCGGGAAGCTCATTCAGACCAGCATTGGGATCTATTTCCATGGCAAACAAGTTGTCAAAGCCATTTACCTAGCATAGACGTTGAGCCATTAGTGTTAAATCGAGTCCTGCTCCATAATCTTGTTGCCCTTACCTTTGTTGGAACCTTTGTGAATTTCTGATCAAAAGCATCTGATATGTTGTGAGCCGGATCTGTGGATATAATTAGCACCGATTCACGCACTTTAGCCAATTGCACTGCCAGGCTGGAGCTGAAATTGGATTTTCATTAGTCATTGTTGTTCTCGTTGCTTCTCCCAATCCCATTTTCTCACCTGCATGTCGTCTTGCCCACGCCACCTTTACCGCCTACAAAGATCCATTTTAATGACTGTTGCTCCACCAAATTCTGAAGACTGGGTTCTAATGGCTCGTCGACCATAATTTCTTATTGATTGAGACACGTAAGTACAGCAAATAAAATGACTTAAGCCACAATAAGTTTTTATTAATTTTGGAAACTTAACAGCATCATTTTCGAGCAATGTTAAACATGGCTGTCAAAGTAATCGATAACACTATCGAATCTACCAACACTAGTAATTAATGTTAAAGTACCCGTTTGGCGTTAACCAACACTAATGACCAGTTTCACACTTTTTTCACAAATAAGCGGAGCGAAATCAACACAGCACTGAAGCTGTCGAAATTAGCGGACCGAAATCAGCATAACGGTAGACCTGCAAAAATACAGGTGCAAAACAAAAGCATTAAATTAAACCATCTTCTGTTCCGGTTAATTATTGCGTCTTATCGCGTCTCGCTGCATCCGACTTTTAAATCAAAATCAGACCAAAAGCATCTTCTGTTCTGTTCTGGCTTATCCCGGCGTCTCGTCTCGGCTCGTCCGACCCCTAAACGAGGGTGGAAAAGCGTGAAAAAAGAAGGAAAAACGAATGTGTGTGTGTGTGTGCGCGTGTGCGTAAGCAAGTGTGAGTTAGTGTCGCTGTGTATGTGTGTAAATATTAATTCAAAGATTTGAAATCAAATTTTTGGTCCTGCCGACTGAGTAGTCGGGATGCAGATGCGGATGCGTCGCAGCTGCTGCAGGCCGCCAACTAGCCCGGATCGAGTTTTTGGGGCTGTGCTGCTGCCGTTGACGTTTTCGTTGTTGTTGTTGTTAACAGGCGAAGGCGTGTCAGTGTCAAATTGAGCAGCAACAGCAACGAATTGGCCCTTTTCTCCTATTCTTCTTCTTCATCGTTACCACCGTCGTCGCCGTCTGCCTGGTGGTTATTCCTGTTTGACTTCATTTTCGTTGGCACAGTCGTTGGATCCTCTCCACTTTCGCCACAATAAGTAAAAACAACAGCAACCAAACAAAAAAAAACCAAAATGTCGACGCGTTCGCAGTTAACCAAGGACCTAAATGGTGAGTAATCCTTTTTCATCATCTTCTTATGCCCCACTTCATGCCCCCGTCGCTTACTCTATTGAAATGCAACTGCATCCCTTGTATTTTGGTTTCATTTCTTTCATTTTTCCTTTTTGTTTTGACACCCTTTTAGTCAGCTTACAGTTTTAGAGCAAATGATTCTCAAACTGTGTGGTTTCACAATCTTCCTCCCTCGTTCGCCCCGTTTTTATGCCCATGTACATATGTATATATGTATGTATACAATTTATTAGTCACATTTCTTTATTATTTTTTTGTTATGGAAAACATTCATATTGGCTTGTTATCAACAATTATGTATATAAAGTTCTTATTCAACGGAAATCACTTAACGCTTGACGGAGCTAATTATGGGGAAGAGTAAATGGTTACATGGTGGGTGGTGTCGTCAGTAACTCGACATTGCGGCGACTCTGTCCAGAGTTATGTCCTGCTGCATTTACGATGGGTTTGCAACTGATTTTGTCCCACTGTGTGTGTGTGTGTTGTTGTTGGTTGTGTCATTTGTGTCTTGTCATTTTGTTGCCGTTATACAGTAATTTGATTTGAGTGCAATGACAGCGGGAAGACAGAGGCAAATCCCAGGTAGAGGAGGCTGTGACATAATTCTCCTCCTCCAACTGCTGTTCCATCTGTTCTTTACTTAGTCCAGGTGGAATAGACTCTGCCGCCTTCTCTTTCTCTCCCCCATTTCTCTGTCGCTCTCCCACTCTTATTTGTTGTTCTTGCTGTCTCAGTTACTTCCTGTTCGTTCATGTCTTCTCTGCTTAATTCCATTAGCCTGGGCCAGAGGAAATTGTAAAACCTGCATTTAACCTGCAATTAAGGAACCAAAATGAAGACGAATTTAAACCCATTTACAGGGATATATTTATGTTATACCTGATCGAGATATTATTATTAACTATGAAGCCAGAAAGAATAACAGTATTGTTAAATGACGAAACTATTATCATAAATAGTATTAAAATTTTAAGAATTATTTTAATTCATTTTCACCGGCTATTGGCCAACTGTGCAGGCATTTAGATCGCTTCACGCTTCAAACTCTATGGCCCAATTAAGCATTGACAATTTTATTTATGATATAGCTTGTTGTTGTTGCGCTCCAATATATATACTCGATTCGGTTTGCTGCTGTTTTGTTGCAACCGAAACTCAATTGGGCATTATACAGAATGTGGCTACTGGCGAAGGGGGTGGGGCATGTGATTCATGAAGTTTTTTTTTGGGCGTGGGTTCTGGTTCTCTTCAGTTGATCTGTTTGATCTGGTTGTGTTTGGACACCTGCCAGGCGGCGATGCAAACTAAAACCGAAAGTCGCATAAATTACAAAAATTTAAAGAAAAACAAAGGAACAACAAAAAACAAATAAAAACTTTTCCTGCAGTAAAAGTAAATAAATTTTAAGGCAAGGCAAGTAGTCGATATAGCCTTATCGAATACATAAGAAAGATTGGCATTGCTATAGTCATACCCTCAAACTTCCATGCATACATATGTATTAATTATCAATTATTTATACGTAAATGGGGTTCTCATATGACCTTAATAATATTTCAGTAAATGTGATAAAGAGAGATTTTGATTGGAAAATTATATGAATACACTGTACGATTGAAATTGAGCAGGTTGTTAATGTTTAGCTATTTCGGGAACAATCAAGTTCTCTTATCAACAGACTTTGTATTGTATACATTATATAATATTGCAATGCCATGCCACTCCTCCAACGCTAAAACTGGTTGGGAATTACAACTAAATCTTGTGAATCATGATTGCAGGGGGTATCTTTAGCAATGCCGAAGTTTGTATACCCTTGTTCAGTTAATTGTTTCAAAGCAAAGCTGGTTAAGACCGCTAAAGTAAAATAATTCCAAAGCTGATCGCTTGTCTGTTCATCGTTCATGTCAAAATACTTTTGAAAATAGGTACTGAACACCCTGTTTAAGAGACGGGACAACGTAATTTACTTGTTTAGCTTTTCTCTCTTTGTCTTTGACACTATCAGCAATTTCGCACTCTCGGCTCTCTGATAATAATATTTCTACAATGCCAAAATGATAAGAGGCGATCGTCGTTTGGTGTTGCGGCTAGCTCAGTTTAAAAATTGATGCCAACGGGTCCCAAGGCACAACAATAGTCTA
Source organism: Drosophila emarginata (assembly GCA_037075365.1). Lineage (NCBI taxonomy): Eukaryota > Metazoa > Arthropoda > Insecta > Diptera > Drosophilidae > Drosophila > Drosophila emarginata. Next base: position 9,741,711 of record JBAMCD010000260.1, read on the forward strand.
TAGCAAATCCGTTAAGAACTGCAACGCGTCCTCCTGTCCCGGTTCCCGCTAATTATCGTACATATGTATGTATGTATTTATCAGCTATCTATCAGTTAATTAGCTGATACTGATTCCTCCACTGTGCCGCTCCGTTAAATTTTGTTACGCGAATGGTGGGCAAAGAAAGTAGAATGTATACAAACGAGATGATGAATCATATCGATCAGTATTTGCGGCGCATTATGGAGTTGCAGATACGCGATGTGCTGAAGAAGACTTCAAAGCTGCGACGGAGCAGCGTCGATGAAGGTGAGCCAGAAGAGCCCTGTGTGGTGAGGGGTGGCAATGGGGGGAGGAATGTGTCATGCATTCTTCTTCTTTCGTTTGCCCACTGACCACATCTCTCAGTTCTAGCGGTTTGTTTTTGCACTTCATAAAACGTTCTTTCCCCGACACCCAACAATGTATCCCAAACAATGACCGCACCTATTTTTTTTTTCGTATTGTTGTTGCTCTTGTTGTTGTTGTTGTATGTTCAACGGAAATTGACTTGTTGAAAGTTTATTGCTGCCGTTGTTGTTGTTGGTTGATCTTCCCTTTGTTTGTTATTTTACAGTTCAACTTTCTGAGTTGCCTTTAGAAAGGCTTATCGTTTGCTCTACGAAACGGAAAACGGATTTTAGAATATTGTAAAATCAAAGCAAAAGTCCGATAGCATTTTTAATGCTTTTTATTATTCCTTTTTGCTGCAATCTGTCACACCGACATTCCTCAATTAACAATCGAGGTTCATTCCCTTGCTTAATAAACAAAGTGGATACATCTTTTGTTAGTTTATAGAAAAAACAGTTCAATACGATTGAGTATAAATAAGGTGACAAAATGGATTTGCATTTGCAGTTTTTTATTGACAAACTAACAAATGAAATCGAAAACGAGATTGGCCAATCTCCGGTGAGAATGTGTTGCAATCTAAAGCCAATATTTATTGCTCCGTGAGAAATAGTTGCCCCAACTAAAAATGCAAAACCATTTGAAATTTTAAATTTGTATGTTTATTGTTAATGGGCGTTGGCGGTGGAGCAGAGCTAAGCAGAGCAGCTGCAGCTAAATAAAAGCTTTGACCTCCTGTTTGACCTAAATACACACACATATACACACACATACATACAAGTGATGAGTTGATGGTCCAATCAAAATGGCCGCTGCTCAATAATTTATGCAAAGCAATTAAGTGAATAATGCAGCTAAATGGCAAACTGTGAGCAATTAGTGAACATATTAAATGCTGTCTCTGTCTTACCATAGCTTTCTTAATCCCCCCCACTCTTACCTGCTGTTCCAGTTGATTATCCTTGTGCCTCATTAGTGCCAACGGCAACGCACTATGAAATCTATGCCAGACAATTTGGAGTAGACGAAAGTTGGCGAATCAAAAAAAAAAAAATGAATATATGAAACTTGTTTGGCAACATTTGGACAAGATACGGCATTAAAAAGCAGGCAGAAGTTCCATCAAAGCCAAAAATCTCTTGCTGCTCCATTTTCCCAATATGATACCATTTCTCCTGTTTCCCCCTCGCCCGTTCTCTCTGTCTCTCTCCCTCTCTTTTATCGGATGGGTGAAATTGTGTCAACCAGCAAGTGACGGTGATGTTAATGACGCTGACAGCGACGCATCCCTGACCTGCTGCTGCTGCTGTTGTTGGTGCTGCTTCTGTTACTGTTGCTGTTGGCCAGTTGAAAAGAACCTGTCGCTTTCTATTACATACACTTGTCTTTCTCCCTCTCTCTATATTTTTATCTCTCTCCTACAACAACGAAAATTGCGCTTCAGATAACTTGCTTGAGTTTTGAGGTCAAATGAATTTGGTTTAAGCCTCGTTTGCTCTATAAAAAGGCAGAAGGTGTTGGCGGAACAGAAACTGTTGAACAATTACGATTACAGTTATAATTGCAATAACAGTGAGATAGACAGCTGTGGCCTCTGTTAGACTAAACTGACTGTGCTTGCTTGACTATCAGCTGTTTTTAAAATCGAATCTTTCCCTCCCCCACCACTCTTGTTTTGTGACCTCCTCCACTTTGTGCAAAAATAATTAACATAACGTAAAGTAATCACAGAGTTGTGTAAAGAAAAACGAAAATCAAAATTGTTCATTTAACTTTCTTTTGTATTTTCGTTGCCGTTGTGAGACTAACAAAGCGTGTGCAAAAAAGAGACACAAAAGAGGGGGAGAGAGAGAGCAAAAAAGACCTTGCCATTGTTTGGGTTGTCTTTTATGTACCGTGCACCCTATATGATAAAAGGGTATATTACGATTGCAATAATTTATGTAATTCGCCAACTGAAGCATTTCCGGCCTTATTATGACCATAAATAATAAGCTAGATCCACTAAATTTTTTATGAACTCTGATAAATAACTAAATCCAATTTATTTCAACTTGTGGCATCTGAAGGAAGTTTTCTTTTATATAAATGAATTTTAAATTTCGCTCATACTTGGTACAGGGTATCCCCAGGGCGGTGCGCCAACTTGCTTAAACTTTTTTTTTATTTTTTTATGTCTTCTGCTGATATTTTTGCGAGCTTTCTTCTTTCTGCTTCTGTGTGTGTGTGTGCGCGCGCACTTGTAACAGATCCGTAGTTAGCTCTTCAGGGGTCTTAGGCAAAAATATTATTAGACAGCTTAATATAATTATTAATCAATATTAATAAAAATCCGTAATATATCAGAGAAATTAAATCTGAGCAATTAAATCTTATCCGAATATCATTAATTTAGTAAATATCTTTTAGATTATAGATTAATGTTTAATCTAGTCATTAACAAGATTTCGCAGCTATATTTTGGCCAACTCGCGATTACCACTGGCACAATACACGACCATATTCATTGCCAGTATTTCTTAAGGGGCAATGTAATTGTGACTCTCAAACTGTGGAACAGTTTTCTATTGTCTACATTTGTTGACAAGTTTAAACAGTTTTTTTAAGAGTTCAAAGTTTGTGTGTGACTCAATGGGTGTGTTTATTGTTTGCATAGCCAACAATAACAACAATAACTGCCATGATGACGACGAGTACACAAACAGTGTTCATTTAAAAACTGCAACTACTAAACGGACGTTATTATGAAAGACTTGCATAGTCTTGTAGTTGGTATGTGGAGTATTTTGAACTCGTGTAATCTCCTCCTCTCATTGTGCTGAGCTTTGCGGCTGCTGCAGTAAAAAGTTCATGGAATTGGGTCACACACTCAACGTTGTTCGCCGTTCTTGTTGGTGTTGGCCAGCTTAGAATGTTGCCAACTTTTCCACCCTCACCTCCATAGTCATAGGCAGACGAAAGTGTGCAGAAACTTTTTTGACAATCTTTTTACAATTTGGTTCTTTGACCCCAAAGCAGTTTAACGGTGAAAAGGGGCAAAGGGAACGAGGTCAAACGTGGGTAGCCGACAGCAAAATGAATCGCATAAATCGAACGAGATAACCGCAATTTTCAATTAAAGGCAAATTTCCTTCTGGACGGAAGTTGAGTCGCAGACGAATCGACAATGAATGAGAGAGAGAGAAAGATAGGGGGCTAATGCTAGACAGGTAATTTGGCATGGGATGTTGCCAAATATTGAACAAGGTCTTTGACTATATGTACATACAGTCTACGAGGAATATTTTCGTACACTTTATTTATTACAACAAAACCTAAAAAAGATTTTAAAAAACAAACGTAGAACTCTGGTTCTTACACTTGGGCAATAAAATTGTTTAAATTGCTCTTGTACAAAGACTTTGTTCGTTGACTGTATTCACTTGTCATCATTTTATTGTCACAGTGGCCGCTGTATGGGAAGAAGAAGGAGCAATAAAACTACCGTTACTATGTAACGAGAGCGAGACGAAGTGAGTGAGAGTAATAGAGATAGTGGTGAAGAGTGGTGGGGAAGACAAGTTCATTCACATTTCAACGCGCGCTCAGTCTACAATTAAGCGAATCAGTCAGTCAGTCAAATGTTTTGTTGTTTTCGTGTTGCTTGATTTTTGATGCGTGCCAACATGTCCTAACATGTCTCTTAACAATTCATAAAGCCATCAAGGCAAGTGTGTGTTTCCCCTGTTTGGTGAGTTTGGTCAAGGGGGTGGCCAGGTGTCACTCAATCCCCCTTGGCATGCAAATATAGTTGCTATACACTTTCGCTAACAGTTTCTGCTAAAACTGAAACTACATACATACACACATATGTATGTATGTATGTATTTATATTTTTGCTATTAGTAAAATGTAAAGCAAGCATTTTTGCCAAGAGCTTTGTCATTGCCATTATACGGCCCCCATCCCTTTCTCCTTTGGGCAGAGAGAAACAGGATAAAAGAGTGGGTGTGTGGGGGGTTAAAAGCATTTGATATTTCAGACATTTCAATTCCATTTCGTCCTCTTTTTCCCCATTCCCCATTTTTCTCTCTCTTTCTATCTTATGCTTTGTTGTTGTTGTCGTTGTAAAACATGCTTAGACAAGGAGTCATAACTGTAAGCATGCTTGAGATTTGGCATGCCTGTCGCATGACATAATAATGCTTCTTCTTCTTTATCTACCCACCTCCCCTCTTACACATTGCGGCTCCTTCTATTGCCTTGCCCTGTCTCTGTGTCGCTCTCGTCAAATGCGCCTGCAAAATTTCTCACTCTGAATAATTCGTCATCGTTTGAGCTGGAGTAAGCGAGAGAGAAACAAAGACATTAAAGGGTGGGGGAATCTCTTTGTGTATATGCAGGGACGGATTCCGGAACGGGTCAAACGGGCCTCTTTATAGTTTATCGTTGCCCATTAAATAGTGGTTTGACACACTATTAATAAATATTTTCCTGATTTTCACACTTTAGTGCAAAAATAGGATCCGGGGGAAAGGAAACTTCTTTTTTTTTCAATTTCGTTAATTGTGGAGATTAGGATTACTTTATTTCGAGCGCTCTCCAAGACTAAGTTGCGCCCCTGTATGTATGTATGTGTGTGTGTGTGTGTGTGTGTGTGTGAGTGAGGCTATGCTAAGTAGCTGCTGCTGCAATGAAAATAAAAAGGTGGCCACCACAGGGGTGTGGATGGATGAGCACATTGTTATTGTTGTTGTCGCCGACGACGTTTGATGATTGCCTTCATGCGCACGGGCCTCTACGTGTTCCGTTTGAAAACTCAATTCGGATGATATAATACACGAATTGTGAATACTAAAAACGATATAGATATCTATATATATACATTAACATATCCATAATATATCGCTTGTCAGTTGTTTGTCATTATAATCAAAGTTCACTTGCATATGACTCATAGATGCATATAACCTTCCTTGTCGATCTACAGAATTTTCATACTTAATTTTTCATCTCTCAATCTTTGTCTCTTTCTTGCAGAAAGCGTTAAATCCATATTGGGTCGCCATACAAAGATTCTTGTGAAATATATGGTTAAATTGGAAACGAAAGGCGATAAAACCGAGAATCGTGTATTGGTAAGTGTACAACATCTGCTAATTGGGCATCCTCTCATCATCATAATCATGTGCGTGTTGCGTGCCACATCGGAGATCCAGACACAATTAGTCTCCCCATCTTCATATGTACATATGTACGTAGTCAAAAATGCAATTTTATTGCTAGAGATGGTGTTTTATAGAGGTGTAAACACGATTGCTTTGTTATTTTCACTATATCAATATTTAAAAGTGGTCAACTTTCAAGAGACAGGACAGATATTGTCCTTCAAACTTAATTAAAGTTCACAAAGTAAGTTTGGAATGGAGCTCCGACCAAAACCAGAGTAAAATTTAACGTAATTGATATTTTATTGCCTACTTATCGGCGTCTGGGCCCTTACACTCATTCAGTAGCTAAGGGCTATGGTAATTTCTTGGCTGGCCGACTAAAAGTCACATGAGTGGAAAATTGATTTGTGCAAAAAGCCGCTTAAAAGGTGACTGAAACAAAGTGTCCAATTACCAAAGTAGTCAAAGTAAAAAAGCTTCAAGGGTGGATGTCGGCAATAGAGCGGCATCTTCTCGACGGCATTTAACTAAATGGCTAAATGAATTAACACCCTCACTTTGATTTCCCATTAAAAGTTCTGACAAAGACCCAAGAAATTAAGTTAACTTTCGTTTGAATATGTCGTCCAGATGTTGCAAGAATTCGTTAGTAATATAACTTAACTATCTACAATGAACTTTTATTTATATGTACTATATTTATATCATTCAGGACTAATAACATTTCTATCTTTAGGTCTTTACACCCGTTCGCGTTTACCTACTCAGTGCCAAAGTGCCCACAAAGGTGAGTTAAAATGATGGGGGGGGGGGGAGTAAACAGGGATTGTAATCCAATTAAATTGTCTCGTCCAATTTCACAGATCGAATGCCATTTCCATTATCTGGATATTGTCGGTGTTGAGAGCAAAAAGTCGACGCACTTCTCAATTGTCACAAACGATAGGCCATACTCGTTTGTCACCACCGGAGATGCGGGCAATTTCAGTTCGGTGGGTACACCCATCTCTACGCTCTACACGAATTAACTATAATTTTAGTTTATTTATTTATTATTATTTTATTTTCAGAACGCTGATGTCATTCTTACTGACTTAGCTTCGGCCATTAAACAAATATTTCCAACAGTTCCTCTCAAATATATCATCAAAAAGGCAAGTATATATCGTAGTGAAAGTGTATGTATTTCTTTCGATTCCAGTTAGATTTTCTGTACATATTTCTATATATTCGTCACTACAATTGCTATGATTTTAGGTTTTCATAAGAAAAAGCCACTTAATTTTTTGCATGTGTTCCACAAGAGACTGACATTTCATAGTCCGTGGGATGCGGGTGGCTTTAATTAAAGTTTTAATTTAATATTTAATGAATTTTGTTCATGTGGCTGCGCTATACAATGATATTTCAGCCACTGGGTGAGCTTTGGACCGCCTTCTTTAATTAAGCCATTATAGCATTAAGTGCATAAACGAACGTCATCATTATTTTCTGCTTGAAGAATTTAATACATATGTACATATATAATGCTGATCAGGGACGGACTAACTGCTTTTCATTTGCCTAAATGATTATAGATATATCGAATGGATATTTTACGATTCATAAGTTAAGTTAAATTGGTGTTAAACCAAGTTAAAAGACATAATCCGTTCCTGGTTTTTTGTCTTGTTAATGTGTGGCTTTAAATCACTTCACATAGTCTTCAATTTTCATTGTTAATTGTTGTTTTAGTGTGACTTTTACGGGAACTAGCAACAATTAGAGCAAAGAGGTAGCGAAACGTGTGGATAATTGCCACAGGACACGCAAGTTGCATGTCCCTTTTATCGCATTTGTTGTTGAACATAAAATCACCAGGAAATTTAAGTGAACTTTATATTGAATTCTTTTAGATCGATATACAACCACCGGAACGTGAAACAATTTTCTCCGAAGAATTTCGACCCTCCGATCCCCGCAATGTGGGACCTTGCGGCGGCTTTAGTGCTCAATATGCCTGCATGTGCGATTTCCATGGTGTCCCCTATCGCGAGGAGGTGGCCTGGGATGTGGATACGATTTACCTATCGCACGATACACGCGTTCTCAACTTGCGTGACTTTGATCACTTGGAACCAAAGTGAGTATTGGAGATGGAGTGATCATTTGATATTAACTTTTGTCATTTCATTGTCTCTAACAGAGACTTGATGGCCATTGTTTCCGCCTTGGAATACAACACGTTCTTCCGTGGTCTAAAGGCTGCCCATATGCGTCTCTCCCATGAGACCTTGGAACGGATTCTCCATGTGCTCAAGCGTTCAATGTGGCTGGAGGAGCTGCATTTGGAGGCCTTAGGATTAAGGTAAGATAATGTCTCTCTCTCTCTCTCTCTCTCAGATTATACAGAAGATTAATTGTAAATCCTTTTTGTCTATTTCCGGCAGATGGGATTTTCTAAATAAGCTATCGATATCTGTGATTACAAATAGCAGTCCCGCCATTCGCACCATCGATCTGAGTCATAATGTAATCGAGGATAAAGGTTTGTATATATATAGATGAAAACAGATGCTTTCAACTGGACAAGCGGACAAATCTGCCCGCTCTTCATCCTCTTTGCCCAGCCACGTTGTGTCAACCAATTAATCCAATTTTGTCTTCCACTTTTGTTATCATTTCTCTCTGTTCTCTAATGTTTGTTCATTGTTAATCTTTTGTGCCGCCACACACACATGCAACAACGATGGCTTTTTCTCTCTATCTCTGTCTCTGAATGTGTGTGTGTGTGTGCGTGCGTGTGTGTGTGTTTGCGTAGGAGCCAGCTCACTGTGCGCCCTACTTGGAAAGATTGTACAAGGTTTGACAGAGCCACATAGAAGCTATAGAAGATATAATAGGGACTGTGTCCGAAAAAAAAAATTAACTGTCTTGTTAGTAATTGAATTAGAAATTGTTAAAATATTTAACAATTTGAATTGTAAATTTATACTCACGTAAAGGAGATATAATTAAATGATTTGGGACAGTTTCTTTTCGGCACAGTCCTTAGAATACATAGATGATAACATTTGCATTCTCATTGTTCATTGTTCATGTTATTATTATTGTTGTTGTTGTTGTTTCTATGCATTTAATCATCAAATTGGCATCCATTTGGTGGTCCTTGTCGGATGCATTCCAATTGGCCGTCTGCTCCACATTCTCCCCATTCTCCGACAAGGGCCACAGAAAGGATAACATTTAAAATCAATTTGCTATTTTTGCTGCTTGTTTCGTAACATTTTCTAAAATCAACAAAAACAAATTGGCTTACAAAATACATACATACATATATATAAAAGAAACGAAAATTTCTCAGATCCATTGCTTCATTTTCTTCTTCAATCATTGTTCAGTGGAATTTCTGTAAGTTTTTCTTTAACTAATATTCCTTTCTGTCCATCTCTAGGAGCCATTCATCTGGCCGGACCCATTGCGAAGGTCTCCAAGGGCCTCTGTAAGCTGGCCTTGGCCCATTGTGGGCTAACATCGAAGGGTGTCAATCAGATGTCACATTCACTGACGCTCAATCAAAGTATATCCAATTCGCTCACGTATCTAGATTTAAGTGGCAATAGTCTCAAAGATGATATAACGGTGAGCGAGCAGATGATTCTAGTATCCACCAGATAAATTATAATTCTTCCTATTCCCCCCACTTAGAATCTGCACAACTTTCTGGCTCAGCCAAATGTTTTGGAGCACTTGGATCTGGCATCGACTGATATAATATTGGAGAATGTAAGTTAAGCAGTTGAGATTAATTCAATTAACTTACTGTGGAACGTTTTCTCATTTCGTTTCTCCTTTCAGTTGTTTGGAGCTTTGTTGCGAGGCTGTGCCACGCATCTGGCCCATCTGAATGTATCGCACAACTCGTTTAGCACCAAGAAGGGCAAAGAGATTCCGCCATCATTCAAACAATTCTTCACCAGTTCCCTGAGTCTGAAGCATTTGAATATTGCCGGCTGCAAGCTGCCAATGGAGGCATTGAAGAATCTACTTCTCGGCCTGGCCTGCAATGAATCGACGGCTGGCCTCCATTTGGATCTTAGCAGCAATACGCTGGGCACCCAAGGCGCCCACGTTCTGGAGTCCTGTATTCATGGCGTGCGCGTTTTGCAAAGTCTGGACATTAGCGAGAATCAACTGGATGCGGAACTGGCGCCAGTGCTGACAGCCATCTCGAAGAATCCTTCAATACGTACGCTCCTTCTGTGCCGTAGCTTGACGGGCATGAAACCGAAACACATTCCCCCCGTAATGGACGCATTGGTCAATCTCATACAAAAGGACGACTTTCCGCTCGCCGAACTGATGCTATCGGAGAACAAACTAAAGCACGACCTTCACGACTTCATCAATGCCCTGGGCAGCAACCAGAGTCTCCAGAAACTGGACATTAGTGGCAACTACATGGGGGATGTGGGGGCTCGCCTGTTGGCGAAGGCTCTGCAGATAAACAATCGTCTGCGCACCATCTACATGGACAAGAACGGAGTGACGCTGCAGGGGTATGCAGATATTGTTTATGCCCTGGAACACAATCACAGCATGCGGCACATACCCTTCCCCGTCTTCGACATTGCCCCGCATCTGAAGAATCATCCGGACAAGACGGATGCTGTTATGAGGAAAATGCAAGAGCTTCTTCAACGCAACTGCAATGGTCTAAAGCGTAGCAATGGGCAAGGATTCCGATTACAGCACGGCTTCATGCTGTCCTCCACCCACCAATTGGTAGACAAACTGGTGGCCGAGACCCAGGATACCATATCCATAGCCAAAGGCGGGGACAGTGTATCGGCTGTGCAGCGTTTAATCACAGACGCCGAAAATTGCAAACAATTGATGCCCAAACTGCAGGAGGCAGTGCGCAGCGATTCCCATCCCATCGAAATGAAGTTGACGCGAGTGGCGAGCGAGTTGAGCTACACGATCAAGAGCTATCTCGAGGAAACCCTCGAGACCATGATACGGACCGGCATCGAGCAATGCCCCAAGACCCTAGGTAATCAGATTGTGGTTCAGGATTTGCGTAAAGCTCTCGGCGAACGTCTCGTGGTGCCCGAGGAATTCCTTCAGAATTGTTTGCTCAACAATGCCGGCAGCGAGATAATGAATAAAGTTGGGTGAGTAATGAAATTCGAGATCTACGTAATCCAAACAGAATCTATTCATAGATCAGGTTCAGGATCATATACCCTGTAGCTTAGAAGGAATCGGTTTATGCGCTTCTTAGAATCAAATCCTTAAATTGGCATTACAATTTTCAATGATTTAACCACTGTTCTGTGGGTTTAAGCTGGTTTTTAACTTGGCTTACTCTAAATTGTTTAGCATTTGTCATTATTGTTACAGTTTTAGAGTCACATGTGCTGCTGCTGCTGCTGCTGCTGGGTGCGATCATTGCTCATTTGGTTAAATAAAAAATTGTTAAGTTTGCAAATATTTGAGAACGAGTTCTCTCTCTCTATCTATTTCCCTCTCTAGAGCTAACGCTTACTTCATACACACATTCTCTGACATTTCCGCACTTGCCGGAGAGAACAGATTAATATCTGTCTGTGTGTGTGCGTGTGTGTGTGTGTGTACACCCGCACGTAAGGGTGTGTGTGTGAGCCGAACTCTTAGATAAGATTAAACAAACAGAAAAAAAACAAATATTATATATATGTAGATACATACATAAATGTTCAAACTTACCGAAAATGAACAGCTGAATGCATTTCCATTTGGAGTCAAACGTCTGACCAGTCTGTCCGGCTAAGCACGCCCGTCGCCTCGGCTGTTCCCGTGTGTGCCAAAGATTCCAAAATGGGTCTAATGCGCACTTTGTGCTGTTGCTTTGGTAGCGGTTCACCAAAGGCCACCGCCTATAAAGAGTGTCCCGACGAGGAGCCAGAACCTGAACTACTACAAGCAGCTAATTCCCATTCAAATATTCAGAGGAATTCCAGAGAAAGAATAGAATCATCAGATTCGGAAGCCATTAACAAGTAGACACTAATTTATCAGAGGCGTCAAAATTTCCACACATTTTCTAATTGGATTTGTTTTGATTTATCGTTTGTTTCTACAGTGAGATTGAGCAATCGTTGGCATCGGCCATTTCGGATCGTGCCACGGACGAGGTGCTGGAGGCCTTGACACGCTATCGCCGCGGCTTGGGCATTGCCGAGTCGCCATCGGTGCTGTTAATGGAAGAGCCGCAAACGCCCGATATTGTGCGCAGCCGATCGAGTCATGTAAGTAAAGAAGTCGGGGCTCTTATCAGAAAAGCCAAGTTAATATACTGAAGATGGTGATGTCATGGGCCTTAAACCGTATGGAAAGTCACTTTCGATTTTGCCCCCCCAAAAAAACTAAAAAAAAGAAATCGAAATTGGAACATTTGTGGTTCGATTGCCGTCGCCGCTTCGTCTGTTATCAGCGCGTAACACAGTTGATTAAATATTTTGTATATCTTAACTAAAAAAAAATTGAGTTATAATAATTCCTGATATTTCTCTGTTGTCATACTTTGTTTTAGGATGCGGATGGTCTGTTAATACGACCAGGACGTGGCTCAATTTTGCCCAAATTGGGACTGGAATCGCCCACTGTAAGTGTTGAAAATTTGTCGCTACCCAAATGGATGCAATAGAATGAATCGAGAATCCACTTAGAGATTACTTAGTGCGAGAAAGAGAGAGAGTGCCAAATTGCAAATCCATCAAAAGCATCTATCATCATCCATTATCATATATCAAATCACATCATATAAATATATAGTACCTATATATATATATACCTATATATACATATATATATTCCATCGCCACTCATGTTCATTATTTTTCTCGTCTTCGTCTGCGTCTTCTTCCTGCCCCGATCTGATCACGAACAAACAAATCATAACACTCTACAATATCGCTCTATATACATATATATATATATATAAATATGTGTGTGTCTGTGTGTAATATATCTAAAATCAACCTATATCTCCAACCTTATCTCCAATCATTTACATACAAAAAAAAAATGCATTTCAAATCACACACAAAAAATACAAAAAAAAAAAAAAAAGAAATTGGAATATCTGAACCTTGTAAGTAGTTGTTTTTGTGCCCACTTTATATATCCAATGTAGATCAATTTTTCCCCTCTAAAACATATAATTTCATTTGATCAAAACCTTATCTTTATATATGTATATATCCGATCTAACCACTATATCCCCAAAGAAATTTCTTTTTTTTTTTCTTTTTTAGTTATAACCAAAGTAGTAGTACTGACATCTTTCGTTCCTTTTGTGTTTCCCCTCCTCCGATTCCCCCAGTCATTATTTTGCATAGAAAAGATACATCCAATTCCCACAAGATTGATCCCAGCTCTTTCTCTAAACTCGTTCCACAGGCCACACCGCATTTGCCTACCAAACGCCGTACCATCGGTCGGAAAGTTCGTCCCCAGTCGGTGGTGGAGATACTCAGCTTAGGCCAAATACCCGATCTCCTGGAGTCACCCTCCTCGCAACGATCCTCCAGTTCGCATCAGCTATCGTCGTCTCAAAACGGAGGAGGAGCTGCCGCAGTGGCTGGGAGTGGAGTCAACGCCAACAATATGACCGAGAGCATTCTACTGAATGCAGATGATGGCGGAGTCGATGAATGCTGCGATTCCATCACTGAACTCCCCAGCGCATCGTTCCAATTGCAGCATTTGGTCAAAGGACGACCCAAACGGGCCAAAACGCGAGCACCAACCCGACCCTTGGTCAATAATGAAGGTCCCGGCGGCCGGGAAATTGGCGAAGGACTGGAGCATTTTTTTCGTCCCGGTTCGGTAACCCCCACCACATTGACTCCGCTGGTGTCGCCCACATCGGAAGAGTGCAGCTCGTTATCTTTTGTCGATAGTCCCACCATGAGTCGCGATGGCAACGGACACATGACCTCGGAGGAGACTACACCCATTTTGGAGGAACGTCGACCAATCAAATTGGAGCGACAGTCGCCGCTACTCAAAAGTAAGTCCAGATTATACAAATACATATATCGCAAACCAGCCACTGATGTAGGAATTATCCCATTTATTTAGGTGCTTCCTGGGCAACACGTTCGCGCTCGACGGACAACCTAGAAAAATATTCACCTTTAGTTGGACGGAAGTCGCCACTGGTCAAGATGAGAACTGAAGGTGGCGCCGGATCCGGCTCTGGAGAGGAAGCAGCTGCCTCGGGACTGCTGAAGGTGGGAGCACGAGGCGACGATAAAATGCGTTCGCCCAGTAGCGATTCGATCAGGGGCAGTGGTCAGGCCAGCAGTGGCGATGGCAGTGTCATCGTTAAGACTGGAAATGGCATCTTACGGACGCCCATTGTCCTGCAAAAGCCACGTCCTTGGTCGGTGGTAGGTCCAAGTGAACCCAAAACCGGTTCCGGGACAGAGATGGGCAATGGTCAAGTAGCCACTGAATCCCAGAAGACAACGCCCGAAAACCTGGACGAGGGTAAGTTAATTATTGGAGATCTCTCTGAATTGTTGGCTTACATTTTTCCATCTGTAGATGTGCCCGAGGTGGTGGCTTTTGGCAAGAGTAGTGGTGGCGGTTCCATTGTGGGCATCACACCGGGCATAGCCCTAGCTGCCGGCGGCAGCGGAGGTGGCAGCATTGTGGGCATCACTCCCGGTGCAGCCCTCGAAAAGAAGTCCGTGCGAGAGCTGGCCGCTGGACTCAATCGTCTGGGTAAGTCGAATTGGATACCAAATCTCTTCCTGCTCATGTGCATGCCCGCTTGCAGAAGATGCTGCTTATCCTTTATCTTATCTTATCTTAATTTTTTTTGTTTTTCGTTTTGTATCTTATTTATTTCCATATTTTTATGATTTGTTGCTTCTATAAAGATCTTCCCCTCAAACCTCCCGTTATGCCAAGAACCATATTGGGCACTACAAATCTACGCTCCACAAGCAGTAGTTCCAGCACCACCTCTGTCTCATCATCTTCCTCCACTAGCACCACCTCTACCTCTACCTCCTCTGCATCCTCCTCCTCTTCAACGACAAAAACAACAGTATTAAATACTAGCAGCCAGTTTGAAACGCAGGAGACACATAGTGTCAGTGCCACCAGTAATAGGACAACCACCAAGATCAGTAGCAGCAGCAGCTCAGCGCAGGGAAGAGCTTGCGCCAGCCTTATTAGCAACGAAATATTAAGCATACGCAACGGTGCCGCCTCTAGCTGTGCGGACAGTGAAGCCCTAAAACGCATTGCTGGCAAGCAGATCTCTACACTGTTCGAGGTTTGATGCCTGTCACAAGATCATTGATACTCCATTTGCCCACTTCACTGGCCGTGTCGCTTATTCTCATCATTCTGCATCAGCCTTTTGTCTTCTGTTCCTTGCTTAATTTCGTTACATAAGTTGCATGTCATGTAAATGTACTTTAAGATTATAATTTTAACTTGTAACTGACAATCTATTTCTTTTTTCCACTTCCTTCCGCAAATAGGAGACATTAGTTAAAGGACTTCAACGGGACGACTCCGTGCGTGGATCCTTTAGAAATTCGCCCTATACGAAGCAAGAGGAGGATGTAATCGAGTTATAAAGTGTTTAGAGAAACATTCCTACACCCCGGCACCATCATCAACACTTTTACCCTTCAAGCATCAACCATCTTCGATCTCCATAGGACAAAACTGAAAGAGAGACAAGTAGAGGTTGCCACAACTTATACATAATATTCGCACTGAGAAAGAGAAATAATTATTTAATATTTTATGTGCAATTTGGCGCTCTTGTGTA
The DNA here is from genome assembly GCA_037075365.1 of Drosophila emarginata. Taxonomy (NCBI): domain Eukaryota; kingdom Metazoa; phylum Arthropoda; class Insecta; order Diptera; family Drosophilidae; genus Drosophila; species Drosophila emarginata. The sequence goes on from JBAMCD010000260.1 coordinate 9,757,059, forward strand.
TTTGTTTTCATTTGGCCAATACTTTTTACTGAATGAACGTGATTTATTTATTTATATCTATATACATACATCTAATATATACATATATACAGTATATACATATATATGTATACTTTTTACCCTTTTACCCCGAAATAATCGTTTCTGCGTGTACTATATTTTATGTTATTTTTTTTAAATGAGTTAAGTGCCAATTATATACAAAAGAAAAGAAAACATTATGTATTTTAAGCGCATAAAAACTAGCAGAAAATAATGATAACGTAATGTAAATCCAATGGCGAATAATGGACTTGAATCTGAAGGAGTCTTATTAAGTCATTCTACCACTGTGTAAATTTATTGCGTACTCTTAAACATAAACTTGCGTAAACTTAAACCTAAAACTAAAACTCTTAACAAATTTAAATGAAATACAATATTTTTTATAACTGCTTCCAAGAAAAAACAAAATTAATATTAATAATTATTAAAGGTGTTCCAAATTCCGATTCCAAATATTCAACAGATTTCTATTCGATCTATCTCGAACGATATACAAATATTAAATCGAAAAAAATAAATTTTCAAATGAGGTTTTTAAAATTAATAAATTAGATCCGAATATTTGGCGGTACAAGGAATAATGCCGTATATTTTTTAAGTTCTCAGTTTTCAGTGAGTTTTGATTTAACTAATATTACAAGGACAATCCGTTTCAATGCATTTATTATTATGTATTATGTTAGTGTCACACCAAACAAAGTTAACAATTAACTTTAAGCAACTCCTGATAAAACCCGAATTGCTGCAAGTGCATTTAAGGATTCACAATAAAATATCAGTATTCGAGGCTTGATCAAGATCAATTTATAGGACTTATATAGAATGCACCTACACAACACAATACAGAGTGTTTCCAACTGATCCCCAATCCTACAAAAGCACCACCACGACCGCCACCGATTTAACCAGAAATCACATCCCATAGTTGGCTCCCAAAAGATTTGCCATTCAACTTTACTAAGAATACAAATTAAACAAAATCAAACGAATAAATAACGAAAAACTTAACGTGTTCATTATAGCTAAGCAATTAAATTTCACTGTAATGTATTCAAATTAAACGGAAATCAAATATACTGTTGCGTTTCTATATAAGGGGGTGTAAAATTTTTCCCTTTCAGATTCCAAAAAAATTGAAATACCAGGCAAACAGAAATGGTAAGTAGGTTGATTATTTTAAAACAAAACTTTGTGTTGCATGCTTTTGGGGTTTGAATACTAAATTTTGTGTGGCATACTTTTGGGGTGTTTTGAAAACTATTGCATACGGTAGAGGGCTGATTAAAATTCAAAAACGAAGGGCGCAAAAATTGAAGTACCAGGCCAACAGAAATGGTAGTAGGTTGATTATTTTAAAACAAAACTTTGTGTTGCATACTTTTGGGGCTTGAATACTAAATTTTGTGTAGCATACTTTTGGGGTGTTTTGAGAACCATGGCATACGATAGAGGGCTGATTAAAATTCAGAAACGAAGGGCGCAAAAATTGAAGTACCAGGCCAACAGAAATGGTAGTAGGTTGATTATTTTAAAACAAAACTTTGTGTTGCATGCTTTTGGGGTTTGAATACTACATTTTATGTAGCATACTTTTGGGGTGTTTAGAAAACTATTGCCTACGGTAATGGGCTGATTAAAATTCAGAAACGAAGGGCGCAAAAATTGTCGTACCAGGCCAACAGAAATGGTAGTAGGTTGATTATTTTAAAACAAAACTTTGTGTTGCATGCTTTTGGGGTTTGAATACTACATTTTATGTAGCATACTTTTGGGGTGTTTCGAAAACTATTGCCTACGGTAATGGGCTGATTAAAATTCAGAAACGAAGGGCGAAAAAATTGAAGTACCAGGCCAACAGAAATGGTAGTAGGTTGATTATTTTAAAACAAAACTTTGTGTTGCATACTTTTGGGGTTTGAATGCCAAATTTTGTGTAGCATATTTCCATGTTGATTTTGAGAAAACTATTGCTGCATACATTGATGGACTGATTAAAATTGAAAAACGTAGCGCGAAAAATTGAAGTACCAGGCCAACAGAAATGGTAGTACGTTGATTATTCTTAAACTAAATGTTGTGTAGCATTCTTTTCCGACTTTAATTTAAAAATATTGTTTGCTGCATAAGCCTGCATAAGAACCACTCCCATTACAAAAACTATTTCCACCACTAGAACCGCTGGAATCTTTATCACCACTAGAAATTCTACCACCACTAAAACCACTGGAGGAACATGTAACCATCTATTTGTATAACGTGCCGGCCATCCTTAACAATAAACAGGAAAAATAGTCCTTATTATGAAAAATCGAATGACATATTCTGATTTTGAAAAGTCCTTGTAGCAAAAATTAGCTCTAATTCGAATGTTGTTTGAAGAACCAGGACGAAACTGATTTCAAACGAATTTTAAAAACAAAGACTATTTTCTGCCCAAAGGACATTTTGGTAGTCCTGCGGAAAGCCAAGAGACATCAATTTTTTGTAGCATACGCAACTCGAGTAGACTGCTGTAAAAGTCCGGAATTCGTTGATGACCTGCACTTTATATCATTTCGATCGATATAGATCATCCAAGTGATCCTCCGAAACCATGTTTTTCCTGCGGCAAGATACGGAGATATTAGAGGTTATTTCAATTTTGAATTTAGCGCCTATCCAATTTTGGATGTCTTGAATCTAGTTCCTGTGCGGGGATGCCATACACCATTTTTAATTTTTAAAAGCTGTTATCGATAAGGAAATTTCAACGATGACTGAATTCAGATACAGGGAGCGCTCGCAAATATGAGCAGCTAAATTAAAGAAGCAATTAGCCGTTCATTTACCGAAAATAAAAAATATGCGAAAGTACCAGCAGTTGGCCCTTTTGCTCATATCTATTTTCAGTGTGGGCGTGCTCTTGATGTACAAGAGCGAGAATAACCGACTAAAGTACGTTTTGAAGTATGTAAATTTCTTTGGCCGTAATGACGCGGCTGTGCTGAGACGTTTGGACAATGCCAACGGAAACGAAACCATTGATGAGGACAAGAACTTTAACCTGGCTCTGTCTCGTCCTTTGCCGGTGTGGCAACTAATTGGCAGCGCTGGTGACTTTTACGCTTATTCCTCATACTGGAAGCGCAACGAGTTGATGGCTGGCGGAGAAGCACACGTTTTGGTTGCAAGCCGCAAAGGAGCAGTGGTTGACTTTCGCTGCAGTTTGCTTGCCGGCGGTCGGCAAGTACAGGGAAAATTTCGATTTCAAAAAGAGGAACACCAAAATCAAGACTCTAAAGCCTCATTCACCATCTATCACTTTTTCTGCCAGGTTAGCCGAGATTTTGCCCAGCCAGAGACAGTGTCCTTCATGAATGCAGGAACTAATAATCCAGTTAAACTGCGCCTACGTCATATAAAAACGACGAAAAAACCACTTACTAGACTTTTGCCGGGTATAGTTTGCGTTGATCTTGTAGATTTCGATATGACCTCGCCATATGCTCGCCGAGAAGATGCCTTAGTCCAGTTCTTTTTGCTTCATCAGGCTTTGGGCGTTGACCACTTTTTAATTTACAATTATGATGAGTTGCCTGTTCAAGTTATCCACCTGCTCCAACGAGCCAAAATCCATTTGAACGGATTGCCTTTTAATTTCCCCTTTCCCTCCAAGGAGAATCTCACTCGTCAACTGATCCAGACAGACTGCATTATGCGAAGCTTCGATTCCGCCAGCTTCACTATTCTCTTAAAGCCCAACGAAGTCATGTATCCAAATAGCCGTTTCATTGACACTGATGGGCGGCGCTCGTTGCATGAGCAACTACGTCATTATGAAGCAGCCGAGTCCCGTTTTGAGTTAGCTACATTTAATGTGTGCTTTGACGAACGCAAGAAAATGCTAATGGATAATGTTCAATATGATCCAGAATACAAGACCGATTATAAAATGCTATTGCATCGCTTGGAATTGCCTCCTAACCAGTTGGTGTCCAATCACCAAGTAGAATTGGCACTCTCGAATGGATTTGTTCATCGCTACGTGGACTGTCAAAAAGTGGGCGCAGATGGATTGCACGACTGGCGCAGTGGTATCCGTGAAGATTTTATGCAACATATCGACGCACTGCGTAACGAAGTAGATCTACTCATTTAGAATTAGTCTTAGTTTAAGATTCGAGATTTGCATTTATATATGCTAAGATTATGATGTGGCAGCTTTCTCATCATTTCAACACTTGACGATTGATCCCGAACTGCCATTTACCATACCAGATTTACTGATTAGCTTAACTATCATCTAAATTCAGCAATGCACACATTTTTTTGTATATATAATAGACAATTATAAACCTCAATGTGACGGCCATATAAATGTAATTGAGGATGCTCAATAATGGAACATGTTTGCCTTGATTTTGGATTTCGTTATTAATAGTTTACTTAAGACGTTGCATTAGTGCGGCATTCTTGAGACCAGCCTTTTCAATTGTAGAACTATCATCACTTAGTTCACGTGTGGGAAATGACGAAACTAAAACAAAATTACTCTCAGAGTACTGAGGGCGAGCTCTGAAATATGGGGAAAACAGTCAGTTAAACTAAGGATTAACCAGTAGAAGCCTATTCTTACGTTTGAATAAAGCGGCGTATGTCGGACACAGTGTGGGTCAGATTGAACTGAGCTGCCAGGCGCGATCCATCGGCCAGGCGTATCTGCAATGTAGTCGATGGCTCTTCCGAATTCAAATTAATAGCGTTGCGAGCGCTGGTCTCTTGATGTACAGCCTCTGCGGGAGACAGAGCCACCGGTGATGGATCCTTGTCTGTCACAACGTTGCCCACGGGACTGCCCAACTTTTGACCAGACCCTTTGAATGTTTGTGGCACAGACTGACGCTTGAAATCCTCATGTCGGTGGTCCTCTACATCCACATTTACCATACGACCCATTTCCAAAAGTTCTTGAGGGATTTCACTGTACATAGTTGAAAAAAATCCAATAAATAAAATTCGAAATCCAATGAACAGGCGGAAATGACACTTACCCACGCATTACTGTCTCTAGGAATTCTTTGTTTTGTGGATCATCATAGAGACGCAATTCGCCGCCATCGATGGAGAACCCTTGACTCCACAACTTCAGCACTACTACTGGCTTGTTCTCCTGGCCACCAGTGGCACTGGAACTGGATCGATTTGTACCCACTGCAGTGTGATCGTTGTCAGTCATCCCCAATCGCATTCCTTGACCCCATACCTGACCACCTCCGCCCGCACCACTGGTGGCAGTAGCACTTGTCGATGGCCCCATCCCTACTTCGGCTATATTTTGCTCTTGGGCGGCACGCATCATGTCAGTGAGTTGTTCACGAAAGTTTTTACGCTTTGCTGGACCAAGAACTTGCTGGCCCGAACGATCTGAACCACCAGCATAAAATGCCTGGTGCTCCTCATCGCTGGATGGTTGCTTAGACATGTCGCTCATGGTGGCAAACCTTTGAAATTAGAAATAATAATAATCAAAACTACTGAAGACGTTTAAAAACTTACTTTGGCTTGCTACTGGACGGTTTCGTTGGCCCGAGTCCCGATGCTGGGGTTGATCCTGAACCAGACGCACTCTCACTGGCAGCACTTCTTTTAGTGGATGTCGCAGTGGCCGGAACCGGCGGGGGTAGCGAAGATGGATTTACTTTGGGATTGTTGGTCTGTCCCACATTTGTGGGAGTGGGGGGCGCATCCACCTGGGTGCTCCAGTAATTTCCCAATGCGTGCTATTGCAACGGCAAGGGAGGGGGAAATTTGAAGCAGTGTCAAAAATGCACTTTAGCCGGTTCTTCTTCTCACACTTACCTCAATGTCCCAATCACAGCTAGATAGATAAAAACTGGCTACATTCTCGTCTGTACCGGTAATTTCAATGAATTGTGCAATTAAATCGCCGCGAGCGGCCATAACTTAGTTTATACAAAAGTGTTTTCTTTTCCCGAAACGAAATAATGACAGACAAAAAACACACGACGTTGCCTGACTTAGCATTTGCTCAGTAACGGGCTAATGTTGCCAGACTCTATTATTTTGTTGCAGTGTTGCCAGTCACTGAACAGACAGTGTTGGAAGACACTAATGTTGACAGACATCGGTAAAAATCAACAGCCACAGCGAATTCAAAACTGCGGACTTGCCGGAATATTTTAAAACATTTTATGAATAAACAAATATTTATAAAATCACAGAGATCTCACAAGCACTTTTAACAAAATATTTTTAAAATAACCGTTAAAATTCTTTATTTTTAAGCAATCCCTACTTTTTAACTGTGTAGATTTTCTATTTATAATTGGTAACATACACATTTACTACATATTGTATAAAAAAGATCACTTTTTATTTTCATTTAATTGCAACTAAATAACAATAACTATATTAATATAACGAAGTATCCAAAGCTTTTACATCACCCACCGATATGCGTATTTTGTGTGTTTTTGTATAGATATACATATATAAAAGTATAAAAGAAATTTATGCTTTTAATCAGTTGAGTTCGTCTGTTGTCTGAAATATAAATTGGTTAATTAACACTTAAATAAAATAATATACCCATCTGCAAAGCATAAGCCAATTTCCCAAACATTTAATTCTGGTTTTCACAATAGTAAGCCAATCCATATATGTATCTTATTGTCCAATTTTGAAAGGTGCTGTGTGTGTGTTAAAACATAAAAGCCCCATACAAAAATCTTGGACTTCACTAATGCATTTATTGCAAAAATCAATTCCAAAATATATATATGTGTGTATGTAATTGTGTGTAATACAAAAGAATCCATATCCACTGGATCCCAAATAGTGTAAAAACGATTTCAATTTGGATGTAGAATTCATGGTGTCGTCATTTATTTCTTTCCAGGACCTCTAACGCGATAATTTCCCCTAAAATGATTCAGTTTGATAGCAGCAGGAGATAGTGTGTGTGTGGATTAGGATTTATGTGGGGAATAAGGAGTTAAATAGACCAAATGAAGTCGACGATTGGCAAGCAGGTGGCAACCAGACGGTGCACGTGAAACATGAAGATATTTTATTACATAGACGGTAAACAAATACATGTTCGTATGTGGATGAGATGGTATGTACCTTTCTTACCTGTATGAAATAATTGACCAGAACTGTCACACCCACACCCAGACCGAATGCTAGAACATAAGGCAGATGCAGATTGGGCAATGGGCGGCGCTTCCGCATCAGAAAGGCTAGTAAGGAACCCTTTTGATCCGAATATGGAGGATACCGGGCTCTAAAAAAGAAAATAATGTAGTTCCCAAATTCATATTCAAGTGAAATCAGGAAGCGGAATCGAAAAATATAGCTAGAATAACGGTTACACTTTCTGATTTCATTATTCGTTTTGGTTGTTCACTCACGAAGCCATTTTCTCGCCAATAGCAGCCAAATCCTTGCCGAGACACGATTTATGATGTGTGAATGTATCGAATCCATATTTTCCATGATAGCTACCCATTCCGCTCATACCGACTCCGCCAAAGGGTAAAACATCAACTGTGAAAAGATAAAATAATGATTTTAGAAACCCTTTTTTGATAGCATAATAGTTTTTTACATTTCTACATTTTGTTAAATTGCGCACACCACCAAAGTTATTAAAAATAATAATTAAAACCATAAACCTCAATCATTATAGTATTATAAATTTAGATATCAAATTATATACTTAAGAATCTTTAAAAATTTTGCTTTATTTTAGAGTTGTGCTGTTTGATTTCTTGGTGCTGGGATAGATAAATCGGTGGAGATTAACTTCCAATAATGTGTATACAACATTCCAAAATGGCAGGATGGCAGGATACTAGCCATCATCTACTTTTGGTAGCATAAATAGGAAAACCGTCAATATTATGGATTTGTATATATATGTACATATGCATTCAAATATTATAATTGTGCCAACCGTGAGTAAGTTCTTGGCAAATTGACGGTATTCAACTTATACTGCCACTCGTAATACAATTGATTTATTTTTACTGTTTAATTCTTAAATTAGCTTATCAGCTTAGCAAATACCTCCACAATGCATTACAGTTTCGTTGCTGCTGAATCCGCCGCTTGTGGTATTATTCTTGATCTCTTTAACTACCTTGCTCGAATTCGAGAACACATATATAACAAGCGGTTTTTCTCTATTTTGGGATTTTGTTAAAGAGGTAAAGAAAAATTTAAATAGATCGTTAGCAGATTTCTAATAATCCAAAGCAAGAGCTGCAAATTTATATATAAACACATCGATGACATTAAAGAAAACAAGTAATACTGGAATGACAAGTGTATGCAGTGGGTGGTAGGGGAAGAGGCAGATCAAAAGATACGTTTTGCTTTGAGTACATCTTTGAGTAGGGATTACGCTATCAACATATTTAAATTTAGAAAAAAAAACCATCACCAATAATAAAAAGTATTTACAAAAGAGAGCTGCAAACAGAGGCAGTGGCTTAAAAGGCAATACCGCAACCGACAGAGAGCAGAGGAATGGGAAGGATCTTTTAGATATATACAGTTGACCACCAGGCTCATGGCTTGGAGTATTAAGGGAACGGGCATTAGGTGTAGCATTATTTCATCGTAATTTACGGGTAACCCATTGCCGAATTTCCATCGATATGCTATCCATTTCCATAGTCTCTTACCAGCATAATGCATTATCGTGTCATTAATGCACGTTCCGCCCGATTGTGTGCCATTAACGAACAGATTTTGAACTTCTGTTTCCGATGTGAAAATATATAGGACAAGCGGGTTTTCTCTGTATCGAATCGGAAATATATATAATGAAATCGAAGAGGGCAAAGGAGCGTAACGGACAATATATGTATGTATGTGTGGGTGTGATGAAATGATTAAATTTGAAATATATAAATTTGAAAAATATATATATCTCCTCCAATTATTGGACCACTCGACTGTCCTACCTGGCATTAATAAACTTAATGGCATCATAGGCATTTTCCACTGTGAAAATAGGCAAGATTGGTCCAAATATCTCCTCCTCCATAGCAGGATCCGTGGCTTTGACATCAACTAATATGGTTGGCTCAATATAACGCTCGCTGGCATCATAATTACCGCCCACAGCCACACGCCCAGATTTCATCAAGCCCAAGAGTCGTCTATAAGAAAAAGTGTTCCATTAAGTTAACCCACAATCATTAGAATCTGAATGGTGATTACTGAAAATTGTTCTGATTGATAATGCGACTCAGGTCCGGACTGCTTTGGATGTTTTCGCCATACCACTCTTTTAACACATCCTTGGCCTCAACAATAAACTTCTCTTGCATTTCCTTGGAGCAGAGAATATAGTCTGGAGCAATGCACGTCTGACCACAATTGATCAGTTTACCCCACAGTATACGTTTGACAGCTGTTCGCAAATTCACCGATTTGTCAATGTAAACGGGGCTTTAACGATAAAAATATAAAACCGAAAGAATTCTTTAAAATTTTGTGGGAAAGAGTATACGAATGACAAAACTTACCTCTTTCCGCCCAATTCCAAGGTGGTGGGCGTTAAATATTTATTGGCTGCAGCGTGAATGAGTTTACCCACTCTAGTGGAGCCTGTGTAGAAGATGTAATCGAAGCGTTGTTGTAGTAACTCGGCCGTCTCGCTGGGTCCAGCACAAACAACTGGATAGCAGTCCTTATATTGAGAGAGATTATGTTAAGGGTTTCAATATAAACTTGACACTATTCGGCACTTACATTATCCAAATATTTTGGTATGACGTCGGCAACAAATTTAGCACAATTGGCGGCTATCTCACTGGGCTTGATCACGACACAATTGCCGGCGGCAATCGCCGAAGCTACTGGCACTAGAAGCAGCTGAAGCGGATAATTCCATGCGCCAATGACTAGGGTAACACCAAAGGGATCCTTGTGAATTTGCACATCATCCATTAAATTGACAAACGATTTGGAGGGCTAAAGAAATTGAATCGCAGAGGAATCAGTTAAGGTACTATCGCAATATTATTTATGTCTTACCTTCTCTGGCTTCACCCAATCCTTAAGATGGTACAGAATGTGTTTAATGTCATTCTTCATGAATTCTGTTTCCACAATTAAACTCTCCTGCTTTGGACGACGCAGATCGGCCTCCAAAGCGTTGATCATCTCATTCTCATGCTCCTCATAGCAGCGCAGCAGATTCTCCAATTGTTTGCGTCTAGAAAAGATACAAAAAATATCGAAGATTAGACGATGACGAACTAAAGACCAAAACAAAATCAATGCTAATGCTAATGCTGATGCTGTGCTGATGCCGATGTCACGCCAAGTCAAGAGTGACGCTCTCTGGGCTCAAGGTCAATGCTAATTTGCCACACGCCGAATGCTGAGCATGATGATGATCAACTGCGAGATGACGCATCCCCAACACATCAATGTGTATGTAAATTTATGGCATACCGGCTTCATCACAGGACACTTTACAGGCACGAGACATCATTGAACTATATCTACAAGTTTATTATCCCCAACTATCTTCAGGGTTGACACTAGCAGCAATCAAATTCGCGATCCCCGCTGAATATAAATGGACAACAATTATTTAAGCCATTAGCTAGCTGTGCAATGATGTGGCACAATAGCGAAATATTATTATGATATTCAATAGACAAGAATTTGATTGAAATTATTAAGCCAAATATATTTAAATTATAGTCAGAGCTAACTTAAACCTCTCTAACCTAGAACGTCGCGATGAAAGAGAAACAGAGCTAAAGATAGAAAAACCAAATATAAAAGAAAAAACAAATAACCATACCGGAAGCTACTTTTGGAGCGCCGAAGTTCCGATACCCTTGAAGTTTTTCGACCGATCATTCCTAATTTATAATAAAATGGTTCCATCTCAAAGAATTCTCGGAAAGATTTGTGGAATATACTTTTTAAATGATATTGTAGTACATAACATAAAATTGCTGGCTTCTTGAATTCGAAAAACTTGAAAAAGAATTTCAAGAATATGGCAAATTGCAGGTATGTATATTATTTATAAACGTCAAGCTCAATGACAAATGTACAATACCCTCCCCCTGCAAGAGTACCAAAACTAAAACTTCAAAATAAAAAGATCATGAATTAAATGACCAGCATCAGCCTTGGTCAGAGATTCTTCCGTACTTCCGTTTCACACGTCAATTCAAGAGCGCGCGAGGGAGACAAAAACAGATCAATCCGTCAGAAACAAAAAAACAAACCAGTTGCTCTTGCTGGTTTGCTACATTTGTATAAAGAATTTAAGTAGAATAATTACAAATTCAAAGTACAAAAAGTACAGGCTAAACCAGAATAGAACGAAACAAACTCAAAAAAGTCAAAGTTCGATAAGCTAAATTAAAATGTTAATGTACATAAAAGTATACATACATATAGACTTTGTTCATAGCAATAGAATTACAAAGGGCACTGTAATTGGATTGGGATCTGCAACTGCTCCGAACGCTATCTACAATTATTTTTCTTCTTATCAGTATGTCAAAAAGTTCAAAGATCTTCTCTATAATAATTTAGTTGCGTGAAAGTTAACTACAACAGCAGAAGCAACAAAAAAAAAAGGCAATTAGGTTGCCACAAAATATTGCACTCAACACTTGACGAAGTTGTAACATAGCACTAGAGAAGACAGTTAACAACCTGGTGGTACCTGGGTACTTGGCCAATCTTCAGGTTTTGTTGCTTTTACACCCTGTACACTCAAAGTAAAAAGGGTATATTGAAGTGCATTGGAGTCAATAAATTTACCAACTATTGTATTAACCTCAGCAAATTAAAGCAGCATTCCTAAACTATCTATAAACATTCATTAATAAAGAAGCAGCTTAAACATATTTGAGGGGAGTTTTATCAAGCTTAATAAGTATCTCTTAATATGGACTAAATCATTATCTGCAGGGTATCTCGTAGTCGCCGCCCTGTCTTGATATGCGGATTTGTTTTTATATCTGTATTACAAAAACTTACCGAAAGTTTATATCCCTGGTCTTGCCGCTGGCGAATGCCGAACGAGCTCGTTGCAATGTCTGTTCGGTGGGTAGTTGTTATTGTTTGTGGTAATTGTTGCATGGGGAGGAGGAAGAAGAATTGAGAAATTACACAAAAAATAAAAATAATAGTAAAATCAAACGAAATCAGGCAAAATGTTCATTACGTGCACAAATGCAGCAGTTACAGTTAACACACATACACACACTCACATCATCAAAAGTAGTCATTATGTCAATATTAGTATCGGAGGATAGCGAGCTTGTGGGTGGCACTGGCGTTTGCGGAGGCGGCAGGCGTTTTATGCGTCGGGGTATTTCGCTTTCGGTTTCTGTGTCTGCGAAAATAAAAGAATTTGTGTTTGAATCTCTCTTTCTTTGCCATTTCTCTTTATCTTAGCTGACTTGCAGCATTCACTTGTTTGTTATTAAAATTATATACTTTTTGATTATGACGAAAGGGGGAGAAGCCAAACGGAAAAATAGAAACGATTTTTTTAATACCGCACGCAATTGACGTTCATCACGCGCAAAGGGATGATTGAAACTGAATCTAGACTTGAACTGGGCGACCGTGCTCAAGCCGAAGCTGCAGCTTTTTTTAAGTAACAAAAGCTAATTTGTTTAGTTTTCAATTCTGTTTTAAACTCGTTCTCATTTAATGCTCCGCAGTGTGACCAAAGTTAAGACAAACAGATTGACTCCAAAAATCAGCTGTTCCATGCTATCGATAGTCGTTACTTTATACAGAAAGCGGATTATTTAAATAATCTCTAGCTCACAAAGGTTTATTTTTGATTCACTTCTCTTAACATACATTATATTATGTAATTATAGACACCCAACCTATACTGGCATTAGAGTAATTTTAATACACACCTTTGCCACTCGAAATACCGGCTTGTACTAAATTAAAATTTACGCGGAGCTCGCTAGAAATGTCAACTGCATGACGTTGCGTGCTATCAGCTCTATATATGTATGTATGTACATATAATAATTGATATGAATATGGGTAATTTACTGAAGGAAACTGTGTGTGTCGAACAACTGATAACAAACCAGACGGGCGTACTAAGGGGGAGTCAATCAATTCATTTAAAGGGGCTGTAAATTGCAAATACGGTTTTATATCATATCATATTGTTTGAAAGTAAAGTTAAATCTTTGGCGATAATAAGAATAAACATATATACATACATACATACAATACCTAGATACTTTAAAAAAGCAGGAAAATACCTTTCTACGCCAATGGAATGAGTAGATTTATATGTTTGTTGTATTTCAATGTTTTAAACATCTAATCTATAGTTTAAATCTAAACAAACGTTTCAATGTTGGATACGATATTCTATAAGATTAGGGGGTTGGATTTAAAAATAGAGTTGGTATTATGTCTAGTAACGATGACTTTCCACGAACTGACAGCGTTCTTGGTCACAGAAAAGCAGTCATCATGATGGGACATATTTGGAATTAATGGACTCTCACCGTCTATTTACCTGCATATGTACATACATATATAACATAGACTTACCAATATTAATTACTGTAGTTTGATCATATCTCTCAATTGGAACTGCAATAATAACCGACCCCAAAACGGTTTCGGCAAGTTTTAATGGGATAATCGTTAAACGTTCATATGTACATACAAAAGTACATATGTATGTATGTATGTATCTGTGTATATAAAATATTATAACTTACCATCTGAATTTTCCGATTTTATGTTGCCACCAACAATGATTATGGGTGGTTTTACCGAAGGCATTTTATATATTTATTTATATTTAATTTTTGCTCCGAAGAATGTTGTCCGGTGCTGATTATGAGTTTATTGCCTAACTTCTTTTCTGTTCGATGTCTAAAGAAAAACTAATTTGTAAAATACTAATTACCATATCCATAAAATACATACTATGTATGTATGTATCTGAATAGATTGACAAGGTGAAGGAGTTTGCAAATATTGGAACTAGAAGTTAGCGCTGTAAGTGTCAAGATAATTTCTTGGGAAAATCAATGACATGTGCAGATGTTACACGTTCTTGTCATATTGCTATTATCCTTTTGGACATATGTTAAAATTCACGGTTATAGTATAAATATTGAGGGTCATATTATAAATATTGACAATGCAATTATTTAAAATTGGATAGTTTACTTAAGTAAACATTTACATTTTTGTTAATTTTAATAAAAATTACAAAAAAAAACTACTTGAAAGCAATTGATTAACATTAATAACCAATAAAAGGTTTAAAATCTCAACTGCATTCACAACTAGCAAACAAATTTTATAACAAATTTATTTTTGATAAACAAGAATCGAATTTCCGAAAGTCATTTAATGAATGAAGGCAATAATTGGTGGCCACAGCTCTTTGTTTAGTGTACAAAAACATGTCAAAAATAAAAGAATTGCTTAATCGTCACAAATTCATGCTAAATGATTATGAATCTGAATTAAAATGGTTAAAACACAAAGTGTCAAGGTCAGTAATACTAGAAAACTGCGCCTTCAGATTTTATAATTGAGCTACATGACACATTGCATTGATTTTAGATACATTAAACACTTCATCTTCTAGATATATTTAAGTACAAATTCGTAAGTATGTATATATTTTTTTAAAATCCATGGTATCAAAATACTTGTGAATTATAATCTTAAACCCGAACGATTGATAACACAACCACAGCCAAATCAAAGGCCAATCGTGGACTAAGTCAGTCACAGTGGCTACCGGACCAATGCACTCGATCGACAAAAACTGATTGAATGAATTGTGTACTGGTGCTATTACATAGTGGCGAGGCGGGTTTCGGCCCAATTTGTATTCACAGCGTTCAACGCACGTTGCGGCTTGAAAACGTATTGAAAAATCTTCGACGCGCACGCACCAAATTCACTTGGATCGGATTGGCAATTTTGTTTGGATTCACTTGACGTTGCCGTCGCGCCAACGTTTCAAACGCGTCTGGAGCTTGGGGGACGGGATATAACAGCTAATTGAATTCAAGCTTATAACAAGCCGTAGCCGAAGCACCTACTCTGCTCCCCTATTCATACCTCCAATCCCCTCTCCACTGGCCACTGTCATACACACATATTTTTTATTGTTTGCTCCCGCACTTGCGCTTGGTATTCACCTGAGCTGAGCGCGATTTTCCAGTCTCTTTTGATCTTGTTTTCATGCCCAAAAAACTTATGGAATATCTGGAAACCATAGGATAGGTATTTTTATGTGCATTCAACTGGTTTTTTTGTTGCATGAAAGCCAAAAGATGTTGAAACCTAGGTATCACCCAATTTTTCCTGTATTAAACATCAGTCTAATTCCCATTATCTTGTACTGTAATTTTACGCACTCTTTATTTTCTCGTTTTCAAAATAAACGAAATTCAAACGAAAATTATAGGGCTATAGAAATATTCCAATGATTGATGATTATAAAAGCACTTTAAAATATTCGAAGATCTCCCCCTTAGCAATATTTTATTTTACATGATTTTAAAAACGTTTTGTGTACTTTGGCAATATCAGCTGAGTTTGACTGGAGGAGCTAATAAAAATAAATAAAACTTATACAAAACCGGTTCCTAAAAATTGAAAATAAAAAACCACAACTACAGATTCAAAGTTTATTTCTATTTAAGTTCAGTTAACATTGCATAGGCGTCAAACCCTGACCATGACCAAACCCGTACTCCAATCCCCCAGACTCCATTGTCATTTCATCAAGCAACACGCATCTGAGTCTCAAGCTAATGGCAGAGATCAGCGAAAATAAAAATGTTTAATTTCAGGTTCGTCTCATTATTAAGAGTAAACAATTTGATCTAATCATAAGCAATTAGATATATAATTAACAATGTGTTTAGCATGGGCGTAAGTTGAGTTGTATTAAAAGTCATAAAAAACAAATATCTAAATAAAGTAGATTCCCATTTGTGTAAATCAAATATTCGATTCCGCAATAATATGTTATTCCCTTAAACCAGTAAAAATGGCCAACAAGTTTATTTTTAATTAACCCCCCTTAATTATACCCTTGATCAGCACACGACGAGCTGTTTTTATATGGTATGAAAAACTTGTTGTTTCTCAGGCTACTTGCGCTTGGCCTACTTTTCATTCTGTTTATATATTTTATTATAATAATAATAATAATATATAAATTATTTAAACTAATTATGTGTGAACATAGGAGAATATGCATGAACAGGACAGTTGAAAAATGGTTTACAAGACTTGGAATCTTCAAAATCGTTGGTAAAATGTTAAATTTGAAAGGGTATACAAACTTCGGCTTGCCTGACATAACCTCAGGCTTCTAGTTTATTTTTGTTGTTAAAAGCTTTAATCTTGTGTTTTTCCTCCATAAAATTCTCGTTATGGCACACTAACATTCCTTTTTATAATGATCTTTTAGCTTATATCTCTGAAAATAACATATTAGTAGAAAGAATAAAAGTGTCTTGTGTTATATGTAAAATGCTGGGAACAGTATTTCTTCAATTTGGCTACCTTTTTTATAAATTCAACAATCGTATTCATTAGGCGAATCAGTTTAGAATCCGTTGCAATTCTAAATCAAAGACCTTGTTATATAGAAACCGATCTGAAGTTGAATATTGAAACGAAAATGAATATTTTACAGTGCAAGGTCTAAAATCGTTTACCATTTTGAACTTTTTTGTGTTAAAACTAGATTGAACTGAAACCAATTTTACCGGTTTGAAATCGACATAGACAATTAATAGAAATATAAACGCAAATTGGATTATTATTAGTGTATAATTTATTATTAAATATGTTATAAAATTTGTTTATCGTATAAAATATACTCTTACTCTTGTCCCACATCTATGTAGAAATCTTGTAGTTGTTGTTTGACAATTTTTGTAACTGCAACTCGTTATTGTGTGTTGGAATTATAATCCGTCGCTTGATCTTGATTCTCTTCTTAATATAGTTATGAATGTATGTATGTATGTATGTAAATGTATATGTGTCTGTGTTTGTCTGCCTAGCACATGCATGAGTTGTTAAGCTTAAAGATCATTTCGAACTCGTACTCCTATATAGACTATATGAGAAGGTATATATGTATGTATTGTATTATATGCCAAATTATATGAGAAATCGAAGGAGAAGTTTGGGGTGTCGCTCTGGTAATTTTGCTCTAGCATAAGAGATATAGTATATGTATGTATATGTCTATATGTATATACATGTATGTATATGTATGTATGTATATAGGTGTAACTATTTATGATGTAGGCATATGTATGTACGTTATGGTTAGATCATAAGTTGCTATATGTTTAGGTATGTATAATGCATAAATCATTTTCCCCTTTTAACCATATCAATGTTTCGACCAGTATCTGGCCAAACATTATCTCTCGAACGTTTCCATTTGTCAATTTTAGCTTCAGTTTCATCATTTTCATCATTCATTCAATTAAACATTATTTTTGCCCCATTTCTCTTTCATTCTTTAGCTGATCTGGTGTGTGTTTGGTTTTTTTTTTATTCTTATTAATTAAATTTGTACTCTTTTTGTACTCAATTGCTCCATATAATTATTACATATGTAGGGTGTTGGGGGGGTTAAGGGGTTGATGGTAGGGGAGAGAATTAGTAGAAGAAATGTACTGTGAAGTATATCGAACTTAACTTAAATTTTAAATTAAATAATTAGCATTTATGTTGAATCATATCTCCTTCGTTTAGCTCCTTTTTTCTGCCTCTCTTTCTACATACATGTATGTATATATGTAAAAAAAAAAGGTTTATTCAAAATTGTATTTTGATATAAGAGTTGTCTGGTTTAGCATCGTCAAATCGATTTATTATAGGTATATATATAAAAAATTTATGCATTATAAATATGTTTCTGCTGTTGCTGAAGTTGATTTCTTTCTTATGGGTTTTGCCTCTTAATGTCTAGCTACATATACATATATATATAATAATATATATGACAAAAAATTGAATACCTGATTTAAGTTTTGGATTCGTTTTTTAGTTTGTGTGTTTTCCTATGAGCATTTAGTATTTCCTCTTTTGTTTTTTTTTACTTGATTAGTTTTTGTGGGAAAGGTTTTTTTTTGGAATACATATTTGAAAAATACCTGTTTTTTGGTATGTTTTTTTTTTTGTATAAATTGTTTAATTAACTATTAAGCTGAGTGAGTGTGTTTGTGTGTATCTTTGTGTGTGTGTTGTGTGGGTGTGTGTAGTACAATATTTATATTGTTAATATTTTTGTTACTTAAGCCTTTGGCAAAATTGTTCAGTATTCTCATGACTTTTAGTTTTGTGTTAAACATAAGTTTTGTTAGTTTAATCTTTAGATAAATATATATATATATATACATATATCTATATCTACCAATATATGTATGTATATATATATATCTTTATGTATATATGTTTAAATGCTTTTTATTTTGAATTATGGCATTGGTTTTCCCTTTCTTTTCTTTTTTTTACACAATTTCTAAACTGTGGCTTTTAGAAAACGGCGCTCATTTTTAATGATTTTAGTATTTGCTTTTTTTTTTTTTGTTTTTAGTTGTTAGTTTTGCTTTTAGTAAATCTCACACATATAAGTAGTACAAGTATAAAATATGGCATTTATATGTTGCATGTTGTAGAAGGAATAAACGATTTGATGATTTTATGATTCGAATTTGATTTGATTTGATCGATCACAAAGAAATGAACGGCGCTTCAAAAGTAAGGTCAAAATTTTGCAGTTAGAGTTTCGGTTTCGATTTCAGTTTTAGTTTGGATTAAAATGATATTACATTCAAGAACAAGAATGAGGAAACTAATTTTTCGGTTTCACTTGTTTTTTTTTTTGTTTCTTTCTTTCTTCTTTACTTAGATCTACACATCTTTTCTAGGGCTAAACTAAAAGAATCAAAATGAATTTTGACTTGTTTAGTGGGTTCACTTAGTTTTCTCATATTGTAGATATATAAGTATATACTATATTTATATATGTGTCTGTGTATGTATATAAATGATTTTTTTTTTTTATTTTGACAATTATTTTTTAAGTTTTTTTTTTTTAGTTTTTGCGCATTTTATGCATGTTGCTTTTTTACGTGGAAGGAGTGATAGCTACACATATTTATCTCTCACACATATTCTGGTACTCTCTCTCTCTTTTTCTCTGTTTATATATATATATGAATATATGGTTACCGATATCTTTGTAAAAACAAATACACAGAATTGGACAAATTCAAAGCATAAAGATAAAGTAAAAAAAAATAAACATATATATAACTATGAATAACTTGGTTGCTAATACAATTCATTTTGTGTGCATTTCGAACGCATTGCAACTTATGGACAAGGAAAAAAATTATTGAATATACATCTATATAGAAAAAGATTCGCATTTAGTAATTTCGCTTTCTTGGGTTGACATCTTTATCTTAATTTTTTCACCTTCTACAATCTATATAAGTATGTATGTGTATGTATGTATATATTGGTTCTATATATCTTTAATTCGGCTAATTTATGCATTGACTTTTTGTATTTTTTGCTTGCGAGGAACATGTCACCTAAATATGTATTCAATACGTTCATATTGCTGCCGCTGCTGCTCCCTCCTCAATCGCCATCCCTCTAACTCTTCCTCTATGTCTCTCTCTGTCGCTTTATCTGTCGATATTTTGATCCTTTAATCTAAATAGATTTGTGGATATATTCATAGCTAAACTCTACTAAATGCTAATGAACACATTGAGTCAAAAATTATGATAATTTTTTCATGTTGTTGTTGTATTTTGCTAACCTTTTCCACTGTCCGCCTCAATAATGACACAGGGAATGCAACCGTTATCGAAATCCATAGGGACACATATGCAAAATGCCTCTACAAGATAGAGAGTGTGTCAACGAATCGGTAATTCGAAAATTTAATATAAACAGTCGACGGACGCGATCCAAGAAGCAGATTTCGGAGTTTGTTAACCGTTTTATAATCTGCAGTGCAGATTCCGGTTGCATTCCCTCAATAGTAACTAATAATAATGACAATAATCATATAATAGTAAAATTATAATCGAAATTTGTTTATCTTTCTCTTTTTGTTTTTTGTTTTTTTTTTGTTTTTTGGGATGATGCATGCAAATGTCAGTTAAACTCGGTTTAAGCTATGCCCCATGAGTATGAATGAATCTGATGGCTGGGTGTGACTGCTGATCCTGATAGCAGATCCTGTCAATATATGCTATATGTATATGTATAAATCTTTGTATGTATATAAGTATGTATGTATGTATGTAAGATGTATGTATGTTTAAGCTACGTTACGTTACGTTTTATCTCATAAATGTAATGGCAATTTCATATTTTGGCCTGCTCCTAGCATCCATCATACCTACACATGTATTATATGTTATGTACATATATATCTATGTATATATGTATATCATATGATAGATGTTTCAAAAATTGCCGCATTGCTTGTTATTTTACTTCTTGTTTTTTGTTTTTTTTTTGTTTTAAGTTAATACTCAGTCTTTGTTTAAAAGTTCAACCAAAAGTCAGCGGGCTTCTTTATCGTATTTACATCATATATCATTATTTTTGTTTCAATCCTTTTACAAAGTTTCGTACTCTTGCTCAGTCTCAATCAATAATGAAATTTAGTAAAACTAATTATATATCAATAATCGAGCCAAATAAACAACTAAACCATTATGACAATATAAAAATGAAATTAAAAAAAAAACACACACAAATATGAAAATAATACGAAAGTTTGTAGTACCATTTTCTCTGTGTCTAAGCAACCCCATAAAAAACGCAAAACCTGCTTTCAGTCTAACTAACAGGTAATAAATATATATTATATATATATATTCATCTAGTACTTATTGTGTTTTATCCTTTCGTCCTTCCCTCATTACATCCTCCCGATTGTTGTCTATCTGTATGAGAATGCTCAATCCTCCTAATCCTAATCAAAATCCTATGCCTAGGCCTAACTTCTAGTGTTCCTGCTCTTGCTCTGGCTAATGTTCTGGTTGGTATGCTGCTAGTTGGTTGGTTTTGATTCTATATTTGCTAGATATACAATATATATAGGTATATGTAATTACCAAATTGGTTTCAAGTTTGTGTTTCTTTTTTTTTTTTTTGTTATAACTCTTAAGCATTATCGAGGTAATCGTTGTAGCACTTATGCTAAAAATTTTTACTAATGTCTCGTCATCGTTTTTTGTTAGGTTTTTTTTTCGGTTTCTTCAGTTTCTGTATCTTTTTGGATCTGGTGTAAATATGTTCTAAAAACTGTTCAGTTTTGTTCAAACTACGTACATATGTGTGTGTATATATCTTCAGTTTTCTTTTTAGAATACATGCACAAACCTCTTATAAGGGTTAGACCCTTCTTTCGAGTCTGGCGACAGTTCAATGAGAAAAACGATGCGGCCATCCGGCATGAGGGCCACATCGCATGTGCGATCCTTTTCGTCCAAAGTGGGTGGCATTAGTGGGTTAATAGAGGGACGCACTTCGATCTGTATAATTCAAATATATCGTTTCATATAAAGAAAGGGTATATTATTAAAGGATAATCTTGTTTATGAAATTTAAAAACTTACATCCCACATAAAGTCCAGATTCTGGTTGAAGACTAATATGCGTTGATTCTTTGAATCGGCAACTATAATACGACCTTCATCGTCACAGCAGAGGCCCGAGGGGCGATTGAACTCATGGAAGCCTGAACCCTCGTGGCCTTTGACCGAGAGAATCTGTAAGAAAAAATGACAAGAGAGATTAGGATGAGACACCAACGGAACATATGGTGTAGGTATAGTTACATCATTGATATCCGGATCGATCAGATATAGGCAGTGGTTATCAAAGTCCGAGACAATGATATTGCCCGTGGGCGTATAGCAGACGCCACGCGGTGATGCTATACCCTTGGTCTGTCCATGATTGTCGAACACAATTTGGCGTATGAAACGTCCCTCCGAATCAAATTGCTGTATGCGATGATTCCTCGAATCAGTGACGACAATTTGTCGTCGTGAATTGACCGCCACATCCCATGGATATTGGAATTGGCCATATTCTTTACCATAGCTACCAAATTTAAGCAGAAACACTCCGCTGGCAGTGAAGATTTGCACACGATGATTATCCTTGTCGACGACTATAATACGATTATCCACATCCACACAGATCCCAGCCGGCAGATCAAATTCTCCATTGCCTACACCTTTCCGTCCGAATTTGAACTTGAGCGAACCATCCGGATTGAAAACCTGTACGCGATTGTTGCGGCGATCCGAAACAAGAACATGTCCCATTTTGTCCACACATAGACCCCAGGGGCGACTCACCTGGCCATCTTCGTGGCCCTCAGTAGCAAACGACAGAGACAACGAATTTGAATTGCGCACTTTAACCAGATCCATGCAGCCCGGTATAGCTTGAGTTGTACGTGGAGCACTAAAGTGGAGGCCCGGCGAACTGCGTAATCCATTTAGCTCCCAGTCCAAGGCAGCGCTCGACATGCCGCAGGCACTCCCGCCTCGGGTGGGTGGTTGTGCCTGCTGTTGCTGCTGTTGCAAAATAGGTGATGGGATGCGAAAGCTGTTGTCACGCAAAAGCGGACGACGCACCGAGTTCGATGCAACTGATGAAGCGGCAGATGCCGAGGGAGCTACCACATTTAATGGATTTGTGACCATGCCAGCAAATGGCGATACTTCCAAGGGCAGCCCATTACCATTGCTTGACACTATGGGCATATTCTTGTCATCAACTAAAATGACTCCACCCTGGTTGCGAATGTCCTGTAGCAGGCTATAGTCCGGTGGGGCGAAGGCAAATACCTCCTGCTTGGGCTGCAAATCTTTGTAGATGCCAGCAAATTGTTCCATCTGACGCTGGCCATTGGTTAACTTCATGGCAATCTCGATTTGATCCATTTGACAGGCATTATCCGCCACCTTGCTAAGCATATCCGAGGTTTCCGAAAGTCCAGCCAAAGCCGACTTTAAACCTGCCATTTGATCGTGGAGTATAGCCAGTCGACGTTGGCGCAGCTTCTCTACAAAATCCAGCAAGAAACGCTCTCGATCTTCTATAGCTATGATAAATTGGCGAAAAGCCTTGCGTATATTATCGCTCAGTTCGCTGCAGTTGCGCTCAATCAGACGTATAAAGGCCAATGCCTTGTCAATGCTGCCCTTAATGCAGCGAGTGCCCACCTGGCTGCTCTCAATTGCTCCATCCAGCTTCTCCTTGGATCCCACCATGAAGCTCTGTATGGAGGCGTAGCTGTGCTCCTTATGCTCATGCAGTGTGCAGCACTGGCAGACCAATTTGCGGCAATAATCGCACACATAGCGCAGCATTTCGTTGTGTATGTCGCAAATGAAATTGGAGCTGGCCGGAGTTTGGCCATTGGCATTGGTATTCATGGTAACTGCAACTCCCATTGTCGGTGAGGCACCTATGGGTGTGGGGAGCGAGACAATCGAATGATTGGAAGAGAGCGGACTGTTGCGGTGCTCGCGCAGGCAATCGTTGCACATGAACTCATTGCATTCCAAGCAACGAATGGATGCACTGACCTCGCACCATCCGCAACTGATGCTGGAGTTGTTCGATGATTCCGGCGACATCTTTGACTGGTTGTGATTTCTGGGTACGCCACTGCCAATGGGACCTATTGTAAAGTCGCCATGAGTATCGAGGCCACCCAGAAAGTTGTTGATGAAAAAATCTGTACGTGGTGGTGAGCTTGATAAAGAAACAAAACGGAGATTAGCATAAAATAAATGCAACCGAGACAAGGTTTGCTTTTTCTGGATTCATTACCTCTGTCCTACATTGGGCATCAGGCTGCCAACATTAAGATCCCAGGCGGGGAACGATTCCAATAATCCTGCCAAAATGCGTTCTGATGAATTGCTGCCATTGCTGCTGATACTGCCGCCGCCGCTGCCATTCGCATTGGCAACGGAGCCAACGCCTACGCTCACACCTACTCCAACTCCACCTCCTCCTCCGCCCACATTGGAACTGGGCGTATTGCTGCTGGCCATTTGTTGGGGAACCGAATTGTTTGACAAGAGTTCCATCATAAGATATAATTGAGATCACGTTGCTTCTGCTTCTTCGTCTGGTCAATGATGATGACGGGTTTGCGTGGTGGCACTTTTCCGCTGCCGGAAGAAAATAGCAAAAAAAAACACTTTTTTGAAAAACACTGCGTTTGGAACGCGTTGCGGGGATGATGTTTCCTGATGATGCGAAAGCGGCAAACTAACTACTTTAGAACCCGAGCCAAGCATTAAGTAGGTTAAAAGGAAAAGCAGATGATGCACACGCACGCATTCACAGCTGCATAACATCTACACATGCATCTGCAGCGGCATCTGCTTAGGTAGTCGGGGAAAATTCGATCCCTTAAGAAAGGATCCGTCTCGGTACCCGTCCCAAATTCGAACCCAAACGCACAGCAGGTCAGAATTTGGAAATTTTCTTGCGCTATTAAGAATTGCATCCTACCACATCCTGCTTAGAGGAATCCTGGAATTTGCAGTTATTTATGACCCATTGTTAAGTGCTGCTGAATCTTGGCCATATACAAAATGGCGAATTCTTCGAATCAGTTGAATCTTTTTGAAAATCAAAATAAATAAATGAAATATGTATATGTATGTGTGCATGTATGTATGGATGTATTTATGTATACATATGTACATAGAATGCATGTACACATCTAAATGTATGTATGTATATATAGCACAGATATACGATTTATATACAATCAACCCCCAAACCCAATGCTCCAGCTTTACCCCCAGCCTCTAACCCTCTTTTACGCCAATGCGCAAGCGGCTTTTGGGTGGAAGAAAAAAAACAAACTGGTTGCCATCTTCTTGAAGACGCCGCCCGACCCCGACCGACTTTCAACCCCTCACTCAACAAAAACAACAACAGTAACAGGACGCTGTTTCTCATCTACACTTAAAGAAAAAAAAACTAAAATTTAAAGAGCTGAAAAACTTGTTCTATTCCTTAATATTTTAATTAAAGTTAATTTTATAGCATAACTTGAAGAGTACACACATACATACATACATACATATGTATGTACAAAGGTATACAAAATATGGAAAATCTTTGTTTGACCTAAATCGCCATACTAAGTTAAGTCCGACGTTAGCCGAAAAAGTCAACTAGATCAAGGGTGCCTATCCCTATCCCTACTTAGGCAACAAGTTTTATTTTTAGCAGTAGCTAGTACTTTAGAAATCTTGAACTTAGCATGTCAATTAAGAAAAAATTTCTAGGATATTTTGAGATATTGATGGAGCTCAGGAAAAAACAGAGAGAAATAGAATAGAACCCACCCTTGTGACCCTCGAACATTTCCATCGAAATAAGTCTGTCTCGAAATGTGAAAAACAACAAAAATAAAACCCGGACGACAACCAAGAAGTTGAAGTCCTTTACCAAACACACACACACTGTGTGTATACATACATAAAAGATATGAGGTGGGGGGGAGATATGATGTGGACGTGCTGTTAAATACGACGCAAAACCAGCAAGGGATGAGGTTGAGGGTTGGTTGTATTTATACAAAAATGTAAGTAGGTGGTGTACAGACATACACACATACTTATGTATGTATGTACATACATACATACATTTATGAAACTAGAAAACTCTGAGAAATTTTTGAGACGGAAAATGATTGCACGTCTTCTTCTTTCTTAACATTTCATCTTGGGATCAAAATCAATATATATACAATATTTACACAGTGTGTGTAATCTCGCTATATCTAAAATAAAATAAACTATACGACCATCTTTAATTTTAGTGTTGTTTAAGGCTCGTTTTCGATTATTCTCTCGTACACACCTTTTTTTTTAGCAGCCTCATGCAGCAATCGGCTGGTAACGGAACCACACACCTCTTCTTCCTCGTCTCCTTCTTATTATTCCAAATGTCTGTCGTTGTGTTTGTTGTTCTTTGTATATATCGATATATATTCCAATTTGTGGGAATTAATCAGTTCTTAATTTGATATTCCTCTTTGGAGATTCGTCTTAGGTTTAATTTCGTTTCAGATTTATTCGCGCTTCATTCCTTCGATGCGACATTCGTGTATTCCTTTTTCCGACTAAAAGATACATTCGATTAAAAACACAACATAATACGGATACACGGTGTCTTCTCAGTGGCTGCGGTGCGTTTGTGTATGTGTGTGTGTACTCATCATCTATGTATGCATGTCTAAATAAAACAAAAAAAAATTAAATAAAAACCAAAATGTATCTCGCAGTCAGTTTTTGATTTTATACTGCGCGCGCTCCACTCTCTCGCTCGTCTTTACTTAATCTCTCTCTCTCTCTCATGCACATGCACATTCACTCCCCCATGCCCTAACTAGGAGTATATTAGTTAAACAAAAGCTCACGCGTAAATAAACGAAATGACTGGTCATTTCAGAAGAAAAATTTCTATTTGTACTACAACTACATTTATTGGAAAATTTACGTATTCCGGAATATTCGGAGGAAAAAATTAATCACCAATTGAATGTAAATAAACGGACAAGGCAGACTTGTTAGGGTATTCAAAACTCGCTATAGTCAAAGACTTTTTCTTCTCTGTACTTTTATCTTCTATTTATTTTCACTTATTGCACTGTTTCCCCCCTCACAACCCCCGGTGACAGCATTCCCTTTTTTGCTTTCATCACGCACTTTATATTCCAACTTTCTTGTTTTTTTGTTGTTTGCGGTAAAATTTGCGCGCTTTTGTTCTTAGGTTGACAAGCGTTTTCACATTAATTTTTTTTTCATTATAAATTAGATTTAACCAAAGACGCAAAGAAAACTTTACCAGGTTGAGCACTGGCCAAAAATACCCACTTTTCACCAAATAACCAACCTTCCCGCACGCATTTACAATTGGAACTGACGGAAACTGACGCCAACCAAAGCAACAACAACAAGAAGAAGAATAACGAAGAATGTCAGACATGGGCGTAGCTAGAGGGGACGACGGAAAATCGTCTCCCCCCGCCTAGATTTCGACCTATGTATAAGTAAATGCTTCAACAATTTTATATTTGAGCCACTGTCTGTGGCCCCCTAATAAAGTTCTTACCTACACCCTTGATGAGAGAGAACAACAGAACGTCTGTAAGAGAGAGAGAGGTCACATTAATGGCGCATGTGGCGCGAAAATATAAAGGACTTGGATTGTTGTTGGTATGGTAGAGAATGGAGGAAGAGACACCACCAACGATGACAATCATCCCTAAAGAAGAGAAGGAACTTGTTTTCATTTGGCTCAGAGAGCAGTAGCACGCTCTAGTCCTGCTGTCCTGCTCTGTGCACTGACAGAAATTTGCTGTAGCTTGAAAATAATTTGAATTTTAAACGGCCAATTTCATCATGTGCCCAGGTAGATGAAAGAACGCGCAGGTGGGTATGCAGGTAGACATAGAAGATGTAATTATGTAGGTTCCTTTATTGTGCATGCATGCATGTGTGTGTGTGTGTGTGAGTACGATACATGTATGTATGTATGTATACATATTTAGTGTGCCTATTTCAAGTAAGGGATTATATTCTAAGCCTGTAAGAGAGCCAGATCTGGAGGGCGATGGGTTCCCAGGAAATATTGTGTTTTATCAATATGCTTCTGAACAAAGTATTTTTCAATTCTACATATTGACCAAAACATTTGAAAACCTGAAATACGTTTATAATATAGTCTTATTTTAAGAAACATCTAGAACGTTCCTAGCGTAACTGAAACGAATTATATACATACATACATATGTACATATGTACATACATATATAAAGCGTTACAGCTGTTTAGAAGAACTTTTAAAAAAATTCTTTATATCAAAAATATTGAATGAGATATACATATGTATGTAGTTCATTGTGTAAGTTAGCCAGGCACATAGTATAGTATTGAGCTTCCAGATTACAAAATTTTAAAGTTTTTTAAACGAAAAAAAAAATAACTGATTAAATATTATTATATATTAACAGGTGTCTTAGCACGCCTATGTCATTACATTTTGAAATGATCGGTATTGATGGATTTAGTTAGTTAGTCAGTCACGTCCTTATAATACTGTAAGCTATGCTTATATTTATCATATACACTTAGATGATCTTTCTCTCTCTGTAAATGTTTATTTGACTGAGCTTTACTATCAGCCGAATTCCAACTCCTCGATGAGAACATTTTGTAACTTTTGACGCACTCTAAGTTTACGCCTTTCATCCTGCAGTTTCTGTAAGAATGGCATTAGGCTAAGCAGAAACATACGGTCGGCGTCATTATCCTCCTGTGGCTCGGTATTCGTGGTTGCATCTACGCTTATGTACTTAAATGGCAGATCCGTCATCGGTGGTGGCGAACCTGTAGCAGGTTTTGCTTCAATTTCACTGGAGCTGCTATTATTAGACTTGATCTTGGAAAGTGGCAATGCCATTTCTTCGTCATCGTCCAATACTTCAATGGTAAAAACACCAGCATCTGGTGTGGTGTTTTCCGATGCGGCATCTTCGTCGAAATCATCGTCATCGTCGTGCTCTTCCTCTTCCAACTTGATGCGCTTGCTTTTGTTCACTTGATCTTCTGATTGATATTGGTTTTCGTCTCTATCCCTGTTTTCAAAGAAGCAGCTTATATCCGAGAAACTGGGCTGGTGCAATTCCGAGTCATAACTATCGCTTAGTTCGCAAATGGGTTCAGTAGCTAGCACCGAATCAAATTTGGCTCCACGCGTTATGTTGTTGTTGTCCGACCAATTGGCCTGTGGATACTTTTTGCTGCTACTTCGAGTCTGACGCATTATATTCTCATGAACAGCATGCTCCATAAAGCGCATATCGTTGTAAAAACGCCAAGAAGAAGGAGTCTCATTGGAAAGATTGTTCCGTATGTAGACCTTGCGGAAATTATCACGCAAATGTCCCCATTTGATGCGACAAATGTCAGCTGAAATGTTTAAAGTTAAATTATAAGCAAATAGTCTCGCACATACGAAGTTTGTATAGGTACACACCTGGAAGATTCACGTCCTGTCCAACTTCAAACCAAATAGGAGTTATGTCACTTCGTTTTTGTCCACTCCCATTATTTCGTAACCAAAGGATGGGACGACGCGAAACAGACGCAATGAGACGTTTCACCGTTTCTATGGGCAACTTTGCTGTATTCAAGAAGGGAACAGCAGCGGGCGACAAAGAGGAAGACAAAGGCGATGATGATGACGCATGGTTGTAAGCCATCATCTATACTTCTTCTATAAACTCTCTGTAAGCGACTCGCTCAGCTCAACCACTCAACCAGCACTGAGATACTGAGATCACGGGCGAAATTGAAAACCACGACAGTCTCGGTAGATATTGCGGTGGCGTTGTACGGTCCAACCAGTTTACGTGCCTTTTGGCTGAGAGAGCGATCGCAAGCAACGGCAACAGACCTCTCTCTGTTTCTCTCTTTCAACATTATCCGGATGTGAAGCTTCCGCTTGTTGTACAGAGTTGCTGGCTTCGGTCTCGTCTTTTGTACGTTGGTGTATTCAACGCTCTTTACGGTTATTAACTTTGTTTTGGTCCGTAACGAATTGAATATGCGCTGCTATAGTTAAACTCGAACACTAGCACCTCACATACATATACATACATATATTCGTAAATGCACTTGCATGTTTCGGCTCATGATTTGAGTTGACGACGTCTTGGCTAAAACCAATGCGATTTAGTATGTATATCAATTTGTATGCAGGAACAGGTAAAGAACACCGAGGTCCTTTTGACCTTCATTATTGTTTTCGACCAGTACTTATATGCTGTACTCAGTGTAATGTAGCGTACTTGTTGCGCTTTGTTTATTTTTATCGAAAAAAACTGGATTTCACTACGGTCGGCTGGATTGCTGCCTTGGAGAGATGGTGGAGTGAACGTAAAATATTCACGCCAGTGAAGCTCGTGTGTGCGTGTGCTGGTATATATGTAGAGACAGACTTGAGCTCCAGTTAACTTTGTTTTGCACGATCACAACCAACCAAGTCCCTACCTTTCTATCTCTATCTTTGAGTGTGTGTGTCTGTGTGAGTGTGGTTATATGTGTGAGTGTGTGAGGTAGCCATTTGCTCGGAGGGCAAAAATGCAAGCCAAGCAATCACTTTGAATTGTACGAACGACCGACTTGACATTTGATCCTGTCCACGTACGCAGAGAGAGAGAGAGAGAGAGAGAGAGAAGAATCTATATTATATAAATATATTATATACATATGTACATATATATATATACATACAAATATATACTATATAATATACGTATATACGAGGGCGGTTCAACAAGTACCCGTGTTTGATAGCAGAGGGCGTTCCTGGGAAGTTGGCGTTATCATCGTGTGCTGGTAGGTATCTATGAAACGACGGCAAAACAAATTTCAGATTGATTGATAGGTTAGTTTGGATTTCGCATCCATTCAAGTATCGTTCGGCTATTCGCTTTTTATTTTTTGATGGGGAAAAATGCGAAGAGATGAAAACAAAATTGGATGCTGTTAATGGGGACGCCATTTATGGCCACAGTTAGATATCTTTCTAAATTAAAAATGGTGTCTTCATTTTTAACACGGACACTTATTGAACCGCACTCGTATGTATGTATGTATGTATATCTTTGAAATGTCAATATTACGTAACCACAATAGCTTACTATTAGTTATACTTAGTAACCGTATATATTTTGCATCTTTAATGCGATTTCTTCATATTAATAGGGTTTCTCTACCGTAAATATATATGATTTAGTAAACTGACAATATAATTCTTTTTTAAGTTCTATATAAACATTATCACTTACCAGTATTGCTCTGAATCTATAAATCGGGTTTCTTTGAATTTAATTCATTTGTTTCTTCTAGACAACAAAATACATAGTTTTTTAATTCACATTTTCAATGGCTTAACAATTAAAAAACTCAAATGTTATATGTAGGTAAGTATGAGAGGTGTGCGATTTAAGAATCTGAATTTATATATGGAATAGTATCTGGTATCGGTATTAGCAACATTACTCAGTATAATTATGTTTCTTTTATATTTTTGCTGAATACTATAATGCCTTGCGCCTGCGCCTGATGATGTCAATATCGACCACTTATATCCCTTATGTAGTCTCGATCTGCTCATCTGTATTCTGTTCATTTTCGCCATTATCAATTTCATTATCCTCTAAGGTTAAAGGTGTTGATGACCCTCGCCGTTTGCGGTTTGTTGCAGTGGCCGTCATTATTGAGTAACTTTTCCTACGTTCCTTCTCCAGACCGCTCAGTTCCAGTGTATTGCCATTCTGTCCATTGCCGGGTGAGCAGCTTCCCATACCAGTTGGATTGCCTGCCTCGGTTTCATTGAGAAAGACATCCATGTGATCGATGGTATCATTCAGGTTAAAACTTTGATCTCGACGCTCGCTTTTTTTCCATTGGTAATAAAATTGAACCAATTCTCTCATGGTTCTCGTACGCACTTGATTTTGACGGATTTGGTAGAAATCCTTACCGAATTTATGGATGCCCTCTTCAAACTTTTGGCACTCCTCCTCAGACCAACTGCCCATCGTCGAGCTGGCATCGCTTAGTGGCAATATGTTTATACGTTTACGGCGGAGAGCTTCCTTAAAATCATAGCCACATTGGACCAAAAGATGCAAAGCCTGCTCGTTATCTTTAACAACGGAATCTGAATCATTCCGCAAACTGGGAGCCGGAACGGGCGCTGATGGTGGCTGGCTTGACGGAGTCTTTTCAACAGCAGCTACTGGCAAAGAGAGCAAAGCATCTGTTTCACCTTCAACAAGTTCTCCACCGCCTTCCTCGGTCAAGGCTGCCGCTGTAAGGAGTCGTGCCTCTTGAACTTTACTGAGATAATGCTCCACCTCCCGCTCGGTTACTTGGCTAGGTTCCCAGATCAGTTGATCCTCATTCTCATAAGGAAGTATATCGCCATATTGTGAAAGTCCATCAGGAATATCAGCCTGATAGTCTGCTCCCACCATAATAATCTTTCTGGCATCATCTGAATCTGTATCTGTGTCTTCTTCCTCAGGCTCCTCCACTTCTTCCAGAAGAGTATGAAGTGGAGTAACTGTAAAAATCAATATTTTAAAATGGCTTATGAAATGCTTTCCGTTTGTAACAACATACAGGTTTCATGATCTTCTTGCCGATTCGGCAACGGGCTGCTATCAAAAGATTCATCCGGATAAAGATCCATCAAATGGGAACGATGCTGTTTTTTTCCTTGTTCTGGTGTCAAAATAGCTAGCGTTTCATCTAAATCTGTCTCTAGTTTGGGTTCCGGGTTATCAACCTCCATACCCAGCTGCTGATTTTGTGGTTGTTGCCTCTTTGCTCTCCGCCGTCGACCTGGCGAGTTCTTGCTGGTGCTGGGTTTAATTCTTGAACTATTGCTTATCTCGGCTTCAGCTGCCATTCCACTGTACTTGGCCAACAGCTCCTCGATGGGCATTTCACTTTCCTCCCTTAGTCGGGCAATCTCGTCTTCAGGGTTGTGTTCCTCCATTTTAGCCAAAGCCTCCTCTTCATTTAATGTGCCCTCGTCATCAAAATCATTGACCATCATATCGATAGTTGGCTCAAACGTTGTGTCGCCTATAGAGGAGGTTGGCGACATGGGTACCTGGACACTAGCGCTTGTGTTGTCTGAACTCGTAGCTGGAGATTTGCGTCGCTCCCGCTTAGTGGGCGTGATGGTTAAATCGCGAGTTCCCGCCATTGTCATTTCGGTGTTGACTATTAGGGTGTTGGTGTCCAAATCGACGGATGCCTCACTTCCGCTGGGCAGTGCACTTTCTGCCATCATTTTTACGGGCTTTTTTCTTTTTATTTTCGTTTGTTTGT
This sequence comes from Drosophila emarginata, assembly GCA_037075365.1. Taxonomy (NCBI): domain Eukaryota; kingdom Metazoa; phylum Arthropoda; class Insecta; order Diptera; family Drosophilidae; genus Drosophila; species Drosophila emarginata. Next base: position 9,790,151 of record JBAMCD010000260.1, read on the forward strand.
CTTTTAATATTTTCTTTTTTAATTGTCGCTTCTGGCCACCTGATCCACAGCTGGTCACACTAATTTGACACAGCCACAAGTAGTGCGATATTAGAGATGAGTATCTAATACCGTGCTTTCACGAGTACATAACACTTGTGTTCTAACAAATTCAATTAGCAGAATTAACCGTTAATTTATATAGTTGTATCTGTGTGATACAAAGCAATTTTTGATCAATTTTATTATAGTTATTAAGCAAATGCAAAATGATGGCATATCTATAGTACGTGCGTACAGTACGTGCAATATCTAATTACTTGAAAAATCTTTATTTGAAAACATTTATGAATTAGGAATGAGTTTTGTATGAATGAATAAAATGAGTGTTTATATAATTAACAAATTCTTATTGTATTTTTGCCCATGACAACAATTGTGCCTTCATCCTGCACCTCCTTTAGGGCATCCTCGAACTGCTCGCGAGTAATCAACTAAAAAAGTTTTCAATGTAATTCAATGTCTAAAAAAATTTCAGAGGCTTTAACTTACAATTTGTGAGCCCTCTTTGATCTCCTTGAACAGCTTTTGATAGGGAACAGTGGGTACTTTTCCTTTCTTTTTGAGGTTTTCCTTGATTGCGGCGACAAGGTCAGCACGTTTTTTGCGGGCGGCGGTAGACAGGCCGGTTGTGAGAATGCCAACATCAATTTTGCCCGACAACGGATCCGTGGCCGATTGCTTTAAAGCCTCACGATGTAGACGCCAGGCCTCTTCGACATCCTCTAACTCAACAGTGCTGCTTAGGCGCACCTTGGCATGGGCCTCGGATAAACGAATCAAACTCTCCAATTGCCGAGGATAGGCAGAGATTTGTCCGCGGCCAGCACCCACTTTGCGCATGTCCACATAAGCCTGGATCAGACGCTGCTGGGCTTCATCAGAAAGGGTAGGTGATAAGTGCTCACGGGCATAGGCAATATAATCTCTCAGCACACTCATATCCTGACAATAATGTAGATAAAGAATCAGTTGTACAGGTCACTTCACTTTACATACAAACATAGTGTCCTCCTCCTCGTGCCGTGTGACATAATACAGCGATACCAAATGACTGGCCAGGCGCTTATCAAATATCTCGTCCTGGGGATCCAGCACCAGAAAGATCAAATCAAAACGGGAGAGAAGTGTGTGCGGCAATTGCACATTATCAATGATATTCTTGCGCTTATTCCACTGTGACTCGGCCGGATTGGCAGCCGCAAGAATGGAAGTCCTAGCATTCAGTTGACAAATGATGCCTGCTTTGGCAATGCTCAGGGTTTGCTGTTCCATCACCTCGTGCAGTACACTACGTGTAGAATCGTTCATCTTGTCGAATTCATCAATGCAGCAAACACCATTGTCAGCCAAGACGAGAGCCCCACTAAAGCGAAAAACCATTAATTGTTGATGAAACTCTGATAAGAGGAATAACTAACGTTTGCAAAACCAATTGCCGTGTCTCCGGATCCTTGGTAACATAAGCTGTTAGGCCTACTGCAGACGATCCTCGACCCGACGTATACTGCGAACGTGGCACCAAATTGTAGACATATTGAAGCATCTGGGATTTGGATGTTCCGGGATCACCGCAAAGCAACAAATGTATTTCCGACCGAAAGTTTTGTCGACCTAACGTCGAATGTTTCTTCTTAGTGCCACCGAAGAGCTGTAAAAGAATGCCCTTTTTTATGTCATCATTCTCATAAATCGATGGTGCAATTGCCCGTGCTAGACGATCGTAGATATCGGGCTTCTTTGAAAGCAATTGTAGTAGTTCAATGCGCTCCGGAGGAAATATGTGATCTTTGCTAAAAACAAGAGTAGAGAGCTGACATTAGTCAGAAATGAGGAAGAAGCTTGGCTATTGTGGAGCTTACCCCTCCTCTTCCTCGTAGAGCCGCTTGTTGTCTACTTTACGGAAATGCACCACATCCACATGCGTTTTGTAAACACTTTTTACATTCAGGCCCTTGCCTTTAAGTGGCGTTGCTCGATAGATTCCTGTAACTGTGACGCGATCACCTGGCTGCACTTTATCCACCAAATCATTGTGAGCATAAAGCATGACATTGTGGGGTGTCTGGCCGGCAGCCATGTCATCGGGTGATTCCTGCAGCTTGATATGCTGTTTGTCAGTAAATTCGGAACGATTGTGTATGAGACGGAAGCAATGATTGGTATTGCAATTCGAACACAAAGTGGGCTGGGCAATGCGGCCACGATCTACCTCGACGGTTGTGCAAAAGGAGCATATGTTACACGTGAAGAACGCTTCCCGCATCTCGGGAATGACATTGGACGAGCGTATAACCATACCGCTAATACTGATTAGTTGATCCATATCCTCGGGATTCAATGAACGCATATTACGAGTCTTGTCCGCATTGAAGGGACGTACTTGGATCTGGTGCTCCAACAAAGCGGCCGGATATCGTTCGAAGAACATTTCGTTTATGGCCATGTCAAAGCCTGGAATGACTTCTTGTGGATAGCAGATAAGCTGACGATACAAGTCCTGGTCAAAGGTCTTCAAATGTGCACAATTAAGATTCAAATATGGCTCCTCAAGCGTGTGAATCTCTTCAAGCTTCTGCAGATACAGCGGCTGATTGACATCAATATTCTCAGAGATCTCGTCCTGCTCGGCGCTTGGATCGATGAATCGCATAATGAATGACTTGAACTTAGATTTACATTGGCTGACAACCACATTTGTACCCCACACAACCAACTGGGGACCAGTTGAAGCCTCCGAAACAGGGTCTGTAGTCTCTGAACCGACTCTCTCAGGTATAGGATCCAGCTAAACAAGCCAAAAGGAAATCCATAAGCCTGATATTGGGTATTTTCTTAGTTACTTACCCCTCCTCCAATAGCCACTTGGCGTATGCGCTTGTCCGTCCTGATGTCTGGACGCGAACGTAGAGGTGTTCCACGTATACCCGAACGCGGTGTCCGTATGGAGCCCATGGAACTGGGCGTACCATAATTAAGGGGTGAACTCAAATCAATCTCACTCATGTTTGCGCCCAGGCCTCGAGCCGGACTGGTGGCTGGTAAGCTAATGTTCCCCGGAGAAGTAGGCGGCAAGCTGATATTATCCGATGGTCTGGCTCCCACACGGCCAGGGCCCATACGCATCGGTGTCTCCACCTCTTGTGGTGCTATGCCTCGCGTAGGAGTTGTTCCTCCTTCTCCCCCTGCACCCTGTTTTGGGTTGGCAGTTCCCTCACTAGGCGAACGGATGGGACTTGACATTTCAATTTTCAAATGTTTTGTTTTCGTTTCCGCTAGAAATATTTTCTATTTTTCTCGATACACAACTAGATGAGATGCCTCGCTGGATTCCCTGCAAGACAAAAGCGCGGGAAAATCTGACAAATGCAGCTCTCTTCCGTGTTGGTAAATACCATAAGGTACGTTCATAGTGTGGCAACACTCTTCGGCACAGTGCTGTAAAGTGTCCACAAGACACATTCGCAATTTGCCGCCAAGGACTTTATTTAAATTCTAGCAAAGGAAAATCCATGCAAATTTTGTGAGTTGTAGAGCACATTAGGGACCAACCGCAAACAAATGCTTAAGTTATGAATTTTTGTTTCGAAAGTTGACCCGAGAACTTGGCCAGAACTGTAGGCCCATTTGGCAACCCTAGAGCAAAATAGCTAAAGTCAGTGAGAGAGAGAGGCAGGCCATAATAAATAAAAGTTCTTTCGTTTAAGCATTCACCAGGAACACCTAATGTAATGTAGATTATTTTTATCAAAAAATTGCAGATTTTAATTCGATTTTATACTTTTCGGCTAACAAACTTACAAATTTACAGTCTAAAATGTACATCGAGTGAAAAATAGAAAAAAAAAAAATAAAATAGCGAAGTGTTTGGCGAATCAGAAGGAAAACAAAACCTGCAATAAGGAAGAAGAAGGAAGCCCAACTTAACGGGCTCTAAGAGATCGTAAAGTAGAGCAGCAGGAGGAATAGGAGAAGTGTAAAGTGGATCATCATCATGTCTAGCGAGGAGATGTTGTATGCTCAGGTATTTGGCCCTTATAATAATTATTATCGGATGCCATACAAGTGCATCGTTGGCATGAAAAGGCAGGCAGTTGATGATGGTGGTAGAATGGAGGGCGCGCGCCAATAGTGTTAAAAGCGGGTCTCATTCCCACAGCGTGTATGTCTGTGTGTGTGTATGCGTAAACACGGTAAAAGGACAGAAGATAGTGCAGCAATTGTGAATGCACTTCTCGACTTAATATTGTATTGCGGCTACGTCATCAATGAACATTTGATTTGGCGATGAAAAATTTTAATACTTACAATGAAGTCTAAAGCATACTTCTCAATTTAATTAACAACGCAGACGTCATTCGCCGAACACCAATACAAAGCATGTGCTTTCTTCTGTCATTGTATCGTGATTGTGGCCCTGTTCTTGATTTAATGGGGCAATTATTGCATATTCCATTTTTGGCAGTGAATCACACGCAGCAGTGTCTTATCAAAAGCGCTTCTCTGATAAGCCTCAGTGGGAAAGGGATGATGACTAAGATACAGGTTTTCCTAACCGGGTTTTGTTCTTTTAGGGCGCCAAAATCTGGGTCCCCCATGTGGAACAAGTATGGGAGAGCGCCACATTAGAGGAGAGCTATCGTAAGGGAGCCGGATTCCTTAAGATCTGTACTGAATCTGGCAGCCTCAAGGAGGTGAAACTGAAACCAGATGGCAGTAATTTGCCTCCTTTAAGAAATCCTGCTATCCTTGTGGGTCAAAATGATCTCACCACACTTTCATATTTGCATGAACCTGGTGTCCTGTACAATCTGCGGGTACGTTTCTGCGAGCGGCAGATCATCTACACATACTGCGGAATCATTTTGGTGGCCTTCAATCCATACGCCGAAATGCCACTCTACGGTCCGAGTATTATACGTGCTTATCGTGGCCATGCTATGGGCGAACTGGAGCCTCACATTTTCGCGCTAGCTGAGGAGGCCTACACCAAGCTGGAGCGTGAAAATTGCAACTTAAGCATTATTGTTAGCGGTGAATCAGGTGCTGGGAAAACAGTGTCCGCCAAATACGCTATGCGGTATTTCGCTGCTGTAGGTGGTTCTGAATCGGAGACCCAAGTGGAGCGCAAGGTGCTGGCATCTTCGCCTATTATGGAGGCCTTTGGCAACGCGAAAACAACGCGTAATGACAACAGTTCGCGATTTGGCAAATTCACAAAGCTCCTATTCCGCAATCATATGGGTGTCATGTATCTCCAAGGGGCTACCATGCACACGTATTTACTGGAGAAGAGTCGCGTAGTGTATCAGGCTCAGGGTGAGCGCAATTATCATATTTTCTATCAGCTGTGCGCGGCCAGGGCCAAGTATCCTGAACTGGTGCTGGGTGAGTAACTGCATATAATTTTCTATAACCTGAATAAATCGTTTTTATCTTCTCTTCCAGATCATCAAGATAAATTTCGTTTCCTGAATATGGGCGGAGCACCTGATATTGAACGCGTCTCGGACGCGGATCAGTTCAATGATACAGTCCAGGCCATGAGTGTCTTAGGGTTCTCCATTTCTCAAATAGCAGATATTGTGAAAATTCTTGCCGGCATTCTGCATCTGGGAAACATTAAGGTGTCCAAAAAGTACGCCGAGGGCAGTGAAGAAGTAGACACCGAGTCCTGTGAGATTTTTGTAAGCCATAAAGCAATATAAACACTCTCTTCTTATACACATTGATTAGCTTACTCTAGCTGATAGCCAGATTACAATGAACCGTCAAAACATAATGTATTGTGAGGAACAATACTTGTTTCTTTTTCCCATTTAAAGAAAACTAATTAGACATTTTAGATATACTATATTAGGGTCTATTCCATTGATGTATATAGAGTGTATAAATTTCGGTGAGCCGAAGTTATTCAGCATAATATTATATATATATTCTCTGTTCTTTGCTTTTAATATAGCAAAACGATTTGAATTTGCAAATTACCGGAGATCTGCTAAAGGTCAACTCGGATGATCTGCGTCGCTGGCTTTTGATGCGTAAGATAGAGTCGGTCAATGAATATGTGCTGATACCGAACAATATTGAGGCTGCCGAGGCAGCTCGTGATGCCCTGGCCAAGCATATTTATGCCAAACTCTTCCAGTACATTGTCGGTGTTCTGAACAAGAGTCTCAATAACGGTAGCAAGCAGTGCAGCTTCATTGGTGTGCTCGATATCTACGGCTTCGAAACATTCGAAGTGAACTCGTTTGAACAGTTTTGCATAAACTATGCAAACGAGAAGCTCCAGCAGCAATTTAATCAGCATGTATTTAAACTGGAGCAGGAGGAATACCTTAAGGAAGGCATTACCTGGACCATGATTGATTTCTATGACAATCAACCCTGCATAGATCTTATTGAATCACGACTGGGTGTGCTCGATCTGCTAGATGAGGAGTGTAGGGTAAGTATTGCCTATCCACCAATAAACATATACAATGGACATTAACACATTGTTCATTTTTGTAATAGATGCCTAAGGGTTCGGACGAGAACTGGGCGGGAAAACTTATCGAAAAGTGCCAAAAGTTTCCTCATTTCGAGAAGCCACGTTTTGGAACGACAAGTAAGTAGAATTGCCTATCAAATTCATATTCATTTTATTCAAACTTTTTCTGTTTTTATCCTTTAGGCTTCTTCATTAAACATTTCTCAGATACAGTGGAATATGATGTAAATGGCTTTTTGGAAAAGAATCGCGACACTGTCTCCAAAGAACTGACCAATGTCTTGGCTTTATCAAATATGTTGCTATGCAAACAGGTTATGGCTCTGGAGGAGATTGACACGTTAAGTGTTGATGCTGCCAAAACGTCCACATTGGGCGGTCGCGTTGTTATAAGTGCCGGACGAAAACAGGTTTGCTTCCAAACAACACAAACCCATTAGGGTTTTAGGTTCCTGCTGCTTGTGTGTCCATTTGTAATCGTTGTATTATTGCTAATTTTGTATTTTCCATACGTTTTGTCATCGTACACTCACCTGTCTGGCCAACAACATCAACAATTCCCACAGCAACTCAATGAGACACGCCGAAGAGTTAGTTTATCTTCATTATGCTATTTATCTTTGCTTTTATACCCTTGCAAAAATTTGCATTATGTGTATTCTCGATCCTTATCAGCGAAACTTGTGCATTGTAAGTCACAAGGACAGCTAATGAAATAATATTCCGACTTCCCTTCATGTTCCTCAGTTACAAAGTGTTCTGCCAAATGATATTGATAAACCAAAATCATATAGTCATGAGCATACATATCAAATATGTTTTATATATATACATATATGTATAGGTTCCAAATGCTAAGTTGCAAGGGTATATGAACTTTGGATTTACCAAAGTTAGACCCATCCTTTTGTGTGTTTGAATGAGGCAGTAATATATCTCTGTATTCAATAGGTGGTGCCATCTAAGCAGCACAGGAAAACGGTTGGATCACAGTTCCAGGAGAGTTTGACATCATTGATATCCACATTACACTCTACAACACCACATTATGTCCGCTGCATCAAGGTAGGTCGAGATAAATTTCTGCAGTTTTGGGGTCAATTTTCATATTGAATTTTTCTCTTCACAGCCAAACGATGAAAAAATTGCGTATAAATGGGAAACGGCCAAGATTATTCAACAGTTGAGAGCCTGCGGAGTGCTGGAAACAGTTCGCATATCCGCTGCTGGTTTTCCCTCGCGTTGGATGTATCCTGATTTCTACGTGCGTTACCAGCTGTTGGCACATCGTTCAAACATTGATAAGAATGACATGAAGCAATCATGCCGAAACATTGTACTTAAATGGATCCAGGATGAGGACAAATATCGCTTTGGAAATACGCAGATATTCTTCCGGGCCGGACAGGTGGCTTATTTAGAGCAGGTGCGGGCCAACTTGCGGAAACGATATATCACTATAGTCCAGTCTGTGGTGCGTCGTTTTATTCATCGTCGTCGTTTCCTGCATCTTCAACGTGTAATAAATGGTCTTCAACGATACGCACGTGGTTTTCTGGCCCGACAACGTGCCCAGAAAATGCGGGAAGCTCGCGCTGGGTTGATACTTTCAAAATACGCACGCGGCTGGCTGTGTCGTCGTCGATACCTCCGTTTACGCCATTCAATCTTTGGCATCCAGACCTATGCCCGTGGCATGTTGGCCCGCTTAAAGTTCTTTGCCTTGCGTGACCACTATAGGGCCGTCCAAATTCAACGGTTCGTTCGCGGCGTCTTGGCGCGTCGTGCCTATCAGCAGAAGCGACGTAATATCGTTATTTGCCAAGCAGCAGTGCGTCGTTTCCTGGCGCGTCGACAGTTTAAGCGTATGAAAGCCGAGGCCAAGACCATAAGACACATGGAAAATAAATACATGGGTCTGGAGAACAAGATCATTTCCATGCAGCAACGAATCGATGAACTGAACCGGGACAATAGCAACCTGAAGCACAAGACCAGCGAGATCAGTGTCCTAAAGTGAGTGATTTGGAGCAATGATTTTATTGCCATGTTTTATTTTTATTTGTTTTATTTTTTTATTAGAATGAAGTTGGAGTTAAAGAAGAACTTGGAGGGCGAATTTAAGAATATAAAGGCTGCCTGCTTAGACAAGGATATGTTAATTGGAGCACTTAACAAGCAACTTGAATCGGAGCGTGACGAGAAAATGCAACTGCTTGAAGAGAATGGCCACTCTCAGGAGGAGTGGCTTAGTCAGAAGCAGTTGTGGCGTTTGGAAAATGAGGAACTGCGCAAACAAATCGACGATATGATCGAAATGGCCAAGAACGTCGAGGCCACTCAACGTGATCAGAAAGAACGCCTCTTGACAGAAATTGACAACAAGGAACTGAACGAGGCCTATCAACGAGCCATCAAAGATAAAGAAGTGATCGAGAATGAAAACTATTTACTTAAGGAAGAACTAAGTCGTTTTGCTGGCGGGGTCAACAACTATTCACACCACACACGTTCGGTTAGCAACGCCTCCAGCCAGAATGAGGAGGATGTTGGTTACGCATCAGCCAAAAACACATTGGACATCATTCGGCCTCCCGATCTCCTAAATAAAAGTGGCAAGTGGCTTGGCAGTGGCGATTCTAATGATCGGGGAATGCAACCAAAACGTATATCGGTTATGGTAGCGGTGCTAAAACTTCGAATACCGGTGGGGTTACCGGTTTTGTACATAGGCTACGTGATAGTATTTATTTATTTATTTATATCGGTATGCCGATATCATTTTAGTTATAATAGATAAAAGGATGAAGAAATAATATGTTCACAATCATCCATTTACTTGTATACATTGACATTGTTTGTTCACATGAAATTTGAAAACATGTTTTGAATCAATAATTATTGTTAAAGCATAATTCAAAATAATATTATTATTGTAAGTTCTTTGTGTTGCCTGGATAACAGAAATGATATTCGTAGTTATATCTGATTCTAAATAGTTATAAACATGGGATTGAAGCATTGTTAATATCAGATGTTAAGATGTGTTAATATTAAGATGGTTATTTCGAATACTTGGCGGTTGCATTCCTCTAGCTTAAGTTTGTTTTGTTGGCCGGCGTATTGCTAACTTTTTCTTTTCCTTGACAGACTCGTTCATCGACAGCACTAGCATTGTGCTTAAGCTACGCTCCATACTCGAGGAAGAGAAGCAAAAGCACAAGTATCTGCAGGATCAGTACTTAAAGTTGGCGAGTCGCAATAAGCCCACCGAAGATTCCTTCCGGTAAGTGTAACAAAAACATCGACTAGTTTTAAATGGAGTGCGAACTCCTTGTCAAAACACTGCATCCAATTGCAAATGCTCTACTCTTTTGTCTATGTATGTACGACACTGCTTACCTACACTCCGCACTTCACTCCACACCTTAGCGTCTCCGAACTCGAGGTAGAGAACGAGAAATTACGCAGCGAATATGATCAGCTCCGCACGAGTATTAAGCACGGAGTTGAGATCAACGAGCTCAATGGTAACAATGGCCACTGATGAAAGCACGTTACTATTGCGATACTCATGATTACTTTTATCTTCTTTGCCGCCCCCCTTTTCTTTCCTGCCCTCCTCTCCTTCTTTGTTTGTAATTACAGCTCAACATGCCGCACTCCAAGAGGAAGTACGTAGGCGGCGTGAAGAGTGCATCCAATTGAAGGCTGTCCTGCTGCAACAGAGCCAATCATTGCGTTCATTTGAGCCTGACAGCCTGCAGCTGCGTGGCAATGATGTCCACGAACTACTTGAGGCTTTCCAATCGCAGAAATTGGTCAACAGGTAAAATAAATATTGTTAAATGGAAAATTGTCATTTAATTGTTTTATCGTTTGGCAGACAATTGGAATCCGAACTGAAGGCCATTACCGAAGAGCACAACACCAGGCTAGTGGAGATGACCCAGGAAATTGAGCGTCTAAATAACGAACGGGATGAACTGCAAAAGGTCATTTTCGATAGTATTGATGAGTTCGAAAATGCCCCTATTGAGACCTTAAAGCAAAACGATCGTTATCTTCGCCGTGAGCTCAAGAAGACCATATCGCAGTATCTGCTAGTTCAGGAGGAACTTAAACTGGCCAATGCCAAATTGAAAGCCTATAGGCAGGATGATGGTCAGTTGGAGCATAAGCTCGAAGAGGAAATGAGTCGCAGCAGATCCACAACCAACGCAATGAATGATGTGGATGTGGGCGCTAATGTAACCAAGCAAAAGTCCCAGAATCCACAGGGTCTGATGAAATTCCATAGCAGTGATCTGGACAAGATTTTACAGCGTCTACTAAGCAATATGACACCGCGCACAGTGGTGGGTCTGCTGCCAGGTTTTCCGGCTTACTTGATATTTATGTGCATTCGGTAAGATGGACTCAGACGTGGATTAATCTAATGAAACTAAATATTAATTGTTTCCTCTTCAGTTACACCGATCTGACCAATGCCGACGAGGATGTGCGTGAGCTGCTAAGTAAATTTGTCATTCAGATTAAGAAAATGCATCGCACTCCGCATCCAATTGAGAATCGTGTCATCTGGCTGGTAAATTCAATAACGTAAGCAACAAGACAATCAAAAGCTCTTCCCCTTTCCGACATTTTTGTGGTTCTTTCATTCTTTTAGATTGTTGAATCTGTTGAAGCAATATGGCGATGTGGATGAGTATTTGAAATTCAATACAGAAAAACAGAATCAACAGCAGCTGAAGAATTTCAATCTCTACGAATATCGTCGCGTGATTCTGGATCTAATTGTGAATCTATATCAAGCGCTTATTATACAAATCCAGGGACTATTGGACGCGAAAATTGTTCCGGCTATTTTGAATAACGATGAGATTCAACGCGGCCGCCATGCAGCCCACGGAATGCGAAGTCGAACAACTTCCATAGGTGCCGCTGCTGCTGCTGCTGCAGCCTCATCCTCGCCAGAGCATGGCGGCAATATACCCGCTTGGAAGCAATTGATTGGACAACTAGAGCATTTCTATAAGCAATTCCAGCATTTCGGCCTGGACAATTGCTATGCTGAGCAGATATTCCACCAACTGTTGTACTTTGTGTGCGCTGTGGCCCTCAATTGTCTAATGCTGCGCGGCGACATTTGCATGTGGGAGACGGGCATGATAATACGCTATAATCTTGGGTGTATTGAGGATTGGGTGCGGGACAAAAAGATGGTAAGAACAAATCAGGAGATCATTAATTTAATTACCAATGCCGTATTTATAATCCTACCATTTCATTTGCAGTCGAATGATGTTTTGAAGTCTTTGGCTCCGCTCAATCAAGTTTCCCAGCTGCTGCAGTCGCGCAAGAGTGAACAAGATGTGCAAACCATTTGCGATCTGTGCACTTCGCTTACCACTGCCCAGGTGCTTAAAGTAATGAAGTCTTACAAGCTCGATGACTACGAGAGTGAAATAACTAATGTGTTCCTGGAGAAGCTAACCAAAGAGCTGAATGCTAGAGAAATGGTAATTAAAATGTGGAAACAATTTATAATTTAAATTGTTTTCTTATTGTGTGTATTTATCTTCTATTTTCTTGGTGCGCCGGAGCAGAAGAGTAACAGCAGCGACGAGTTCACCATGGATCAGAAATTCATCCAACCATTTAAAGTGGTATTTAGATATAGCGACATTAAACTGGAGGATATTGAGCTGCCCTCTCATCTCAATCTGGATGAGTTTCTGACAAAAATATAAAACGTCTTAACTACATTCTATTCCTTTCGCTTTCTATTCTTATCTCACTATCCTCTCAATTTATCATAGTTGCCATTTCACTATTGCCGTTTTTTGTGAATACCTTTTGATTATAGAAATTAATCCATGTTAGCGTAGAGTTGTAGAATCTTAGAGTTCCTGTGCCTTTGCCTGTTCCTGTTTTGTGTTTAGATCAATCGTGATGAGCTTGGTTATGAACCAAAATCATTATAAAAATTGGAATGAAAGTTTAACTTCCATTTGTAATACATTCCTAGCCTGAGAACCTTGTGTACCTTAACATGATATACATATAACGAAAATGTATGTGGAAAGAGTAAATATATGTTTGTATACCAATTTGGTGTACATCTGCCACCGATAAGGAAAAATAATTAGTGTACTTAAATAGAAGGCCGATATGTGGCCTTTTCATGATTGCAATAATCGAACGACAGAGACTATAATTCGTAACATAATAATAATGATACCTAATATATGTATTAAGAAAATTAAATTATATCTATTCCATTTGAATGTATTCTCATTTATTTGCTATATTTGTTGGCATTTGTTAAAATATTTATATAAATGATATACATGTTTAATGGATAAGTACCTTATACAAATATACATAATAATATATACTTAAAGAATAAAATCCGCTTTCCATAGGACTATTTAGACGCAGCTTTGCTTGAATTTTTATTGGTTATTTGATAATTCCTTAGAAGAATTGGCCAAAAGAATTTTGACAATTGTCGAATACAAATCCTTAGGCTTGTTCACCTTTTAGATTTTTATTTATAAAGAAAAAATGAGTGGTCATCCATGACATCGAAAGTAAAAAAAAATTATTTTTATGAGCGTCGGAGATCGATAATTGGTTAACTTAAACTACGAGCTTTTGCATGTTTCTTGAAGATTTATCTTTGATTTTGTCGTAGAATTTATTGTTTATTTATTAATAATGTTTAGTTTTAATTTTATTAACGTTTAGGCACACATATATAAATGTATGTGTATTTAGCCTTAATCGTTTTCCACCAACGAGTATCTCAGGGCCGGGGCAGTCTTGTGAATCACCCGGCGATGCCTTGATAGGGCAGAATGGCATGTAAACGTAGCATCGCAGTGATCACAAACCTTATCTCTAATATCCAGGTGCGCCTTGATGTGATTGGTCAATTCGAATTTCTTGCGGAAACTTTTGCAGCACAGATCACAGACAAAGGGACGCAAATTCAAATGGAAACCATTGATGTGGTGATCCAAGAGCAGTTTCAGGCGGAATCTCTTACCGCACATTTCGCAGACATACGGTTTCTCGCCTGTGTGACAAGCCCGATGGGCCACAAGATCATTATTGATGGCAAAAGTCTTGTCACAGAAATCGCATTTTAAGGTGTTGGCTATATGGGCACGCAACTTGTGGCGATCCATGTCATTCTGACGATCAAAGCGACGAGGACAATACGAACAAAGGAAAGGCAACTCGCCCACTTGATGCTGCTTGTACATGTGAACGCGCAAATTGTAATCGCCGTGAAAACGCTTGCAGCAATAATCGCAGTACAGGACTTGCCCTTCCGCCTTTGGCGGCAGGAAGTTGCACATTTTGAGATGGTTCAATTCCTGCTTGGACCATGCCTTAAAGAGTTCCTTGGACTTGAGGCGGCGTAGGCCCCCATAGGCCCATTTACGTAATTTGTTCACGGCCAGATATACATCGGTTTCATTGGCTTGCAGCAGGGGTGACAAATCCTCGGCCATCTTGATATAGGCCTGATTTCTAGCTTCAACGGAATCAAATTCGGTTAACGAGGGATCATACAGTTCTGGGTAGTTAGCATAATTTTCGATAAATTTACTCGTCAGTTCATTTGGCTCCTTGAAATTAAGCTCGATTACTTGCAGAGAATTGTTTTCTGTCCCTTCACCGTTGCCATCTCCATCGTCCTCGAAGTCGGTTAGTGCGGAGCGTGGCAAGGCGTTAAGAAATTCACATTTCTCATAATATCGTGCGGCTAAACCGACCAGTTTGCCTTTGGCAGCTGATTCGCCAGCCAACATGTACTGGCTATGCAATTGATTTAGGGTCCTCTTCAGTTCTGACTCGGTGAACAAAACGTTTGCCTTGTCATCAACACGCTTAATCATCACCTCATAGGCATTGCTCCGTGCTTTGGGATTATTATAATCATCATCTGAAGGATTCCACAGACACGGATGCTGTTTGTATGCCTCAATTAAGTGCAAGACTCGAGGATTACGACGTATAAAGTTGATTTTCAACTGCAATTAATATATCTTTCTCATTTTATAAAAGAAGCAAAGTTTTTAGGATCCCTTCAGCTCACCTTGAACAATTGCCCAATTTTATATCTTTTGCGCGGACGTCCTGTGGTGGCCTTGTTTTGACAAATATTAACGTTTTCCACCGGAGATTCTGTGTTGTCATTCTCGATAACTTCGTTCACAGCCTCCGTAGTTTCGCCTACATCTTCCTCGCTCAATCCCAACAACTCCCCAATAGACGGTGACAATCGTTCTCCTTCTAAAATTTCTATAGATGGCTTTCGGTCCATACTGACAGGCGTTTCAGTATATTCATCTTCGGACACACTCGGGTCCACTTGATAGTTTCTCATTTCATCTTGTGGCCAGAATTCCTCTTCAATTAAATCCATGGCAAAGTCATCTTTTTCTTCAAGTTTCACCTCAATGTTGGCATCATCTCCAGCTCTCCAAATGACGCCTTCTACTTCCTCGATGTAATGCGAGGTGTGCACGTGATGTATAAATTGTTTCCAATCTTTGAGTTTGCTTTCAATGCTGCAATAGAGACACTTCAAACGGAACTCTGTGTATTGGTTGTTAACCATTATATTCCCACAGACCTCCATTCTGTCGACATCTGAATATTCCAGAATTTGTTTGCTCAATCTTGTCTCCGAATGTTGAGCTGCTTTTAGTGGCGTTGCCAGAAAGTCAAATTATCAGTATCAGCTGTAACCTATTTATAATCGATAATTTTATTACTCTTAATATATCGAACTACCAGTTAAAATTTCTAATCATAAAAAGAACCAAAAATTCAAAAAACTACTTTATCTTTGAGCTTAAATAATGTCTGATTTATATTAATTTTAACTCTGCTCTTCTTCTCCCTCTGCAGTAGCAGTCATCTCGGCTTTCTGGTTCCGTAAAATATTGTGGGTGCGTTTCATATGCGAATTAAGTCCCACAAACTGTGCAAATCGGGCGTCACAAAGTTTGCACGGAAATTTCTTGATCTCTGCATGAATTTGCCGATGCCGGATGAGCGAATGGCAACTGGTAAAACCTTTGCCACAGGTGGTACATATTTTATCGCGTATATTCAAATGGCCTTTAACGTGATCGACGAGATGGACCTTTTTAAGGAAATCCTTTGGACACATGGTACACTTAAAGGCTCGGATTTTGGTATGAATTGCTGTGACATGTTGTTTGAGTTGCGATCTTAGCCGAAAAGCCTTACCACAGTGCTCACAAATATAGGGTTTCGTGTTGGTGTGGGTCCTTAGATGAAGCTTCAAATCCGATTGGACAGCAAAGGTCCGTTCACAATGCGAGCACTCATGAGTTTTCCCAATGTGGGACCTTTTTACATGGGTGGCCAGTTCTCCGCGACCCATAAAACTGCGGTCACACATCTGGCACTTAAATGGCAGCTCACCAATATTGTGGACTTTAAAAATATGCGCCTGCAGGACATGATCCGAGTAGGTAACCTGCTGACAAATCTCGCACACCAGTCGCTGTTTAAACATTTTTGGCGGCAGGAATGAGCAGATGCCTTGATAGAACTGCTCAGACGCATTTATTGGGTGCTTGGTTCCCTTGTAGTACCATTTTCGCAAAGTTTGAATGGCCTGAAATATATCATCGCTGGTAATGTCCACATTATCTGACACATGCAAGTCATTGGCCATACTCTCATAGGCCTGTTTCCGAGAGGTCATACTAGAGAATTCATTATGCTGAGGATCGTACAATTGCGGAAATCCTGCATAGAGTTCGATCAACTCAGTGGTCAGTTTATTTGTATGCAAAAAATCTAACTGTAAATGGAGATGACAATAAGATTTTCCATTCCTTGTGGCACTTGACTACTTGCCTGTATTTTTCCATTACTTTGCCCTTCCAGTTGATCTGTGCTCGCTTTAAGAAAGGCACAACTGGTATAATGGGTGTAGGTCACCGAATTGTCTTTAATCTGGCCACCAAGAACTCTCCTTTCCACCGTGTTATACTGCAGATGAAGCTTCTTGATCGCCGCAATTAGAGAGTGCTCAGTAAGAATAATTGACGCCTTTGCCTCCAAGTCCCGAATCATTTGCTGATAGGCCGATTTGCAAGCAATTGAGTCTTTGTATTCCGAGTGGGCGGAGTTCCAAAGACAGGGGTGCGACTCATACAGTTCAATAAAAGTGAGTGTGCGGGGATCGCGGCGAAAAAAGGAGGGATGGAACTAAAGTGGTAGGCAGAGATTTGATAATTATGGGTGAACTGCTTCACACATATGCACATATACTTGTACCTTGTATGAGGGTGAGCTATCTGCAAGGGCATTATCTTCGGGGTCAGGATCATCATTGGCATCATCCTCATCTTCATCATCCTCAGCAGCTGATGTATTCAATTCAAATTCAGTTTCATCCTCTTCCTCCCGTTCTTGTTCCTGATCCTCTTCCTCGTCGGTTTCAATATAATGTGTTAAGGAAACATTTTCGTCCATAGCCAGTTCATTTATTTCCTCCAGAGAAACCACTTCCACATGTATTTCACTTATGGTAGATTCTAGTTGTGTCTCTGTTTTAAACTCAGCCTCCGTTTCAGACAGAGACTGCATATCCAAGATATGCAGGTTGCGAAAGTGGAGCACGAATTCCTGCCATTTTGCAACCTCCAAGTCGATGGAACAGAGTGAGCAACGCATGAAGAAGTTCTCATAGTCACTGCTAGCGCAGATATAGCCACAAGTTTCCATTATATCTTTTGAGTATGTTCCATCTATGTCTTTATGGACGTCAATATCTTCGCAATAGTGCGACCAGCTGTAATAAACATTAATTGAGTGTGACCAAGTGCCGATAGTTATCGATAACGATAATCACAGAATTTGTTTATTTGACGTCTTGTTTTTAATTCGTAATCTTGTTTCAAATTCGATACATAATCTTCATTTCAATGTGCAAGGGAACGCCATGGAGCAGCACAAAAGTCGTCTATGCTATACATTCTATATGCTGACCTTCTTTATATGTGGATCTGTACTGTTTCTAATTGGTTTCTTTCCGGCATCGTATTCTTTTTCGGCAGCGGAGAAGGAAAGCTCCGTGCCAAGTGATCGGCCCACAAGTCTCCATGGCCTAAAGTACGTTTTAATATCAATTGGAACTTATCAACTTATTTGATAAGATCTTTATCCGTAGGTTAAGTCCACCGCCGCAGAGTTATGACTCTTTCATATTGCTGGTGGTCGACGCATTGCGCGAAGATTTTCCCAATCCTTCAACTATGCCGGTAGCTTTTGGGCAGGCATGCGATAGGCTAACATTACACGTAGACATACCTACAGTAACCATGCCGCGTCTAAAGAGTATCACCACCGGCACCTTGTCTAATTTTATAGATATAGCTTTAAATGTGGGTCACACGGAGCAACTGGATGATTCGTTGTTGCATCGACTGAAGCAGAGGAAACTACTGACCTCTTTTGCCGGTGATCACACCTGGACCAAACTGTTTCCTACCCAGTTTACAAGACAGCGACCAAACAATGATTCGTTCTATGTCAACGATTTCTTTGATGGAGATAAACGAATCACATCATCGTTGGAATTTGAATTGACTAAAACGGACTGGACTTTGCTGGTCCTTCATTATCTTGGACTGGATCATATAGGGCATGTGGAGGGCAATGAGAGCCCTAAGATTCCGCCTAAACTAAAAGAAATGGATGACGTGGTTAAAAGGATCGTAGAAAATAAGGTGACGGCTCTGCAGAGAATGAAAGGGAAATGATTGATAAATGTATTTGCAGAATTTGAATAATTATCTGCTGATGCTGACGGGAGATCATGGAATGGCCGATGGTGGAGGTCATGGAGGCAATACTCCGCAAGAGACGACGGTCCCCCTTTATTTATATTCCAAGAACTGTACCCAGTCCAAGTGAGATGGAGCAGAAGATATGTCTCTTCTTGTAGTTATGCCCTCACACATCTCCTTTTCAGATCTAACTCAAAAACACGCCGCTATAATCAAATTGATTTGGCCCCCACATTAGCCGTTTTACTGTCTGTTGAGATACCGACGATGTCCATTGGTTGTCTCATTCCCGAGATGTTACAATCTCTCACCAAGGAGCAGCAGTTGTATGCCTACTTTTACAATGCCCATCATTTGATGAATCGCGCCCGGGTTAAGCTTGGCCATGACCAAGTTCATAAGAGCGACTATTACGACTGGTATAAAGAGGCCACCTTAAAGCACAAACAGTTAATTTTGGATGCGGAATCTTCGAGTGTGGTTAATTATGAGAATGTTAAGTTGAACTACATGAGAGTGGCCGAAAAGATATCGGTTCTGCTGTCCGAGTCGCTGGTGAAATTTGATTATGGCTTCATCGTCCTAGGACTTGGCCTAACCACCACGGTAGAGAAATGAATCATTAGAGTAATTCTCCGATTAATCTTCTCCTTTCAGGCTGCACTTCACTTATTGATTAGTGTTCTATTTTTGGATCTCACCGACCAATTACAGCTGGACGACGTGCGGGCCCTCCAGCTGCTGATTTCTATGGGTGCAAGCTTGGTTTGTCTTGTGGTTAGCCATCTGATGGATATTATTATGACTAGCTCAATGCTGCACAGTGTACTCCTAATTGTTCCACTAACTATAGCCATTTACTTGGGTCTAGACATAGTCAGAGCCATAGTGAAAATCAGCTTGCCTCCTTCGACCTTTCCCAGACTGTATTCACCACGACGCCTTAAATTATCGCTGCCTTTGCCCATGCCCCTGATCCTGTGCTATGTTTTACGCACGCTTACCTTGGGCTCATCTTCGTTCATTGAACTGGAGTACAAGACTTGGTATTATTTGGGCAACACTCTAATCTTGTTCACTGCTCTAAGGACCTTGCGTCGACGCATTACCAAGGCCAATGTAGAGCTGAATGGCAGGCATTTGTCCAAGATTGCGTCGGCCTGCCTTTGGCAGCATCGTCGGATCTTTGTGGTTCTGCTATTGCTGATCCTTATGCGTCATGTGTACAGACTCCAGGCCATACGCAGCACCTTGATGATATTCTCCATGATTGTGCTATGGGCCAGATTACGGAGATTTAGTCAAGTGCCTCAGAGTTTTGCCACTGGAGTTGGCTTTGTTATAATCTATGTATTCCGCGGCCTTAACGGGCAAGTTCAATTTCTGGATTTGTCTGAAGATTTGGCGTAAGTTTGTCGATTATATGTTATTTTTTAATCTTTTTTTGATAAATTGTTTCTCATTGGTTTCCAGCTCCCGCCTAGTTGTGCCCACTGTGCTGGTCTTTTGGGTCTGCTTTGCTTTCGTTTTGGTGCTCGGATATCGCGAGGCATTGCCTCAATCTAACCCGCCGCCGCATTGGACTAAAAGTTTTGTCCTCCAGCAATTAATACAGACAAACCTGGTCTGTTCTCTACTAGTCACAGCTTTGCTGTACAAAGTCCAGAATATAGTTCTGCTCCCCACTCTCCTCATCACTTTGAGTGAGACATACAAACTGTGCGATGCCTTTGCCACCAGCAGCAGTTCCCACAAGTTCTCTGTGCGTCTGGTCCATGTCTACAAGATTATGATGACCATTTTTGTGGCTCGCATGTTTTACTTCTTTCAGGGAAATTCCAACAGCCTCTCAACAATTGACCTAACGCCCGGGTACATTGGTCAGAGCAGTTATAATCCTGTGATTGTGGGCCTATTCGTTACCATAAATACGTATAGCGCCGAGATTCATTCCTTCCTCTACCTCATCGTCCATACGCTGCGTACATCCGATCTTCGTGGCGTGGGCATTATCCAGATGCAACCGCCCTATTCGACTGCAACGGATACTCTGGTGGTGCCTCTATATGCCAGCCTTATCATCCTGCCTGTGGCATTCTATTTGTGCCTAATGCTTGGCTTCCGCTACCATCTCTTTATCTATTCGGTCTTTTCACCCAAGGTGCTCTACGATTGCTACACTGTGCTTGTCTTTTACATGGTATTTTTAATTACGAGTTTGTACTTGAAATTGTTTAAAAATTACGCTTAAAAATAGATGCTAAAAAAACGAGAACCAACAATTAATACTGCTGCTCCAAATGCGTCATTGTTGAATGGTGATTAGGTCAGCAGGCAGTCAGAGGTTGATCCACTCTTAAGGCATAGTGTATGTCATCGGTACTAACATTCAACAGAATCTTCTGGTAGAGATCATGACGCGATGGTTCGCTGATAATTAAACGTTCCGCCCCCAGTTTTGAGCACAGACGCAAAGCTCGTCCTGGGGCTGGCAGTGTGGCCACACCCATTATGGCGGCAATTATTTCCAACTGCTGATAGACACCCATGAAAGTGGTCTCCTCCACACCGGTGCGGGTGACCTCGGCGGCCACCGCCTGAAGGAATATCTGTTCCAGTCTCGAACAGTTCTTGATGGCCTGCACTTTGGCACTCGCTATCATCTCGGCCAGAGCCTGCTGGACATGCAGCATGGTGACACAATCCTGGGCAATTTCTGTGGCTCGCCGGCAAATGTCCAGAGCGCGACGTGCATCACCCGATACAGCGGCCACTTTGCGGGCCACCAATTGAACAGCCTCCCCCTTGAAGGCCTCTGATCCGGCCAGACCCAGACGCGCAGAGACAATCTCCTGCAGCTGTTTGTGGGTATAGGGTTGAAAGGTCAGCCGTGTGAGTCCCAGGCGAGAGGTTACCTTGCCCATCAACAGCCGTTCGGGCAAATCCATTGTGTTAGCTATAGTGATGACCACCAAACGGGCAGCGGATTTGGTTGGCCAATCGAGTAAATTGTAAACCACATCCTGTCGCCGGTTGCATAAGATGTCCAGCTCATCCACCAGCAGGACTGTGGTGATGCGTCTAGGTGCTGGTGTCGTAAAGCGCTTTTCGAGCAGCGTGTGTGCCTGCTCCCAGGATACAGTCTTGCCGGTAAGTTGTTTATAGATCTGGACATAGGCCTGCCGCGGCTCCGTAAGGCGCATTCCATTAATCTCCAGGAACTCAAAATCGGGCAATTTGCGATCTCTGGCCATTCCTTGCAGCATGCGAATGACTCCAGATACAGTTGCGGTTTTGCCTGTGCCCGGAACACCCGAAACATACATACATCCACCGCATTGATCCTGAATTTTGCCTTCCAGGAAATTATATATATTGTCGAACTCTTTTTCGCGGCAGGGCAAACTCTGGGGCACCACCGAAACGTGAAGCTGCTCTCGAGCCAGTTGTAATTGGGATTTTCTGCCATTATCCACAGTTGTCGAATCATTCCTTCGCTGCTCCATGGTGGGACTAAGCTCTCCTGAACGTATCTTCTTTAGTTTTTGTGATGGTGTCATAGGCGTTGGTGTTCCTGGAGCAGAGGTGCCCGCAGTGCTTAGCCGTCGTGACCGTGATGGCGTCTTCTTTGGTGTATATTCCTTATCCTCTGTGGATACTGATTTCTTTGAACGTGCCCGCTTGGGTGTCGATATAATTTCATCATCCTGGAACACACGCTGCTCCACAATGTTGGACAATTGTATGCTGCGTCTGGGAGTGCCTTCAGCTAATATTGCAGAGCAAAAACAATTATTATCATGAAGGAAATAATAAATCCAGTTAAGTGGATTACTCACCTAGTCGGCTAGTTGCCGATTTTAATATGCTCTTCCGACGGGTAGAGGGAGTCAGATCGGCAGCAGGATTGCTGGTCTCCTTGGATTTCTTGGTGGGCGTGTGATAGATATCACCCTGAGATACACCCAGACGTTTGCGTTGAGGCTGTTGCTTTGCCTCGTCGACCAAACATAAGGGATCTTCGACTTCTAGTTCATCTTGGGAGGTCAGACGTACTGATTTTCTACGCTCCGAGATTCGTAGCTTGATTTTCATGTCATTGGATGGGGTCTTGGGATCGGGTGTCTTCTGCACTATGGAATAGTTTGGGCACTCCGAGTCGTTCGTAGAGTTTAGGCTTAGATTTAGGTTACGCCGTGCGGCAGATGCTCGCGATTTGGGTGTCGTCTCCACTTTAGAATTCTTTTCAGTTAATGGCGAGGCAACCAAATAGTTGGCATTCACCTCAGATGCTGTACTTAACCTGGACTTCTTCTCTGACAGTCTAACCACACTGCGTCCGCCCACAATCTTAATCGGCGACACTTTATTATTGTTATTTTCACAGTCCACAAACTCCAAGGCGATGGCTGCTGCAGCTGCCACCGAGGCACGCCGTGGGCGACGAGCTCCATCTTCGCCAGACGCCCGCCCATCCAATTGGATTTCTAATGGCACAAGACGATAGTATTTCTTCTCCTTGATAAATTTATATCGACTGACAAACATTGGACAACTGGGTGCCACCTTATGCTTTGTATATCTCTTAATTATCTCCACAGCAGTGTGCTGCGATGATCCCTCCAGCACTATACACTTGCGATAAATAGCTCCCAATGCCACGTCGTTGTCGTATGGGCGATGCTCTTCGATCACTTCCAAATTGAAATCAATGGCTATGTCATCCGCATCGAATTCTTTATGGGGAATGGATGCGGGCCGTGAATACCATTGAACTATAGCGCGACACGACTCCCTGTCGCTCACTTCGCGCAGTTCATAGAGATTTTGAATCCTGGCCACATCACAGCCATTCACTGTATCTGGCTCGGCAGCATCCGCATTAGACACCAATATGTAGTCGCCCACTGTCAAGGTTAAAGGTCCGTAGATACACTTTTCGTAGAAGTACACGTTTTTGTGTTCCAGATGTTTTACAAATTGCTTTGGATCGTGGCTACCGCTACCGATCCACTTCACCTGCTGGCCAAACACATTCTCTTTATTAACATTAACCATTCCGATTGAAGTCGAGTTGTCGTCGTCAAGAATTATTTTTTTTATCGTCAGCGAATATTAAAATTAGGTTGAGCTCCACTTCTCTCTTTTTTTTCTTTGATCAGCTTGCCGCGCTGTTTATGTTCTTTTGGCGCGAATTTATAATTTTTCATTTCACAGCACTGTTCTTCTCAACACTGTAAAAAAATTCGGTCTGGTTCCAAACTAGTTCTTTGACTGTTTCTTACATAAATTTAAATTAGGTACGTTAAATTCAAATGAATTTTCTACAATTTCGCGGCACATTCTTGTAAATTGATTGAACGATGTCAATCGATTATTTGCCCATTGAATATACAGAATGCTGTCCAATGCAATGGACAAAAATGCAATTGATACATTTAATGCAATTTTCTTGTTTTTTATTCATGAATAGTAGAATATAATGTAGAGAGGGGGGTACACACATAATGAGTACAAACATCAAGCGAATTGAATCGAAACATTTTGCATCGCATGCGTAACAAATTATTTTCCATCTTTTTGATATATAAATTTTAGTTTGATAATATGCATAACATTTATTCTGAACATTCATTATCTGTTTCGGTTGTTTTATTGATTATAAATCATTGTTAAAAAAGCGTTCATAACAAACGAAACATAACTCTTGAAACTAATCTCATTGCCCTTATTCTTCTCATTTTTGGGGTTTGGGTGGGTTTGGGGGTGGGGTGCGTGTGCAAAACAAGGCTTAAAAATAAAATCAATCACAATCTATATTATATACATAATACTAATTAAAAGTGCCTAACAAATGAGTAGACTGACTGGATCTGGATTAATTACTGGGTACAAACTAAGCGGAGAGAGTTTTTGTCCTTATTTTTTCTTTTTGTAAAACTAACAGAGATATAACCATAGTGAATGGGTTTGTTAATGTTGATGATGGACTCCACTCGCTCTACTCGATATCGTGGAATCGGAGAATGGCCCGTCCGGGTATCTCGGAATTGCACAGTTTCTGTATAACCTCCGCGGCCTGCTCGCAGGGGAATACAGAATGCGGTGGTGGTTCAATCTTTTTATTGGCCACCAGTTGTACCAATTCGGCCAACTGTTCGGCGGTACCGTTTGAGATGGGTATAATTTCCTGTTGATATTCATTCGACAAACGTGAGAATTTAGGTAGCAACTTTTCGGCCACCTCGTCACTGATTAGGACCACTCCGCCCTTGGACAGGCAGTGCATGGAGCGATGTAGACTTCTTGAAGTGGTGCCAAAATCAATGACCACATCCACGGCTCCACCGCAGACATCCTTAGTGCGTTCAATGAGCTGTGGCTCGTACAGGCACTCGTTCCACTGAACCACGCTTACGCTGGAAGGGAAGAGGAGTCAGGTTAGTTAAAAGGTAAGTAAGGAAAC
This sequence comes from Drosophila emarginata, assembly GCA_037075365.1. Lineage (NCBI taxonomy): Eukaryota > Metazoa > Arthropoda > Insecta > Diptera > Drosophilidae > Drosophila > Drosophila emarginata. The sequence continues at coordinate 9,815,004 of JBAMCD010000260.1, forward strand.
GCATGAAAATTTTACTTACTTTTTGATCTCTGTGGCCAGGCGGAAACCCTCGTCCCGCAAACTAGCCACTGTGATGTCCACATTATCCGCACCGTTGGAAGCGAAATGATAGGAAGCAATACGGACCGCCCAAAGGGCAAGGCCTCCGGTACCAACAATCAGGATTTTGCATTTCTTTTTCGGTTCCGAACTGGCCCGTTGCTGCAGGATCTGTGTGACCACCGCTTGGGCTTTAAAAACGGCATTCATGGCCAAAAGTGCTCCAGTTGGCAGCATGGCAGCCACTTCCATGGGCAGACTGTCTGGTATGGGGACAATGTGCTTTAAATCCGGTACCACCATGAGTTCAGCATACCCAGCGGGAGTCTCATCGAAGGGATAGACAATAACCCGCTGCCCAATGGCCAAGCCACAATTGTTGGCCTCTGTTATCTCCGATCCCAAGGACTCAATGACGCCAGCCACTTCGAACCCTGGAAAGAAGGAACCTTCGCGTATGCCCTGATGGGCTGGCGACGATATCGATGCTGACGTCATTGATGTCACCGATGGACAGTAATCGCTCAATTCCGAAGACACTGATGACATGCTTGTTATGGAATTGGATCGATCGCGGCGCCTATAGCATGCGCCGGCACACACAATCCTGATGCGTGCTCCTAGTGGCGGTGTATCTTCGATTGGTACAAAAAAATTAAAGACGCAGTTTTTGGCACCCGGACCGGGTGACTCAATTGACACTTGGCGGCACAATTTGTTCATGTTGCTGCTGTGATGTGGATGTGGATGCAATGGATCTGTCGGCGGCAGAGCAGCAGACGGCAATGAAAACGAGGTATCTGTTGTTGTTCCACTGGAAGAGAAGAAGATTAATTTAAAGACTTCATTGGAGAATAAGAATAAGAATTTATTATATAATTTTCGATGGCCCATCTAAAGGTAAATGAAGGTCATTTCCATTTTCCATTCTATTTATTTAAGAAAACAAAAACAAATGGTGAGCAAATAATTTATCTGTATCTTTTTCTTTCTATTGCTTACTTATCGTATTCTACTTATTTTTTTTTTTTTTGTTTTGTTGTAATCTATTTCAATGCTGATTCTTCCCCCCCAGCGCCCCCCCTCGTTCTCATTCCTATGTATATAAACGCTAATCTTTGACTTCAATGCCAACAACATTTTCGTTGTAAATATTTATTATTCTAGCTGGAGGAATGGAGTTAACAAATGCTCAACTTGAGACGTAGTGGACACCAACTACTTAACTGAAAGGTCAATTGGTAAGGCTTTCAGTTAGCATACTCTGTGATACCCTGTTTCATTTTAACCATCTTTATAAATATTTATAAAATTGTAATACCCGAAGGGAAGGGAAACGTTTTAAGTCTCTCCAATTTGTGATTATTCGGTATTAAATGGACCACTTAAAATCATTTTTTTCATTTGGCTTAGTTCAGAGATACAGATACAACTGAAATAGGTTTAAAATTAAAGTGAAATTTTAACTAGTGATAAGTTTTGACATAAACAATCGTTACTGAAACTAACTTAAATTAAATTAGAAAACAGGCAATACAATTAATTTATATCTTGCTTAACTTGCATAGAGTATCGATAGATTGGTTTTAAAAACTTCACATTAATGTTTAGTACGTCTTTATATATTAATATTAATTCCAGATCCTTTCACCTCGATTAGTTATTATACTTCAATTGGACTTGGTATTCATTATTGCGGATATGACGACATTATATATGGCTAGTATAATATCGATATCGAGTAGATAATATGTGTCTAGCATTTCAATTAGGGAGATAAGATACAAACATACATATATATATAGTATGTATATATTTATCTTTATCTATATCAACTTTTTCGGTCTGGGGCAATTCAAATCACTTGCCCATTTCATGTTAATTATGAAGTGGCAAATTGGAATACATCCCCAAATCCGTGACCAGGGGGAACCCTAACCATATGAAGCAATTCATTTTGGTTTTTTATGGCCAGCAATAGTTAAACTCAATAAAAATCAATCAATTTATGGTTTACCTTATTGAACCAAGCAAATTGTGCATTTGTTGTTGCTGTGTAAAAATATCAACGGGCATTGTGATTGATAATTTGTTTATTTCTTTTTGGGTTAAATATTAATTTTTGTATTTATTATTGGCAATGAGTTAATAAAACATTTGGTCACTGGCTTATTTATAGCAAGGATTTCTTAACGCACTTTTCTTTTGTCTCTTGTTTTTTATTTTTTGCTTTCACAGATTTTTCTTTTAAATGCGCTTTGTGCGCTCTTTGCTCTGTCTCTCTTCTGACCAGCGCACTTCACTTCCAAAGAACAACTGAAATGTTTTCCCAGCGATGCGTCCACTAAAAAGCAAAAACACAAAAGCCAAAAACAGGAGAAAAAAAAAGAAGCCGGCGACCGACAACAACAAAAGCTCACACATACAGATGTTATATACAGTGAGTTGATAAGATATTCGCACACTTAAATGTGATGTACAAAAAATCGAGAATAAAAATAAGTTAAACCTATTAATAACTTTTGATCATTTATAAAAAGCGAAAATCGAAAGGAATTAAATTTTGTTAAACTGTTAATTTGAAGACTGTTAAAATTGTCATACGTGCATAGACATACTGGGGCGACTGTTATCCATATGTACACATACACACGCACTGGATGCGTGCACTAAGCGTGAACATTGAGAAACGGCTACAGATATGTATATGTACAAATATATATATATATATATGTATATGTGTATGTATATATATGCATACATATAAATTTATGTATATATTATCCATGTGCATGGCCAAATTAAATGAAATTTACAATGAGAAATGCAATTATAAATATATTTTAAGAACAATAATTTATGACTTTTTTCGTTTTGCCAGGCCAATTTTCTGTCAGTGTATCGGAATGAGACTAATCATTGTTGTTTTGGTTTTTTGTTTACGAATCAACTTCAGTAGTCAAGTGGAGCAGACGGAGGGGAGGGTGGTCATATAAAAATCATAAACATATTAAAAAATAAAACTCAAAAGTCTGCTCGAAGGAAAACAATTTCATTAGACCAACGCGTGTGACAGATTTATCTGGCCAAAACAAAGTTCAAATTCGAACAGAATTTGGTCAACAGAAAACCCGTTGCCAGGCAGTTTTCCGCGAAGGCCAAACAATATTTTTTTTGGATGCTGCCAAAAAGTGGGCGATGAATTTGTACATACATATATCGGTGGGGGGATGTCCTATTAGTCACGTACAGTTTAGTATCTCCAATATGTACTATATATCTTTCTATCTATCAGTTTCCATTGATGAATTTGTAATTAAAATGCGTTCGACGTTCGCTTTTTGAAAACCAAAACAAACAAACAAACGGCTTACACAAGTCTCTCTCTCTCTCTCGCCTCTCTCTGCCTCTCTCTCTCTCTCTCTCTGCCCCATTGTGCTCTCAGTGAGCACGTGTACACGGCATGATAATCACGCACACGTTGTGTGACCTGACCGGCGCATTCCCATTTCCATTCGTTCTGTTTCCCACCCCACTCCCCGGTTTACTCCCTTATAGAATGTATCTGAAAAGCTGGAACTGAAGCCGTTGGCTGTTGCAGCAACCGGAATGCGGAGATACATAGTACAGTTGGCTAAAATCGTTTACATACAGCCGACTGATTTGATTTTTTTTCTTTTTTTTACTGCGTAAAATATGTTTAGTTTTTTGTTGTTTTTGGCCAAAGTTGATACTAATGAAAATGAAGATGATGTAGTGGGCGTGGCAAAAATGTAATTATAACTTGTTCTCGGTACCCAGGATATATGTATGTATGTATATATGTACATACATATGTACATTTATAAACAGTTTCTTAGACTTTATTTTCAAGTTCAGGCCAAAAACAGTAAAAGGATATTTTTGATAGATTTTCGATTATTCAGATTTTCAGTTAACAAATGAGTAATGTGGATTAACTGTACATATGTATGTACATATATGTATATGTACTTATGTATGTATGTACACACATACATACATACATCGATAGAAAAACAATCCATAAACAGCATCTTTTCTTTGTGAGTTGACGGAAATCGGTCTTTGTTCTACCGAATTTACGGCTATGGATACGAACAAAGATACATACATACATATACATATGTATATATGTACGTATATATTTTAATATGTATGTATGTAGGTATCTGATATTTACGCAGTTACAGTTAGTATTTTTTTTTTGTTATTTGCTTAGCCGGAATAAATCTTTTCTTTGCTTTAACCCGTTCCATATATAGAGTTCATATAACTCAGGGATAGGGATTGGTGGGAGTACAAGGGGAGGGGGGGTAAAAGTGAGGCGAGGTGAAAGCTCCATAAAGATTCGATTCAATTTCAAAACATGCAAAATATTACGACAGCGGCCGAATTTCGTTTTTTCTTTTGTTTATTGAAGACATAATTTAAAACAATTAAAGAGTCGCGTTCGCTCGATCTCGTTTCATTTCGTATTTTTGTTTTTTTGGCTTTGAAATTAATTTATTTTCCAATTGAAAACATTCGTTCGCTCACTTAAATGGTCAAATTCCAGTCAATTGTATATTTTATTATTAGTATAATTTCGATCTAATGATTGATTGATTGACAATGCAAAGGCGAGTGAGTATGTGGAACACTTGACATAAAATTTTATTATAATCGCTCTGGTTAAGAAAACTATTTTTAGTCTCTTTGTCTAAGGGTGATCCCAAAGCACAGTAATAATACTAATAATAATCTTGTTTATTTTTTCTCATTGAATAAATTATAATCAAATCGTTTCACAGGTAAATAAGACAATAAATTGCGTATATCTTGCTATTATTGGAACACATTTCGAGTTTTCAATGAGTGGAATCTCCAGGTGCTGATATGAATGTTTCTTGGATTGCCTTTTGTATTTACAAGGCACTCGAACTGATATTTCTAATGGACATTCAATAGATGATGGGTTTGTTTACCAGAATCAAAATCAAAATATTGTTTATCTTTATAGCATAGTGTACGGTTTCTGTGTACCCACAGTAATTGTATGTACATACATATATACCGCCTGGAGAGACGCCCTTTGCAAATTACGCAGCGCAATGTCCTGTCAAAAGGACGACGTGCCAAATGTCACGGCACCTGCTTATAAATATACACAAACAGGGAAAAAGGCTTCCATATGAAAAGTTTTCTTGCTAATTGCGTAATAATGGATTCCTCTGTATTGGATATCTCAACTTACCCTTATATAAAAATTATGTTGAAACTTTAGGAAGTTTGCCCTCTTCACACCCTCTTTATGCTTGGGTTTTCTTTTTGTTAAAATATTTAAATGTTGCTGTTAACTGTAGTTCTCTTTTTAATTTGTTAAGTTTTTTTCTTTCTTTATTTTTTGCTTTTATTTTAATGTTTTTTCTCTGCAAAATTCTTGTTCACAATGTGGTTTTTCTCTTAATTATGAAGAACCGCAGCCGCACCGCTTATTGAGGCAGCAGGATACGTTTGACTTTGAAGTCTCCTTTGTAAATGTAAATGGTTTTCTTAACATGTTAGTGTAAATATACGCAGCGAGCATGCGCATGTTAAAGAAACAAATGTTTGTTTTTCAAATCCATTCGCGATGCGCGCCCTTGATAAAACATTAGAACTAGTTCCGCAGAATCTGCCGTGAGGGGTCTGAAACTTGAATTCGCTTCACTTTTATTTCGCTCGATTTCGTTATGTTCATTTTGACCAATGGGATTAAGTCATGTCACTATGGCACCTGGCCACACTGCACTTTAATCACAACAACAAATTGACAACTTTTTCGACACAAATTAGTTAACGCGCAGCAAATCAACAAGTGATAGAAAATGTCGGACGGTGGTGAGAAAACTTTTACGCGTGCCCAGGTGGCCAAGCACAATTCAAATAAGGATACCTGGCTGCTGATACACAACAATGTCTACGATGTGACGGAATTTTTAAATGAGGTGAGACAGACCGACAACATTCCCCCAACCCGCCAGCCCACCAACCCATTTAATATTCAACAAACAACAAATCCAGGGCGTTAGAGGTGGAAAAAAAAAGTTGTCTTATCATTGCGACTTGGCTGGTTTTTGTTTCATAAACTGATCTATGTGATATGGATGAGATGACGTGATGATGTATATAGCGTGGTCGCCACAATAGCTGGGGATGGCCTTGTCCAAGTCTATGTGTACTTTGACCTCTGAACCTGCATATGGATTGAGTTCACATTTCAAACGTTTGGCGTTTTAGAAATTTCTAGTAAAGCGGCGGTGGCGGCGGCGGCACACACGTGTGTGTGCGTGTGTGTGTAACTCTATTAAACAAAATCCATTTCGTTGTCGTGGAATATTGCCAATACACTTCGCAACGAACAAAAAACACTATGGAAAACGGGTCAAATGGCCAAAATTTGCATCTCCATTATGACTTTCTCTACCTGGTGGCTCCGCCATTCTTATGTAATTGCATTGTCCAGGTCGTTTCGGTTATCTTTACAGAACACTAACCATTGCCCGGCCCCCGCGACCTCTTTAACTGCTCCTTCAATTGGCTTTCTCCTGATAAGACGCTTCTCTTTGCCGGTTACCTTTAAGCGTCGTCAACAAAAAACAGAAATTTTAATCAGTCACGATTACGCGGCAATTTCTATAATTAAAAAAAAATTAATAGTAGTAAATAGCAAAAACTAAGGATGATGATTCTTTGAAGTGCTTAGTTGAAATTCCATGACTTCTGGGATGGGGGACTAAAGTCAATGGTAAAGAAAATTCCGATTAGTCATTATAAAATGCAATTTCTTATTTCTTATCTAATTAGAATTGCTATATAGTAACACTAATCGGTATTACTAATGGAGTAAATATATGTTTAAGGTATCCTTTGGTATAACCGTTACGGGTTTCGGTTTCTTTGCAATGCTATTATTTTGATTTGCTTTATTTTTTTTCTGTTTCTTTCCCTCCTCTGGGATCATGTTTTATTGATTAGTATTCTGGTTGATTTCACGGTCAGTCTGCCGATCATTTGCATGACGCCTTCCTCATCCGCTAACCCCACGACCGCCCGCCCGCCCCCATCCCCAATCCGAAGCCTAGACAATTATTCAATTTATTCAAGTTTCGGTTTGTATTTTATAGCATCCCGGCGGCGAGGAAGTACTGATCGAACAGGCTGGCAAAGATGCCACGGAGAATTTTGAGGATGTTGGCCATAGCAACGATGCCCGGGAAATGATGCGTAAATACAAAATTGGCGAACTGGTCGAAAGTGAACGGACTAATGTGGCCCAGAAATCTGAGCCCACCTGGAGTACGGACAACCAGACTGAGGAGAGTTCAATCAAATCTTGGGTCCTTCCACTGGTCTTGTGCCTGGTGGCGACCCTCTTTTATAAATACTTCTTCGGGCAACAGGTGAAGCAGTAACCAAGGAGCGGAGAGTAGTGGAGACAAAAAAGGAACAAATGGATGCGATTTTTTTAAAAATATATATAAAATTGTAGAAAATTTTTTCTTCTTGTGCTAAGTTTAAAATGATGGAACTAACAACCAAACACACACACACACATACAGTCAGTCACACACACACATTTATGGCTTAAGTGTGTGTGAAAATGTGTTAATTGGCATTTCTATTTTCCATTTTCACAAAAAAAAAAAAAAAAAAATACATTTCGTTGTAATTCCTTTTTATATAGACGGTGGGGCTTGATATTCTTAACTTTCCGATAAATATATATATAAATATGAAAAAAGATGATTAATCACAATTCAAGATTTTCTTTTTTAAGATAGTTTAGATTATTTTACTGAAGGGGACACTCTCAATTTGGTTTACTGTCAACGTTTTGTAATATAACTAACGAATTTTAAAGAAAATACTTCTAAAGACCACCGCCAGATCTCTCGACGGGCATTTTGCGTGGTTTTTTGTTGACCAGCAACGATAGCTTCTCTTCGGCATACATTTTGGCATAGCGCAAGTAGGCAGTATCCCCATTGACCACGGCCGACATTAGCAGAAGGAACTCGTAGAGATTCACCTTGCCCTGGTTGTGGCAATCGATGTCGCGCAAGACATTGTGCATAAGATCGATGGGCATCTCCTTGAGACCCATCGACTTCATGGCCTTGCAGCAATTCGAGATGGACACATAGCCCGTGTGGCTATCGTCGAGACTGCGGAAATGTGCGGCATATTTCTGGACTTGTTGAATCGACATTTTAATTGGTATGGTTATCTGGGCTGGATCCACGGCGTCTAACTGCCCCATTTGGGTGTAGAGAAAGGCGCGTGCTTCACGGATTTCCTTGTTTTTTCGATCCCGCGACCATTTTAATTCCTTCGCCATGATTTTGGACACTTTTGGTAGAATCTCCTCAGCCGCATGAACATTCAGAAAGGCCACACGTAGCCGACGAGCTATCATGTCAGTTAGCGTGCAGGCATGCTCCCGCATGCCCTGTGTAACCTCCGCCTCGATGTAGGGAAACTCCGTGTGGAGACGCTTGCCAATAATAGGCCAGGATTTACCACTGCTGTCGGCATTGACGGCTATCTTGAAGGCGTTCGAGCCGTAAGTGTTGGCCAAATGCAGGGCAACATCTCGCTCTAAGCCAAAATCCTGCACCAGACGAATAAACATCTTGGGGGACCAGCCGGAGGCACCATCTAATTTACACGACGCTGCAGTCACCGACTGTAGCCTCAATGGATTCAGCTCACCTTGGCAAATGGCGGTATTGACGGCATTCTCGGCCAACAAACGAAAAGAGGTCCAGGTGCCACCCACAATGGAGATCATTTGTCCTGGTCCGAGATTTATGACATGATTCCTTAGCTCCGTCTGCCTCAGCAAAGCCGATTCAACAGGCAGGGGCTTGAAGCCACCCCAGACAGCCAGGACATCGCATCTTCGCACATCCCAATACAAGGGATTCACATAGTTTCTGATGCCCTCCAAAAGAACTTGGACCTCCAGCTCCGTGGACTGGGGAAATGAGTGTGAATCTCTTTTCTCATCGGTTGTTCCCACCAATGTGTGACCCTGCCAGGGCAGAAAGAAGATGGTCCTTCCATCTTTTGTATGGGGATCGAAGAGGCCCACATGTTCCGGGCAATAAAAGCGCGGCAGGACTATATGGGAGGACCAGCTTTGAGTGCACAGCGGTTTTGCCTCCGCATTCTCCATCTTACGCAAATCATCACTAAGATGTCCAGTGGCATTGATTACCATTTTGGCCTTGATCTTGTACGTTTTACCAGTCAACTGGTCCACCGTCTTGACTCCTTTCACTTTCGCATCTGGCGACTTCTTGTCCTTGGTCAACTCTACAACACGCATGTGGTTAACGATATCCGCTCCATACCGGGCGGCTGTTAAAGCCACCGATAGACACATCCTGGCATCGTCGTGCTGCCCCTCGTAGAAAATAAAAGCTCCACTGAGTTCCTGTTTGCGCAACATGGGGAAAATCTCCATGGCCTCGTTCGCGGATATGTAATAAAATGGTTTGGTGCCTTTCGGAGCCATCAAGTGGTAGATGGAGAGCTTTAACCAGTAAATGGGCGCTTGCCACCAATGATGTATGGGCAACATGAGTGGCACTGGTTGATTCAGATGCGGGGCCATATTGGCTATGACACTGCGTTCCTTTAGGGCCATTCGCACCCGTCGAAAGGCAGCCAAGTCGAGACTTCCAATCGCCTGCTCCAAGTCCCGGAGGCCACCATGCAACAGTTTGCTAGATTTGGAAGATGTTCCACTGCCAAAATCATCTGCCTCAATCAGAGCCGTTTTCAGTCCACGCGTGGCTGCATCCAAGGCACAGCCAGCACCCACAGCTCCACCGCCAACGATCAATATATCGTATTCCTTGCGGCTCAGGGCATCCAGGCACATTTTGCGGGTCGGCAATTCCCGTTTCATTTGAGGCGGCGCTGGAGAGAGATCCAATCCCTCTTTGCGATTAAGGGACGAGTGATGGGCCATACGACAAGATCCGACGATGACAGCCATGTGGTAGAATTTTGCCATGATGGGTTACTTCAGCAACTAATACAATCCAATTTAATCAAAATTTCGAATATTTCATATAAATGCCAAACATTATTTTTTTTTGAAACAATTCTCGAACGAATCTTGATGCTAAAGCTCCTGAGGTGGGATACACTAAAACGGTTAATTGTCCGGAATCTAAATGGAAAATAGTTTCTCTTAAAATTTGAAATAAGACAGATTTATTTTAAGAGGTTTCCCATCGATTCATTATCTATAAAAACTACTTTTAACTATTGAAAATTTAGCTCACTGTCCTGCCTGATTCGCGTCTTGCCTATATACAAATCCGATTCTCGATTTTGATTCCAACTATTTCTTCTTATTCTTGAGATCCTGCTTCACGCCCTCCAGCTCCTTTCGCACGTTGTTCTTGAACAGATTGATAAAGGATCTGCAAATGTGTAAGAGTGGACTAGTTGAATACAGATTACATAGATAAACCTTGCACGGAGAACTGACTTGAAGCGCTCTGGAGTCATTTCATGGAGTCCCTGTTCCCGGGCTATGCTCTTGCCCCGGTACATCAAAGAGACAACCAATTGGGCGGCTCGTCGCATGGGATAACTGTCGGCCATGCGCTGTATAAGTTGCTCATTGTTGGCCAAGTATCGCATTAGAATCCTCAAGACCATATCGACGACAAAGACAATCCCCCGCTACTGCTGCTGGATGTAAATTAAAATTCCGTGCCCTTGTATTTGCGTATCAACTGCTGCTTGAGCTTCAATTGATTCCGTAATAGTTCCAGTCGCTGCAGTTGCTCCTCCTTGTTGTAGTCGATTCCTGGAAGCTGTTTGATTTGCTCCCGTGCCGATTCAAAACGTTTCTGCAGCTCGAAGATCTGTTAATAGGCAACAGCCACAGGCGGTTCTATGTAATTTTTGTATTGTTTTAACAACTAAATGATACGCCTACCTTGTGATTGCAGTCCTGGGATTCGCGCAATTTAACGGCGTTCTCCAAGGGATCCTTTTCCACGCTGATATTTAATTATATAATTATGAGTTGGCAAATTTTAGGCAAGAAATTTCTGAGTTTTTTTTTGCACTTTTTCTTAACACGCAATAAAAGTATATTAATTTTCTTTTGTTTCACTTACCACCTGACTATATCGTATATAATTGGCAAAATCTCAATCTCAAGTTGATCCACTGTCAACTGTGCGCTGCCGCCACCACCGCTTCCGCCCCCACCAATGCCGTTCGATGTTTGCGTCTCCTGCGAAATGGCCGGCTCGAAGGGTGAATTGGAGGTCTGTACTAGACCGTCGGCAGTTAGTATGGGTTTTCTGTCCTCAATTAAGCTTTGGTTAACTGGTGATAATTCCATTATATGCGAAAAATCAACAATTCAACAAACAAATTGTATTTGCCGCTGCTTTTTGGCAATTTTCGAAGAAATTGCAGCAGCTAAAAAATCTCTCTAAAAACTATCGATAGTAGTTGCAAAGCATAAATATCGATATATGAATTTTACCTTTGGCATGTTTTCAATAATTTTATATGGTCACACTTAAACTACATTCAAATTTTCAATTGTTTGACATGGCCAATATGAAATAATTCTAAAAAACTGTAATGAAATGACCAATTACCGCACATGTTAATTTAGTATTTATTTTTGCAGTACATTGATGGCAACTATTTAATAAAAAATGAATATATCGACAATTTTGTGATACATCGCTGCATATTCAATTAATAGTTCTATGCCAGGAATAATCGTTGGGTTGGCGCGTTTTTTGAAATCCTTACCACAAAAATGGTGTTAAGTGTGTTAATTGTTCGTTTGGTGATTTATAAACTGCCGCCAAAAATATTAGCAAGCCAATTTGCACTTTCGAAACTTCATTCAATCGGACTTATAAATTTTCGTTTTGCTTTATGAAATTGATCAATGGCCATAAAAATATATATGTATAAATTTTTTATTTTTGTAAAGCAAATGCTGCTAACTATTATAAATTAACAGCAATCGATACAATGTTAATTAAAAGGCCCATAAAAATGTTTGTTCATGGCAGATTAATTAAGATGGAGGCAGGCATTTTCATTTAATTTCATTTTACGGTTGAAACGTGCAAGAAATTTCTTGCCGCGACGATCGATGATCGAAGTAATTTTAATGGCAATAACGAATTGCGTCTTTGACTTTCATTGTGCAAAATAAATTAATTTCACTTAAAAAACCTTGCTATTGATGGCAATTTAAGAAACAATTGAAAAATATTTAATTTGCCTTCAATTGAAGAAGAATTTTTGTTTATACATACAATCACATATGTACATACATATGTACATATGTATGTATGTATGGATATGTACATATGTATGTATGTATGTATGTACATATGTATGCATTTGTACATAAAAACACACAGATGATCATAAACTTTTCGACTTATTTGGCAATTCTCAAAATTGGCCTTTGGTCAATTAAAACTTTCAATTAACACAAAATACCGCAGAGATGGGCCGAGACGGGCTAAACTTATGAATGAACAAAAAAAAGAAACAGAAAATCGAAAAAAAGCAAAATAAAAAATGTCAAACTGATGTTATAATTAATGCAAATTAAGAATTTTGTATTAATTGGTTTCAGTGTACGTACTGACTAACGGTTGATCGACGCCAATCGTCCATATTTAGGCCATATGCAATGCTGCACAGCTGACCAAGAGAATCTTTTCATGCAACAAAAACAAGAACGTCATAGCTCCCACGCAGTTGGTCTCTTAGTCACTCTCTTGGAAGCTTTTCAAGTATGCGTAAGAGCGTGACTATTAATGGCTCTCTCTACCTCTCCTTGGCTCTCCCTCTATCATGCACTCTCCTTCTTTCTCTCACGCTCTCTCTCTCTCTCAGAAAGAGGGGGCTAAAGTTTATATTAGCGTGTGACGTTCGTACCCCAAATCAGTACGTTTGCTTCCATCGTCCATACAAGTTTCCAAATCTCGTCGCGTTTTGAAATCAACTAAAACAAAGTCACCAAGGCGTTCAATATCTAGCAACAGTCAGCGTTTTCATTTGTTTATCAACATAAAGAAACAACAAAAATAGCTAAAGAAATAAAAAGCGTAAAGTTTTCGCCAAGTATCTACGTCATCGACGCGCGCAGCAGCTGCAAAAAAGCTCCATTTAGCGTGGGCAGCACACATACTCTCAGTGAGAGAGAAAGAGAGGAACACAGAGCAAGCACTCAAAGCCAATAATTTTGAATTTAATTCAATTGCCAAGAAGAAACTTAAATCGAGGAAAATTTTGTCTTCATAACTGTCATCCAATTGTAATAATTAATTTGTTGTTGTCGGCGACACACACACACACAGCAGCAGCACCAGCCCCAGCAGCAGCAGCAACCATCAGCCTCTAAAGTCAAGTGCGCATTACATGCGTTTGAGTGAGACAACCATATAGTGATAGTATTTTGATAAAAGAAAATAACAACAACAATAATCAGAACAGACAGAGACACAAAAACGCGATAAGAAAACGTGCAAAACAGCTGAGAGTAGCAGCAACAAGTGCAGCAACAGCAACAGCAGCAGCAGCAGAAGCAGAAGCAGCGGCAATACAAAGCCCTTACAATTGTTATTGCCACAATCAATTAGAGTGAAACCAGAAAGTCAGCGTTAGCGTCGGCATCAGCATCAACGTCGCAGCATCCATAACATTTACTAAAGAGTCGGCTTCATAGCTTTATATTGGAAACTGTATCTGTGTCTGTAGTTGCTCCCGCTACGTCTCCGTAATCACAAGTCGTCTTTACTGCCATCATCATCATCAACAACAGTAGCAGCATCACTGTCGTTATAGGCTCGGGGCCCGTTCGTTTTATTTGATTGGGGTCTTCTCTTCCATCTTCTGTGTTGTATTGTTTGTGTGTGCGTTGAATTCCGCGATTCTACAGTTCCCCCGATTCCGAATCCGAATCTGAAACTGTATCTGTAGTTTCCCGCTAACGGCGAAGAATTCTCACAACTCATTGATATTTTAACCTCGTGTCCGTGTTGGTTGGTTGGATGACGCTCGACCAAGGTTCTGGCCGCACAAAATGCTCGTCTCTTTGGGCTTTTCGAAGCCTCGCTTCGTCGGATTAAAAGTGCTCCTCTAGCGTCTAGAAGGACTAAACCAAAAACAAAACAAAAAAACAATTGGCAAAAAGACTTTTAAAGTTTATCCACACACTTAAGTGCAACTCAATAAAGTTTATTAACAAAACAAACACTTCAAATAAAATCAATTTAAAAATACAACAAATCGTCGTGTAAAAAATACGTTTTTTGTTTCTAAATATATTGTTAATTAAAAATTAGCAAACGATATAATACACAATACGATACCGATACGGGAGAGAAAAGCGAAAACCTGTTCTAAAAACCTTAAGCAACAACAAAAAATCATTTAAAAAAAGGCTCTAATAAAATCGTTGATTAAGAAAATATAACACCACCAATACTATAACAAAAATAAATAATATTTAATAAAAAAAAAGCTCCAGCCTAGACTACGGGTACGAAACGTTAGGGGCCTTCTATAAATAACACCCATACACACACACAACTCTCCCGTCTCTCTCGAATTCCGAGGAGAGCGATTAAACTCGAACGCTAAAACAGCGAGAAGAAAAAATCAGCCTACAGCTAAACAGAAACAGAGTAAATTGGAAACGCGTCTGGAATAGTTGTGCACGGTCAAAATCTCAGAGGAGCAAATTTAAATAAATCTGAAATCCGAAATCTAAAATCTAATAAATATACACACAATACCAACAAGTGTTTACTCAAAAGAGAATAATCCATCAAAGCGACTAAAAATCAACGTTGAATAACCCAGCAATAATGTCAAAAATCTGACAGTGTCTTTTCCACCACCAACGAAACAAAGGAACGTTTTTCCTTGAAGTCATACAAGTGCCTTAAAACTAGAACTATCGCTAATTAATATGTCAAATATCTGACAGTGACAAAAAACCACAAGAGAAGCAAAAAGAACTCAAAACTTACTAAATTAAAGTTTCTGAAACTTTAATAATCTTTACTTTGATTTTTTCGTAATATTTGTCAAGCGTTAAGCTCAATAAGATTTCTAGAATGTCAGCCCAAATCTGACAGTGACTTTAAAAACCCCAAAAAAAAAAAATTAAAATAAATAAAAAATCAAACCGACCAAGTGAAAACTTTCATAAATCGAAAGATCAACGAACGTCACTTTAACGACGCTCACAGATCCGTTTAAGAATATCATTTCAATACCGTTACAAAAACTTTGCGATAAATGGAGAAATCTGATATACGAATGCAACGCATGTCAAATGAACCAAAATATTATAAATCACAAAAAAGCTATATGTATTTGCGTAACAAAATGCTGTTAAAAATTGAAAACACCCTACTCCGAAGCCATCGTCAGCGTGAGACCACTGGTATTAAGAAACTATATAATTCGTTTTTTGTACTTTTTTAAATTGGGCCCGATTGTGTACACGGCCGGGCTTCAAAGTTGTAGAACAAACAACGCACAACGAATTTGATTAATTCTGCAAAATATATTGTTACAAAAAAATAAAAAAATCTACAAAAAAAAAGAACAAGAACTATAGATATTATTTGGTTGTTAGTCGAGCTAATATTACACTACACTACACGTTAATAGTAAAGTGCAAAAAGGTTTTTTTTAGTGCTGTGCTCTGTATATATTATTATATATATATATCTATGAATATTATATAATTATTGTCGTCAAAATGTTAACTTAAATTGAAAGAAAAAAAAAGATTTATTACCAAATAAATTTGCATCTGTTTCTACTTTGAATATTAAATATAAAAACAAAATTGAGTGTGGGGGTATTTTTTTTAACTGCAAGCAACTTGCCAAAATTGCTGGCGAAAACTCTTTAGAAGTTGTGGTAACACCCATTAAAAACAAAAACCGTGTTTCTTGTGCAAGCTGCGGTACATACATCATACATATATATACATATATATTTGGACTTATCAGTTGGGACTAACGAAAAACGGGAATAGACGACGTATTATTTTCTTATACGTACCGAATGGCGCTTTCGTGTTTAACGCAAAATTCCGGACTGTTGGATTTACAAAGTATTTTTGATCCACAATATTCACAACAACAACAACATCAGCAACTTCATCAACTGCAACAACAGCAAGTTCATATACAACAACAAGTGACATCACGTAATACATCAACGAAATTTGATTTAAACATTTTCAACGATATTGACGACCAAATGGAATACAATCATAGTTTGAGTCGTAATCAATATCAAAATTCGAATAATAATACAAATAATAATAATACAAACAGCAACCACAATACCAACAACAACACCAGCATACAAACAACTCAGATCAACAACAACAACAACAGCACTAACAACGGTGTCAGTGGAAGTCTTAATCAGGTAAGCAATATTATATATGTACATACATACATACATATGTACATACACACATAATTACAAAAAGTTATCAACGATAAAAGATTAAAATTAGACTTCTTTATTAATTATCAGCAATTCGCTTGTCAATATCTTGTGGAATTTCCACACTTCTTAGAGTTAAATCTATTAAAAATCTATCTAAAAATAATAGACTTTCTTCCACAATAATCGAAAATAGTTCGTAACAAGTTTTCAGTAACGAAGTCTTTATTTTTAATAAACAGTGGAAATATGAGTTGTTTTATTATACATATGTATATGATATACCGAGTTTATGTTGAAAAGGATCACTGGGTGGTACGAAACTTAAAGTAGGTTCCTATGCCAAATGAGATCGCTAATAAAGTGAACTCTAAAAATTGTATAATTTCATATAAACAGTTTTTTTATTAATACTTATACATAGCTGTTGTTTATTTGTATTTCTAGAAATATTTATACAAATGTTTTCTTTTTTTAAATAGTATTTTTCCATATAACTCAAGTGCTTCAACAGTTTCGAGTGAATGGAATTTTCCTTTTATTTTTCACCTAATAGGCACATTTTTTTTTAGTTTATGAACTAAAAATATTTCAGATCGAATTAGATTTGGCACTAGATAATTATAATATACATATGTACGTGAATCGAATCGTATCATATAACCGACCGTCATACGGCTATAATAATAATCAAGCAGCAAAATGATAATTAGTTATAAAAGTTACATAAGTACCATCCATCGATGTGGCTTCCCATGTGAACATACATATCTTTAACTATATACGAGTACTTAATGAATATTTCAAATATTTGGGTCGATTTTGAAATACTTGTGATTTTGTTCTTTGCTTAGCTCTTCATCCAATTTTAGTTAAAGTGCCGCCACCGCATGGGCCCGGATTCCTTATCTTTCAAGAAATGGAATAAACAAAAACATAACCTAAAGCATAACGAAATGTAATCAATCGATTTCCCGGAGTATAAAGACAGAGATACACGAGAGGTTGAGAGAGAGAGAGAGAGAGAGAGAGGGAGAAGAGAGTGACTCTCGATCACAGATGTGCCATTCCTATATGTAGAAATATTTTTTGTTGTTGTTCGACTATCAGCAAGGTTTAGGACCCCTATATGGTATTTAGCGATAATATTGACGATGATGAGAAGAGGGCACAGCCTCATAGGCGGCTAGACGATCATTTTTTTTTTGTTATATTTCATTAATTGAATAACATTAGCTAGATGTTTTTAAAAATTATTAAGAAAAGTGTAAAAAATAACGAAATAGTTGACAACGGATTTGTTTGAAAGCGGATTCTAAATCAAGCACCCCCCTTTTTCCCCTCCGTTTTTAGATCCAGAATCGTCATTTTATCAGCGGCTATCATCATCAGCATATTGGTTCAGATTATGAGCAAGTGATTAACTTTGTTGATTCGCCACCGAACTCTGAGGAATCTTGGACAGGTAAGGTATAGCGTATATATCAGAAAAAGCATCCATCCATTCCATCATCTGTCCGCCATACACACATCGAGATCAAACAAACCAGTTATAGTCCGGATAGATAGATCCGATCGTTCATCGTTACAACTACATAATCCGATACAATGTTTCCAACGTATCGCACAAATAGACGGACCAACGTCCAAGGATTCATCGCCAGGACCCCAAATTATCGACGTACAGACAATTTATTCTCATACCCATCACGGTGGTTCACGCAAGAGACGAATGGATTGGGACTCATTGGATATTGGTCAAAGTGAAAACTCACCCACAACCACGCCCAACAACAAGGCGTCGTCACAACAACAACAGCAACAGCATCATCAGGAAAAAGAGAAGCACAAAAGAGAGAAACACTCAGGTAAGAATCTTTTATCTTAAGTTACATACAACAAAAGAAAAACACAAACAAAAAAACAAAGGCAAATCTTATTTCTTAACATAAAATTGATTTTGGGAATACCTCCGAGTTTATTACCCAATAAACTTGTAAAAGAAATGCAGTTAAGTTTTCAAAATAGAATAAAAAATATTTAATTAAATTGGAAACTGGTTTCGATGAACCGGAAGCTCGAAAATTAGAATCACTTTGGTTCCGAAAGATTATTCCAGTCTCTGTATATGAGGAAGCTTATTTCTGCAATTTCTGGAAGTTTCGAATGTCAGAGCGGTCGTCTTTGCGAGTTGCTACTGTATTTTGAAATGGTGATACATGGTTCTTCTGTACTATTAGCTACAACGACTCAGGAACGATCTTTACTGATTAATAAATCCAAAGTAGGTTTTACTTAATTCTCAAAGTTAATAAAGTTTCGGATATACATACATACATATAGATCGATGTGAACACCACGTTCCTTCAGACACCTTGAGAAAGAGCATATTTCTTCAATTTTTGGCTCGTCTGACTCTTTCCATACGACTATTAAATGTGTTAATTTCATTTATAAATCGCCGAATAACTTTGCTAATTAGTCAATAAACTTGCCTCAAATAACAGATGTATATGTACGATGTATATATACATATGTATATATGTATATATAATATAAAGATGACTTTTATATTCAAATTTAGTCGAGAATACGACTTTTATTATGTCCATTCTGAAATAAAACAAAGAAGAAAGGCAGAAAAAAAATTTTGTGGTATATTTTTAGCCTGGCTAATCCCAGATCGTACCAAAAAAGAAATCCTGTAAGACAAGGGACCGACTTGGAGATACCCTGTATTAAGACAAGTTTGTAATTTATCTGGGATGGAAGGTGTAAATAAAGTTTTCTTTTGCTCGATTGAAAAAAGAAAATTTCCACAAATTGTAGATTTTTGATATTGCAGCAGGATAAGGCATTATTTTTCAACAGAGAGAAATATATAATATATGTAGATTTATGGATTATGGAGTCTAGGAATTCTTCCAACTTTTCCTTTGCCTCCAATATACCCTTTCGAACATTGCAATGGGTAGCAAAATCACAATCTTCAACTTTTGTTTATTGAAATATGTTTGAAGATGAAGCAAATCCAAAATGCTTAATGAAATTAACAAGTTTGCTTAATACACAATATTTTATATCGAATAATTAAGTTAACACATATGTGCCAGGCTCTGAAACATTGTTAATTAATAGAGCAACACACACAAGAATAGAACGAAAACTCCTCAAAGACTCGACTCGACTGAAGTTGTAAAAAGAAAAAAAAATCAGAAATTAAGATGTTCTCAGAGATATTAAAAACTTTATAGCGGGGTATCTTAAGTTCTGGTAATTTTCCACATCTACCTTTTGATAGAACGAGATCGGTTTTCAGGGAGAGTATAAGAGTACCGAAACAGGGGGCTGGTTTATGGCTATTTGGAACCATAGAGTGAGACTATTTCTCCCTACCTACTCGCTCTCTCTATCTCTCTGATTCTGAAATGAAAATCACGCAAACTCTCAACCAAATTGTTCACTTGCCATTGGCCTAATTATTCCAAAATGTATGTGTCAGCCATATAATTTTGCCCCGCTGTCTCCCACCACTAACCGACTGACTAACTGGCTGACTGACTGATGGCTTATCATCTCCCAACCACACGACTAATGTATACAGAGATAAGACTAAACTAAACTAAAAACAAATTGTTAACTCTCGCTATTCTCTACTATAAAAAAAACCTACAATTATAGCAATTTACTGAATTGTTCACAAAAAAAATAGCTCTATCTCTCCCCACCCCTTACATTGTCTTTAAAAATGCTTTGTGTAACCAGAGAATATAATATATATATATGTATGTATATATATTTAGTTTACTTTATAAGCCTTCATCATCATTAAATTTAACATCTTTTGTTTTCATTTCCGAATTTATGTAAGCGTTCTCTCATGTAATCGCTCTTCATCTGTCAATAAATATATTGTACAATGAATGGACGATTCGATTCTATGAGGCCTCGCCCAAACACATTCAATCATTATCATTCAATTTATCAAAGCAAATTGGCAAATCGTGTGAACACAGATAGAATTAAGAATCTTCCGATCGGGCACACAATTCCCGTTTTATGGAACTATAGCTACTAACGGTCTATGAATAGGTTTATGTTAATTGCGGAACTAAAGGATTATCAGTAACATCTCAAAGCTATTTTTTGCCTGTCCTGTCCCAAATGTTCCCTCAACTATAGTGGAAAACTAGATTTACTATATAATCTGAATTAACATGAACTTTATATCGGAGAGTATAATATAATTGGTCAGATATTTGTAATATAGCCTAATCGATAGTGGTCCGTCCGATCATATAGAAATAATCGAAGTAAAGTAAACTTTTTGTTTTCCCAGTTTTCCCAACAAACTTTGATGAAAAGTAAATTCTGAATTATATAATCAGATCGATAAGATCTGAATTCTTTGGGCTACATTGACGTCATTTAGAAAGTGTTGGTGCTATTTTTGATAGAGCTTATCGAGAATTAACAAGTCGAGGCGACTACCTAGTAAGATAGTCAATAGAAGCACTTGAAAATTGATAATAGACTCAACAAGTACTATATTGAAAGTCAGAAAATTATTATAAGTATATACAAAAGTCCAAGAAGTACCTTTTGAGATATATGTAACACAATTTCCATATCATATTATATATATTTCACTTACATTTTGTTTTGCAGGTCGCAGCAGCTGGAGCGATGACATTGGATTTGACTTGAATGCCGAATTCAATAGCAATTCATATTTGAATAAGTAAATATAGCAACAATTGTTATACATTTGTTTAGGCGATTTTTAATCCTCGTATTTTCTTTTCTCCATGCTTCTCTTCTCTCTTTCCCTTTCAGTGAGAACTTTTTAACGTTTTCGCCAAGTTTAACGGCCCTGAAACAGGAGCCGCAAACTGAACAGCAGCAGCAGATTAAGCCCAATGCCAAATTGCAGTTGGATAACAATGCTGGCGGTGGAGCAGACAAATCCCCTCTGGTTGATACCCAAAACGATATGACAGAGGTTGGAGCTGGATCGGCAGCAACCGGCAAACAAGAATTAAATCCTGGTATAATTTGTGGCTGTGGCTCGCCTCAGGGTTCGCCCACCAACAATCATGGCCAAAATGGAGGAGAATTGGAATTGAGCTCGAATGGGGCACCTGAGAAAATCATCAAACAATTGAGTGTGGTAGATGCAGCCAAAATTGAGCTAAGTAATGGTTCTTCAGCCAACGGCGAGGATCACAAGTAAGCAAAAAAAAAAAAAAAATATTAAAACATTTAAATGGGAAAAAATCATTAATGACACTCTTTAACCTAAACAAAAACTAAATAATATTCAATTTATATATTCTTTGTCTCAGATTTCAGTACATTTTGGCCGCTGCCACATCCATTGCCACCAAGAACAATGAGGAAACGTTGACCTATCTAAATCAGGGACAAAGCTATGAGATCAAATTGAAGAAAATTGGTGATTTATCTCTTTATCGTGATAAGATTTTGAAGGTGAGTCAAGGTCCCATATCATATAACTGTACATATGTATGTATGTGTGTACATACATACATATATCTAAAATATATAGTATATAATTCTCAATCTGACTTTTCCTGCCATTCCCGACTTGACTGAGTTCAAAGTAATTTGCGAAAAAATGAATAAAAATGAAAGAGAAAAAGCAGAAAGGAAAAAATTTCATTTAAATTGACTGAGTTATTGTTATGGGTTGATTTCTATTAAGACTGAGTGACGAGAGTTCCCATATATGTATGTACATATTCACTATCTCTATCTATCTATCCCTGTCATCTATCTCATCTCTCTTTTTCATTGTGTGTGTGTGTGTGTGCGTGTACTTGTTCCTTAATTGATTTTAATATGCCCCAATTAAACTTAATTTAGACATAACAGCAACAACAACAACAAACAAATGATCAAAAAAAAAGAAATATATGCAAAAATTTACATACATTCCGAATAAAATGTATGTACATACATATGTACATATGTATACTATATATTTCCTTCTTCTCCCCCCTGCTATAACTTTCATTTACTCTTTCTTTGTCCATCTCTCTCTCTCTCTCTCTCTCTTTGTCTACTCCCGTAGAGCGTCATTAAGATCTGTTTCCATGAGCGTCGTCTACAGTTCATGGAACGCGAACAGATGCAACTATGGCAACAATCTCGTCCTGGAGATCGTATCATTGAGGTGGATGTACCATTATCGTATGGCCTGTGCCATGTCTCACAGCCATTGAGTTCAAATTCATTGAATACGGTTGAAATATTTTGGGATCCTTTGAAGGAAGTCGGTGTCTATATCAAAGTTAATTGCATTTCAACTGAGTTTACACCAAAGAAGCACGGTGGCGAGAAGGGTGTACCATTCCGACTACAAATTGAAACTTTTATAGAAAATACAACAACAAATACAAATGCGAATACAAATAATACAACAAACACCAATAACAACAACAATGGGAACAATAACGGAAACAACAATAGCTCATCAACAGCATCTTCTTCACCAGTACCGGAACGCATGGCCAATGGAGGAGGAGGAGGAAACAGCAGCAGCAACAGCAACGGAAGCAGCGGCGCCCCCAAACAGGCTGTCCACGCAGCTGCCTGCCAGATTAAGGTGAGCAAGGGGGGATCGATTAGATTGATCTTAATACCATTAAAAGGAATATTCTTTTTTGTATAAATCTCAATTATTTCACTAAAATTTAGTGACTAAATTAATTAATCCTCAATTAGTTCAAATAATCTCAGCGACACTACATAAATCAGTTAATTGTTAATTATCTTAAATAAAATATTCAATACTATGTCAAAACTACAGCAATTCTTAATGAAGAATAGAGCAGACGTTTGAGAATTAGAACCAAAAGCAAATCTATTTAAATTTCTGAAGGTTTTGTGTCGAGCATTGAAAAGATTTAAGCTACGAATCTAAATTTCTGAGACTGTACTTAGTAAATTACTTTCTCAACAGAAATATGATAAAAATGAAACTAAAGATGGATGATCTTTTTCTTCTTCTTTCTATGCTATCAAGGGTTACTAAGTTTTGGTTTGTTTTTGTAAGCTGCAGAGTTTTCTGAAAATTTCTTTATTCGCATATATCATTTATATTTTGGGCTACGCCTGTGGCATAGAGTCATTGGATATTACAGGTGCCACTTTAGCATTCCACTTGATCTTGTCTTACAGGTTTTCAAACTAAAAGGTGCCGATCGCAAGCACAAACAAGATCGCGAGAAAATCCAAAAGCGTCCACAATCCGAGCAAGAGAAATTCCAGCCGAGCTACGAATGCACGATTATGAATGATATATCATTGGATTTGATAATGCCGAATGCGAATGCAATTGCCACAACCACGACCACAGGCTGCTACAGTCCCGAATAGTGAGTATATATATATCTGTATATATCTATCTGTATCCGGTAATTATAATGCAGTTTTCTCTGTGTGTGCGCTTATCAAAGATTTTACAAGATTTCATGTTATTATTATTATTTATGGGGCACGGGCAGGCACCCGACAGACTTCTAGGCTAATGGTTGAGCTTTTTTAAGATTTGATTTATATGAATGGGATGAGTTATATGAATATATTTGCATAACGCGACAACTAAAGACAAGATCAAGTGCCCATATATTCGAGCATTACGTATATCCCATCCATTCTGTAATACTATATATCATTTCCAATTGCTATGGAATTTTCCTATATCTATAGGCGATGTTCGATCATTGAAGCGCAAAGAAGCAAAAACAATGCGAAAGATCAATACAAAAAAGAAAAAAAAACTAAAACCAATTTAAATGAGAGCAATCAAACTAATTAAGAACACACAAAAACGCATAAAAGAGGCCGGAAATATTGGGAGAGAGCAGTCAAAGGATTCTCTTTGGGTGCGAGAGAGAGGCAAATGGGAAGACTGACGGTGGACAGAGATAGAGAGTGATGTAGAGAGGGAGAGAGCTTTTTCTTTTGGCCATTTTTGTGTTATTTATAGTGCTTAAAAAGTGGCTTTTAACCGGTTTTGCAGTTTGTTTACAGGGCTAAAATGTGCGCTACCTTTCAGATGCGTTAGGGGTGGGGCATTTGTGATTGGTTATTGGCATCAGGAGAGGTGTTCATGCGGGTGGGTGCTGGTGGTACATTTATGTATATTTCAAAATGTATATATAGCTAGATTCATATATTCATTATATATTCACTATAATTTATTTATGAGAAATTCCTTAGCCAAGTTTCCAGTGTTAATTGAATGGGCATAGCGAAATGTTTTCAAACCAAAAATTTCCTTTCTCTTGATGGGAATCGCAGTGGAAGTAAAACCAAAATATTCATCGTTTCAAGTACGCAATTCCTAAGTATGACTATTTATAATATAAATATTCCATTCTACAATTGAAAATTTTTTCGTAGATGATAAAAAATGTATGCCTAATTGAAAAATATCCATAAATTGTTCGGATCTTAAAATTTATACGATTTTTTGGCTTAAATACCCTATCTTTATGTGTATTAATAATTAATATTTTGATCAGCTTTCAGAGATTTATGTTCTATAAATAGGAAGAGACAATATATATTATTATTATTTTTTTTTTTTACTTGTTTGAGGGTTTTCCGAGGTAAGGTTGGGATGCATTTTCAAGAAACTTTTGGCATTAGTTTCCATATTTTTTTCTTCCTTACTCTTCCCCTCAATTTTCTATAGAGTGTAGGGTATTAGAGATCTGTTCTGGCCCAAGACCTGAAGGTCATGATGAGTTTCATGTGATTTAAGTAAAACTAAAGTTTTGTTATATCAACAGAGAGATATTGAATCTGAAGTGGTTAATCAACCGCAAAATAAAAAACTATCAGATAACCGATTATGCCTGTACGATTATTTTTATATAAAATGTGTATCTATATGTACATGACAATATATGCATATATATAAATACTTTAAACAAGTATGTAAGACTTTTAAGAGCAACAAACTAGATCGGCCTCCAAAGAAAGAGAGGGAAGAGCCATAGACAGACAGAGAGAGAGAGTGAGCAGAAGGGAGAAACCAGCAAAAAGCAACCACAAAACTGGCATTTTGCTTAGCTTCAGTTTTTCTTCATTCGAGTCTTCTTTTGCCTATTTGGCATTCGTGAACATGCGCTTGTATCTGAAGGATCATTCCGCTTGTTGCCGCTCCCGTCAGCCATTTTATAGAATTTGTATGGAGTGTGATCCAAAACTATACACAAGTGATTTAACTTTCAATTAACACCCTTTACCCTGCCTTTCTTCTTCATTTTTTCAGTATGAAACTTTGGCCCAATTCGCCTGTGCATATACCAAAATATGATGGAATGCTGCCATTCGCATCGAGTGCATCGCCAGCCAATAGCAGCAGCAGCCCCATTGCCATCAATTCAGTGACATCGACCAATTCTCCAACATTGAAATTAATGGATGCCACCAACATGGTCTCGCCGCAGCATGTGCCAGCGGATATTGATGATTATGTGAGTAAATCTGTACAGTCGTCCCTTAAGGAGAAAACTCTTTTTATAACGCATATATCTCTGTCTCTCTGTCTATCTTTCTCTGTTTTCTCTTGGCTGAGCAGAATCAGAATATAATGCCGGATTCGACGCCTGCACAAGTGACACAATGGCTAACTCAGCATCGTCTTACGGCCTATTTGACCACTTTTGCACACTTCTCTGGAGCCGATATTATGCGGTAAGTATAAGGGAGATCCAATCCTCCTCCAATCCTTTGTTTGCCAAAGATTATATTAAATTAATAATTCTCAGCATGTCGAAGGATGATTTAATACAAATTTGCGGATTGGCCGATGGCATACGTATGTTTAATATTTTGAGAGCCAAGTAAGTATGAAATACTAATTGTAAACTATTGTATTTGATATTAAATTTAATGCACATTTTCAGAACTATTACACCCCGTTTGACGCTCTATGCCAGTCTCGATGGCTGCAGCTATAATGCCATTTACTTGCTATCGAATACGGCAAAGGAACTACAACAGAAGCTCTATAAATTGCCCGGATTCTACGAGTTCATGCTAAAGGCCAGTGCGAACGCAAGTGAGAACGGTGGACCAGCTGCTGCTCTGGCTCTATATAACAACTGGAGCATGCATTCGAAATACTCGGGAAGCGGGTCCAACATTTTTAATGAGGTCAACAAGAGTTGTGTCTATATATCGGGTCCATCTGGAGTTCACGTTAGTGTCACCGATGAGGTTCTCAACAACGAGATTAAAGATGGCAGCCTCTATGCCTTAGATGTGCAGAGCGACAAGGTTATCCTGAAGCTGATCAATAAGCAGGACATCAATTAGATAGCATCTGAAGAAAAGCGCCCGATAATATTTTAGTTTCTCGTATTTTGAATAATCACCCAAAAAATATTAAAAAAAAAAAAAAAAAAAAATACAATAACAAGAAGTATAGTTTATAGCATTTACAAAAAAAAAATTTCTATATAAATTTCAATTTGTAAGAGATTTCGCTTAGCAAATTTGAACAAGTAAACCCCCACACACATACATACAAAAAAAACACACACACACAACTATTTAGTGTAAAACAAAAACATATTTTTTAGATTTTTGTTTCCAGTTTTTTTTATACTTATCTAGTTTTTTTCTTTATTTTATTGTTTTTCTCTTTGATTTTCACCCTTTTTTATTGCATGTTTTTAGCTTAAGTCTTACACAGAAAAACCACATTGTATCGTTTGTCTTTATGCCTAACCTTATCTTCTTATATACAACTCTAGATCCTACATATATTATTATATATATTTGTTTGAAATTCTATTTTTATTATTACACATATAATATGAAACAGTTGCAACTATTTAAAGTAGAAATCAGAAAAAGAAGCAACAACCACAACAAAAAAATATATATAAATATGCAAAATTTTAGTCATCTAATCAAAGTACAGTACCACAACAACAACAAAAGCAAGAACAATTGTTGGAGAGTTCAGCTAACAACCAAACAAAATCTATTGTTTTACGAAGCCAATAACTTTGTATGTGATAGAAGCAATAAAGTGTTATCCATAAAGTGGACTGTCAAAAAAAAAACCATTTAATCATATTTTGGGGGTTATATGTAAGTGGTAAATCCAATGAGGAATTGCATTGTATTTACATAAATATATTTATTAATAATAAAACCTACAAACATTCACAAAATGGCTTCAGGATCTTAAAGGATGAAAAGGACTGTTTTCAGGTTGAAATGGTCATACCAATGATTGCCATCTGCCATGTCAAGGCATTATCGAATCTTTGGATAACAAATTATTTAGGAATTTGCCTTTTCTGGGTAGCTACGGAACACAGCTGATGATGGTTACACATTGTGCTATGATCCCACGAAATGTTCTTATTGAATAAAACAGTAATTGCAGTTCCCATGGCCAATTAGACTATTATGGTTATATAGGCACGGTTAACATTCTGAATAATTTAGTATTTTTATTTAACGGGTCTGCCAAGTTACTCAAGAATGCAGAAAGCCATAAGCAAGGAGCCGCCCAACAGTTTAGGCAAACACTTAAAAAAAAAATGTTTCCGTTCTTCTTAAAATACTTAAGGATTTAAAAATGGCTGCAATTTTATAAATTAGTTATAAAAATGTACTTACCTTACCAATTAGCAGTAAACTTGCTATCGATTATGTATCCCTCTTAATCTCCGTTTGTTGAGTCTTGCACATCACAAAATATCAAAACATAGAAAAATCCACATTAAAAAAACAAACAAAAAGGAAAAATATGCACTTCACACACTGAAAAAAATTCAAAGAAAAAGAACGAAAAATTACTCTTTACGCACTATAAAAAAAAACACAAGCACAAAAGGAAGAGCAGAAAAGACTCGCTGCTCGCTCTTACTTTGACAGCGACGCCGCCAACCATTTTTTTTTTTTTCCAAAACTCCGCGTAAAAATGAAATGCAAATAAATTAATTGCGACTGAACCGATTTTATTGTTGTTTATAACAAACGAATGCAGATCGGACTACTCGAAGGGATTTATATATTTTGCTTTGCACAACAACCGATTTTGACAGCGAACACAGATTTTAAACTTATTAAACGCAAACTGAACCAAACGAACGCAACTGCAAGTAAGAACTAAAGAGGACGAAGCAAACTTGCGCAAGAGTTGCCAGATCAATGATCAAGAACGAGGAAAGAAATAGAAAACAGGAACAGAAGACGTGAAAAGTCGGGTAAAAGAGCGGTGGTGTGAAAGAGAGAAATATAAAACATAATCTGTGTGTGAGTGAGTAGAAAGCAAAGTTTAGAATAGTGTGAAATATATGTATTACCAAGATTTATAGTTACTGCTGGAGGAGTTGTTTTATCCAC
The DNA here is from genome assembly GCA_037075365.1 of Drosophila emarginata. NCBI lineage: Eukaryota > Metazoa > Arthropoda > Insecta > Diptera > Drosophilidae > Drosophila > Drosophila emarginata. Next base: position 9,843,987 of record JBAMCD010000260.1, read on the forward strand.
TGTAAGAAGCTCATTATAGCTTGTTGTCTCTTACGTAAGAGTAGTGTTAGACAATTAAATTATTAACGAGTAAACAAGTTTTGCAATTCTTAGCTAATGGCATTTTAATTGATCCTTCTGGAGGACTCTTTAAAAGGACTCCGGCTCTACAGAATGTGTAACAGTCGGAATGACCACCTCAACGCAATCAATTAAAGTATTCTACAGAAGCCAGCAGAAGTTGCTGAATATTTTCTTTCTGTGGCCTCCATCCATAGTCTCTGGGCATCGCTGGCTGAGATTGGCGTATTCAGTGAATTTTTACCATATAATGGGATTTTGGTGTTTTGCTTTTGATTTGATGTTGTTTTTGCATGTCATATTGAACATAAGCCGCATGGACGAAGTGATGAGGGGCTTCTTTCTGCTTGCTACCTGCATTTCCTATACCATCAAAATATTATCCACCAAATGGAATAACATACAGTTACTGCAACTTTTTGAACGTTTACACCAGGATGAGGAGGTAAATGGTGAATACAACGCAGAGGAACATCGAATCTTTATATTGGCCAGCCAAATGAGTAAAAAATTACGAAATTACTATGCAGGAATATCGTTGGCAGCTTTAACAGTGGTTTTGTTTACGCAATACTGCATTGATCCCACTGAACTGCCGCTGCCAACATATAATCCTATTGATGTGTCCGATCCCACATCGGCACGTTATTGGATGATGTATGTCTACCAGTGCATAGCTTTAACCTTAGCTTGCATTTGTAACATATCCATCGATTCATTATACTGCTCGCTTTTCATCTATGCGAAAGGTCAGGTTGATATACTGGCCCTAAGGCTCCAAAAAATTGGTTCCAATCAACAAGAACCCGTGGAGTTGCAATTGAAGAAATGCATTAAATATTACATGAACATCGTGGACTTGTGTAAGTCCATAGAAAGTCTGGTCTGTAAGCCCATTTCGGTGCAGATATTTTGTTCCGTTTTGGTTTTAACGGCCAATTTCTATGCCATGTCGCAGGTAGGTGATAAATCTCAATATCATCCAAAAATAATTTTTTTTCATTGCAGCTCTCCGATGATGGTTTGGTATTCGTCAAGTTTTTCATCTATCAGACCTGCATGTTGATGCAGATTTTCATGCTATGCTTCTACGCAGGGTGAGTTTTGCAGATTTCCCGATAATCGTGACTTTTCTTATTGAAGATGTCTTATATGTAGCGAGATTACTGAGCGAAGTTTGGACCTAGAGATCTATAAATCGAATTGGATACATTGGCAACGTCCGGATCGTCGTCTTATGCTCCTTTTTATGCAACGACTAACTGAATCTATTAGGATTAGGACTATTAATCCCTCCCAGGCCTTTGATTTGGCGTTATTCAGCTCTGTAAGTTTTCGTTTATTTTCGTTCAGTGTACACTATAATGAGGGGCTCATTATCTAACTCAATTGTCCTTTGGCTATATTTACCTATATATATGAGATAAGTAAGCCCATTTCGCTTTAGTTTTAAATTGCAATATGGATAATCACAAGTCGGAGACGGAAGACTTCTACAAGTATCAAATTTACTATTTCAAAGTTTTGGGTCTATGGCGAATCTCTCGAACGACTCGTCCGAAAGATCTACGTTTTGTGCTCTTTTTTCTGTTGGTCTGTGTCATGTTGCTTTTATTTGCCCTACAAGTGATAAGCAATTTATCGGATATTCAGGAGATACTAAACGTATTTTTTATATTTGCCACCGAATTGGCATGCATGGCCAAGCTACTGCATTTGAGGTTCAGAGAAGGACAACTGAAGGACTTGCCCATTCTCATGGAATCTAAGGATTTTGTTCCCCGAACTGAGGAAGAGCACAAAATCAAAACTAAATTCAGGTCTTCGGCGGTTAAATTGAGAGATTACTATGGCCTGGCTTCTGTGGTGGCTGCCAATTTAATACTATTTGCCACTTGTCTCCTGGACGAAATCGAATTGCCTTTGTCCATGTACCAGCCCTGCCTGGTGGAGAAGCAAAGTTGCTTTTTTGCATTGTACCTATACCAAGTGGTTTCCCTTGAACTTACTTGCTGGTTAAATATTGCATTCGACTCCATGGTATATGCACTGCTCTGCTATGTCCAAGGAGAATTGGAAATTTTGATCCTCAGACTGGAGAGTCTAGATGAAGCCAATAATTCTCTGGAGCAACGTTTGATTGGGCATAGAATACGTGATTGCTGCATCTATTATAATAAGATTATACGCCTTAAGGATTTGGTTGAACTACTTATTAAACTGCCCGGCTCAGTGCAGTTGCTTTGCTCGATCCTGGTGTTGGTCTCGAATCTCTATAGTTTATCCTCCATGACTGTGGCGGCAGGGCAGGCTACATTAATGCTGAAAACTATCATTTATCAATTGGTCATGTTACTGCAAAACTTTATGGTTTGTTATGCGGCTCATGAGGTGACTTTGCAGAGCTCGCGTCTTTCCTCTGCTCTTTACAATTCCCAATGGATTACCTGGAATAGGCCAAATCGTCAAATGGCCTGCTTATTGATGCTGCGTTTTAATACACCTCTCTCTATAAGGACTTTGAATCCGACATTTACCTTTAGTTTAACTGCCTTTGGTTCTGTAAGAGCTTCAATTATATAAATTTACATAAAATAATCACAATATTTTTTTGTTTTTATTACAGATTATCAACTGCTCATATAGTTACTATGCCTTGCTAAAAAGAGTTAACAGCTAAATTCAAAAGTTTCAATTTGAAATAATTTATTTGTAGCAAAGACGTTGTTTTTCTCACAAACACCTGCATAAATGATTAAAAGTTGATAAAAATAAACAATTAAACAGTTCATATACACATTTTATATAATATTTCAAATAAGGCGGGTACTGTTTGGCTAATAATAATGGGCACTTGTTGCGGAAAAATAGTGGTGGCTATAGTGATGCCAGAATTTAGCTGCTGCATCTTCCATTTTTAGCCGTTTAATATGAATATAAAAATCGACACTCAATATATACGGGTTTTGTCACCGTTGTTTTGAAAAATATTTTCTAATTGTATTTATAAATCTGATTCACATTTAATAGACAAATCAAAACTGTGTCTGTAAAAGAAATTATATCTCTGTTTATCGAACTATCGGGGACTATAAAAAAAAGTCACGGAAAAAAGGCAACTCTGGCATCACTGGTCATATCTCTTAGCCTGAGCAGATGGACATGGACAAAAAGTTACAAAATTTTTCTAATAAAATCTGTCTGCATTGTACAGCCGACAATCCAAAATTAAAATACCATGAAATTTTTAAAGATCTTGGCGCGGAAATAGGATTACAAGAATTACTTGCTAAGCATTTTCAATTCGAGGTGGAAATTTCTACGAAGTCTCAGGTACTTTGCGAGGTGTGCGTCAACACTTTAATCAGATTTTTTGACATCGATGAATTGGAGCGGGAGCAGCAACAAAATGCACTATCTATTGGGGAGAGGAAAGTGCTGCGCTTTGTGTGCCAAAGATCAACGAACCAGACTACTCATGTATCTAGTAGTTCCAGCAAGAAAAGTGAAGCTACCGAGGAAAAGGCAATCATAGACGACTCCACTATATATGATTTAATATTTAAATCGGACGGTGAGTTTAGATTCACTAATATTCCTCATGTTTTACCAATGACTCTTCATTTAATAGAAGATGTATCTTCCACCTCTGTATTGGTGGAGGAGGAAGAGGAGGAAGAAGATACAACCAAGTCAGTTCAAGAGGGAAACGAAGATGCTGTGGACTTTGAATTGGAGAGTGACCAGGAATTGGAAACAGAATTGCAATCGAAGCCAGACGAAGACGAAGATGGCGTTGAAACAGATAGCAATGTGATAGTTTTCAACTTTGTTGAAATTACAGATAGTGAGATAAAGACATCCACATATATCTATATATGTATATATATATTAATGAATTAAAACTTTCATCCATCTTCCAGAGGATGACATTGATGATTTATATGCCTATTTGGCGACTGTTGTAAAAACGAAATTTGAAAACTTATCATTTGAATGGAGCACCATATGCAAACATTGTTCTTTGGCATGTTCCAACTATCAGAGTCTACTTAGCCATATGCTGGAGCAGCACAAAGGCGTTAAGGATTGCTCCTTTGAATGTCCGTTCGATGGTTGCTTGGCGAAACTGAAAGACAAACAATTTCTTGCCATGCATTTGGTTATGCTGCATGGTCCAGTGGTCAAGTAAGTTTAACTGGTTTATATAAATGTCCATTAATCCTTATTATCTTCCAGTATACCCATATATGGCAGTTGTCCGGAATGCAAATTGACATTCTCAAACATTTTACAATATAATAAACATTCCTGTGCCCATGTGATTAAGAAGAAACGAGGCATTCGCCTGTATTGCGAAATGTGTTCCATTGAATTTCCCTCTTGGAAACGGTGAGAAAATTAATTTGTCTACTAATATAATAGCACATAACGAGAATTTTATTTTTGTAATTCCAGTTTTAATTTCCATAATCAATTCCATTTGGAGCGGCATCGACCTCGAGCCTGCTTTGTCTGCAACTATGCGGACATGAATATCGATGATCTCTTCCAGCATTTGCACTATGCCCATGAACCAGAGAGCACATTCTTTTGTAAGCGGTGTGATCGGACATTTCGTAATGAAGCCGTTTTTCTGGAGCACAACAAGTCCCATGCAAATGCTAATAGCAGCACTTACACCTGCAGCGAATGTTTCCTCAATTTTGACACTCGCAGTCGCTTTAATGGACACATGGTATTTTAAGGGTTTTCGCCTAAGCAAGTGCTGTTTATTAAAGGTTCTCTGTTCTAGCGTTCAATGCATGGTACTTTCATCAGTTGCGAGATCTGTTCCCGAGAATTCGCCAGCGAATCCACCTACAATGTGCATATGAAGAAGCATTTGATTATCGAACGGGAAGTCTATATATGCCGGAACTGTGGCCAACTGAATGAGCGTGAGAATAAAATGTTGCAGCATATAGAATCCGAATCGTCAAACTGCCACACATCTGAGATATACACCGATACATTGCGAAATGCTTATGTATGCGAATATTGCTCAAGTTATTTTCGGGAGAAATCCGACTTGCATAATCATCGCCAGTCGGGCGTACATGATAATGGTATATTTTGGTGCCAGCCTTGTGCGAAGGAATTCACCGATATGAAGCTCTATCGTCATCATTTAAGAAACTTTCAACAATTGAAAACGGATACGGAACATCGAAGATTCGAAATTTGCTTGTACTATATGTGTGATCAGAAGGTTGGTAAACTTTTGGAATTATAGAAATGTAGATTAAAATGAGATGTACTTTTATTTAACAGGATTGCTTTGAATCTTATGCAAATTGGAACTCCTTGTACACTCATAAGCGGCGCACTCACAGCAAGAATCCTAATCAATCTACACTAGATCAGCAAAATCCATCCACATCGGAAGCAGCTGTGAAGAACAAACCGGAATGGCAGTGCCAGTTTTGTGAAAAGGAATGCCGCTCCAAGATGTCCCTTTCGGTGCATGTGGCCCGCAGTCATAATAATGGTAAAAATGTGTGTATTTTTCCCCAAAGAGTTTACTACATTATCTTTTATCTTAGATAATGTTGTCTGTTCCATTTGCAAATCGTCATATAAAAATCAAGCGGCATTGGATAAACATCATGCCTATTGGCATGAGCCCATCGAGTGCCCGAAATGTTTTAAGGTTGTTAAAAATCGTCGCAATTACGACACCCATGAGAATGTTGTTCACTCGAATAATAAACGCTATTCCTGCGATGTTTGTGACAAGGGCTTTTATCACAAGAGTGAAATGAAGGCACACCAAAAGGTGGGTTCAACTGCTAAGATTACAGGAGAATTACTTAGATCAATATCTCTGTTTGCAGCTTCATTCTCATTTGTATAGCTGTAAACATTGCAGCTTCACCACTAGGAATAAAACTTCTTTATCGGTTCACGTTATGGGTCAACATTTTAAGCGTTTTGCCTTTTCATGCAAGATGTGCTCGAAGCGTTTTGGTCGTCGCCAGGGATTGGCCACCCATATGCAGCGTGTGCATGGCACTAAATATTCCTGTGATGAATATTTTGCAGGTGGTTGCAATCGGAGTTTTGCCTCAACTGCGCTATTGAGCCAGCATGTAAAGAAAGTCCACAAGGGTACCATATTTTTGCCAGATGATATACTAGAGGAAGAATTCGTTGAGCAGGACGAATTGGAGGAGTTGGACGATGAAGAGTCAGTGGAGGAAGAGGAGGAGAATAGACCGTCGTCATCCAAGAAACGTTGTTTTCAAATAAATGATACTAAAATTGAGTTTATCGAGGAAGGATCAGAGCATATCGAGGAGTTGATAATTGAGGATCAGGAGATGGAAGAAGTGGAGAATCTTACGAAGAATTGATTATTATTTTTGCTTTTTATTTTATGAAGTAGTTACTACTTATAAATTTTTGAACACAAAATGATGTCACTTGAATTGACATTAAAACATGTTTTTCTATAATTAATTTATATGTATTTAAGTATATTTTAGGCTAATTCTTTATTTTAATAATTGCAATTACATATATGTATATGCCATATATGTATATAAATATTTATCTACTAGCCAGAATCTGGCGGAAGCAAATTTGATTTATTAAGCGTTGTTTGTTGGTCATTTAAACTTTGAAGGTTGTGTGCTGAGCTTACCTGAAAGATAAGATCAAATAAAAAAATATGAAATCTGCATGTACAAAAACTATATATATTATATGCTTACTGGACTAATTGGTGTTATAACAATGGCTGTGCGCGTGGCACAATGTAATAGGGCCGTGTCCTCTGTGGACTCATCACAGTCGCCATCGGCGTCCGCATCCACATCCATTAACACATCGTCAACGGCACCAACATCGCTATCAATTTCCCATGAAGGAAAATGATCAATTTCACCCTCACAGTTCAAATCCTCCTCTTCAAAATCATCATATTCATCAATGAGTATAACTATACCAAAATTAAGAAAAATACAAGTTTTTATATTATAATTTTCTCAACGAAAATTAAACATTTTTTCTTTGAAAACGTTTTAAAAGTAACTTTCGTTTAATTGGAACGAATTAAAATAACTCAATGAAATAAAATTGCAGTTTGTTTAAGAACCGATTGAGTATCTATTAAACATATACGAATTTTAGCTATAGTTGATAGTGCTGTGTAGAGTAACGTTTGATTAATAATCTAAAACCGATCTGTTTAAAGGATCTAGTCCGTTTTTAAAGCATCATTTCTCAATCATCATCTTTTTAATTTACAATATCTTTGTGTGGATCGATCAATAGAAGTTTAATTAATTTGATATTATTGATTGGGACAGATGGATTGCCCCTTCTTAATATTTATTCTATAACCACTGTCTAATTTGAAGAAAATTTTACTAATTGTCGTTAAAAAACGCATTTAATGAAGAAATCTTCCCTTGCTTTATAATTTCATTTCATTTGCTAAGCATAATTTTAAAAATTAGTTACTACTATTGTCTATTGTCAAGTTTCCGATTTGGGATCAATAGATATTACTTGAACTATCTGGTGGCGGCATTGTCTTAATGGCACTGGTATCCAAGGATTGAGCACCAGCCTCTTCCGGTATGTTGATGCGTTGCTCATCTTTACTATATGGTTCCGATGTGGATCTATGCAGGCTACATATAACATACATATAATTAAATAATAATATATTATTGTTAAAAATTAATTGGTTTATCTCTCTGACCTTAATGTAACACGTTTTTTTGTCCTATTCTCTAGATCAGTCATAAAAACATCATTGTTGTGCTGCTGTTGCTTCTCAGATGCCAGCTGATATGAGTTAAGCATGGAAGACTATAAATGAGAAAAAGGAATCTCTTTAAAAATGGGTACATGGGTTGCTGACGCCATTCAGCTCACCTTTGTATTGGTCCCTGTGTGTTGTGTATGTGGCGGTGGCGGCATTTGGGTTTGGGTGGCAATAGCATCTGTGGTCGTTGTGGATGTCTGTGTGGATGTTAAAGCCATTTCAGCTGCTGTTGCTGTGGTGACCTGTTCTGGATGCACACTCAATTGTGCCGTACGCTTCCATACATCAATCATTGTGTGATTGAGGCCAAGATGATGGTGATGCGACGGTGCCACCAATGGCTTGTGGTTAGGACTAATGGAATGTATTTTGCCAGAGGCTTTTGTTGTTGCAACTGCACCCGTTGTTGGCGGCAACGGAAGAGCTAAAAATCTATCACGATCCTCCATGTAGGCCTTGATGAGGACATCCAGTTTCTCCTCAATGTCGGCGACCTAGATGCCAAGGGATAATCAAAAGAGTTTTCACAAATTGCCGCTCATCGCTCACCTGTCGCTCAACCTTAACCACCCGGGATGCCAAACTGATTTTGGATGCATAGACATCTTTGGCCTTGGAGCCTTGCTTGCCCAGGATTTGATCCAAGCTATAAGTGCATAAAAATCATTAGTATTGAGATTTTGAAAGATATTAATTATGTAGTTATACACACCGCAAATGTAACATTTTTACACGGCCCAACAAGTCCACGTGACCTGAAGGAAAAAGAATGGACTACTTAACACAAGAATAATAGTAAATATTTGTCTTGTAAAACAGTATTTCTGATCTTTTAATTTTTGGTTGTAATTCGTAAATAACTTTGCCATTATTCTTCTTCTTCTCTTTGACAAGAAAAACATACATACATACATACACACAAACTTAACCAACACACACAGATTCGGATCGGCTTTAAGTTTCGGCAATATATTTTTCTCTTTCGCACCACATCTTTTCTTATCGGCTTTTCATATTTCTGTTTTTCATTTCTTTGCTCCTTCTTGATCATTGATCTGGCAACTCTCGCGCAAGTTTGCTTCGTCCTCTTTAGTTCTTACTTGCAGTAGCGTTCGTTTGGTTCATTTTGCGATTAATAAGTTTAAAATCTGTGTTCGCTGTCAAAATCAGTTGCTGTGCAAATCTAAAATATATAAATCCCTTCGAGTTATTCGATCGGCATTCGTTTGTTGCAAACAACAAGAAAATCGGTTTATTCGCAATTAATTTTTTTGCATTTCATTTTTACGCGGACTTTTGGAAAAAAAAATGGTTGACGGCGTCGCGTAAGAGCGAGCAACGAGGTTTTTCTGCTCTTCCTTTTGTGCGTGTTCTGTTTTTTGTTTTTTTAATTTTTGTTTAAGTGAAGTGCAGTTTTTCTTTCTTTTTCTTCTTTTTTTTTCGATGTGTAAAGCATACATACATATGTATGTATGTTTGTATTTCATTGTATGGTTTTTGTGTTAGTGAGAGTAAAAGAGATGGAAGGTGATCAAGCTTATTGTAAATTGGTAAGACAAATTTACTTTGTTGACTAGTACTAAAACATACATACATATTTCATTTATGGAAACTTACATAGAAAACTTTTCCGAATTTTACACAAACTACTTTTATTTATTTCTAATCAGATTCTATATAAAAGCCAATAAAATAATCTTGTCGATCCGTAAGATTTTAGTTCTTTTTTTTTAAATATACATATGTACATAGTTGTGAAATTTACCTGCCGCATATTGCTCCATGACATCCTTAACATCGTAGGGCTTCAACGCTTCCTTAAATTTACGGCGTGCCACAAAATATTTGAGCTGTAGAATTAAAATAATAATAATAAATATGGGTAATGCGTAACAAGATCAATCTATATTCATGTGTAGTTGATCTCACCTTGCGTATAAATCTTATGGCTGTCTTATGGCGATTTGTTAGCTGCGTGCAACGCGGCTCATCATCCTCATCTGCGGGCAATTTGTGAATCAGAGATATGGACTTGTGCGTTAGGTTTTGGTTGCTTGCTTCGGTTTTGGTTTAGTTTGGTTTTACGATTTACGTATTTACGGTTACGGTTACGGTTTTACGGTTTTACATTGAAACAGTCAAAGTCAACGTCAAGCCAAAATATAAAATACGACAACACATACAATGATACCGTTACACACACAGATATATTTATATTTATATATGGTTAGATTATGTATTATTATGGATTAGTTAATTAAGATTAGTTTGTTTAGAAGGAAAATAGAATTTGGGCATAGAAAAAGCAATGGAAAGCAAGCGGTTTATTTTCTTAGGATACGACTATCAACTACTAAAAATTAAAAGAAACAACCATTGGAGAAGGGAGGATATAAGGGAAAGAGGTACCAACATGCAGACCTAGCCATACAATTGAGCAGCCCCTAGCAAAACGTTCTAAACGAGAGGTTTTTCTCTTCACGCACTTGCCGCCGCCGTTGCCCTTGCCGCTGCCCCAAAGAATGCCCCATCGGTTGCCTGAGGATTTGGCATAAATCCCGTTTCCAAGAAATGCGAAGCAGCAGCAAAAAAACGACCTGTACGCCCACTTGGACTACGCTCAGCCGTTGGCAACGGCCGTTCAAATGTTTTAAGCTCAGCTGCCTCCAAATCGCATTCCGACTCCCGTTCCGTGGTTGACGTGGGAGCCACTCGCTGACTACGTAACGAAAATGTTGAGCCAAAAAAATCGCCATGCAAAAAACCGCAGAGTACTACAGGTATGGTCAAGGTTTTGGAGCTAATAGCCATGGACCTTGGCTGATCCTGATGAGACTGCAATTGCAACTGTGATTGGGAATGCGACTGCTCTTGCTTCATCTCCTCCTTCAGCTCTTTTTCGATATCTCGTTTGGGATAGTGGGCCAGAGAGCCGGCACTTGATCTAAGTTTTGCTAAGTACGTTTTTCCAACATTAGTTTTCGTATGTATGTATGTGCGTGTGTGTGTGTGTGTGTGTGTGTGTGTGTATTAAACCAAAGAAAAAACCAACAACAGCAATTCAAATTGCAATTTTAAATAAGGATTCCACCATTTTTTTGTGTTTGTTTATTTTTTGTGGGTGGAAGGGCGAAGGAG